>OY728136.1:100822022-102072022 GCA_963277665.1 Viscum album | reverse complement strand
ATGATCGACATCATAATCCTCTTAATGGAAAATACATAGGGAAATATCATGTGATCACTATTGGATATTTATATTATGACAATGAAGTGGTGTAATAATTGAGTGTTTATCTAATGGAATTCATGAATTATGGTGTATAAGTACTTTTATAGTTTTATGGAATAATGAAACAACTATGTATTGGTAAACATTAGTTTTCCCTTAAGTATTTAAGAGAATATTTTGAATGTTAATGGTAACCATGACAAGTTAATAAGGTAGTAAGATGATATTTTTAGAAAATAAGTGATTACGGGAAGGATAACCATTAATATGTTATTGGTGTTGGGATATTGTTATTCAAAGATGTTTGATTATAATAAAAATAATGGGATAGTATTGATGACCTTAGGAATGATAATATGACAAGCTGGTTTATGATATCATAGAATGAATTTATAGAATTTTTTGAATTATGGTATGAGGAAAGCGTTAATTTTTAAAATCATGTATGTTTTCACTAAGGTTTTATGGTAATTTTGGTTATTATCATGTTTTCACAGAATACATGATAATGGTATTCACAAGTTTATTATGTGACAATTAAGAGCTAAATCAGTTTTTAGGGTTAAATGATAAGTTTAGTGTCCTTTTGAAATTATTCAATTTTAATCATTTGTATGTTTTATAAGGTTAACTAATTATAAAATTGCTTACACAGAAATTTAGATTATTTTTTGTGATTAATGATTCAAAATATAATGATTTATAAATATTGGATAACATGTGTTAACCATTTTTTTGTGATGATAACTAGATATAAAAGGAATGACTTATAATCCTATTAGAGGTAATATGATGCACCAGTTCTTCAATAATTACAATTTCAACTTCATATTTAAATAGAATAAAAGATGAAGTGGAAATTATTCAAGGCAAAAAAAGGTGAGGTTATCCTAAAATCATGTAAGTATAACTTATCATGAAAATTAATCTAAGAAAAAGGGTATTGAAATAAAACTTTTCCTTATCCTCTTCATTTTTTATGATATCTATGACCTTTTTAAATCCTCTTTAGGTTAGAGGTTTTTGTTTATTAACATTATCTTGAATATGTTTTCTATTACTCTCCATCGGATCTTTATAGATATTTTTCTCTTACAAGTCTATATTTTCAATTTAGATATATGTTATCTTATATGTAACCCCAGTTATGAGTCACTTTGTGTAACCATTATGTTCTAAAAAAATATAATGGAAGTTTTCGTATTCATTTTTTTGATGTGGTTTTCTATGAAAGTAACTATCATATATTAAAACACTTATGAACTCGATTAATTTTGTGGGAGAAATTAATTTTAAGGGAGTAGGATGTAACACCCAAATATTTTTAAGAAATTTTTTTAAATAATATAATTTATTTGATACCTTTAATTTAATTCTACACCATGTTAATCTTTTACCACCCGAAATACATGTTTTATTTTCATTACAAACAACATAGAGTTTCTATGAAACACCATTTTATTATTGTAATTATTTAAACAGGAAATTTATACCCTAGATATGAAAATGGAGGTTTTAAACAAGATAGATTGAATTATGAAAATATTTTTCACAAAAGTATATATGATCAATTCTTTGGTGACCAATTAATTATATATTAAAATAAAAACCCTTTTGAATGTAAAAGGAATCTTTTTTCCTGAAAAAACTATTTAATATTACACAAATTTTATTTAAGTAAATAAATAAAAAAATCACTCTTTTTGTAATATATTAATTAAATATATATATATATATATGATATTAAATTTAATTTTTATCCTACATGTTTTTTAAACATAATAAATCCAATTTTATGTTTAAAATAATATTTTTATTAATTCAGTTTCATCGCCTTTCAATGGTGTGTTGGTTTTAAAACTTAATTTTCATACTTTTAAAAATTCTATGTAAAAAAATAAACTTATTCATTGAAATATTGATATGAATCTTTACTTTGGTTTAATTTTTTTACTTTTCTTATAAGTTTCTTATTTTTAGGAAAAGTACAAAATACTAAATTTTAATTAAAAAATTCACTTTCGTCAAACTTATTTACATAAATTATTTTTCTAATTGTTTTTAAAGTATATTTAAAACCATTTCAAATCAATAAATCCAATTTATGGTATTTTAACCAATTTTACATTGAAATTTGATAAAAACTTTTCAAACATTTCACATTTTTCACTTTTAGAAACTCGTAATCTCATCCCATCTACATGATTAATTTTAAATTATTTTTATTCATTTATGTGTTTTAAATTTTTTAAAAATGGATTCTATATTTTTTATTATAAGGTAAAACTTTATTAAATAGGTCCATTTTACTTTTTTTTCAATAAGAATGGTATCTTTATTAATTTGTTTTACTACTGTTAAGAATAAAAAGGGTAATTAAGGAAAAAAATAAAATTATAAATATAAAACAAATTACCATAAATATATCTGAAATGTTATTAAGTCCTATTAATTGAAACCATAAAACCTTATTTTCTAATTTTAATAATTTAATTAACACTTTTCCATAAAAAGGACATGGATACTATTAAAATCCAAGAGAGTGACAATATTTCACACTCTTACTTTTAATAAGTTTAATATTTTTACTATGTATTTAAATAGAAAATATGCTCAACTATATTTATTATTATAAAATATAAAAGGATTATATATATCATTTAAATTTATTTTATATTTTTACTGAATAATTAATTGAAATAAATAATTACGCAATGATTATGTAGTTATTATTCAATTAATGAAAAACTCAATTAAGTGATATTAAAAATGTTAAAATAAATATAATTTTAATTACTTAAGGTTATACTTGAATTTTTTAGATGAATATGAAATATTAAGGGTGTATTAAATGAATATTTATTTATTTATCTTTTTGTATTGATTTTCTTAATGGCAATGTAATGAATAGTGTCAAAATTGACCCTAGTGATATATTATGCAACTAATATTTTATTTAATTAGTCACAAATCAAAAAAATAATAAGTAAAAAAATGGGGTAAATTATAATAAATTTACAATTTATGTTTCAATGGACACCTTATAAGTAAAAATATACCACTTTTAATAATGAAAATGTTTTTGTCGTAGTTAATATTAAAAGGGGTTAACTAAGGGTTAATCAAAAAGATAAGGTTTAATATTAGAAAAAAAATACAAAATATATTGTCTTATAATATTACCTACATATACCACATTATCATCCAATATATTTCCATTAAGAGTAATTTGGATTTATTTTTAATTTATTAAAATATAATCTTTTGAGAAATTTCAAAAGTGACCCTCACCTTCAATATAAAAGGACACCGCCTCTCTCATCTCATTTCACCCCATTGAGTAATATATGTTGAAACAAATCTACAAAATTACCTTATCCACATACCTATAAAAATTATAGGTCTTATGGTCTTCTAAAGGGGAAACTATAGAGTCCTTTAGAGGATATCTAAAAGAGCTGTTTTGAATAAGGGGTAATCGCTCAAACCAATAACTCTCTTTTTCTACTCTTCTATAACTAATATAAATAAATGATATATATCACAAAAATAACAACTTCATTTGACATAATATTCTGGAAATTTATTATGATTATGCACACACCACTATACTACCACCATTTCATCAAACCAAAAGTGAAAGTATAGCTCGCGCATACGTAAAACTCACTGTTTCCATGTAGCGATACAATTTATTTTCCATCACCATATTTTATGAGTGGAAAGTACGATGATATTTATTTTTATATATGATATTGAAGAAATATTTATTATATTTTAATTAGAAAATCATATCTACCTTTTTACCACCTAATATTTGGTGGAATGGTGACGTCTCTTGTGCTTACATATGGCTTACCATCTCCATAATGTGATGTGATTCGTTTTTCATCTATATTTCACATGGGTGGTAATAAGGATGGATTTTATTAATATATATTATATATATAACATAGTAATTATTCTAAAAATTATTAAACCATTATCTAAGTATAAGGATCAATACTGTCGAACTGAAACATGCTTTCAAAATGCAGAAAATATCACCAAGAACAGTGATTTTAAATAAATAATAAAAGGGTTAAAAGATATTATAAACAAATCATAGATGGTATTATTGATATATGGTTATGTAATAAATTTATAATATATCCATATTTATTATACATTAATTTTTAACATTAATAATGAAATTCAACACCTAAGGTAATATATGTTTGACTCACTTTTATTTTGATTGGACACATGCTTTATACATTACTTATTTCTTTTCTGTGCCGTGTATACTCTCAAGGAATCTCTTTTATGAGTATTATTTTGAATATTATGGTATATTAATATCCATATAATTTTATTTCTTCCATGGGGAATAAAATTCTACTAATTGTAATGTAGTGAGGGTTTGTTTTACAATCTCATCAATATTTATGATTCTTTCTTTTTAAATCTCTATTTTGGAATAATTATCTTCTACATCCATGTATTCTAAAAAAATTCAAATTCTGTTTATTATTTCACTATTAATATTTAAAGTTTATTTAAATATGTTTTAATTTTAAAAAATTTGGTTGAATATATTATTATTTTTATTTTCAAAAGAAGGCTCTTTATGACTTTTTGGATAAAAATTTGAATTGAATTTTGTTCTTAAATTATACGGAATGAGTATATTTTCCCACCATCATCACACATTAATACTTTGAAGATTACATTACAATTATATAATGTTCTTCCCAAATAAAATTTCTTCCTTTATAATTTTTTGACTATTCAAAAATGATTTCATAAGGGAAAGAATATTTTTCTCAAGAATTATTTCAAATGATTTTTCAAAAATAATTTTTTCATCTAAGATGACTTCTATCGATGTTACTTATAATTTTATGGGGATATAAACCAAGGATACCATTCTTATTATTTCTCTAAATTTTTAGGTTTATGATGACATGATATTTATATAATCTATTAATTTTCCATGAGTTGTGTTATGATGAATTGTTTAGGAAACAGATTTCCTTATATGGGTTCTCATGTGATAACTGGCATATGGTTCAGTGGTACACATATATAGTTTTTATTAAGTGATGTTTGGGACCTATATATACATATAATTCATTAGATAATGAATTATATCTCATGATATAGTTAGGAAAAATAAGTCTATGTGCTTGATTAGTGATGGGAAACCAGCCGATGTGCTGGATTCATTATGGGAAACAAGTCGATATGTTTGATCCGTTAGGGAAAATATGCGATAAGTCTTGATTTGGGAGTCTGGTTAGTTATCCTTTATATGTGAACTTTTTTTATATTCTAATGATTATTCCATAAACATTTATGATATAAAATTTTGTTTCAAGATTGATTTATGATAATGTTTCATTCTTATGATTCAAGTATTTTAGAATGTTGATTTTTTTTTTCCCTGAATCATGCTTATGATGGATGATATTTTGGGTATTAACTATGTATATTATTCTCATGATCACATACCCATATTTATTATCTAATTCTTTTATAAAATAATAAATTGATAACATCCATGTTTACCATTTCTGAGCATATGAACACACCCTTTCCCTACCTATCCTTTCCACGAGTTATAAAGAACGGTTTTAAGTAGGGGAAAAAAAGGGGAAGATCTTTGTGGAAAATATTTAAGATCTTTCACTAGATTACATGTTTGTGTTTCATGTTTCTAAAAGAAATAATATATTACAGTCATCGGGAATGTGTTTGTGTAATTTAATTAATATTCATCTAAATGAATATGTAAAATCCATGTATGAAAATCTCACGTAATTATAATATTTTTTTATTAAATTCCCATTTTATACATAAATTGTATGGTGGTTAAATAAAAAAAATTATGTATTCCAGAGGTGGTAGTCTGCCAAGGCACACAAATTTCATTTCTACATATCCTAGGGGGAGAAAAGGTAAGGTGATTAATTATTATTCCAATATAATAATAAAATTTTATATATAAAAAATAATTATTTCATTATATATTTATTCAAATAATGAAATTTAAAAATAAAAATTAAAGGAAATAATTTAAACCAAAATAACCTTTAACATTAAGAACATTGAGATTTCCTTTGAAGATCCCTAATAAATGGATGTTGTATGAAAATATCATATAAACAAAATATAAAGAGAGAGAAATAGTATTATAGTTGAATTTAAAGGGGTTGGTTTTTAGGATTACACCTAATTTTTTTGGATTCCTTGAAGGGATGGTTACAGGACCCTTTTATGAGTGGTGAGAATGGAATTTTTTTAAATATTTCAACTTAATATAAATGGACCACATGTTAAACATGTAAAGTGAGATAAAAATTTAAAATTATTGATTTTAGGGTGACATAAGGTCAATATTATATCAATAATTCATTTAGAAAAAAAAATTTAGTAAGTTTCAAGCCCTTTACCAATTGAATTATTACTTTTTCAATTTAATCTTTTACTGTGAAAATTAGTATTTACCAAAGACTACATAATCCTTATGCCTGAAAATAAAATGGTCATTATTAGATAATTTGAAAACACTAATATTAAATTTTAAATCCATTTAATTTGATTAAATTTATGAATGTGGTTAAACGTTATTTTAAAATAAAATTTTATATTGTATTAAAAATAATTATTTAGAAAATATTACTTATGGTCTAAAAATCCAATATTGGTTTGTAATTTAAAAAATATTTTAAAATATATAATGTTACTTATAAAGAATATATATGGTTAATATAAAGGATTCATAGGTATTAGGTTACCCTTATATCTGACTCAAGATTAACATAAATTGATATTATATCATTTTTGCAGAGCATTTCAGAAAATACACAAACACATACCCAAAAACCATATTAGTTTACTGCCTTTGGAAACTTGGAACACGGACTTATATTATCATGAAAGATCTTCAATGATTCCTAGAAATATCATCCCCTTTAGTACCCCTATCTAAAGACTATCATTATATCCTAGAGAAAAGAAAACATAAGAAAAGGGTGAGCTTAAATGATTAGTAAGGGTAATCAAGGGTAATAGGTAAGCATAGTTATAAACATAAGGGTATGAGAACATGAGCATAACATTATAAGATCATACCCTATATACAAAATATCATATACATGACTCATGGCATAAATAACGAATGTTTAAAATATTTGAATCATTTGTAAATCAATAGTATAATCTATGAATTCATAACCTCAAAATAAAATATAGATATGTGAAGACACGTGTATATATATATATATATATATTATGATATCTATTGTAGTCACATATCATCTACAATATTACCTTAGTTGAATTATTTCACTCTCAAAACCATCTTATTAGTCATGGTTTACTTTCAATACCAAATTATTAGTCAAGGTTCACTCCCAAGACCGTTACAGCATACAAAGTCCTTTACTAAATTAGGTTCACTCCCCATTCCAGTCCTATCTATCTCAAGAGATATAAATAATTATCCAATTCATTGGTTGGATATGTAGTTCCCACCTATAACATAATTAAAACCATAAATATTTGTTCCACAAGAACATAAATCATTCATCATATCAGAAATCATGAAAAGAAATAGTTTTCATAAATATTTCATTATATCATATCTCATTTAAAAGAAAGATATTTTATAAATATCATTTCATCAAAACAAAAACCATTAAGGTAATAAAAATGAATGGTATACTTGGATAATATCCCCTATATGTAATGAGTAACACTAAATGATGTCATATTATATGGAAACTTCTTTGAAATATCTTTTTAATACATTTCTTGAGGAAAATTTCATTTCCTTTATAAAAATTGATTTTTAAATCATAAAACATTTATCAAAACTTTTTCATTTTAAATAACCTTAAAATTTTATAAATTAATCTTTAAAAGGAAATTTTAAACATATTTATATCATTTTTCTTTAGAAATTCATAGAATAACATTTAAAACATGTTTAAAATATTTTTAAAAAACATTAATCTGATGGAGCATAGATTTCTGGATGAAGAGAAAATAATATTACATGAAACTTATAATATCAATAAAATATGGATATTGTTTCCAAAAAAATCAAAGGGAAGTATATGTACCTCCAAAAATAATATATTTTCATAACATAACATGAGACTCGAAGAAGGAAAATTCAGACAAACTTACCTTGCCAATTTGGTAACTTTTAAACCATAAACCCCATGAAATGGAGATCATAAAATGGATATATAAATGCCCATAAATTTATGGATAAATATAATATAATAAATTAATGGGTATTATATACCCCACACAATAGAAATGAGTGGTGAATATGGCATATGTCATGAATAAATAAAAGGGATACTAGAAATCCTCTTACCTTATGTCTTAGCTCTCAACAGACTCTTGAGAACCTCCTATTTAATAAATATAAGTTTATTATTAAAATATTAAAGAATATTATTTAATTATATCATAAAATATATTATTTACTTATGGACTTATATTACCCATTTATTATCAATTTCATGTTACAGCTACATTTTGGGCACTACGTTTTTCGCATGTGTTTTGAATTGTTATATTTTTTCCTCTAACATATATCACGATTTCATAATATCAAATATGATTAAAAAGATATAAATATCATATATATTTAATATATAAGTATTTGTAATAATATATATAAGATATAAAATTAAATACGTCATTCATAGAGATGATGTGACAAATGTACACATGAACATTGTTTCCATTTTCTTGTTGAATTGAAAGAAATAACATAAATGAGATATATCTAATATAATTAAAGTAGAATTATTATGACATATATATAATATACATTAACTAAAACCATCCTTAATAAATTCCATATAATGTGTGAATGAATCACATTGCTTTCAGGAGGCGGTTTTCCACATGTCTATAAACCGGGTTATCGTATTTACATAAAATGGAAATCTTGAAGGTATGTGTAATATAATAATTAAAAATTATAAATAAATAATAAATATAATATAAATTATATAAACAAAATACATCATTATTCTCAACCTTTAATTGTTAAAATTTAAGAATGGACGACATTGGTTTACAAGGTGGTAGTCCATCACACGCATGAACGATAATTGTGTATCACATTAAATGGAAATGTCTCTAAGTTTAGGGATAACCCTTAATATTAAAACATATTAGTATATTGATTATATTTAGGTTATTATGTAAAAATTAAATAAAAATAATTTTATGGTTTTAAAAATAAATAAAACAAAAACTTCTGTTGATGAACATTACCACTTATTTGTGTATCTTCTTTTGATTTCCACAAAAGGACTTATTTGGTTTGATTTATTCCAAAATTAATGATTCTGGGATTAAGGGAGGAAAGTTTGGAGGATATTTGGATATATTTTTTAGGGACTAAATCGGTTTTAAATTGTTATGAAAATAGAATAATAAGTTCCTTTTTATAAGAGAAGGGGGAACTTTTGGAATTTCTCAAAATAATAATTTATAATAAATTCAATATCAATAAAACTGCAACAAAATGGTAATTTATTAGAATTTAGGATGATATAATGTTGTAATATAACAATCCAATATATTTTAGACAAGTTTTGGTTTTATTTTAAAGCTTATCATTTTGATTAACCCTTAGTTAATCCATTTTAATTTTAATTGTGGTAAAAACTTTTTCAATATTAAGAGGATGTAATTTTTACATATAAAGTGTCAATCAAACACAAACTATTCAATTAAAGATATTTTATAACATATATCATTACTTTATACATATTTAATATTTTTATTAGTTTTAAATAATATAAAGAAATGTTATTTTCATAAAATATAATAAGTTTTGATTTTGACACCATTCATAACATTGAATTTTAAAAAAAAATACATAAAGATAACTCAAAAATTAATTTAATACACCCCTAACACGTAATATTGACCTAAAAATCTTTTATCAAATTAATTAAGTCAAATTATATTTCTTTTAATATTTATTTAATCATTTCATTGATTTGTAAATTATTTGAATATTTACTTCATCATCATTGTGTAATTATTAATGAAAATTATTTGTTAACTAAATTTTAAAAATAAAATACCATGGTGTATAAAATATTTTATTTCATAATAATATATATTCAAGAATATCTTCTATTTAAACCCATATTAAAAATATTATAAAAATAAAAAGTAAGAGTGTGACATTTTTTCACTCCTAGATTGTAATAATATATAATTCATTTTCATGGAAAAGTGTCCATTAAATAATTGAATTTATAAAATTATATGATAAGGGAAGAATTAACATTATAAAATAACATTCAGTCAGTTATTATGGTAGTTTTATAATATTTATAATATTATTTGTAATCTTAATTACCTGATTTACCCTTAACTATGATAACAAAAATTATTAAAGTTATTATTCATATTTTTCAAAAATAAAAGGGGTATAATTAATAAATTTGTAAATTGTGATTACAAATTTTGAATCCATTTATTATAATTCTAAAGATAAAAATTTCTAAAAATAATTTAAAATTTATCATGTTGATGAAATGAGAAAACATGTTTTTAAAGTGAAAAATTCCAAAATTGAAATTATTTTATGTCCAATTTCAATGTGAAATTGGTTCCAATAACCTAAATTTGTTTAATTAATATAAAATTTTACTAATTCTACATTAAATTTATTTCAAAACATAATTTAACTGTATAAATAAGTTTTACAATAAAGTATTTTTCAGTTAAAATATAGTATTTTTCATTATTCATCAAAACATAAAACTTATCAGAAAAATACCAAAAAATAAGATGAAGTAAATTTTGATATCAAAATTTCAAAGAAAAATTTTATTTTTAAAATATAATATATAAAAGTTTCAAAAATTATATTAAAAATTTCTTTACCATTAAAACGTGTCAAAATTATCTTTAAAAAACATCTTTTTATTCATAATATTGGATTTATTATTATCTTATTCTTATAAAATCTATTGGATGAGTGTAAAAATATTATTTAATATTTAATATATAAATATTATTAAAACCATTCATTAATAGTGTTTTTATTTATTGAGTTAAAATGGTGTTTTTTCACAGAAAAATAATTTTCATAGAAAATGAATTTCTTAATTTTCAAATACTTATTATTTTCATTTCTGGATAATTGATAACCAAAGGATTCATTTTATATACATGTATAAATAATATTTTCATAATTTAGTATATATTATTGTTAATTTCCATTACAATATCTAGGTGGTAACTATACTAGTACTTAAACAATAATATTAATAGTATATTGTTAGTTCGGTAAAACTTGATCTTCCGTGTAACACAAGCTATCAAAAGAACTCAGAATTGTGTGTAACACAAGACAAATATAGTATTTCGTGTACCTAAATATAATATAAGTGTTTCATGTGGCACAATCTTAACTCAGTAGGGTGTATAACGCAATCTAAACTTAGTGAATTCATATAACAAAATATATTTTCACTATTTTATGAAATTAAAAATATTGAAAAGATTAAATTAATTCAAAAAATCAGAAAATCTCATGGTTTCACATTATACCCCCTAAAAATTCATTTCATCATATAAATTATTATAGTTTTTAAATGGTTTAATTGTTTAAAGGTTCTTTTATAGAAACCTATATCCTAAAAATGATTACTAAACTTACTTTTAAAAAATGAAAGTTTGAAACATAACAGTTACCCAAAGTAACTCATAACAAGGTTTCCACATAGGATAACATAGTTAGAATGTGAAAACACATACATAGAAGGGAAATATAACTATCAAGTTCTGATGGAGAGTGAAATAGGACATGATTAGGAGAAAGTTAACAATCAAATATCTGTAACCTAAAGAGGCTTGAAGAAGATCACTAATATCAGTAAAAATGATGATAACATGAAAAAAAATTATTTTTAGACCCTTTTCCATAAATTTTAGGAATTTTCATGAGAAGTTATACTTACATGTTTTCAGGACAGCCTTAAACTTTTTTATTCCTTGATCAATTTCCACTTCATCCCTTTTTCTATGAAATGAAGGTGAATTTTTCATTCCTAGACTGTTATAAGATCATGAGATCCATAAATACAATGATTTGTTATTCCATATATCTTTATCAAAAAAATAGTTTTCATAGTTTATCTGATATGCATAAATCCTCATATGGTGATATAACTCTTTAATCTCTAAAACTCCATCATATTTTTAACATACACCATTTCATAAATGGTTAACCTTGTAACCCTTATTTAAGATTAAAGTAGAAAAAATTATAAATAATGTCATTAAATTTCTCAATATCATATTAACATTTGTCCCCCATATATCATAAAGTAGCTCTTTTTTCACATTCAAATGATTTTAATACCTTTACTATGTATTCTTTTGAAACATGGATATTATAATAAATACTTATTGAAAACATGATTTCTTTCTTAATCCAAAGATTATTGGATATATTTCTTAAGTCCAAAAATATTTTAAACTCCATCTATTACAGCATAAACTAATTAGTCAATAAATACTTAATAATTTATAAGGTAATCAGTACCACCCAATTTACTTATACAAATCCAACATATCTTTATCCAAACGTCATTATCTCAACATTACAAACGTATTAAGGGATATCTTTCGCTTAATCATGTGTTTCTGATGAATATCACCTTACCATTAAATCAATGTTTTATGTCTTCAAAACTATCCAACATTTCCTTTTTACTCTTTAATGAAAAATTTATAATGAAAATACATATATATTTCATGATTCATGTAACATGATCATTTACTTCCAAAACATATATACATCAATCATCCAACTTTATGCATAAACTATGTTTTAATCTTCATCATCTTGTTGTTTTTTAGAATATTAAATATGAATCATTTATTTAGGTTCCTCAACTTATATCTAGTTATTCCTTATATGTTTAATGTAAAAAATATTTTTATAACATCTAATACCTTTCACATTGAATTTTCGGTCTCTTTATCCTAGGAATTATAACCAATACTCTTACCACCTTCCAGATTCTCTTCAATATATTTCCACTTAGGAAATAAATTTTGATAATTCCCATACTTTCCACATCTAAAACATTAATTTTTAACCCAGTTACTCCTACTTCCAACTTTGACTAAGACCACAAAGCATAGAGTGTGAAACACTTCTCATAGTAGAAACCATATAATCCGTAAAAATTACTTATAGGATGCCTAGATTATGAAACTTACTTTTAAATTTAAGTCCCTATAGAGTCCTCAAAATTCCTCAAGGGGGAAATCCAATTACCCGAAGACTTTGGAAAGGACTGAACCGGTCTATGTATTGGATCCCAGCAACAGTATGCGGCCGGTTCGGCAAACCGCAATTCCACGGACCAGTGTCGTCCGCAAAATGGAGGAAGGAAGCCCTATGTGGGCATGAAGCAGGACGAACACCAAGTCGGTCCGCCTCTGTGAACTGCGCTAACCGGCCCATGCTACACATGTTGTTGTTCTTGAAATGGAGGTGGAATCCATATACAGTTGTGAATCTCATCATTCACGTAAAAGAGGCGGAGTGGTTTATGGTCGTGGAGAAATTCCACGAATCTCGGTACCAAAAATCCTTGGTTGACCAAGTCATTCGTGGGTGGTGATTCATTCATGGGCTTTCGAAAAAATCATCATGTGACTGTCGATACATCCTCTTTGTGACTCTATAAATAGTCAACGAGGGGCACTAAAAAAAGAGAGAGGAAGGACGGGTGAAAACCCGTGGGGAGACGCTGGAGAAATTTCTCCCAGCAGTAAAGTTCTACAATCATCCATGGACCCCATATCATTTACAGATGAACTATTTCACGTGGAGGAGAAACCAGTCTGCGAACCACATGTGTTCATCTCCTCTGTGGATACCCTCAGTGGCCATCTCCAATGCGGCCGGTTCCAAGAGCCGCCCCCTCTGCGGACCAGCGTCATTCGGGAAATGGAGGCAGGAACCCCCTCCACAGATGTCCTTCGCAGCTCGCTCCATAGCCAGTTCCTTAGCGGACATCTCCTACGCGGCCGGTTCCACGAGCTGCCCCCTCCGCGGACCAGCGTTGTTCGTGAAATGGAGGTGGGAACCCCCTCCGTGGATGTCATTCGCGGCACGCTCTATGGCCAGTTCCTTAGCGGCCATTTCCTTCACAACCATTTCCTTTGCGGCCATTTCCTCCGCAGCCATCTCATTAACATTCATTTCCTTTGCGGCCATTTCCTAGCTCCATTTTATAGGGTCATCCAAACAGGGCATCCCTTGCATAATTCCCACACGAACCATTTCTTGGTATCTTCTACCTAGTGGTCCTGACCACATGACATTAAAATATATGGCCCTCTTCCTACCCATATGACGTTAAAATATATGGAAACAGTTCTCTCTACATGACTATAAACTGTAGCATTCCCTATCATTCAATAATTGGATGCCTATTGCTCCATGAAAGAGATGCCTTATTCCCCAATCATAAGATGCCTCATACCATGATTACATTGGAATAATTTCAAGAGTGTTGGAATCTATTCAAACATTTCATCACTCCGCCTCACACATTCTGTGTCCTTCATTCGGATCTCCATCCACTTCCATGTCTGAAGGGACCCCCTAATGGCCAAGTCACATCCCGCATCGGCCCACCTACCTTCCTAGGCCAACGCCCCAGAAGACTTTTGACAACACTTTGAGTCAGGTCCTATGTTTCGAACATGGTCAGCAGTCGACCCTCATTTTTTTTGTCTCCATTTCAGGCTAACGTGACATGGATGCTGTTTTTCAAACACGGTCAACTGTTATCCTCCATCGCCATGCCACCCTCATTGTGTTCTGAATGTCAGGCATGTAATTCCCACTTTTCATCTCTCTTTGTTAGGACTGATTCCAATTACCTTGGCATTATCCCACTTGGGAACTAGCACATAGGTGTAGAATCATATACCTCAAATCAGCAATGAGTTGGGATGCCCTCATGGCCAGACCTGAAAAGGATATTATCAGGCCTCCATTTTGGAGTAAGCCCCGACATCTTGGGCTGCTCCCGTGCGTAAGCCCCATCACACTTCCCATGGATGCACCTTTCACGACGTGATCGTCTGGTCCCTACTGCCTCTTATTTCTTACACTGTTCATGACTCATGTGGGCTTAGAGTAAGCATCGACCATGACATCTTCTCTTGGGCCGCCCCCGCGCGTAAGCCCCATCACACTTCCCACGGATGCACCTTTCACGATGCGATCGTCTGGTCCATGATGCCTCTTGTTTCTCACACTGAGATTGACTCACATAGGCATAGAGTAAGCATTGACCATGACATCCTCTCTTGGGTCACCCCCACGCTTAAGCCCCATCACACTTCCCTCAGACGCACCTTTGGCAACGTGATAGTTTGGTCCCTGCTGCCTCTTGTTTCGAACAACTGATCATGACTCACGTGGTCTTAGAGTAAGCATAGACCATGACATACTCTCCTGGTCCGCCTCTGAGTGTGAGCCCCATGCCCATCCGAACTACGTGGACTTTGATTCCCCACCACAGGGATACGTAGGAAGCCTCCAAGAGGTTCAAGCCCGATCACCATCAGACCCCCTGGTCCACATTCACATCAATTCTCCTACATTCCCATCCAAACTACGTGGACTTTAATTCCCCGCCACCGGGATACGTAGGAAGCCTCCATGAGGTTCAAGCCCGATCACCATCGGACCCCTGAGTCAACATTCATGTCGGTTCTCCGACATTACCATCTGAACTATGTGGACTTTGATTCCCCACAACAGGGATACGTAGGAAGCCTCGAAGAGGTTCAACCCCAACCACCATCGGACCCCTGGGTCCACATTCACGTCAGTTCTCTAACATTCCCATTCAAACTATGTGGAATTTGATCCTTTTATCCTAGGTAGGGTACGTAGGAAGCCTCCGTGAGGTTCAAGCCCAACACCTGGTCGATTCGACCATCTTTATGTCGGTTCACCGTACCAACCCCGGGCATCCTAGAGTGTAAGCCCCATACCAAAACGAACAACATGAATTCTGATTCCTATCACAGGGATACATGGGAGGCTCGTACCACTTGTTTGATCAAACGCTCGGGTCATTATCTGTCCCCCCTGGATGATAATAAACTTCAGAGTGCCTGGTTACAAGGCTTTAAATCAGAGTCGTCTCAATGAGTCCAGACCCCTCGGGGTTATTAATCTAACAAGGGATGGTAAACCTCAGGAATAAATGATTATGAACCCCTACGTCCTGCTGACCATTGGAAACAAGGAGTAATCCATGGATACTATGCTTGGGTATAAACCAAAGATTCAAAAACATATGAATACGTCTTAAATCTATAAGAGAGTCCCGGAATAGGTAATAATTCCCCCCAAAAGGGTGAGATGAGCCTGACTTCCCATCCTCTCGACCAATGTGAGTTCTTAAGCATCACTGGTCAAACCACCCAGCGGATGCCGACCTTAGAAAAGTAGGTACATGTATTGTTGGATATAGAACAGTTGGGTGTTTCTAGGCAAAAATGGTTCACCATGTATGAGTGATTATGCAGAACCCAATCTTCTCTAATCAACCGTCGGGTAGCTCACATTTCTCCCCCACGACCCTGTCATGCACCGCTAGACAATCAACTTAGGATTATCCTTTTATATATCCCTAGAAATATCCTTATAAATATCCCAAGGAATCTCACTAAAGTTTTCACTTCAAGTTTTCATTGGTTGACAAAACATTTTCTCAAATACAAAATACAATAACCCAATCTAATCATGCCTTGAAATTATATCAATTTCGCGGAAAATTTTGTTGAATACAAAAACACACACCCAAAGACCATATTAGTTCAGTACCTTTGGAAACGTGGGACACTAAAATCTAGTATGGTGGAAGATCTTAAATTTTTTCCACATAGTTCTTCCCCTTTAGCACCCTTACCTAAAACCTTTCTTTATAACTCGAGGAGAATAAAACATAAGAAAAGAGTGAGCTTGGATTCCCAATAAGGGTAAACAATGGAGATACATAAGCATAATCATGCACCTAAGGGTATGAGAAAATGTGAATAACATTAGAATATCATACCCTGCATAACAAATATCATATATATGAGTCATGGAATAAATAATTGAAACACATAAGACATTAATCATGAGGAGATCAAGGTTATAATCCTTGAAAGCATAACATGTAAATAAAACCTAGAATTGTGAAAGACGCATATATACATAAAATAATTTCCATTATAGTCAAGGATCATGGATAAGGATATCATAGTGTATGGAGTTCACTTACAGAACCATCATAGTAGTCATGGTTTACTCCCAATAACATATTAGTAGTTACGGTTCTCTCCCAACACTATCATAGCTAATAAATTCATTTACTCAATTGGTTTCATTTAGCCTTGTTAATATAAAGAGATATAAATCTTTTCCCAATTAATTAGAGGGATATATAGGTCATAATATTTAGATAATGAAATCCTTACATTTTTGTTCCAAAAGAACATAAATAATTCATCACATCATAAAACATAAAAAAATGGTTTTCATAAAAATTTTATTGTAGCTTATCTCATTTAAAAGTAAGAGAATTTATAAGCCTTATTTGATCAAAACTTAAAACATTAAGTGAAAGAATATAAATGTTACACCTGGATCATATCCCATTTTAGGAATGATTAACGTAAATGGATGTCATATTAGATTTAAAATAATTTTTAATGATCTTTTTGAAACCTTTCTTGAAGAAAATATCGTTTCCTTTATGAAAATCAATTTTTATCTCATAGAACATTTAGAAAACATTTTTCATTGAAAGTAACCATGAAAACATATAAGGGAAGTTTTAAAAACTATTTTCAACATATTTAAATCCTTTTTTCTTAAAAAATACATAAAATATCATTTAAAACATGTTTAAAATATTTTATAAAACATTTATTTAAAGGAACACAAATTTTTGACCAAAGAGAGAATAACATTAGATGAAACATTAATTTCATAATGAAACATGTAAAAGGGAAGTATATATACCTCATCAAATAATATAGGTAAATAATATAACATGTGTCGGAAATAAGTAAAATTGAGACAAAATTACATTACAGATTTGGAGTCTTTTGAGCTGTAAGCCCCATGAAAAAGAGATCATAAAATGGATATGTAAATACTTATAAATTTAAGTATAATTGTCATAGATTACATCCATGGGAATTATATAAAAAAATAAGTTCATCATAAATATAATATATGTCATATAAGTATATAAATTCCATCATTTTTCCAAACTTTTAAAGTGGAAATGGAAGATCGAACTCCATGAGTTTGCGACGCAGTAGTCTATCGTACACACGAACGATTATTGTGTATCCCATTTCATGGAAATTTTTGTGAGTTTTGGTATGAACCTTAATATAAAAACATATCATTATATTTAGGATATTGTTTTATTATATAATAATTAAATAAAAATAATTTAAAGGGTTTAAGGAAGAAATAAAACAAAAACATTTGTTGATGAATGTTACATATTCTTTGGGTATCTCCTTTTGATTTGCACAAAATAACCTGTTTGGTGGGATTTATGCCCGATGTATGGATTTTAAATTGAATGGGGGGATTTGGTAGGAAATTTGGATATATTTTTTAAGAACCAAATTGGTTCTGAACTATTAATAAAAGCGAAGAATATGTGCTCTTTATAAGAGAGGGAAGGGGAAATATTGGAATTTATCAAAATATTAAATTATAATAAATTCAATATCAATTCAAATACATCTAAATGGACATTTTTGGGTTGATAAGATGATATAAGGTCTTTATATAATCAACCAATATATTTTAGATTTGTTTTGGTATTATTTTAAACATTATCATATTGAAAAACCCTTAGTTAGACTATTTTAATTTTAATTATGGTGATAAATTCTTCAATATTAAAAGGGTGTAATTTTTACTTATAAAGTGTCAATTAGACTATAAATTTCAAATATATTATAATTTGAACCATATATAATACCCTAGTCCTTATATATTTTTTTATGTTTTTTAAATAATTTATTGAAATATTATTTTTATAAAATTTCATAAGAGTCAATATTGACACTATTCATAACATTGACATTAATAAAATCAATTAAATAAGATAAATTAAGAAAATAAATTAATACACCCATAAAATGACATATTAAACTAAAAATATATGGTATCACTTTAATTAAGTTTTATTTTATTACTTTTAATATTTCTAATATCAATTAAATGATTTTTTTCATTAATTGAATTATTATTGCATCATCTATTGTGTAATTGGTTATGAAATTTATATGTTGACTAAAATTTAAAAATTAAATACCATCATGTAGATAATAATTTTATATTTCATAATAATATATATAGTTGATAATATCTTCTGGTTATCCCCATGTTAAAAATATTATACACATTAAAAGTAAGAGTTTGACATCTTGTCACTCTCTTTGATTTTAATAATATCTAAGTCATTTTCTTGGAAAAATTCCCATTAATAATTCAATTTCAAATAATATGTGATAAGAATATAATTTTATTCTTTAAATAGCATTTGGTCAAGTTTTAGGGTAGTTTTAAAATATATCTGATATTATTTTTACCCTTACTTACCCAATTTACCATTACCCATTGTAATAAACATTTCTAATGTTACTATATATATTTTTCAAAAAAAGAGACCTAATTACTAAATTTTTACCTTATGATAAAAAATATGGTAAAAAAATTTCACAATTCTAAAAATATAATTTTCTAAAAATAATTTAAAATTGGTCTCAATGACGGAATTAGATAACATGTTTCTAATGTGAAAAAGTCCAAAAGATTGAAATGTTTTTATATCCAATTTTAATGTAAAATTTGTTCCTATAACCTAAATTGAATTAATAAATGTCAAATTTTACAAATTATACTTTAAATTCAATTCATAACATAAATTAAATATTTAAATAAGTTAGACGAAAAATCGGTTCTAAATTAAATTTTAGTATTTTTCACTATTCATCCCAACATGAAACTTATCAAACAAAATATAAAACATTCAACCAAATTAAATTTTTATTTCTGTAATTAAAAGAATAATTTATTTTGTAATATTTATGTTATAAAATTTTCAAATATTATATTTAAAATAGGTTCTTTTTAAAATGTAGTAAAATTACCCTTTTGAAAAATACATCTTTTTATTAATAAAACTAGATTTCTTATTTTCTTATGCCCCTAAAATATATTGGATTAGTGTCAAAGAATATTAATGAAAAATTAATTTATATATATTATTAAAATTAATAATAAATAGTTTCTTTCTTAATTTATTGAGATAAAATTGTGTTTGTACATAAGAAAATTATTTTTCGTAGAATGAATTTCTTTATTTTCAAATAGTTCTTAATTTTATTTCTAGGTAATTAATAACCAAAGGATTAATTTTATATAACTTTTTAATTAATTTTTTCATAATTTAGTTAATATTATTTGAAATTCAAATTCCAATGGTTTAGCAGAAACTATATAATATTTAAATAACAATATTAATACTATATTGTAGTTTGGTAAAACTCCGTCGTTTGTATAACGTAAGCTATTGAAATAACTAGGCATTTTGTATAACAAAATCTAAAAAATAGTGTTGCATGTCCCATAGGATAATCTATGTGTTTCGTGTATCTAAATCTTAACATTGTGGTGTATATTACTCAAGCCAGTCGTAGTGACTTAGTAAAACATATATATATATATATATATTTATTTATTTATTTAGTGTTGTGTGAAATGAAAAATATCAAAATTAATAAATTAATTTGAAAAGATAAATTCAAAAAAATTATGGGATGTTGCACAAATAATTCCATAGAATCCATAGTATTTTCAAAAATTGTATTTTTTTACTATTCAACTCAAAATTCAATTAGTTTAGAAAAAACCCAAAACACGAAATTATGATTATATTATTATTCATAATGAAAAATCATTGTTAATTTTTTAAAATTAAAATTTAAAAATATTATAATCTAAAATTTAAATAATATCACAAAATATAATGGAAGTGTTTTCATATTAGAAAATAAATTTTAAAAATTTTAATTATTCATTATTCATATTTCATATCAATTACTAATTCTTTTATTAGTAATATATCATTAATACTATCAACATATTTTATTTTTATCTAATCATCAAATACATAGTTTCTTGAAATATAAAAGAAATTTTTTAAAAAATATTTTTTAAGAATAAAATAATTTTATCAGTTATTTCAGCTATATAAAATTTTATTGGTATTAAAAGTATACTTAATTTTATTTATAAAAATATTTAATAATTTGGTTACTCCTGTTCATACATATTAATTTATAGAATATATTTTAATGATAATATTTAATACTTATATTTATGTATAAATGTAGTGTGGTTTTCTTTTAAGTTCATAATTTCTTGTGTAGAAATATATTAAACATATTGAATTCTCTGAAGGTAATTATATATTAAAATTTTAGTGTGTTACATACCCCCCTTCCCCCAAATAAATTGTTTCCTTTTAATTTGACTCATAAGATCATAGAAATTTATATAGGGAACAAATAATTAACAATACAATGATAAATGACTATGGATTTATTTAAGATGTAGAATGATATTTAACTACAAGAAAAATTATTATAAGAAATTTATAAACAAAACAAACCTATTAATAATTTCATAGATAATTATACTAATCGAAGGGGATCTAGATCCATAACAAATAACTTCCAAAAAATATTAAAAATTATTTATTTTATAATTATAAAACTATCGATTTTTATTTATAACTCTATATCTAGTAGTTATTAAAAACTAGTATGAAAAAAGACACTATAAAATATTGAGTGAAAATTCATTATCTACTACATTAGTAGTATTTTAATAGCCTTTTTCCTGATTCACATGGTTGTTGGTGACTATTTCCCTTATTATACCTTGTATTGGGAAATTGATTCACATAATTCCCACCTCTCTTATAATTAAAGAAAAATATTTTATTATCTTATATATTTCCCTTAAACATGTGATATTTATTACCTTTATTTCTACACGTTTAAATTTTAGATGTCCTTTTAAGAAAATTTAGCCTATGCTTCTTCCCCTATTTTTTACATGCTTGAAATTTAATCTTTTTTCCTCCATCATCTTTGTCAATAATGTTTCAATAATATTTCAACCTTTTTTCTTAATTGTGTTTTGTATTTCAACTATATTCACATTGTTAATCAAAATTATTAAAACCCAGTTTGGCTTTATCAGAATATTTCTCACTCCAACCCTTATCATGTTAGGTTGATCATTCGGGCAGTTTCTATAATATTCATGGAATCCATTATTAACTTTATTCCATCTATATTCAGCCGTCAATAAACCCAAAACAAGTTAAGATAAATTGAAATCATTATAAGAGAATTATAATAAATAACCACATCAAATATTTAACCAAAATATGTCTAACATTATAACACTATCGTGTTTTCCTATAATACTTACAACTAAAAATGTATCAAACCTGATTTAAACTATATTATTATCAATTTAAACTATATATTTATTGGTTAAACCTAAGTTACATTGATTTGGGTTATATTATACTTCTTAACAGAATATTTAAAATAGATATCTCAAATTTTTATAAATGCTCTTGAAATATTTTAAACCCAAAAATCATTGGAATCTATGCACTCCAAATAAAACATATCCTATATCCCAAAAAGTGAATACCAATTAATATGTATCATGAAAATATCTAAATTTTAATCTTTGTTATCCATGGGAACTTTTCTATTAGTTTATCTAACCAAAACATATTCAAATACATCATAAGGTTTCATAAAATGAATATGAATTAACCAAATAATATTTCTTAGGAGTGTCAAGCCATGTGTGAAGTTTAGTCACTTTTTCATGCACTAGGTGATGATCAGGTAAATATCAATCCACCCTTTTGGGGTTATTACTACTAGGAACATATATACTAGAACCTATATCCACTTCTAGTATACGTACATGAATGTAGTTTCTTGGAGAACCACAAAATATCTACTTTACCAAAACTATAGTATGATATACTATACATAGAACTCATTCCTTGAATTATCCCTAGGATTTTTACTAAAGTTAACTTTTCCCAATACAAAAAAACATACCTTATTACCATAGAATTAAATCATATGTTATCCCAAATGGATATTTAAACCATTGAAATTTTTATCAACCCTAACTTATTAACCCTTAAATTATTATCAGTAAACATTTTAATCTATGAATTTATTTAATCCTACTCTAATACCAAATGTTCCACCTTGAACCCATACTCCAAAATATGGTTACATAGACACATACATTTCATACTGTCTTTGATACCAACTATAGATCCCCTAACTTAACAATCCCATAATTACATGACTTAAATAAAATCTTGAGTTATATATATTCCCAAGACATTTTCTGTTTAGATATTTTGAGAATTGGGACAAGAAAATACCTAAAATATTCCATGCTCTTGGTATAAAACAAAATGTTTTTCTATCATATATGAAACTAAATAATCTATATGAGTCGTAAACATCTCCGATAAATTCTTCCATATGTGTTATCCTTATAAAAAGTTACGTATAATACTTTTCATAATAACCAGATGAATGTAAACATAAGAAAGGGGTGATCTCAAACCCTCAGTAAGGGAAACAAATAATTGAATCTTTCAAAAACCAAATAATAGTATACATAATATAGATTAATATGTAATATGAATAATTTCGTGATCAAATAAAACTGATTTTGTAGAATATTAATGATAATAAATACAAACACGGATATTAATAATACTAGTATCATACTAATAGAATGTATAATTTTAGTTATCTAAATCAGGATCTCATGGCCTTGATCCGAGACATTATGCTGATATTCAGAGAGTTATACACCAAATCCCATTTTTTTTGGTTTTATGACACATATAAATGAATTTATAGGGAATATAAATTCAAGGCCCAGCCATAACTTCGTTAATTTCAATGCATTCACTAAAATATTCAACAAGACATTTCATATTATTCAGTATGGAACCTCTGGATGAATAAATATATATATTTCTATATAATGAAAATAAGAAATTCCCATACATAATCAACCTATTTTATTACTCCATAATAATCCAAAGTTTCAATAATCCCCCAACCAACAAATAAAAATATTCTTGAGATAAACATCCTCTAATATGAATTTTGTAAAATGATATGTTCACACTGTATATGGTAATGTTTATAGGATTAATTCAATGATTGAATAACATGCTCGTGATCCATCTATATAATGAAATTGGTTTCTTTCAAAAGTAAATATTCCCATTGAAACAAATGAAAAGGGTTTTTTCATAAATGAAAAATGACCTCTCCAAATAAATTATTTGAATGGAAATGCAGAATACGGGATAAATATTCCAATTATTTGATACCATGAGTTAAATACCAAAATGGAAATATAAATATATATTAATATATATATTAAATGAAAAATCATAAATCCAAAACCCTATTATGGTAAATCCTTTTGAAAAACATAATAAAAATGGAAGCAAAAAACATAAAAGATATTTTAGGAATAAATTTAAAAATTGATGTAAAAAATACCTCTTTCAAAAGTAACTTATGAAATCGTAATGTGATAATTTTGGTAAAAATTACATCTAAAAATAATCTCCAATAATTTATTCTTAAAAATATATAAATTTTATTTTGGATAAATTGGGAGAGGAATAACAGACATATGAATGAAAAAGGAAAACCCATTTTATTATTTTCAAAATACTTCTTTAAAAAAATAATATCAAAAGAAGAGTAAAAAATCAATCATTTATTTCAAAATATCATATTTCTCAATATCTGTAGATAAATTACCATATAATAAAATATTTGGGTGGAATAACCCAAGCATGGATTATTGATGTTCATGATGAAACAGTGTAACTCAAGGAAAGGATATGTGATTAATCAATATTCCTTATGAGAAACACACTCCTTGATGTAATAAATATTTTAAAAAGGGTTTATATATGGTATAAATTTTAATAAATAAAAAAAACAAAATACAATAACTAGGTGTAATTTACCAAAATTATATGAAATATCGTCATGAGAAATGATCACAACTTAATAAATTAAAATTGATTTCCCAAAAAACCTTGTAATTGGGGTAATAATTGATTTCAAATAAATTTGATTTAATTTAAATAATTTGAATTATTATTTAAGATGAATAAAAGAAATGATAACAATACATACATTGTTATTTAATACACCATCCAAATGAAAATATGGTTCTTAATATAAATATGTTTTCTGAAATTAATGTTTGAGACAAAGAACCCTTATGGATTGAGAAATATTTAATCAAACCCCCTTGAAAAAGTGGAATTATAATTGAGATTAAAATAACATGATTAAAATATAGTTCATTATATGATATCTATAATATTATTTATATGACCTTTATCATTGAAATTTTGTTCATAGTAAAAGACATGGCTCCAAGAGAGGAATTTTGAGATGAAATATATTACCTCAATCAAGATTCTTTCTGCACTTACACTAAACATCATGAATAATTAAAATAAGTTCATTAAATAAATACCCAGTAACTTTATTCATAATTAATAACATTTTTTTCATCATTTAAAATCATTCTATACATATAAATATTTTTTAGCTATTTTTAATATTGGGTGTAACTAATCTTTATCAGTTTGAACAAGTTTTGTAAAAAGTGTCATTATTTATTATTGTTACCAAGTTAATAATTTAAATATAATTAAAGATAATTAAATATATGTTCCAATATATTTATAAGGGTATAATTTCATTCCATTTTATTTTTGGTTAAAAAACATGAAGATAAATTTGGCGATGATCATGTTTTATTGGTTCTTAAAGAACCAAAAGTGTTATCTTAATAAATTAGTTAAATCTTTATAAAACTTATCAAAACTAAAATCAAAACAATATTTACATATATATATATAAATTTATACCCTTAAAAATGTTCTCAAATTCATCCATGGTATAAAATAATATTATTTTTCAATTAGGTGGTTAAACCAACCCAAACCAAAACCCAACATTATTAATGGATGATTATGAGGTAGATTTGAGGTAATATATTTATACAAAAAAATTATGATTTTTTATTTTTAATTAATTTGAAAAATAATAATTGTAAAAATAAAATATATAATATAACATATATAAATTTAATACTTAAAAATAAGAGATCATTTTTCTCTTGGGTCAATCAATTTAAAGGTTTGAATTGATGATAATCATTGGTTTATCATATCACTAATTGGTTCTATAAATTATATTACTATAAAATTATTTCTAACATAATAATAATATTCATCCATTAATAACATCATCATGACAATCTATGTAAGGTGGTGATGAAAAATAAAAACTAAAATCAAGTGTTCCATAGAGGCGGTTGTGTGGCGGTATTGATGGATGATGGTTTCATTTTCATAGAATATGTGGTAGTAGTACTATGGTTTATTATTTTAGAAAAATAATAATGATATATATATATATATCTTTAGTATTTATTGAAAATACATTTTATATTTTTCTTGTAAAGAGTTAAAGGAAAATAAAACATTACATTTAGTGGAGGCAGTAGTCTGCGTACAAACACATAAATGTCATTTCCTCTTTTCTTATGGGAAAATAAAAATGGTGATTATTTATTATTCAAAAATAATAATAAAATTTATTATATAACCAATAATAATTTAATTACATATAAATTAGAAAAATTATAATTAGAAAAAAAAATTGATTAGAAATAAGTTGAGTAAAAATGATTACTCACGTTGAGTACTTTGAGATTTCCTTAGAAAGATCCCTTGGAAATGGATGTAATCGAATAATATCTTGTGACTCGAAGCTCAATATATTGAAATACTATTTCATGTTAAGGTAAAAAGTATATTTTTTCTTTAATGAACCTAAATTATTGGAGTTCCTTTAAGGGGTGGTGAGAGGCCCCTTTTATAAGAGGTGATGATTAATTTTTAATAAATATTTTAAATTAATATAGAGGGATCACAAGTTTAACATGTCATTGGAACCCAAATAGAAAATAATTCATTGGAGGGTAAAATAAGGCTGGTAATATCTAATAAAATAAATTATAAACAGGTTTTTAACATGTTTCCATCACTTTATCCCTTGAATTATAACATTTTATTAATTGAGGTTTTACTACTGTAAGAATTTTTTATCTAAGGTAACATAATATTTATGCTTAAAAATAAATTTGACCTTATTAGCTAATTATGAACTAAAAAATTGAAATTTTAAATCCATTTAATTTGATTCAATTTATAAAAGAGAAAAAAAAATTATTCTAAAATAAAAGTGTATAATGTACTAAAAAAATTTTTCGAGAAAATATTACTTATGTTCTAAAATAACAAATAGAGGGTTTTAATAAAAAAAATAATATTTAAAAAAAATAATATTACTTATAAAACATATATTTTTTTCCAGAAAAACGTTTCATAAGTATTAGGTTATGCTTTTATCCAAGTGATTTCATAAAATCCACAGTATTTTCAAAAACGCTACTTTTCACTATTTACCGAAAAATCAATTATTTAAGAAAAATAGAAAAAAATAATCTTAAGATCATATTATAATACATAATATAAACAATGATTTTAATTTTTTAAAATTAAATTTATTAAATTTTAAAATTCAATATTTTAATAATTTCGCAAAATATATGGGAAAACTGTTCATATTGGAAAATAGATTTTTAAAATCATAACTATTTTTTGGTTTTATTTCATATAAATAAATAATTAATATATTGGTAATATATTATTCATATTATCAATATATTTTTTTATTATTAAATCAAAATGTACTTAGTTTCCTGAAATAAAACACCAATTTAGTAAAAATATTTTTTTAACAAAAGAATTGCACTCTTAGTTGTCTTAGATGTACAAATTGAATGAAATTAGAATTAAAAGTATAAATTATTTTCATTATGACCATATTTCATAATTTTTTTACTCATATTCATACCTTCTAAATCATTTGGTAGGTTAATGGTTATATTTAATACTTATATTTTTTATTATTATATTATGGTTTTTATTTTAGTTATGTGTTACCTATATATAAAGAGATCGAACACATTGACTTATTTAAACATGGTCATTTATTAAAATTTAGGGGTGTTACAAGGTAAATTCTGGAAAAATAATATAATGTTAAGCTATAAAAGTCTAAGTATTTCATTGGCTATGTACCAGATGAAAATATTATAACCATTACGAGCCAATAATATTCACTATTGAGAGACAGGAGGATCTTGATGAGAGTAGGCTCATTTTTATTCAATTATATTATATAATAGACATTGGTTCATTCATAGAAGTAAATAAAAAACTAAATGGTTCCAAATTTGGACCAAACCTTTTAAAAATTTGTTTTCCTTCCATAATTTACATTTATCTTCATACAATTTAGGTTGAGTAATAATGTTGGAATTATTAAGACATTAACAAGTTACATTGGTTAAATTTAGAAGAATTTAAATTGAAAAATATCACCACTAATTCACCCCCCCCCAAACTCTTTCTTAGGGGTCCACATATTACTAGGAACAATAAAATCTATCAAATAAATGTGGTCCCCACTCAATCCCCATTCCAACAAAAGATGAATATGGCAACTGAGGTACATTAAAAAAAGTACATCAATTCAGATTACAAGTATCAGACATAACCATGTCTAAATACACAAGAATGTGAGAATTTAGGTTTTGATAAATTTCTCAATAGGATACCAAAAAAAGTAATACAGAACCTTTTATAACTCATTCCAAAAATTATATCTTAATATACATTTAGAAGAAAAATATTTTTTAATTTGGTTAGAGAATAAGACAAATTCATTCCATTTTATTTTATAAAAAATAATATTTAATTTTCATAAACATAAATAAAAAAAGAATTGTAATAATTGCTATCTCAAGAAATTATGGGCAGTAAAGGAGAATAAAAGTCACCAAATAAAATAACTATGAAATATCATAACATGAGATGATAAACTTAAGTCTATTTATGAAATCCAAGGATCTATCTCATGGATCAGGTGGCATTCTAATATGATCCTGACAAAATCATACCCCAACCTTCCTTCATGGCCTCCCTAGGTGACACCTGTAGCAAGAACAAAGAGATAAATAGGGACCCTAATCCTAAGAAAATTCAGATATAATATAGAAAAATCATTTATTTCCCACTTTGAATAGAAGGAACCCATGTATGTAATCATATTGTTTGGTCCAATATGCCAAATACCTTCCGATGGGGGTGAATTAGGGTATTACAGATTAAACTAATTTCCCTTCATATATTTTTTTGTTGTTAAACAAAACACACTTCTCTCTTTATCTTATAAAAATATATGAATAGAAATGAAATCATGTACAGGACACATCGATTTTACCTTGTTCACCCTTACTGGGCTACATCTAATGAGGACACTATGAGGATTTGTTGATGTACCAAATCAAAGAAATATCACTTCCAATATCAAGGTTCATGCTAGATAACTTTTATTCTAAGTCTAACTTCCTTTTTAAGATTTAGGGTCTCCTCACTACATTCCCAAGGTTCACTTCCTATGTCTCTTTCATTATCTCACTTCCGATGGAAAGGGTCATCGTCTTCCTCTTCCTTTTCTCACTTATCTTGGAAGGGATCCACTCATTGTTTATGGACTTATATATCCTTTCTTTTTCATCAAATAATTAATCCTCAAAAGTATATAGATGTTCTATTAAAGTCTATTTTTCACTTGTAGATGAAATTAATTTTTTTTCATATTGTTAGTTATAAAAAATAAATTTCCCAAACTGTTTAAGTTCCTTCGCAAACCACCTACTTCCTCCATGAACTAGATAGCACATATGATTCGTCGACCACCTATTATATGAACCACCTTTGTTTCTGCTTCCATGTACCACCTCCACATACCACCTTCATGAAACGCACCCGCGTACTGCTTCTACAAAATAATTCTACTTCTATGGAATTCCGTCTTCCATGGGATTATTATTTTGTGGACCTCATTCTTCCTTTGCAGACTATAGTTTTCCGCAAACACTCATTCACAAAATTTCACCTATGAACTACTTCACCATTCATAGAATCTGTCCTCGCAAACCACCTTTGGTATTTTTAGAATTACTAGAGAAAATATGTTTTCTTATGAAAATATATCTTCCTAAATGAGTGGACTACCAATTCTTATATAAGAAAAAATATCCTAAAATCCTATAGTCTAATATTTACGAAATCTTTGATGTAGTATAGCATTCATTTTGTGTTGTTTCTCCCTTGAACCTTTCTTCCCTACATGGTCCTCATACCACCTATCTTCCTTTGCAGCAGGCAAAATCACTATCACCTTTTCACAAATGAAGCCCTTTGTGGCTTCTCAAATCACTGTCTCATTTTCAAGAATGACAATCCACCACATGTACCCCAGTACTTCAATGTAAGGCATGCCATCCAACAAACTGTTTCCACCTTACATGTACTATTAGCCTTCCCGCGAACTACTTTTCATTCCCTAAACCATTTCTACCCTGCAAAACCTTTCCCATATGTGGTCTGTATACCATTATTTGTAGTACATGTACCATCCTTCATAGTCTGTTAATAGTGATCTCCTTTTCTAAAATCCTTCCTTTTCAAAAATCAAATTCCTAATTTTGAGGCCCAAAAGTTTGGAAAACACTGGGAAATTGCACCACCTTAAACATGTTCTTCAAAAAACACCATTCATACTCATTCATGGTTATCTAGCCTTATCAAAAAACACAATAAAATACAAAACATACCAAGTGGACACCTTAAATTATTTTTGTCCAATAATATCCCTCTTTGGATTTGTTGAAATCACTTTCATAATTTGAAATATCATTAAATATCCTTTCAAAATTTTCCAACAAATTCTTCTTGTGATTTAGATAGCGATCAAGGATTTACTCAACACATTATTTATGCCCACAAGAGTTATGCTCATCCTGAGAAACAAGAGTATAGTGAAAATTTCATCAATGAATCACTCTATAAAATTCCAATATAATTCTTCTACCTTCATCACAAACCTCAGATGTCATGATATGTATCCTTTTATCAATCATGTCTAGTATCATCCACTTTAATACTCACCCAACGTCATTTCTCCACCTAACAGCTTTATCTTCCCCTTCTCCACCTATAAAAATCTCAATGTGTCTGGCCTAAGACATTTTCTCCCATTTTAAAGCTATAATTTCTCCCTCTTTATCAACGAACTCGAAAGCTATTCCTTTTAGGTCTAAAATAGGGTAAAGAACACATATTATCACATTAGAGGAAAATACACCATACCTCAGGGAGAGGGAGACACACATACACACTTTTTCAAGTGTGGGGAGTCGAATGAACTACCAGATCTAGTATATCCCTTTAAAACACTTCTTTGGGTAAAGCCTTTGTAAGAATATTAGAAACCTATTGTTCTGTAGAAACATACTCTAAATTAAAAATCCCTTGATCCACCTTATCCTTGATTAAATGGTAATTTATTTCAATGTTCTTTGTAGTTTATTTATATATGGGATTTTTTATAATATCTATAGAACATGAATTATCACAATAGATTCTGATTGGAGACTTCACTTCTACACCCATATCATCATGTTGCATCTTTATCCACAATAGCTGTGTACAAGCTTGAGTAGCTTCAATATATTCAGCTTCTAATGTGCTTAATGTAATTCAATCATGTTTCTTTCTTAGTTATGAAATACAAAATTCACGAAGATAGAAATCACATCATAATGTTGATTTCCTATCATCTACTAATCCAGCCTATTCTGCATCTATATATCCCTGTACCTCTAGCTATGATTCAGTATTCAACATGAAACCGAAATCCATAGTTCTCTTGACATAAGAAAGTATTATTTTTTACTACAAGCATGTTGATTTCATTGGGATTACTTTGATATCGTTCTGCTTAACAAGTGGAAAAAAATTATTTTGTTGTGCCATTGTTAAGTACAAAAGACTTCAATTTATATTCATGTATTCATGGAAATTGACCACTTTGCCTTCATCATCTCAATAAAGATTCATTTACGTAGCCACCGATGTCTTTAACTCCTTGTAATTGTCCATTCAAAATCTTCTCAAAACTTACATAGAATATTTAGATTGAGAAATTAATGTGTCATTCATTCCTTGTGTTACCTATAAACCGACGAAAAATTTCAGTTCACCAATCATTGACATTTCAAAATCACTTTTCATGAATTCAAAAAACTATCAACATTGTGATTTATCTAATCCCAAAAATATTATTTCATCAACATATACCAACACTATCATCCTTTCATTACTATCGTGGTTGAAATATTGATTTTAATCAACTCCCCCACAATGAAAACCAATATTTTTCAGAAAATAATATTGCTTTGAATACCATACTCTTAGTGCTTCCATAAAACTATATAAAGGATTCTTCAGTAGAAAAAACATGTTCTCATCTTCATGAATGAGAAATCCATTCAGTTTCTCAATATAATCGTCTTCTTCTAGAACCCCATTAATAAATACTGACTTGACATCTATCTGAAAAATGCTAAACATTATTTTCACTGCTATGGCCATGAATAATCAAACTGCATATACCCTTGAAAAAGGTGAAAATGTTTCATTAACATCGATACCCTCTATTTGGAAGTACCATTTGCACAGTAGTCATTCTTTTCTCAAATCACAACACCATCATCCATCATTTTATTTCCAAAGACCCATTTTCTCCTGATTACATTCTTATATGTAGGCCTCAAAACAATCTCCCATGTTTGATTCTTCTCAATTTAGTTGAGCTCTTCATTCATAGCTTGAACCAAATTAGCATCTCAATTTACTTTACTAAAACATTTTGGATAAACTAATGATAAGTATGATTATTTATATAGAGTCTTCACCTTCCTTATCTTTACCAGTGTTGTTTGCCCACCAATTAGGTTATTTCGGTCAATTGTATCTCTTCTTTATTGTCTCTATACAGATACTGATTATTCTTCTTATCATCTGAATCTTCTTCTGAATCAGCCTCTTCAACTAGAGTATTAATTATTCTTCTCATATCATTATAACCATCCTCTTGAGAGTGATCATGTATTTGCGAAAGATTCATCTAATTCTCCAATATGGTTATAACATAGCTTTCAACAATCTTTCTTATCCTCTTATTAAAGAATTAATATGATATTTTTTTCTTTGAATATACAAGAAATATTCATTCATCTCAACGGGGTTCAAACTTCATGTGTTTCTCCTAATTTAGAATGAAACACTTACTTCAGAAGTCTCAAAATTACTTCAATTGTGGCTTCTTTCCATACCAAATCTCATATAGAGTCTTATCTTCTTTCAAACATAGAAATGCTCTATTTGAATTTAAACTACTTTCATAGCTACTTCTTTCCAAAATTTCTCTAGAAGGTCTTTCTCAATGAGCACTGTTCTGGCCATGTTGTTGAAAATATGACTTCCTCTATCAACTACTATATTCTTCAATAGAGTTCTCACCACTAAAACTTGATGTATTATCCTATTTTATCATGATAATCATCCACTTCGCTATTTGTGTACTCTGTACCATTATCTATCTAGATCATATGGATTTTATGATCTAGCATCTTTTCAACTTCCCATCAATATCTTGTAATGAAACTAAACATCTCATACATTTGGGTAATGATTGAAACTCGGGCCATTCTTCTTTAATCATCAATGAATAGAACATGATATCTCCTCCCATAAAGAGAAATTAGTGAAATAGGTCTTCACAAATCAATATGAACCAACTCTATCAATCTTGTTGACCTTTTCAATTATCCCTTATATTTTGTTCGAATGATATTCCCTTGTTCAAAGGCATCTCATGTATTTTTATGATCATGTGATATTTTAGTAAGATCTTTAATAGCATCATATTTCACTAGGTCTTCAATGTATACTTGGCTCACATGGCCATGACATTTATGCCACAACTTATTTACCTCTTCCATGGATAAAAAGCACATATCCTATTCTCCACTCATGATGTAGAGATTTACATTTTTCTATTCACACCCTGAAATACACCAATAACAACTTTTTCCATGATGAAACATAATTTCATAGAAAATATTTTGGAATTTCCAAATTCACAAAATTGACTTAAACATAATAATTTGTGACTAAGACCTTCAACAACCAAGACATTCACTTGTCTCATGTATTTTCCTCCAAACTTTGATTTCCAAGAGCTAAAACTTTTTAACCTTTAATCATTACAAAATATTATGATACTTTCTTTATAATATCTGATTCCCAAAACCATATCCTTATTTCCTATCATATGGTAGGTACATCCACTATCAATGATCCATATCCTTATGTGATTTGATGCCCTGAATGCAATTTCTGAAACTACTGCCTACCCATATTTTTTCTTTTTGATCCATCTTTTTTAATTCATACCCTGTATGAATTGATACTCTTGAAATTATTTTTAATATGATAGACCATCTTCATCTTGTATATATGAAAATCAATTTTTAATTTTTAGTTCATTTGATGATACATTTTTTTGTTGCTTATAACAAACCTTCATCTTCTTCAAAACATTCCTATGTATTGTTGATGAGAAATATCTTACTGTTCGTCTGAATCCTACACACTTAAAATAGTGACCATAAAATGATGAACTCGAAAATTGAGATCTGTATGACTTCCTCTATTGTTCATGTTCCCTTCGGTACTGCTTTTCTATGGAACAAACATTTTGTGTGTGTCCCATCTTGCTGTAACAATATCATCTAATGTGGGGGACATTCCTTTGTGGAAATATTTCACCACTAGTTATCCCTTGGGTTATTTGAATTTTCTAATTCTTCTTCATATCCAAATAATTCTTTAATATTGGAGTTTTCACATCTTATTTAACTTCAACTATTACTGATTTCTATTTTAGATCAAGCCCCACACCATCCTTATCATTTGGATTTGATTGTTTCTTATGTTATATTGGACAACAATTCTCCACTTTCATCATTTCTATTTCATGTGTTATCTGTTTTACTGATAATATTCTATGAGTCACCAATTTTTATTGATCCTTAACACTTTATCATAGACCGATGACTTCCTCTACATGTTCTTCAGTACATTTGATTTAATATTTTCAAGTTTCAGTCAAACTATCGATCTCTCTTTTCAATTATTCAATTTTGATTTCTTACTCAACCACCTTTACTAAAATTTATTGCATTGAAAAATTTAGTTTTTAAATTTATTCATTTATCTCTGACTTCTCTTATTCCTACTTCTTCATATAGAGTTTGGAATTAGGAACCACTTTATTAGATTTCATTTTTTGGATCATCAAACATCTATCTCTTTTAGATAAGGTTCTAATTCATCCTGAAGGTTCACTCTTCCTTAAACTCATCCTTGTTCATTGTCACATCCTTCTTTTGTTACAGAATAAGAGATACCCTCCACCAATAAATATAACTCATGATCTTTGTTGTCCAATAACTCTTCTGCTGCATATTCTTATGAACCATCAATTTCTTTTGAAATCAGACTCTTCTTTTTGAAGAAATTTCTCTTATAACATCACAAACCTTTCACATTGGATGAATACTTCTTTTGTGTAATTTAATCATTGTCTTCATATTCAACTTAAAACTTATTTGGACACTTAATTTAAAAACGTCCAATATGTTCACATCAGAAGCATGCAAGTGGAAGTTTACCTTTGAACATTCATCTTTCTCTATGCAGATTTGAAGAGATAAATGAAATGAAACCATCCAAATTATCTTCCTCCTGACCAAATTTAATAAAAATCTTCTTCATGGCCTTGAATTCCATTTATTTTTAATTCCCCCTTTTTACCGCATTGTTATCATCATTTCTCATTTCATATGCAACAAGGGTACTATGGATGTTATTCAATGTCATCTCTTTTAGATCTTTATCTTCCAATACTAAAACAATCAGATAAAACTATGGTATATGCTTCCTCAATATACACTTCAAAATATTTATATATTCAATGAATTCTCCATGACTATGCATGTAATCCACTACAACATTAACCCTATCAAAGAATGCATCAACGGATTCATTTGGGTTCATTATCATATCTTTATACATGTTTTATAAAACCTAAATCTTTTCCTCTAGGACCTTTGAATATTCTTCATATATATTCAACAGCTTTTAATATATAGAATTTGATGTTTTAGAAGACATAAAATTCATATAAATTGAATTGGAGAGGGCTCTTCCTAATGTGTTGATCCCTTTAGCATCAGCATCCAATTCCCTTCTATTAGCATATGATAAAGGACCACTATTTGTATCATCTAAAATTCCATGCATATATACTACGAATACATCCATTCTTAATGATAGGAAGTAGTTCTGCATCTGATTCTTCCATAGTTGAAAATTGTTTCTATCAAATATTGGATTTTTTTTGTAATTTACCACCTCAATTGCTTTTACTAAGAGAGAAGTACTGACTTGTAACCTTCCCTATGATATCAATTGTTAGGTCTACTAGGTCAAATACCCTAAGAGAGGGGTAAATAAGGGCATGATATATTAAAAATACTTCCCCTTCGGTTCTTTTTTTGTTGTTAAAAATACACTTCTCTCTTTCTCCCATAGCAATACATGAATAGAAATGAAATAATGCACAGGACACAGGGATTTTACTTAGTTGACCCTCACTGGGATAAATCCAAGGAGCATACAATGGCGATGTTACAATGTACCGAATCCACTAAATATCACTTCCAATTACAAGGTTTTGGATAGATCACATCAATTCCTAGTCATACTTCCTTTAAAATATTTAGGTTCTACTCACTACAATCCCAAGGGTCACTTCTTATGTCTCTTTCTCTAGATCACTACCAGTTGAAAGGATCATTGTCTTCCTCTTCCTTTATTCAATACTCTTGGAAGGGATACACTCACAGATTATGGACTTTTAGTTCCCCTAATTTTCATGAAATCACACATACTAAATTGTATATGGATGCTTTGTTGAAGTCCATTTCTCACCTGTATATGAAATTCACTTTTCTACATATTATTAGTTCACGAAAATTACTTTTTCAAAATATATAATTCCGTTAACAAACCAACTTCTTCCTACACAAACTACGTAGCACATATACTTCACTAAACACCTATTCCATGAACCATATTTTCTTCTACCACCATGTAATTCCTTTGCATAACACCTTCATGAACAACTCTCATGTACTACTTCTGCATACTTCTTCGACGTACCAATTCTGTATACTGCTTCTACTTCAATAGAATTAATATTTCTAAAGACTTCTTCTTTTGTGGACCACCTTCTTCCATTAAAGACTACTTTTCTCTGAAAACACAATTTCATTGAATTGCATCTGTGAACTAATTCACCCTTTGTGAAATCCTTCCTCGCAAACCACCTTCATATTTATCTGAATTCCCAGAGAAAAGAAGTTTTCTTATGAAAATTTCACTTCATTAATGAGGTTATTAGCACTCTTAATATAGGGAAATAGGTCCCCAAAATCCACTAATACAAGATTTAACTAATCTTCAATGCGGTATAACATTCACCATGTACCGTTTCCCCTAGGAATCTTTCTTCCCTATGATGTCCACATACCGCCTCTCTTTCTTAGCAGTAGAAAAAATCAACGTTGCCTTTTCGCAAATGAGACCCTTCATGGATTATCAAATCGCCACCGCATTTTCTCAAATGATGAAACATCCCATGTTCCTCAAGCATTTTTTGTACCTCATTCCATTAGTTGAATACTATTTTCCTTCTATGTAGTGTGAGATTTCCTGTGAACCATTTTTCATTCCACAAACCATTTTGGGAAACACCATTCATACTCATCCTTAGTCATTTAGAATGCTCAACAAACACAATCACACCCAAAACATACCAAGAGGACCCATTGAGGGATTTTTTCCAAACCAAATAACTCAAAAATATTTCTCAAAAATACCTCAAGCCACAACCAAACACCCTCTCCAAATTATCCCCTTCAAGAATTCAATAAATAAAAATCATGAAAAAAATTATGCATTTACAATGAAAACCAATCAGGGGTTTATGCAAAGAGTTTATCAACAAAATATATTGATAACTATGGGTTATAAATACTCTTTAAAAGAAAAATATGGTAAGAAAACATGATACTAAGTTGATATAAATTAAAATATTAATGAAAACCCATTTATATAAATATTTAAGATATAAAAATTCATTTGAATAATTTTTTCAAACACTTAGGGTCCATTGGAATTTAAAATAAAGGATAAACAATGGAAAATCCTTTTATTCCAATCATAGAAACCAAAAAAAATTCACTTAATAAAATTTATAGGTTTATAAAAGACTGGTTTTTGAGGTACTAATTACTCAATAAATTACATAATGTAAAGCACAAATTAATGGTTTTTCAAATAAAATAAAGTAACATTAAAAACATAAATTTTCCAGTAAAACTATATTCACTATTTAAATAAAGAACGATTAAGATGATAGATGTTCTATAAAAACATTAGAAATTAAGAGTTAAAATATTCAAAAAATTTCAAAACCTAGAGTTGGACACCATGTCCCGTAATAAGAAGAATAGGAACATGGAGCAATAAGGGAGGAATAATAGAAGCAAAATAATGGGATTAACTTTGGTCAAAAAAATTAAAAGAAATAACTCTGAGGAAAGTGTAGGATAATTTTTATGGTTTTAGGATATTAATATCTATTGATCAATAGGATATGATTAATAAAAAAGGGGACTCCTAAATAAAATTATAATTTAAATTACAAAAATATAAAAGAATGGGAAGAATTCATGGTTGGGTCACAAGTTAGGGAGATAGTGGAAGAACCATATTAATGCATCTAGAATAAATGTGAACACCCTATATAATTTGCATCTTTTTTTAATAAAAACATTATCTATTAATAAATTAGTTCTAGAATATTAACCTTACTCAATTGAGTTTCACAACTAGAATTAACCCAATATAAAACACTATCCTCTAATTGTTCATGTTTTAAAATTCCTAAATCAAAAAAACATCTATAATAAGTTTAGTTTTATAATAAATACCAAATTTTTAAATCATGGGTAGCACAATTCCCCCCATAATGTCACTTTTTACCCTTTGAATATAATATTCCTTCTTAATTGTAAAATAGGTGAGGTCATTGATCCCTCATTATCATATCACTTTCTGAAGTCTTATGGTTATCATTTTCATGGTACCATATCAGTCAGAAAAATTGATGGATTACCCCCCATAACATTTTATGTTGGAGTTGAATAATACATATAGGTTCTCTAATATAATTTCATTGAGTTCTAAATCCATATTTTCAAATTAAACCACATTTCATGGATCAATATGGTATTTCTTTAGTTGGGATACATAAAATAAATTTTTCATAAAAATAAATTGGTATTTTAGAGACCAATAATATGCCACTTTTTGTGAAATTTCCTTATTTTAAATGGATTAGCATACCATGGAAGAAGAAAACATGGTCTCCCAAGTCTCTGATGTCCTATTCTAGGAAAATTTTTGAGAAACACATTATCACCATCTAAAAAATCTCAATGATTATTTCACTAATTAGTGTGTGATTTTTTACAGCTACAATCCATGATATATCTTTTATGAATCAACTAAATCATAATAATTGTCACATAAATGGTGTTATGTCCCCGTAGAGATTTCTTTTCCAATTAAACCTAACAAAGAGGGGATCAAAATGTATAACCATAAAGATCCTAAAATGGTATCATCTTTTCTGATGATTAATAAATATTATTTTAGGAGATCTCAAAAATTAATTAGTGGATCTCCCATTACACTTTGAAATAAAGAACAGAAACTTGAAGCATGTATTTAATAATTTGAATTACCCTTTCAGTCTATCCAACTATTTATGGGTGATATATCATGCTTAACTTCAACTGAGAACTCATCACTTCCTAAGGACCCCTATAGAATTGTGAGGTAAGAAAATGGTCCCTAACATATGCAGTAATGAATGGAAATCCTTGAAGAATCAAGAAATCTTAGACATATAAATGCCATATTTTTTCGATTTTACAATGTCATTTATAGGGATAATGTGGGATGAATTGGTTAAAAGGTCAATGTATAACATCCTTTCCCTGAGTAAATAAAGGATAAATATCACACAATCCATCAAGATTTCACCCCATTTCTAGAAAGTAATTATGAAGGGCTACAATGATATCATAGGTTTTTAATTCTCATCATTAACTTGTTTACAAGTAAGATAATAACATTAAAACCCCCTAATATATATATTTTATTTTCAAATACCAATATCATTATCTGAAGTCATATATAATTTTAATATCTTTGTGGGGACAATACTAGCTATAATAATGATTATAATTTATTAAGTCTTGCCTTAAAGACAAAGGAACTGCTAACCTCTTCTAGAAATAAATTTCTCTCTCATGAGATCAACACCAATCACATGAAGTCCACCAATCATTTGGAATTCAAGTTATATATTAAAAAACAGGTAATTTTACTTTTATAAGTTGAATTTAATCATCTTATGAATTTTTGACTTGGAAATTATCCAAAAATACCTAACCATATTCTTAGATTACATATATGAGTATTTTTTAAGAATTAAACATCAAATTCCATCCCTCATGGGCCACTTTTATAGCATGAATCCTCAAATTCTAGATTAGAGCATCAACAGCCACATTTCATTTAATCAAAGAGTAACCTATATCAAAATCATATGTATAGAGATACTCACTCATCATCTATGTCTGGGGTTCATATATTATTGGAAGAAAATATTTTTAAATCTCAATTGATCCATATAAAATATAAACTCCTCCCTAAAGAGAGAGTGGAACCATATATTTAGTATATGATTCACCACTTATATATATATTTCATTAAAAGGGAAGTTCATATCATGATGGCATGACAAGAAAGATCCATATGCCACAACATGGATATATTGGATCAAAATAAACACCAACCCTATACCTTATGCATCACAGTACACTATATAACCCTTACCTAGCATAGTAAGAATCCAAATAGGAGAAAATTTTAGAAATTCCTATTACTCATAAAATGATTTATAAAACATTCTACGCATGTAAAAGTTTTCTCCAATTCACATTAATTCCACTATGGGAGATTAAATTATAGAAAATTACTATATTAATAGCCAATAATATCTTGTTAGACTGAAAAATTATTAATCTAATAGATATTTTTAGGCCATTTACAAGACATAAATGCTTAAATCCATTCAATATCTATAGAAATATCCTTTTTATACCACCTGAACTACTAAATTCACTTCATAAATCATTAATTTTCACATGCATAATTTATAAAAAAACCTTAAATGATCCTTCAATATTCTTATGAAAAAGTATAGATGATTCTCATGGTCCTACGCTTCCATGGAAAAACTATGATATATTTAGTAAACACAATAATAATGTTTTTAAGGTATCAGTGAAATATATGGTTCATAGAGTCTATAAAGACCTTTGGTTCATTTATATTCTCAAAGTAAAACACTAGATACTCATAAGTCCCAAACCATCTCATGAAGAATGTTTTTGGAAGATATCATCCTTCAATCTCAATTGATGTATCTTGTTCAAATTTTAATCAATTAAAACTATTTATATCCTATTATATGATTAAATAGTCTTTTAATTCAAGGAAATAGATATTTTTTGATCGTCACATGGTTGATATCCCAATAATAATTATAATGTCTTATATTTCCATCCACTTTGTAAACAGAACTAGAGACGCTCATAATGAAACACTAAGTAATATAAAACCCTTGAATTCTATATCATCAAGATATATATTTGGATATTTTTTCTCACATATGTCCATTAATAATTATTTAATGGATATGATTCTTTTTACAGGAATCAATAAAATATAAAACTGAATCTCCCTCTCTAGGGGTTATCTAGGAAATCATTAGGAAAATCATTAAGGGATCTTTCCATGGGAATAGAAAATATATCACATTAATAAAATTTAATGAAACAAAAAAAATAATATAGATAACTAATATGATGACATTAAAATATTTATAGGGGTTATCTCTTTTCTACTAGCTCTTGGATCCCACTAACCATGGAATATTTGAGTGTTTCCATCAAGAAAAAGGAACAGAACCTTATGAAGGTAGAGATAAATTAAATATTTGAACTTGATAATCTAGTCCACACCAGACATAATATCATATATATTCATAATATTAATGATAAAATCCCATTTTACTATAGCATTAGTGATCACCATATGACATGAAGGGTATTTGAAACCACGACCATTCTTCTTACTTTGAGGAGTATTCATACTTATTTCATAAGGAATTTGTTCATATTTAATGTACAATAAATCATTTCATTTAAAATATATGAAACATTTTTAAGTGACTATATCAATAAAATATGGTACTATTGGATAAATAATAATTACAGTACCTCTAACATTAGCAACATGGTCTTTAATTTAGTGTTCCATTCTCCACTATAGATAATCACTCTATTTCATCCCCTGTAGTATTTTTAATTATAATTAGATTCAAATTTCATCAAAAATAACTCTTACTATTTTTTATAATGAGACACCACTCTATTTGATTCTTTATACTAGACCTAATATTCCCTAGAAGAAAAATAATCATCTTTCACAGTCTAAGAATATTTTTTTAGAAGTGATGAAAATGAACCAACCATAGTCATTAGTTGAAAGAATTTGAAGACTTATATTAATTTGAATTATAGTTTTGATACCTTTCTGACTAAAATTAGAAATGATTTCTTCACTTCAATGGATCAAAATATGATGAGATAGAGGGTTATTGAATGCTACCACTGCTTCCTCTCTATGATTTTTCATGATTTAATTCCTAAAAAATAACAATATCTTCCTTCCCCTTATATAAATAGCAGAAGTACCAAAAAATATTTATCATCACATGTTAGTATAAGCTATCAATTCCTTAATAAACATCTTAAAATAAACTGAAAAATAAAATGAAATAAAAATTATTTAATAATATGCCTTAATCCTTGCTCAAATTAGTGATCTTTAAGAAAATATCATATAATAAGATCAGGAGGGTATTTATACGACTTGGAAAATAGTGTATAATATTTAATACTAGGGTTATTTCCCCGTTTAATTGTTGAAAAATCACTGGTATCATCCAATTATAGGGTATCAAGAAATAATTTTGGGTTAAACAACTCAATGAACTTTTCCTGAATGAGAGTTTCATATATCTGTATCTTCATGACTGACTCACACCACTTATGGTGATGAAACTACAAAATAAATGGGATAAACCTTATATTGGAGGTCTCATGTGTATGTATATATACAATAATACACTTTATTTTATCTATCTATTCTGTTTTCATATTCCTTTATTTAACACAAAAGGAAAGTACATTTTTCTTAGTGAATTATTACGTATTGTAAACTACTCAAGTTTGATCTTATTAACAATCCATTCCTAGGTTTTAAATGGTTTTATTAATAAATCAACCATTTTTGGATTAATAATAGGTATTTTTCATATAAATTTTTCTATATATTCCTCTATATGGTTCATTGTTGTCCTCATTGTAGGTATTTTTTATGAGGACTTGAAAAAAAATTCAACAAAATTATAATTCAAGAAAAACGGTTGAATGAAAATAAATATCACTCAATAAAGAATCATAAATTCAATATATAAATTCAATTTTATTCCCTTAATAAAATAAAAATAATTCTAAAAAAAATTAAACTCAATAAATTTCATAATATCACACTTTAAGTGACTATTTCCTATATTAATCTCCTAGATACACATTTTTTCATACAATGAGATAACTATGAAAAATCTAATGGAAAATTTGTAGAACTTGTTAACAATTTATTCATGGTTTAATAAATAAGGCTTCAACCATGTAGTAACTACTATAACCATTTGGTGATAATTTCATGGTTTGTACACAGCTTACCAAACCATGAACAATAATGGTTCAACCTGTAGGTTTTTTCCATTTTAAGTTCATGGTATAGTGTTTCTATAAAAACTGTTAAAACCATCTTAAAATCCATAAAAATATAAAACCATATCAAAATAGTTCAATAAAAATCATAAGTATGTCCTAAAATCAAGGGATAAATCTCAATAACTCATAGAAAATCATGGTTTATCATGAAGAATAATTGGAAAAACACTTCCTATAACCAACATTTCAAGTTCCAAAAATACTATTTATTTTTTAATTTTACTCCCAAAATAATAATATGTATTTTATTCCATTTGGAAACTATTTCACACACCATGTAACTATGGTTTTTATTTTATACTATATTATTGGTTTGAGGGTTTTCTTTTTTTTACATATTTTCAAACTAAAACATTGAAATTATGTAATTTTTATTATTATTTATAGATTGGACACATGTTTTCTAAAACATTATATAGTTACCCTTACATATTTGAATTTTCAATTCAATGTGTTCTATGTATGATTGTTCTAAATGGTTGGTGCATGTTTGAGTACAAAACATATATATCCAATGAGAAAATGTGTGGGACCTTTGTTATGTGAAGGTTAGAGAACATAAATTTTACATGGTTTCATAAATCATTCAAGAAGCATTTGAATCAGTTGTATAATTTTACAGTCCCATTTTTCACATTTTGCATATAGTTTTTTAAACCATGTCAAGTTTCGGGTAAACTGTGAGAGTGGGTTTTGTTCTTGGTAGTAAAAAATGCATTATTAATGCATGGTTTGTAAAAATCGTTGACCAAACCATGTGCCCTTCCCAAATACATTAAAATATGATATTCTTATTTTTCACCCAACTGAATTTTTACACTTCATACCTCATTTTTTACCCCCTATAATTATGATAGAATAGGACCCCCCCCCCTTTGAGTCTCCTCTCCTCTCCTTCCATTTTAGTGTTTCTCTTTCATGTTTTCAATGTATTTCATCCATGTAAAGTTCCTTTGAACCTCTATATATCTTCTCTTCCTATTAAAACTTCAAGTTTCCTTCCTCCTATAAACCCTATGGAATATATTTGAAGATTTTATGGTAAGGGTTGGACTTAATCATGTGGATTTTCACAAATAAGGGTTATATAGGGAACTTATTCGCTTTTTGTTGTGTTCATCATCATTGGTGATGACTTCTATCTTGTTTATCATTGAAATAAGGTACGTATTTCTTTAATGAAACTTTAAATTACTTTTCAGTGAATTCTTGTTATTTTTAAAAGGATAACTTATAGATTATATACCAATATGTATGAACCATGAGGGTCCATGTTGATTTATAGTGGTTTTAACCCATGGAATGTAATGGGATTCCAGGAAAAGGTATTTTAGAAACACCAAAATTGATTTTAAATGGTGAATTTGGTTTTTAAAGTGGAAGTTATCACTGGACTTATGTTACTAACTTCATTCCTTAGATTAATTTATTTTAAAAAAAATCTTCTCAAAAGGATTGATGTGCTTCTGAGAAGGTGAAATGGGTTGTCTAATATTAAATTGGAGTATTAACCCATGTAAAGAGTGTTTTTAAATACATTAATGGATTGAGCATTTTCAAAGCTGGTTTTAAAGTGATATAAAATTTTTTACAAGGTATTTTGTTTTGAAAGGGGTTTTTTGTCCCTTATACATGATATTTGAAACCTTTTTATGGTTGACTTTAGAGTCCCTATTAAGGTAAGTGTGAGTTCCCATTTGGGATTCAATATATTTTATGGGAATTTAGTCCCAAGATTTTCTTATGAGGATTTTTAATAGTTTGAGATGTGATTGTCATTTAAAAAGTGTTTTGGAAAAGGATCATTTTAAATTTAATGAGAAATGTGTTTTCATAAATTGTTGGTAACCTGATTTGAGCATCGTGTGATTCTTAGCATACTCAAGGTGTCTTATTATCCCCTGAGGGTATATATTGTATCGATTCATCATTTTATGTTTTTTATGTTTTCATTAACCTTAGGGATATTTTTTATGAGGGGATATGAGGTGAGGTGTGGGTTATATCAAATGATTTTTATTTTATCTATGTGATGGTTTATTTGTGATCACCTCCATTGGACATGCCATGGGAAACCTTTGGCAGTCGTGGTAAAAGAATTAAGAAGATTAATCCCTAAAAAATATTTTTAGTTTGATAAAGTAAATTGTTCATCGGGAAATGAGAGCCTATGGATATAATGTTCTCTATGGTACTAAGAGAGCTCAAGGGTAGTTGGGACCAACAGAGTCCAAGGGATTAATAGTTCTCAATGAAAGGTAAGTAAGCTTCAAAATTTGTTTCACACACATATCCTAGTGTACATAGTGTTAATTAAATTCACACTAGATACCTTTTAATATATCCCATTAGTTAGGGCCTGTGATACCTAGATCTTATTTATTATCATTTTTTTGTTTTCTCTTGATTGATTATATCCCTAATTTCTTGTATTATTTTTTGGAATTTATATATGGGTGTTTTGACTCTCCTTTTAATGTGAAATTGATATAGTGGTGCAGGTTTTTTTCTTACTTATTCTTGCGTTAGAGTTTAATTTTTAAATGTTTTAAAATGGCATTTTTAGAAGTTTTTGAAAAAAGAAATGTGTTTGTGTGAATTTTATTTCATTCAAACTGTTTCTAAAAGAAGTTTGATATGTGTGATCTTTAAATGTGAAGAGTTAATGACCAAATATATTGTGGATTATTTTAACATAAAATTATATATGTGTTGTTTTTTAAACTCTTATGTGTGTGGGTTTTAAAAATGTGTTTCTAGGCCATCATTCATAGTTTCATTTGGAAATTTGTTTTCAAGTTTGCTTTGGGAAATCAGGTGAAAAATGGAAAATTATTTTGACCTCTAAAAAGTGTATTTTAATAGAGGTTCTTCTAACATGGTTTAAAAGTGGGAATATGAAATTGTGGTTTTGAAAATTAGTATTTATCAAGGAAAATAAGTTCATTAAAATTTATTATTTTTCAATTAATGAAAATAAAGAAAAATTGATTTAGCATAGTTTTGACATGTTTATTATATCATTTTGAAAAGGGATTATATAAAATATATATTTTTATACTTTATTTCAAGCTATATTTTTAGGATATAATATGATAGTTATGACATAGATTGTTTGGGTGGTGGCTTGATAGGTTTCTTATCTCAAAACTATATTTTATAGTTTTAGGTTCATTTTATTTTGTTTAATATCTATTGAACTTTTGGGGGAGATTTATGGTTGGATGGTGATATTGGATCACAAAGAGGATCAATGGAGCTAGTTTAGAAATTTAATTTCTAATTTGGGTTTTTTATAGGTCACTTTTCACATTTTATTTTATATTAACAATTCATTTTCATCAACTTCTATTATAAATTCATTTATATAAAATTTATACCTTTTATATTATATGTTAATTTTTTGTATCACTTATTGGATGATTTAAGGATTCTATTATACATCATATTTTTATTTTTGTATAATGATTAAACCATTTACAAGGTAAGTTATATGATGCCAAGGAACTATTTTCCAACCTATGGGGATCAGGAATTCACTTTAGGCCTAGAGACAGACTAGATCAGGTACAAGGTTAGATGACACCCATATACATTTCATTGTAAAATGGTTCCATATGATTCATTTATTAGTGGGACCAAGTTTTAGGAAGTTTCCTGTTGTTATTTGGGATATTTTTAGTTTAGAGATAAGTTCGGTGGGACACAAGAGGTAGGTGTGGGAAGAGTAATGTGTACTCTTTCTCTCTATGAGCCTCAAGTTTCCTTTGGTGGTTGGGATTTTTCTCTTTTATACTAGATTTCCATTTTACGGTGTTAATAGATGATGGTTTGATTTTAATGGAAGTGATACTTTGATTATTAATTTCATGTCCATAGTTTCCTTGGGGAATCATATTTGGTGTTCTGAATAGTGATAGAAAAGGGGATCAGAGCATGAATTTGGATTTTAAGGCCTGAAAAACCATGCAGAAACCAAATTCTTTATTCCTAGTACGTTGTAAGGACAATTTCATTTTAAGCATGTGCTCATCGACTATATGGCCAAGTTGGAAAAGGTTTTGTATCACATTTAATTTTTAAATTTAGACCCCTTGATGATTGGATTTTCTAGTGTGTTATAGGAATGGGAAAAGAGGAAATATTGGACTTTTGATATATTGGAATGATTGGATTAGGTTTTAGTTGAGTCTTATACTATACCTTATTTATGTGATTTTATGTGTGATGTGAAATAACTTTTCTGTGTTCGAAAACTAGTTTTCATGAGAAAATATTTTTATATTAAAATAATTCCTTAGGTCTGGCTTATGAAATGAGATTAGTTCTATGATGTGATTTGAAATGGTTAGTTTTTTTAAAAAAATTATAAAGTTTTTTATGTTTGGTTGATTTTATAATCATGTGTATGCTGATTTTTTAAAGGTGAGTTTTCTATTTCAAAGTAAACTAGTAATTTATATGTTGAAATTTAAATATTTTTTGGGGTTTTTCTCCTTATAATGTGTTTATAAAAGGTAAAATATGTTAAATTTTTTAAAAATGAAAGTGTTAGTTTTAATTATGAAATCTAAAATGGGGTTTTGGTTTTGAAATTTTTTTTATGGTTGTTCAGAAATAAATTTTAGACATGTTTTAAATTGACAATGATGAGTTATGGCTTGGTGTTAAAATTGTAAAATGGATTTCATTGGGGTTTTTTATAAAATAAGACCCAATTTTAATAGTTTCTTGGTTTTCAAACAGATTTTTATGAATCTTTTTCATGTAGTATATTTTTTTAAAGGAGGTTTGTTTTGAGAGAGTTTTTTATGTTTTATTAAATAATTTTTTTGGTTTATCCCTCATTATTTTTGAAACTACTTGATATACTTTAGGAGTCATGGCCTGGTGAATCTCATGTCTCTCATTGTTTAGTGTGAGCAACCTGGAAAGGACAAGTGTGGAAGTATAGTGATTGTCTAGGTTTTCCTTCTTCCATCTAGTTTAAACACATCCCTGGATCTGAATGGAGTGTAATGTTTTTTTCCTATTGGTAGGGTGTGTTTGAGATATTCAAGTATGTATTGGTTAAGTAAATTTTTTGGGAATCATGTAAGACAATAGGCTTAGGTTGTGAGACATGGTTTGATAGTTGGACCCTTGATCGTTAGTTATTTCATTGAGACTCTTGGGTGAACCCTAGTTTGGAATGTTTATTTGGTCGAACATGTAGATTTTTGAGGATCATAGAGGGAAAATATTTTATGTATCCTTTAGGTTATTTTTTGTCTCTATTTGTATTACAACCCATTTTTTGGGATTTTATCCCCTTGATTTTAGAGTTGTTTGGACTTTAGTAAATTTTTTTGGTGTTTTATTTGGTTGATATTTAATCGAAATGATTATTTTGGGAATATTTTTGAATCATTTATTAATGATTTTTTTTCTTTTCATTGTGTTGGCTATGGGTTGGTTTTTTCTTATTATTTTAGACCTGGTAAAAACCTATAGTGCATACAAGGATACCTAGGGGTGTATTTATATATTTAGTTAGACTATGGGTTCTGTTGAGAAATGTTTTCTATCAAAATCCCCATGGGATGGTATTTTTAGGATTTGGATATAAGAACTCTCGTGTATAGAATTTTATCATGGGGTTATAACCATTTAGTTTATTAATGTGGTGTGTTCTGAGTTGATTCCCTCCTTGGTTTTGGGATACTAGGGGTTTGGTGATCCAGTATTGTGGTCCTTTAAGATGGTTTGAGGATTAGTTCCATCCATATGGATTTTAAGAACATGTTTTTGTTTTATTTGACTGGTGATGTTTTCTAAATTACATTAGAGATGTTTGGGATGTTGTTTCTATGGGATGTCTCCTTGTTTTGTGAAAAAGAGTTAGTTAGTTGTTCCAGCATTTTAGCTCAATTATAAATGGCGGGGAGAAGTATGTTTAGTATCCCTTTTAATAGAATTTATTATTGATTATTTTTTATAATGTTCTATGTTGTTTGAGGGATCACCTTTTATCTTGAGAGTTTCTTTTATAATATGAGTGTCATTTTCCTATATTTTGACATCAGACTTTTTAGGGGTAGAATGGTGTATGTTGGGGAGAATTATGACACCATCATGTCTCTGTTGTGTTTATTTTATGTTATTTTATAGTTTCCTGGGTTGTTTTAGAAATTATTGGGTTTGACCCAGAACATTGAAATTATATATCTTTTCTTGTTGTGTATGTTTTTCATGAATGGTTTATAAGAAAACTTATAGTTACCCATATGTAGCTAAATTTGTAGTTCAATTTGTTTTATGCATGGTTTTTCTGTATGGGTGGAGATTGGTTCTGTCCAAACTATTTGGATCCAAGGGTAAATAATATGATAGCTTTATTACTTAAGGGTGACAGTATACAGCTTGCGTACAGTTTATTAATATATGTTAAAATTGTATGAATCATATCTAAAAATTGATGGTTCTATTTGGAATGGTGGGCATACAATTTATCTAACCATGAAGAGTCACATCAAACCATGTGAGTGGGTTTTAGTTTTGTTATTGACTTAATCATGGTTGGAGTAATGTTTGTAAAATTTTGTAGTCAAATCATGTATCCTACTTAGATTAATTAAAATATGAAATCTACAATTTTCCCTCACTTTATTTAAAAACAGCATCCCTCATTCCCTCCTATCAATCTCAATTGAACAAACGAGGGGCCTTTCCCTTGGGATTCTTCTCCCTTATAGTTCTTTTTTCTAGTCCTCCTCCTTAGTTTCTAGAATGTTTCTCCTTGGTAAGTTCTTTGAAAACACTTCCTCTATTGTATTATTTTTTCCCCTTTAGTTTTCCTTCCAACCATAATCCCTAGGCCTTATTTGTCCAATTTTATGGTTGGGTTGGACATAATCATGGGAATTTTCTCATATAGTGGTTGTAATGGGAATTTATCCTTTTTTTAGACTGTTCTTCTTCATAGTAAATGACATATAGATTGTTTTTCATTGCAAAAAATAAGGTGTTTCATTACTATCACTTTATATTATCGGCCACGGGATAATAACTTATTTTTAAATTTTTTCTTTATCATATATATGACTATATGTATGGTTTAGGACGGGGAAAGAGTATTTAATGTGTCTTTAACCATTAGCATGAAATGGGATTTCTAGACAAGGTTTTGTGAAATTGCCTAAATGGATTTCAAAGGATGTGGTTTGTTTTAAAAACATTTTTAGCACTAAATTAATGTTTTTAAATACATTACTTACATTAATTTATTTTTTATCAAATTATCTTAAATGGTTTAAAGTTTTTCAATGTGGGTGAAATAGGTTATTTACATTTAAAGGGAAGTATTAATCCATGTGAACGGTTTTTTTAAATCTATTGATGGATTTAAATATTTAAAAGGTTTTTTAAAATGGATATAAAATTTTTATCTTGGGATTTTGTTTTTAAATATAGATACCCTCACTTTATATACATTAAAATTACATAGATTTTGTATAATAATTAAATCATTATACAAATAGGCACCCAATGATTGTACTAGACTAGTAAATTTGGAAACATGGAAACATAACCACTGATACATAATTGAGAAACATTATCTCCCACTATGTTCTTCATGACTATCACCCATATTGGACACATCAAACATAATACATTTATTCATTACCTAGGAAAGTAAACATAAAATGTGGTGTGATCAAATACCAATCAAGGGTTAAAAATTTGAGATATGAAAGCATAATCATGAGAATAAGGGTGTGAGAACATGATCATGAAAATATAAGACCATACCCTACATATCAAAGATAATATACATGAATCATAGCATAAATCTTGGCGGTTTATAAGACACAAATCATAACGAAATAAAGAACATAATATGATTTTTTTTCAAAAACCCACTTTTTGGCTGAGTGGGAACCACACAGACAAATCACAAAATTCAACCCCATACAGAATTCAAAAAAAATATGGTAACAGATCCCATCAAATTCCAAAATCAAAAACAGCAAACCACGTCGTCTTGAACAGCGAGCCACCAGACCACATCGTCTTGAACAACGATCCAATCTCAAATTTTCTAGGTAGATATAAATCCCCAGTAATTAAAAAAATCAAAAAGAAAAACACTTCCGCGAACCTCCATTAGATGAACCGTAGAAACACATCCTTACCAAATTCGAAATACAAACACCAAAAAGATGAAATTATGGGAGCCCCTGACAAACCGTGTCAAGCCTCAAGAAGAGAGAACTCATCTAAGGTACCAAAGTCTCCATCGAAATCATCAGCACCTGCCACGCCGGTGATAGTAGCTCGCTGCATCGTCAGTCATCAGAACGAAATGCTGGTGAGACAAACCATCAATGAACTAGAAGAATCTACAGCCACTAAAAAAGAACCTCAAAAATACAAAGGGGCTGATCCTACTCAGGTCAGGACACCTTGACAACTATCAACCACTCGCCCATCATATCCCAAAACTCCTTGAAATCCATCACACCAGGCCGACTGCGAGAGGAGCCATGGAAGATAAAGCCAGAGAAGAGGTGGAAGCAGGTGAGGCCTTAACAACAAGCCACGAACAATGTCAGGACTTCTAAACACTTCTTCAAGCCTCCTGAAAACCAATGAACATCACACAACATGCTTCAACGAATAAAGAGAATAAGGACCACTACAGCGAAGTGAAGCCGATGCAGGAATCCACTCCAAGAAAACCATGGACCAATCGAACGACACATCCCAAAGCCGTCATGAAACCACCGCAGAAAACTGACTTGGAGGGTAGTGAAGGAAAATTAGGCCAGAGCAGTGTAAGAAGCAGACTAGTTCCTCCCCGCTTCTCCCTTTCTTGTTCTTCCTCATTCCTTCACTCTTGTTTTTTTCTTTTATCAGCCTGCGCCCGACCTTTTTTTGCAGGTCTCTCTTCTGGTGTTATTTTTTCCTTAGGTGTTGTTGCAGGTTTGATTCTCGCATATGGTGGCTTCATCAGTTGAGATTCATGGACTCGTCGTGGATAAGTCTCTCTGTTGAGGACCTAGTCCGCTTCTTATGCTACTCGGGCCTAATGTTCCATTGCATCCCTCCAATTCTATTTGTTGTGGTGGTTTCACAGCGGCTTTGGGATGTGTCATTCAATCATTCTATGGTGTTCATGGAGGCGCATCCAACATCGTCTTCACTACGCTGATGTGGTCATTATTATCCTTATTCTTTGAAGCGTGTTGTGTTATGATCATTAGTTTTCAAAAGGCTTGTGGAAGGTTTTGGCAGTCCTGACATTGTTCATGGATTGTTATTGAGGCCTCACCTACTTCCACCTCTGATCTGGATCTAGCTTCCATGGAACCTCTCCCAGTCGGCCTGGTGTGATGGATTGTAAGGATTTTTAGGATATGATGGACGAGCGGTTGATGGTTGTCAAGGTGGCCTGACTTTCGTAGGATCAGTCCCTTTAGATTTTTTGTTGTTCTTGTTTAGTGGTTGTAGTTTCTTCTAGTTCGTTGATGGTTTGGATCACCATAATTTAATTATGATGACCGACGATGTGTCGATCTTCTCTCGTCAGCGTGGCAGGTGCTGATGATTTCGATGGAGTCTTTGGTCGCTTAGATTGGTTCTTGCGGCTTGAGGCTTGACATGGTTTATCAGGGGATCCCATAATTTCATCTGTTTGGTGTTTGTATTTTGAATTTGGTAAGGATGTGTTGTTGTGGTTCAAGGAATATAGGTTCGTGTAAGTGTTTTTCTTTTTGAGTTTTTGAATTTCTAGGGATTGATTTCTACCCGGACGATTGGAGATTGGATCGATGTTCAAGACAACGTGGTCTGGTGGCTCGCTGGTCAAGACGATGTGGTGTGCTGTTTTTGGTTTTTTAATTTGAAGGGATTTGTTTCCCTATTTGTTTTTAATTCTGTATGGGGCTGAATTTTGTGATTTGTCTATGTGGTTCCCACTCATCCAAAAAGTGGATTTTTAGAAGATGAAAAAAATTGGATGATGAGGGTAGTATGGATTCCCTCCCCATATCATCTTGGTAGTCATGGTTAACTCCCATGACCATCTTGGTAGCATGAGTTCACTCCTCATACCATCATGGAAGCCATTGTTCGCTATCATGGATATCATAGTAGTCAAGTTTCATTCTCAAGATCATATTATTATATATGATGATATATAAATCATTACCCAAAACATTGGAGGTAGATATATGTTTCACCCAACTCATAATGAAATCATACATTCATATACTGCAAGATCATAAATAATCATATCATAACCCACAAAATGAAATGGGGATTATAAACATGTAATCATATCATAACCGTTGAAAAAAAAATATAGGTTTCATAATAATTTCATCATAAACAAAATCCAGAAAAAGAAGCGGGTTTCAAAAGAATATAACATGTTAAAGAGAATCATGTTTCGTAAACATCATGTCATCAAAACATAATCCATTCATAGAAATAATATGAAATCTTACAATGAATAATTTCCATAGAACGGAATTATTAACACCAATGGGTGATATCTTAGATGGTAAATAATTTTGAAATATATTTTATATACATTTCTTGCAAAAAATATCTATTTTTCATTGAAAATTATTTTTAAAATAAAAAATATGCTTGAAAAACATTTTCTTCAAAAATATATTTAAAACCTTATAAAAGAATCCTCAAAAACCATAAAACGTTTTTAAAATACTTTTTCTTTGAAAATGTGTTCAAATATCTTTTGAAAACATTTTTTAAATTTTTTCTTAAAATATTTTTGAAAACATGGTTTTTGAATAGAATTAATTTCCAATATAAGAGAGAGACTACCATATTTTACTTAAAACATTATCTTAAGTATAAAATAGTGTAAAAACATTACTAATACATGATGATATATTTAATAACCGGATGGGAAGAAAATTTATGAGTTTTCATGAGATATGGATTGTAATATTTCATCAATGAAGCATAATCATTAACAATCTCAAAAAAACGATAAGATTTTTTCAATAAACTCTATCCAGTTGGTTACTTGGGAAAATACTATTCATTTAGGAAAAATAAATTAAATTAAGCTTAAATATCATTAAAATAATTACATTCATTATATAAAATGGAAAATTTAATAATATACACCACTAGAATAATTTGTGTTCATAAGGAAACATAAGACTCAAATATGGAAAATTGAGACAGAACTATTTTATCGATTTGGTAACTTTTGAAAATTAAATCCCCTAAAATAAATATAATAAAATTTATATGTTACTATTAATTAACTCAAATATAATATACATATAATACTTCTATGTTCATTATATACACCATAAAAAGTAATGGGTGGTGAATAAAACATCTATTATATGAAAATAAAATGTGAGATGAAATCCTATTACCTTGTGTCTTGACTCTCATCATACTCATTCAAAACTCATATATAATAAATATAGATTTATCATAAATATTTTAAATAACTATATTATGAAATCTAATAACATATATTATTATATCACAACCTTAGATTTCCCACTTGTTAACCATCCTATATTAAGATTTCATTTCGAATAGTATTTTCTTTGTTCTTTTCATGTGTCTTAATTTGTTATATCTTTAATCCTAAAACTCATATCATGATTCCAAAATATATACCATGACATAAATATAATTTATATTCAGTATATTTCTATTATAAAAATCTATAGAATATGTAATTATGAAATGGAATACATCATTCCTAGTGATAGTAAGTCATACATACATATGAACATTATTTCCATTTTTATTGTCGTATTTAAAGAAAGAATGAAAATAATTTATAAGTATATATTTATATAATATCATTAAAGTAGAATTATAATTTTTTATATATTATATAATTTCCTTAAACCCATACTTAATACATTCTATGTAGTGTGTGAATGAATCACATCACTTTGAGGGGGCGGTAGTCCACACTTCCTCAAATGAAATTATCGTATTTACACGAAATGGAAAGTAAAAAATATATGTATTTTAAATGGAATAAAGAAGACTAAAGACATAATAAATATACTATATAATGTATATAAATATATTTTTCATTGTAATTTCCACCATGAGAGGTGGTAAAAGAAAAATCAACAAGCATCGTTTAGCAAGGCAGTAGTTCTCTGTACACGTAAATAGTATGTTTGTTACCCATCAGATGGAGGTGTGTGTAATAGTAGGTTAAACCCTTGTCATTAAAAATTCCTAGTATTTTAAAGATATTTTTTTAAAAATATATATAATTAAAAAATTGGGGGGTTGTAGAAGGAAAATAAAATTAAGGAGTTTGAGATAATGTGTTACCTCTTAATCTTGTAACTCCTTTTGGTTTTTGCCAAAATTCTTCCTTAGAAGCCTTTATGCCCAAAGGGAACATTAAATGAGGAAGGTAGGGATGTCAGGAAGGGTATTGGGAAGATATTGGATGATCCTATGTGGTTTGATATGTGTAAAGAAGAGGGAGAAGTGGTGGGATTTTATTGGGAAGTGAAAGGACTCACTTTGTATTTTTGAAAAAAGTTTGATGTAACCACATTTTTAACTAAGGAAAGTCATAAAAACCCAAAAAAAACTCAATAATGGAAGGTTAATTCCCTAATCATGGACCAAAAATTGGTGATTTAGGAAATTATAAATTATGAGTATTCCAAATATAGAATCTATTTTTTCAATTTCAAATCACCGAAGGGATATAAATTAATTTAAAATTAACCTCACAGTATGGTCAACAATGTGGGGTTTTAAAGGAAAAAAGATAAAAAAAAAAGGTTTCTTTGTTTTTATATCCAATTTCAATGTTAAATTGGTTCCAATTAACCCAATTTGATTAATTGATAAAAATATAATATAATTAAACTTTAAAATCGAATTAAAATATAATTTAACCATTTAAATAAATTATATGAAAAATAAATTTTGAATTAAAATCGGGTATTTTTCATTATTCATTTCGGAATGAAGTTTCTCATAAATATCACAAAAAATCACCCTAAGATAATTTTTAAATTCTAAATTACAAAATGAATTTTAAATTATAAAATTAAATTTATCAACTTTTTCTAAAATTATTTTTACAATTTTTCACTGAAAGGCATTAAAAGAAACTCATTCGAGAGAACAATATATTTAAACATAAAATTACTTTATAAAAAATTATATATTTCATTATAAATATGTTATATTTGTATAAAAAATATAAATAAATATTTTAAAAATAGATATTAATGTTCATATTACTAATTTTAACATCTAGGATATAATTATCCCATTTAAATAATTATAACAATAAAATGGTGTTTCGTAGAAACATTTGTGTTTTGCATAACATAAGACAAGTCAATGTTATATAAATTGTATGCCAAGTCAATGTTTTATGTAGCATATTCCATGTTTTGTTTCGTGTTACGTATGCAAATTCCATGTCATATGAATGGAATATTTAAATTTGTTAATTGTATGAAATAAAATAAAAATTAATTTAATCAAAAAAAGTCCATAAACACATTGGGTTTTATATTCTACCCCCTTAAAATTAATTTCTCCCTCAAAATTTGTCACTTGGGTAAAAACAAATGAGGATACTTTGGCTTCATCATTTCTTCAAGTTCTTATGTAGCTTCTTTAAACTAGTGAGTTTATCCCAAACTTTGAAAAGGTGAGTGATCTTGTTTCATGGAAGTTTATCTATACGATCCAAAATTTCAATAGGTTTCTCCTCATAGGAAAGCTCATGCTACCATGATATGACTTATGAGTTCAGTACATGTGAAGTTTCAGGTATGTACTTCTTTAGGATAGATACATGGAATGCATCATAGAATTGAGCGAGATTTGGAGGAAGTTCCAAGCGATAAGCTACCATCCCGATACGATCAATATTCTCAAAGGGGTTAATATAACTCGGGCGTAGTTTCCCTTTCTTCCTAAATCATGCAACCTTCTTCTAGGGTGATATTCATAAAAACACCTTTTTACAGACTTCAAATTCTAGATCACACTAATATTTATCAGCATAACTTTTCTGCTGAATTTAAGATTCCTTGTTATGCTACTAAATGGTTCTAACCTTCTCGGCCATTTATTTAGTGATCTCAGGTCCCAATATCTTTATTTATACAACATCATCCTAGCACACTAGAGCTCTACATTTATTCCTATAGAGGGATTCATATGGTGACATATGAATTCTTGAGTGAAATCTATTGTTGTAAGAAAACTCGACTTGGGAAGGTGTTCATCCCAACCACCTTCAAAATCCATATAATAAGATCTAAACATGTCCTCTAGGACGTTAATTTTTATTTTAGACTAACTATCTATCTAAGGATGATAAGTTTTACTGAAACCCAATTCTATATCAAGTGTTTGTTGAAGGCTTCATCGAAACATTGAGGTAAATCTTGGATCCTGATATGATATAATAAAATGTGGTACTCCATGAAACCTTACCACTTTCTTAATGTATATCATTTAAAGATGATCTATATAAAAGACTTTTATGATATAAATTTAGTGTTTTTAATTAGTAAGGAGATAAAATACCTCCCATATAGCATTAAACACTTTAGATAATTGGTTAATCCAACAATACAATCCATAGTGATATTCTCCCATTTCCATTAGCGCTTTATCTTCCATTTGCGCCTCCTTAATCTTTACTAGTATAGAAGGTTGAAAATTCATTTGAGAAAGATGATATTTTTACCCTTCCCTTGAGATTTATAGATCCATACTTTGAAAATCAATAAATATTGAATATTTTGGGATCCTCATCATGGATAAGCTAAGATGATCTATTTGACTCAAAGAATTGGCCACCCTTTTTGCTTTCACATGGTGGTAATGTATTGAGATTTCATAATACTTTTTCATCACTAACCATATTCTGTAAATCTTGTTCATATCCTTTTATGTGAATATATATTTAAATATTTTTTTATCAGTATATATATCACACTATTCTCCAAAAATATAATGCATCCATATTTTTAATGCAAAAAACACCGCTCCAAACTCCAAATCATTTTTCAGGTAAAGTTTCTCACGAATCTTCAACTACCACGAGGCATAAGTGATAGCCACATTATTATTAATAATAACACATCTAAATTCCTTCTTGGTTATATATTTATATATTACCAACCCTTCTCCACTATAGGGTAATGTGAGAACAAGTTCACTGACTAGCCTTCTCTTTAGTTCCCTAAAATTTTTCTCACATTCATCAGTCCTGAGGAACTTGAAACCCTTCCAAGTTAACATGGTCAGAGGATTATATAGTCATCATAAGTAATCTATAAACCATCAATAATATCCAGATAAATCAATAATTATATGGATCATAGTCTTTGTGGCTGGTTTAGGCCATCATTCAATTGACTCTATATTTTATGGATCTACTATTATACTATCTATTGAGATTATATGACCCAAAAATGAAATCTTTTGCATCAAAAATTCACAGTATATAGATTATCCTTACGTAAGTTCTTTAGTATAATTCTAATTTGATCTCTATGCTCTTCCTTATTCATTGAATATATAATAATATCATCTATAAACACTACAGCAAACTGATCGAGGTAATCTATAAAGACTCTATTCATTAAATCCATGAAGATATAAGGGTATTAGTAAGACCAAATGGAATAACTATATATTAGTAGTTTCCATACCTTTTATGGATTTTTGTCTTGGGTATATCTTTTTTTGGACCATCAATTGATGATATCCAGAATAAAGTTTAATCTTGGAAAAGTATTGATCTTTACACAGTTGATAAAATAAGTCATCAAGACAGGGTAGAGGATACTTATTGTTCATCCTGATCTTTTTTAACTCTTAATAATAAATAGATATCCTCATTGATCCGTCTTTATTTTTAACAAAAATAACTATTGAACCCCAAGGTGACACACTTGGCTAAATGAATCACTTAACAATGTTTTCTTGGAGTTTCTTCTTCAATTATTATAACTCAATTGGATACATTCTATAAGAAGTCTTTGAAGTTTCTGTGGAAGTAAGAAAAATTTATATTGATAACTCAACTTCACATTTTGGTGGAAGGATGGGAAACTCTTCCAGAAATATATCCAAAAATCATGAAAAATAGGCATATCATCGACTTCAACTCTATCCCCAACCATTTGAGATAAACAACCCTTTTTAAGGGGAATTAAGACCCATACACTTGATGTAATATCCATAAGAAGTTCATAATTTAAATTACATTTATGGATAATCATATGATCATATTAAATATCAAATGTAACTTCCCTTCCTTGAAAATTGATGAAGGATTTATGAAGATAAATCCAATCAATGCCTAAGATGACATAAAATTTAACCAAAGTAATAATGAAAAGATTTTCTAAAAGCACATTCCCACGTATTTAAATAGGAGAGGAATTATATAATTGAGATTCCATCATCATACCATTAGAGGTTATCACTAATAATTCCTCATCTAATTATTTTGTATTATTCATAACACCCTTTTAAAATTCATTAGATATGAAGGAGTTGGTAGATCCAAAATGTAACATGAAATTAGCAATTCTATAGTAGATGGTAAGTGTTCCTTTCATCATGTCGTCATTGCGCCCCTCATCCAAAATAACTATATCATAAGATTTACCCTTATCCCTTGGCATAAAATATTACTGTTGTCGATCATCATCACCATCCCATCAGTTTGGGAAGTGGTTAACATAATTCTCATTCTCTTAATGCTTGTAGCATTGAATTTTGGGAGGTGCATTCTATGCCGGTTTTCCCCATTCACAATGTTAACTAATTTATTAGAATCACTTCTTCAATCAAATTCATAATGCCCATCACTTCCACAATTAAAACATTTATTATACCACTTATAAAAATTGGTTTCATGGTTCTTCCCACTCATTGAGAATAAAGAGAAAATCATCTTCTTCTCTTCATGGTTTTTAGATTTTATTTTTAACTCCATCTCCATATTCTTTTAAAAACCATGAGATTGATATGTGATTACAAACTCCATTTAAACCTTTATTTCATTATTAACAATATATTCATATCCACTAAAGTCTCTTATGTCCAAATCCCTTAAAATACTTGGAATTAATCCACTTAAGAACCTATCAACTTTAATTTTGGATTGGATAATAATTCATGAATCATACCTCGAAAGCCTCCTGAAATTACCCTTATAGGTACCAAAATACTCCTCATCCCTTTTCCTCAACTCAATGAAATATTTTTCAATCTTGGTATAGATAATCAGATGAAATTATTACTTGAAAATAAGTTCTTAACTTGTCCCAATCTATGGATTCAATCACATATTGCTTTCACAAATTCATTATTAGATTCCCCCACTGGCCACCTTCTCCTTCTAACTGATAGATAGACAGAATGAATTTATCCTGATCTAAACACTAGATAATGGATAATATATTCTCAGTAGTACTAATCCATTTTTCATCAACAATTGGATCAGAAGATTCTATGAAAGAATGTGGTCTTTGCATCACGAAAGACTCAACATTATTGTGTTACCTCCTTTACTTATTTGTAATTCCACCATGATTCATATCTTGAGAAAGCTGTGTGAAAATGGAAACAAGGTTTTCATTCCATATACCATATAATTCAATTTTTCAGGAGTAAAATCATTTCATTTCTCATCACAATCGTTATTAATGTGGTTCCTTCGAGTTCCATCCATTGACTCAAACCAAAAATCATTGAGTTAGAAAAAATTATCATAATGAGGAATCACATAATCATGAAAATTCACTGATAGGATGTCTAAATCATGAAACCTTTCTAAATATAGGACACCTTAGGTCTATATTATGTTATTCATATGAAACTTCTATTTAAATATTTTATAATGGTTTGTGAAGATTTTATAAATTTCCAAATAATATCCCTCAGGAGTATCATACTAGATGTGCAGCAAGACTCGTTTTCATGTAACAGATTACCCTGTGCCAGGCCTGAAACATCTTGTCGGAGTTGTTACCCCTAAGTAAAAAAATTCTATATCCACATCCACTTTTAGTATCGATAAATGGATTTATTACTAGGAAACCACTCACTCTATATTTTACCAAAATTCCAATGCATTTTCCAATACTTTTCCTTACATTTAGACTTATCCATATACATGTACTTAGGGTTATCATTATGGTTTTCTCATCCTTGATTCCAATGGTTTAATAATCCTTTTCATCGATAACCCTCAATTTATACACATTAACATTACAAAACTTTTTTAGAATACTTAAAACATTATACAAACAAACGCCCAAATATTGTACTAGTCTAGTGCCATTAGAAACATAGAATCGTAACCACTGATACATAAGTGAGCTACATTATCTCCTAATAGGTTCTTCTTGAATATAACCTATCTTAGACACATAAAAAATAATACATATCTTCATAACCTTGGGAATGAAACATAAAAAGGGGGGATCTAAAATGCTCTGTAAGGGTAAACACGGGAGATATGTAAGTATAATCATGAGAATAGGGGAATGAGAACACGATCTGAAAATAGAAGATCATACCCTGCTTATCAAAGATCATATATATGAATCATTGAATAAATCTTGGCAGTTCATAATACATAAATCATAAGGAAATAAATAACATAATCCATGAAATCATAACATATGAATAAAACATGTAATTGTGCCAGACACGTAAGCATATAATATGTTTTCCATAGTATCCAATACATTTCTCCCAAGACCATCTTGGTAGTATGGGTTAACTACCCATACCATCTTGGTAGTCATGGACCACTTCCATGGCCATGTTGGTAGAATTAGTTCACTCCTCATACCATGTTGGTAGTCATGGTGTACTCCCAAGGCCATCTTAGTAGTCAATGTTCATTCCCAAGTTCATCTTAGTCTGTCTAATGAGTTATAAATCATTACCCAATGTAATGGATGGATATATATGTCCCTCCCATTTTGTATTAAAATCATACATACATGTTCTACATGATTATAAATAATCATATCATAACCCATGAAATGAAATGGGTATTGTAAATGTGTAATCATATCCTAACCAATGTAAAAAAGGTATTTATCATAATCATTTCATCATAAACATTACCCATGAAAAGAAGCTCGTTTAAAAAGAATATAACTTGTGAAAGAGAAACGAGTTTCATAAACATCAAAACATAATCCATTCAAAGTAATAATATGAATGGAAACATTGTACAATTTCCCTATATAAGAAATAGTAACACCAAATAATTTCATATTAGATGGTAAATTATTTTTAAAGATATTTAAAAAAAATTCCTTAACGAAAATATCTTTTCTTCATTGAAAATTATTTTAAAAACATATAACATTTTTCAAAACATTTTTCTTTGAAAATATCTTTGAAAATTTATAAAGGATGTATTGAAATTTTTAAAATGTTTTTAAAATACTATCCCATAAAATTGGGCTTCAAATATCTTTTAAAATAATTTAAGAAAACATTTTTTAAAACAAATTTTTTGACTATAATAGATTTCTGACAAAAGAGAGAGACATTTAGATTTTACTTAAAAAATATTATCTTAAGTTCCAATGAGTGGAAACATACTACTAATATATTGGTATATACATAATAATATGATGAGAAAAAGAATTCATGAGTGTTCTTGACATATTTATTGTAATATTTTATCAAAGAATAAAAATCATTAACAATCTCAAAAAAATGATGAGATTATCTCAATAACCTCTTACCACTTGGTTACTTGGGATCAGACTATCCATGTAATAAAAATAAATTAAATGAATCTTAAAATATCATGAAAATAATTATATTCATAATATAACTTTTAAAATGTAATTATATACACATCAAAAATAATTTTGGTGCATAAAAAACATGAGACCCAAAGAAGGGAAATTGAGAAAAAATGGTTTTTTAGATTTGGTAACTTTTGAAACATAAAACCAGTGAAAGAAATATCATGAAATGGATATGTGAATACCCATAAATTTAAATATAAGAGACATAGAATACATTCATGGGAAGTAAATATACTATACAAAAGTAATAGGTGGTGAATAAATCATGCATCTAATTGAAATAAAAAAGGTGAGATGAAATCCTCGTACCTTGTGTCTTGACTCTCGTCTTACTCATTCGGGACACATGTATAATAAATATAAATTTATTATAAATATTTTACAGAACCATTTTTTTATATATAATACCATATATGGTTTTATTATGAATTTATATTACCCATTTTTTAACCATCCAATGTTAAGGTTTCACTTCTAATAATATTCTCTTTATTCTTCACATGTGTCTTAATTTGTTATATATTTGGTACATATACTTATATCATGATTAAAAAATTTAAATCATGAAATAAATATATTTTATATTCATTATATTTTTATTATAACAATCTATAGTATATATAATTATGAAATGTAATACACCATTCATGGAGATAGTAAGTCGTATGTACGTATGAATATTGTTTCTAATTTTATTACTATATTGAATGAGAAAAAGAATAAATAAGATTAAATACATAACAAAGATAATATATAACATATATAAAACTATTCTGAATCATAATTTTTTCCATGATATGTGTTAATGGAAAATAAACTATTATCATTTATTAAGGAGGTAGTTCACCTAACACATAAACAAAATGTCTATTACCCATTACGTGGAGGTATGTGTACATTCAAGTTGAGCCCTTTGAAAAAAATCATAGTATATTTAATTTAATAGTGTTTCTATGAAATCATTAAATAAATATATTTGATGGGGTGGAGAAGTAAAATAAAATAAAAGATCTTGAGATAAGGTGTTACCTCTTAATCATGTAACTTTTATTGGTTTATGCCAAAAGGCTTCCTTAGAATACTTTCTACCAAAATGGAGGCTACAAAGAGTAATGGAAGTATTTTGGAAAGGGTATTGGGTATATCCTAGCTGAACCTAGGTGGTTTTATAGGTGTTATGAAGATGGAGAGGTGGTGGCCTTTGTAGGGAAGGGAAAGAACTCACATAGTATTTTTTTAAACAAGTTAGGTGTTCCAAATCTTTTACATAAAAAAGGTATAAAAAAACTAAACTCTATAATTTAGGGTTAAAGGTAGAATACTTTCTATAATATAGTTGTTTTATAAGTTTCTAGGCCTTTTGGGACTCAAATTTAAGGTTCATTCCTTAGTTAATATTAATTTTAGCTTAATTGATATAATTAATTTTAATTTCTTTCACTAATAGTTTTGTAAAAAAACTAATTTAATATTATTATAAATTATAAATTATTATTATTGAAAATATTTAATCCATTATTCCAAATTATAATCGTAGAAGTGGTAGAAATTAATTTAAAATTAATCTTAGAGTCAAGTCGACAATGCAGGTTCTTAAACTAAAAATGATCAAAAGATTGCTAGATTTGTATATCCAATTTCAATGTGAAATTGGTCCCAATTACCCAAATTTGATTAATTGATAAGAATATAACATAATTAAATATTTAAAAAAATTAAATATAATTTATCCTTATAAATAAATTTGATGAAAAATCAGTCTTGATTTAAAAATTGGAATTTTTCACTATTCTTCCAAAAAAAAAGTTTCTCTGAAAAATCCAAACAAATTCTCCAAGATAATATAAGCACTATAAATTCAAAAATGAATTTTATATTATCAAATTAAATTTCAAAATTTTTCTAAAATTAATTTTATTATTTTTCATAAATGGACATTACAAGTAGTTCATTTGAGAAAATAGTATTTTTAAACATAAAAGGACTTTACCAAAAAAAATAACTGTTACAATAAATATTTTATATTTATATAAAAAAATTAAAGAAAATATTATACATTTATTTATTACTGTTAATATTAAAATGTTTAATTACAAGGTTATAATTATCTCATTTAAATAATTGTAGCAATAAATGTATGTTTCATAGAAACATCGGTGTCGAGTGTAACGTACGCCAAATTGACATTCCAAGTAAAAAATTCCAAGTCGATGTTCCATATACTGTATGTCAAGTTCATTATCCATGTTACATATACCATGTATTGGAAAAGTCTTATTATGAATTTTAAAAGAAATTATTTTTCACAAATGTTGTGAAACCCTCTTTGATCACTATGTGATTCTTATTATGTTTTTTGGAGGATAAGGATCCCATGATGGGATGCCTTACATTAATTCATCATTATATATATTATATGATTTGATGTGAAAAGGGGATATATCATGTCATTGTGTAGGAGGTGAGGTATGAGTTATTTTAAATGATTTATATTTGATCTATGTGATGGTATATTTTTTCTCACCTATATTTGACTTTTCATAGCAGACATTTTAGAATCATGGTAGGGGACATAGGAAATTTAGTCATTGAAATAAGTTATTAATTTTTCTAGGTAAGTTGTCCTTTGAGTCCTGATATCCTATATAGTGAGAGTACACTACTTTATTTAGAGATATCATTGATGTTTTGGAAAAATATATCCCAATGGACATAGAGATCCAAATGCATAGAGAGAGAATTCAAATTTTTTGTTCACACTTAGTGACTAAGGAATCCAATTTAATTTTAATCCACACTATAGTACTCTAATATAATCCCATGTGTGAGTGTATATGACATAATGATACTATTTAGGATCATTTTAGGGGATTTCTCTTTCTTGATTATATCCCATACATCATATATTATTTTTTGGAATCTATATATTTGTGTTTTTTATCTTCTTATCTTGTGAATTTGACATAATAGTTCTTGTTTTTTTATTATTTATTTTTAGTGTTATAGTTTATTTTTAAATTGTTTTTAAAATGGTTTTTTAAATGGTTTCAAATAAATAAATGTGTAAGTGTGAATTTTATTTACTTTAAAATTGTTTTTAAAAAATAATTTAAAAGGGTTGATATTTAAATATAAAGAGTTTTTTACAAATAGATTTTGGATTATTTTAATTAAAATGTGTAAGTGGATTTCTTTTGAAACTCTTGTGTCTGTGAGTTTTAAAAACATGGTTTTAGGCCATCATTCCTTGTTTCACTTGAAACAGTTATCAAGTCTGTTTTAGAAAATTTTTTAAAACTTTGAAACCTATTTTGACCTTTGAAATGATTATTTTAAAAGATATATTTTACATATTTTTTTATGTGGAAATTTAAAACAATGGTTTTCTAATGTAGGCATAACTCAAGAAAAAATGTTTTCCAATTGACTGTTTTAATTTAATTAAAATAATTAAAAATTTCTTTAACAAGATTATGAATTTTTTTTGTTTTTTTAATGGGATAATAGAAATTTTATATTTTCTACTATATTTCAAACAAGCATGTTCGGTTGTAATATTAAAGTTACTATATAGATTGTTTGGGTGCTAATATACCAAGAAGTTTATCTAATGGCTATATTTTATAGGACCATGTTTGTTCTAGTTTGTTTTTCCTCTATTAATATTTAGATAAAATTTCTGGTTGGATGGTGACTATGGGTCATGTGGATTTTCATTGGAGCAAGTTTGGGGATTTTATTTTAGAGTTGGTTTTTATATTTGTCTTTTGACCTGTATTATTATATAAATTGACTTTGTTTTCATCACTTCTACTGTCGATTCATTTTTTTTGAAATCATACCATTTATATTGGATATTCATTATGTCTTATCTTTGATTTTATAGTTTATGGTTTCATATTTTTCTACCTATTTATATTATTACATTTGGGATAAACTATCCCGATTTTATTTTCCCTGATGCCCATGCACTTGTTTCCATCTCTTGATGATTGGGAATTCTCTTTGGGACTAGTGGGTACTTGCCTAGGTATCAGGTCAAATGAAACCTTGGTCTGGTTTATTTTAAAAACAAACCACCAAAAATAAATCTACGTTGACACTAGTTTTATCTTGTAATGTGGTCTAAATAATGTTCTTGGCTTCCTTATACTATAAAAGACATTGAGGGTATCGAATTGACCAAATAGGGAAGATTTCCTCTAATCAAACAAAAACAAAATTTACTCCAATCATAAATATAATAAAAATTATTCATATATTTGATAATTGAGAAAAATAAATAAATTATTTTATAAATGTATTTCAGTTAAACAAGGAAAAAGATAGAAGATTCAAAATAAAAAAACCAAGCATAACCCTATAAAAATGTAATTGGATGCATAAAATGTATGATAGATGAGAGATAAAAACAAAGTATATTTCAGTTAGGATAATAAATATGCACCCCAAGGTAACCAAATTATCCCAAAAGGACAGACAAACTATCTTCTCATGACCTATGGTTTCCACCGAATCATCATTCTAATAAATTATGAAGAACGAATACATGGTACGCCACCAAAGGAAGTAACTCACTTCCCTTTACCAGTATCAGACATTAAAAAGTCTATATGAAAATATTATGTGATTGTTGTGTGTGAGAAATCACCAAGTATGGTATTAAAATATCAATACAAAACTGTGTATAAAAATACCTCAAATTCTATTTTGAACTACAATTGAAAATATATTTTTATGCTTTTCAAGAGATAAATTCAAAACACGGTAAATTTTCATTTATAAAACCATTTCATTTTGAAGGTGCATAAATATGGATAAATAATCAGTAATACCAATGATATATATCTCAAAATAATGGTAAAACTATAATATTTGTCATCCAAATATATAAATTATATCAAAAAACAACATGAGATGAAAACCTAAAATCTATTTCCTACAACCTAAGATCTCACTCATGGATCACCTATCATACTATTGTGATCTTAACAGAAACAAAACTCAAAATTCCTTAAGAAAATCATTATTAAGTGCACCTATCTAGAGTGAAATGATAACTTGTTATCCTTATCTAGAGTGAAATCATAACTAAGCTTATAAGTCCTTAATTTTCCACTAATAAAACAAGTCTTCCATGTATACCATCAAATATTAACCAAATAACTCATAAAATACCCAAACATTATACAAGAAAAAAGCCCAAACACACTAAAACATAGTCCCTTTAAAAACTCCATAAATAATAATTAATAAGAAAATATTATCATTTACAAAAAAAATCAATAATGGGTGATTTTTGAAGAGGTCATAAATAAAAAAGAACAATAATAATATGTGAAAAATAATTGTTCAAATCATTAAATTTTATGTAAAAAAGAAACTATATTGATATTTATTCAAATTTGAATCATAAGACTTTTATAAAGTTATTTATTCCAAAAAAAAGTATTATAAAAATTTTGTCAAAAACCAGGTTGGAATAGAAATTTACATTCAATGAATAATCTTGGAAATTCATAGAATACACATTTATTCTACATTTAAAAAAACAACTTGATAACATTTATAGGTTTATCAAATACTACATTTATAGGTACTTATTACTTATCTAATAAGGTTAAGGAAACAAATAACAAATGTTTTACCAAATTTCCAAATGTTACATTAAAACTCCAAACTTTTACATATAAACATATTTGTATTCTTCCAATAGTGAATGATTAGGTTTATAGGAGGTATAATCAAACCATAAATACCCATGTGTTCTAATATTTATTTGATTTCCAAAATTAGGTTTGCCTAACATGTCCAGTGATAATAAGAACAAAAAATAACATTGAATAAGAAAGGATGAACGTAGGAAGGGAATAGGAATATAATGGGAAAAAGTGTGCTAACATCAGTGAATCCACATAAATCAATGTAAAATATCAATGTATGAAAGTGGAATAATATATTCAAAGATATAGGATCCACCTATATATGGTTTTGTAGATAAAGATAAAGAAAAGGGGCTTCCCAAAAAGTAGAATGGAAATTTCCAAAATATAAAGATATGGGTAAACTACATGATTTTCTCCTATGAAATTGTAAAAAAACACAACAACCATGAGGATTATTCTAGAGTATATATTTTACCCCTCCATCGATTTGGATACATGTTTGTAAAAATCATGCACTCACTATGATATTTCTTATAGAATCTAGCATCCTCCTATCAAGGAAAAAATAAAATATATCTTAATCATTCATCTTGTCTAGTAAAGTAATATTTCAAAATTTAATGTTTATAACTCCTAAATTTTGAACAATAAGATAATGGGATAAAAAATACCAACCCATGACATTGTGGGTGTCACATATAATCATTGAAATTTATAAAAGTATAATTTTATAAAGAATAATTGATATCATAGGTGGTGATATATAGATATTTATTTCTATGATATGAATTTGTTTAATGTCAGTCATTGGATATATAATACTCTACCTGGGATTCCTAAAAATAACTCAAGTTAATGTCACTATAATACATCATGAATGCCTTCTCATATGTCATGGGATTCCAACCAAGGATAAGAGTTTATGATTAGAAATGGCCATACTATACTATATATATCATATCCGTTAATATTAATAAATAACCATAAATTGTACACGTCAAAAAAATGTAGTATGAATGTATGTAATTACATCCAAATAAAAAAATAAAAAAATAAACTTACATATATACAATAAAAAATTAATATATAGGTTATACAATTATATACCCCAATAGAAATCCTATTGGGCCAATCGAATATGAAAAATAATGTAGAAGAATAAAATATAAAAGAGGTTATACTAACAACCATCATCATAACCCTAACTTCATCTCCAATCCTAGTCAAGCTTCTATATCATAGTTTACTATGTAGCCTATGATAATAATTTTATAACATACATGAGGACTCCATGCACCCCATGGTTTTTATGCAGGGTTTATGAAATGAACCTTGATAGGTTCTCACCATGTGCACCTAATATATGTCATCATATACATTTGTATGCATAAGGAAAATAAATATTATAAACATATGGAATTAAATCATCCATTTCATCTAATTATGTGTTAATTAGGCCACCATGACACCCCTATAATAACTTCTATGATCTCCACAGATGATATAAAACTCTGAACCAACTCTCCCTAATATGGTGCAAAAAAAAATCCTTACATTTCTGGATTTGATACCGATAAGTGTGACCCAAATTTATTAAACCAAAAATACAACATTTAATATAAATATATTAGATCACTTACAAACACAAATGACATTTTTGGTTTAGTGTTTTTGATAATTAAGACAAAATCTTATATAACAATACCCCTTTCTTTAAGTGAGCATTTTTACACTTTACCTAACTCTTTTTATTCCATATTAAGTATTCATAATCACCCCCATGGAACAATTATAGTCAAATATTACTTAACATATTTCATTATAATAAGGGTGATCTTGAATGGTCAATAAGGGTAAAAATGAGCATTAATAATTTAATCTCTTTATTAAGCATAAGATAAGTATAAGGGTTTGATAACATATTAAAATTTAATGATAATTATATAATAAAATTAATACCCTTAAAAAAATATATCGTTAAATATGTACAAGGAATAAAACTTTTAGAAATGATAGTTTTATATGAATCAATAATCATGAACCACGTGAAGTCAAACTTGATCAAAAGAACCATTAAAAACTCATAAAAATAAAATATTAAACATTTATTTATCTTGCAACATTATATTTATCACTTATATTCACTTATTTATAGAATAATTGGATATTAATTAAATTTATTGGAGAAACCTCCCCAGATAACTCACACCTTTCCTTTCAATATAGGGAACAGTACCTAATGCATTAAAGAGATCTCTCCAGCTCACTAAATGTATAAGATATATCATGATCACCCATAATAATTAGTTGTATCAGTCTCACCATTCATAATTAGTAATTTAAAAGTACCATACATAAATATAACACCTATAATATTTCTTTTTCAATGTCAAATTTTTACAACAACTTGAATTCTATTATAACTTGATATTTCGATGAAAAAGAAATAGACTTCATGAAAATCTATTTAAAATAATCATAAGTCATCTAAAGAAATAATAAGATTAGTCTAATTGGAATATAATACCGTTGTATCATAGTAAAATATTAAATAATATTTCTATAAATAAAAAATATATTTAAAAGAACATTTAAGACATTTATTTGAAAATAGGAAAAAATATTGTATACATTTGATAATATTTCCTAAAAATTTAAAGAATATTGGTAAGAAAAGTTTCTTTGAAAATATTCATGTAAAATTATAAATCAATATTCAAAGAAATGAATATTTATGATGGTGTAAAAATCCATTCATTTTATAAATTCTAAAAAAATATCCCATTTCTACTTTCGGTAAAAACAAAAAAAAGTACCCTGTTTGGAAAATGAAAAAATGATTCCTTTTTAAAAAAATTAAATAAAAGAAAATATATTTGTAAATTACTCCAAAATAATAATTTCTTCATAGAAAATAATATTATTGAAAACATTTTAAATGTCAAGGATATGGAAGATAAAATATTCCTAGAAAAAAAGTGAAAAAAGATCGATTTTTTCTTAAAAATAGTATTTTAGTCTCCTTAGGTTCCAAAGAGAGAAAAATTAAAGGAAACCATGTAAAATAAATATATAAATAATAATAATAATAGATAATTTTTTAAATAAATTAATATCATTCAAATTTTCACAAAATAATTATGAACATAAACAATCCTACAAAATAAATGAGATTATAACATAATTCCTTTACCACTTTGGTGACTATTAAATGAAAAGTTATTAAAAGAAATAATTCTAAATGGATACATAAATAATATGAATTAAAATTATTAATATTTTAAAATTAATTTAGGGGTAAATAATTATATCCTAAAATGAAATTAAGGTTCATGACAAGAAACATGTATCAATAAAATGATATTGACACAAATAAAATCCTTATACATATAAAAACATTTTAAGTGAAATTTAATAAATGAAATTATTATACCCAAATATATAGATACACATAAAAAAATTAAAATATATCATTAAAAATTTTAGTTATAAATTAACACATAATCATTATATAACAAAGTCAACAAAGAAGTGTAATAACCAAATAAAAGGAAATTGAGTTAAAAAACTTCTTAACTCGAGTCCAAACTAGCTATTTATATTTTTTAACTCCTATATAATAAACTTAAATTAATTATTTAAATATTTAATGAACTATTTATAGGATTATTGATTTATTATTAAATATTTTATTTCATTTATTTTAGTAAAATATTTAACTATCTAATCATTTAAGTTCATGTCTAGTGTTTTATGGACATTCGGTTTGTAATAGAAAAATGACTTGGTAGGTCGACCATGGTCAAAGGAGTCATTGTTAGATAATATCAGTAATAAAAATCATAAAATAATTATAATTTCTATATATATAATACAATTTTATAGCAATCCATGATAATTTTTTGTGAAAAACAAAATACACCAGCTAGAGTGGTGGTGGTCGGCACGTACACATGATCAATGTTTTTACTTTTCATAAGAAATAAAAAAAGAAATAAAATAAAATATTACCTTTATAGATTTATAAATAGTTTTTAAATTTCATATTTATTCATTAATTCAATCCTTATGACCGTCCTTATAAGGTGAAAATGATAGATGAATCATTTTACTTTATGAACGTGGTATTCCACACATCCGCAAGAACGACGTTATCATTTTTCAATGGATAGAAAGGTACAAAAATGGGTAAAATATTATCTTAACATATTGAAAATTATGTCATTAATATCATATATATATATATATTAAGTAAGTCCTTAATTATAAATTTCTATAGAAGGATGTGATATAAAATAAAATGCATCTACTCATAGAGGTCGTAGTACCCACATATGCACAAAAGTTGTTTTTGTTCCCAGTACGATGGAAAAAAAGTTGAAAAATGGTTTAAACAATTTCATAATAAAATTTAAGTATATTCTAGATAATTATTATATTATATAATCATGTTTTAAGAAAATATTAAGAAGGAATATGAAGAAGTAAAATAAAAATGTATGTGTAGTGACCTGACCCCAGTACACCTGGAGCGAGTGTATTCTACCATTACATCAGCATAAGATATAAAAAAATCATATCCCAAAAGTCTAAATAGTTTAGTAGACTTGGTAGATTGGTTGAATACATTAGTATTTCATTAAAATTAAATAAAAAATTACAATATTCTAATTTTTTTAAATAATAACTTCATTTCATCTGGAATAGCCCTACAAATCAATCATAGAAAAAATCCTGGAATCCTAGGGAAAGGGAAAAAATAAGGGTGGTATGAAATTATAATTAATGGTTAATTAAAATGGAATATATGAATAAATAAATCAAAATCAAAATTTAAATGTAATTAACTAAAACACAAGACATTAAATTAAGAAATTGAGCATAATATGATAGGAATAAGTGGTGATCAAATAATTCGATATAAATAGTCACATTATCCTGAAACTAAACAATGGATACTATAACAAATAAAATAATCAAATGTTATTTCAATAACTGAATTATTAATTATGGAAATCCTAATGATAGATATCTAAAACATCCCTTCTAGGTTTCATTCAAAGATAGATAATACTATCAATGATTCATTCCAAGAATCTAACACTCTCAAGGGTTCATGCCAAGAGTATAATAAATGGGTAAGGTATCAGCCAAAACCATCTATATTTTGTATCATAAAACCTATCGATTCATAGAGGGGCTATAAATGAACCAAACCGTAATATTCTGAGTCTATTTCACTCCTCATATGAAATGGGAAAAACATTAACAACATAAGCATTCATAATTTATAATTTCTAATAATATCAAATTTATTTTTGACCATAATTATTAGTGAATGTAGTTAAAATTAATTACAATGAATAAGGTAAAAATGAGATTACTCAGTGGTTATACATAGAGTAAAAGGTGTCAAAATGAGAATACACTTCTCCAATACCCATTTTATAGAAATATTTAAACCTTAAGGTTTCATTTATTTAATTATTTTTGTTATGTGATCCTATTTTAATGTAAAAATATGGCTAAACCTAACTTCTTTTTAAAATTTACAAATGTGTCCACTCCCTCACTTATAAAAGGTCTCCCCTCTCCCCCTTTTCACTCTTATAAAACCACAATAGTTCACCCAATACATGTCCAAATCAATCCCCAAATTCCATGAACTAATATTATAAGACTTGTATTGGGAATAAAGAAAACTTAAGATGTCATTAGAGCAATATTAGGAAATATACACAATGAAGAGGTAATGATTTTATACAATAGTTTTTATTTTATTTCGTTCTCCACCTCCTTAAAAGATTATTATATCATTATTCTATAATAACCTAAGTATCTTAAATATAATAATATATTTTTATTAAAATTGTACTACCTAAAACCACAAAAACATCCATCAAATGGGATACACAATCATCATTCGTCTGCTCGGTGGTCAACCACCTCATGAACCGATGTCGTTCATTCATCCATTACCACATTTAAAGGTATGTAGTAATGAAAAATTTATTGTTTATATATGATATTTATGATATTTTTATTTTTTTATTCTTATATAATTATTATATAACATATAACTTCATCTGTTCCATTTTTTGGGAATACGATAATTTCACTCGTGTGTACATCGGATTACCGCCTCCGGAAGAGATGAGATCCATTTAAACATTATAGGGAATGTATAAATGATAATTTTAATAAAAATATGTGATATTTATAATGTAATAATGATAATGGAATAATAATATATATATTTCATTTAATATATGTATAATTGATCAATTTTGACTTTAAAACCAATTCAATATATAAATTAACATATTAAATTATTTATATGAAAATTTAGTTTTCAATAAAATTTTAGTATTTTCCACTACTCATCAAAAAATTAAACTTCCCAGAAAAATACTAAGAACAAATCCTAGGATAATTTAGACATTAAGATTTAAAAAATAATAATTTTCAAAAATAAAATTTATAAAACTTTCAAATTTTAGTTTCAAAACTAGTTTTCTATTAAAAGATAGAGAAAATTTCCTTTTAAAAAATACAGTTTTTATGGGTAAAATTGGATGTCGTCTTAACTTATGCCTATAAAATCTATTGGATTCGTAAAAAAAATTATTTAATACCTAATTAATAAAATTAATTTATAGCATTTACTAATAATAATTAATTTAATTTATTCAGATAAAATCTCTTTGACGTATAAAAATAGATTTTTATAAACAAATTCCCTTCATATTTAATGGGTCCTTATATTAATTTATAATTAATCAGTAACCAATGAATTCAACCATATATTTTCATAATTTAGTTAATACTATTTATAACCACCAATTTAACTAATATGATATAATTTTTCTTTTAAAAAATAATATTAATAGTATTTTGCAAAATACAGTCTTGTGTATAATGAAAAATATCGAATAAATTCATCGTTGTGTGTTACACAATATAACTCAATGTTTTGTGAATTGATAGCTATATAATAAATTGAATTTATTAAAAATAGAAAATATATCATAAATTCTTAGTATTTTATATTCTCTTATACACATGGTGTTGTGTGTTATGCACGCTATTGAATAAAATGGTATTATTTTAGAATTTGGGGGTGTTACATTCTCCCCACATTAAATTAATTACACCCTCTCAATTTAAACTTGATCTCAATAATATAGGGTTTCATATTTTAAAATTACTTTATTAAAAACCCTGCATCATAAAAGGTTTATTAAAATATCCTCTTAATAATATATAATGAAAAGTAAAAAGGTCAATGGAATAATAAATAACTATGTTCTGGTGTAAGAAAACATTAGTGACAAGTGAATATTTGTACATGGAGGAAAATTGTAAATATTTATTGAGTGGTTGGGTTCATTGATCATAAACCAGTGAATGATCAATGAAAATTTGACTGACTCAAATAAAAAAATCTAATATGTGTTAAAAGGTAATAGATTTCATCGAAAATGATGGTAATATGATAGCATTTTATTTCAAGAACATTTTTCTAAATTTGAGGAATTATTTTTCTATATAAGACTAAAATCATATATATGTACTTGATAAATTTATATTTCATTAGAACACTTTCATATTTTGGTCATGCTACAATCTCTTACTCCAAGAAATGAACATCCATAAAGGTATTTTTATGCCAGAATCACTACAATTAACTATTAACGGATCATAAGATCTTAAAAATGGTGAAAAGTATTTTCCTTTGTTTCTAACTATCTTCCAAATCCAATATGGTAGAAACATTAATCTCCAACCTCAAAATTAACCCTATTGGTTCATCATTAATATATATTCATCGTATTTTTAACTAAAAGTAGTGACATATTAACCAGGACATCATGAAGGCTTGTGGTAGGCAAGAAACACTTATCATCCTTCAATAATGGGTTTGAGCCCCACCACATTTTTATATATGACAGGTTTTCACCCTACATACAAGTTTTACTTTTTATAAACTATATTTCTATTATGTTACCAAAATATATGATGGACAACCATGAAATGAAATTAAACATTAAATAACCTTTTTACAAGGGTTTTCAATACAACATTTTTTAAATTCTAGTAATATTATATGTATATTATTACAATATCATTAATGATCATATTAACCATAAAGTACATGAATACATTTAAAATTATATCTATAAAATTTAATCAGTATTCCTCAAATAAAGTTTCAACTGAGACGTATACTTTAAATAAATTTCTCCCTAAATATCCTTAATCTTGTTAGACTCCCATCACATAAAATATAAAAAGGGTGTTTAAGACTTAAAATTTTTTATTAACCTTAAAATCATAAACCCATGATGGTGTCCATAACTCATATGTTAATGAATAAACTTGTGATTCTAAAACTTGACACAATCCTTGTATGTTTCATGACTCTTATAACCAAAATACAATTGGTTAAATTACTTCTACAATTAAATTCTTGAATCCCAACACACAAATACATTATCCATTTTATTTCGAAAAATGTCATTCCTTGATCATGGGTTTAACCTAGATCATTCATTATCATTAACTATTTAAATCATTATTATGGTTTGTAAATAAAATGTGAATTTTTCTATGCATATTCCTCGAGAGTGTCAAACCAAGTGAGCAGTAAGGCTTGTTTTTGTGTACCAGGTTACTCTCAAGTCAAGCCCAATGTGCCCTTTTGGAATTTATTACCCTAGGTACACCAATTTCAGAATAATTTACACATTTAGTATCTATATAGGGATGTATTGTTAGGAAAAATCAAATAATCTCTACCTTAACAAAACATTAGGAGGTTCTTCTATACTTTTTCTCAAAGTATATGTTAGGGTTATGTTCCCTCATCTATTTTTTCTTAAATCTAATTCCCAAGGTTTATATTGAACTTTCAATGATATAAACTATAGAGACCTGGCCCCATTAAGCCTGGAGACGGTTCCTGATACCATTAAATCGGTATATGATAGAATAAATTTATGTCATAAAGGTTTAAATTATTTACTATTCTTGGTAAAAAAGGAAACATAAATGATGATTTTATTATATTTAAATTCACATGTCACAACATTTTTTTAGAATAAATTCATTCCATATAGCATAACCCTATATATCAATCATCAAAAACATCAAAGAATATTTGGGAATGAAAATAAAATATGGGTGATCTCAATGTAAAGTTAGGGTTAAGTATAGAATAAACCATGAATAAATGAGGCATAATCAAAATGGAATGGTAAAGAACTAAAACACATGGAATTAAATTTATAACAAGACCATAATGTGGTAGGGATAATAGGTGATCAAATAATTCCACATAAATAGTCACATGATCATGAAACTAAACTATAGATATTCAAAAAAATCTAATAATCACATGGAAAGTAAATAACTGAATTCATAATGATAGAATTCATAATGATGGGTATCTATAACTTCTATTCAAGGCTTCATTCCAAGACATACAATTCTGTCAAATCTTCATTCCAAGAATCTAATACTGTTAAGGATTCACACCAACAATATCATAAATGGGTAAGGACTCGTACAAAACCATATTTAGTTTCTCTCATGAAACCTGTGATGAATCAAGCAATTATAAAGGAAACCAACCTTCACATACTATGTTCAGTTCATTACTAATAATAATGGGTTAAATCATTAACAATATAAACATTCGTATTGAAATTCTACCATACTAATTTTGAAAACATCCCAATCTAGAAAATATATCCTTAACCCACTCAAAGTAATATGAAAAATGGTATCAAAATAGAACATCCATAGTCAAACTGATCATAAACCATATATAAAAATAATAATAATGGAAAAAATACAGCATATACCCCTTAGAGTAAAAATAAATGGTTTTTCATTGATTAATATAAATACCATAAAAATTTCTTTAAAAACATTCTAGAGGAAAATATTCTTTTAATTTGAAAAACATTTTGAAAGTCACTTTGAAAAACATTTTTTTAAGAGTAAAAATTGGTGAATATTTATTTTAAAAATAATTTCCAAAAATTTAAATTATTTTTGAAAACATTATTAAAAAACATGGTTTGGGAAGAAAATATATTTCCGATCGAAGAGGGAAATAAAGTTTGATTTTCTTAAAAATATTTTATAAAACATTTTAAGTATAAAGGAATAGTAAAATAGTACTATTAACTGTAAAAGATCATAAATATTGAGATTATAATAATATATAATGGTTTATAATGAAATTTAAAGTAATTTCCTTCAACTGATATTCAATAATAAAAATTATTGATCATAATGAAATTGTGAAATAAACCCTAAAAATGATCATAATGTTGAAGTGAGAATTAATAAATGAATACATTATGTGAATAAATGGTAAATATATATAATACACGTGAAAATAAAAAATATATATTTTAAATTAATTATACACATAATAATATAATATTAATGACATTAAGAAAGTAATATAACCAAATGATTAGTAATTGTGTTTTGAAATTTATTTACTACTTGGTAAATTTAAGTTCAATTCCCCTTAGATGAAATAATTCATATTGAAACTCAAAATACAATAAATAATAAATTATTTCTGATATTATATTTAAAGGGGTGGTATATACATTATATAAAATTAATTAGGTTCATGACATTACAATATGCCTCAATAAAATAAAACCGAGACGAAATCACTTACCTTATGCTTCCTTTTGTTAAAACACCATTTAACCTCATATATAATGGTTTTAAGAATATTATTAACTTATAAAATAACCATATTAAGATCTATAATATCATATATAATCCTTTTATAACATCTCAGAAACTGTCTGTTAATATTTATTTCTTATTTTCATTGTTTTGAGTGTTAATTTCCATATTTTTCGAGTATGGTTTGACTTGTTATTTTTTGTTCCTCTTAATTAGATCATGATTTAATCATCCCAAGAATATAAAATAAAATTTAAATATCATATATATTTATCATATATGTATTTATAGTTATCTATAAAATTTGGTGATAGGAAATGAAATACATCATTCATGGTGACAGTAAGTCGTACATACACATGAACATTCTTTTCATTTCTTTGTCATATTAAAAGAAGGAAAATAAAGTTGTATATATATATATATTATAGTATCATTATTATTTTATATATATCAGAAATGTTATTAAAATTATCCTTAAAATATTTCATGTATGGTGTGAACGAATCAAAATATTTCATGAGATGGTAGTCTGCCGTACACACGAACAACATCAACGTATTCCCACCAAATGTAACAAATGAATGTTTGTGTTGTAAAATAATTAAAAAGGAATAAATAAATTATATACATCATATATATAATATATAAACTATAAATTCTTCATTATTATCATCCTTGAAATGTTGTAATGAAAGAATGAATGACATTGGTTTGTGGGGAGATGGTCTGACGTACACACGAACAATAATTGCATATATCATTTGATGGAAGTGTGTGAGGTTTTATGTTTTAAAAATAACATAAAAACAACTTAGTATATTGAATATATAGAGTTTAACATATATTCAGGGTATAAAAATAATTTAAGGAGGTGGACAAGGAAATAAAATAAAAACTCTTTTATAAAATCATTACCTCTTTTTCGGGTATCCTCCATAGTTTGCAATAATGTATTCTTAATTTAAATTTATTCCCATGGTAAGGCTTATAGGATGAGGTTACGGATGTTGTTTAGTTATTTTTTTTGTTATTGTTTGATTCAAATAGTTTTGATAGGTGTGAAGAAGAGGGGATATGGTGGCCTTTTATAGATGTGGGAGATCAAACACTTAGCATTTTTCAAAATAAGTTACATATACTCATGTGTTTAACTCCAAAGAGGATTAAATATCAAAAAAATATACAAGAAGTTTTTAAGTAAGCATAATTCCAAAAAATGGATTTTTTACAAGTTTGTGGTCATTTTTACACCATATACGCTATGTTTAACCACTAAGTAAACTCGTTTTTACCTTAATCAGTGTAGTTAATTTTCACTAAATTCAATATTCCTTTTTGTAAAAAATTAAGTAGGAATTTTTATAAATTATAAATTATTCTGATTCAAAATATGGAATAAATTTTACCAAATTCAAATAACATGTGTGACAAATTTTAATTTAAAATTAATCCCTTAAACGGGACAAGAAAGCATGTTTTTAAGTCAAAACGTTCAAATGTTTACTAAGTTCTTATATATAAATTCAATATTAAAATTATTAAAAAGTCCAAAATTGAATTAATATATGTGTAATTGATATATTTTTACTTTTAAAACTACTGAGAATATAATGTAACATTATAAATTATTTAAATGAAAAGTTAATTTTCTATTATAATTCAGTATTTTTCACTATTCCTCAAAAAACACTTCTCAGAAAGATACAAAATAATCACCTTAAGATAATTTTGAAATTCCTATTTTAAAAATGAAGTTTATTTTTTCAAATAAAATTTATAAATGTATCAATTTTTATTATTAAAAAAGTTCTCTATTATAAAGAGGTAAAACTGCCTTTACAAAATGCATATTTTTATTGGTCAAATTGGGTTTGTTCTTATTTTATTCTTGTCAAATCAATTGGATGAGTGTAAAAAAAATTAAATGAATATATAATATATAAAAATTTAATTAATATAATTCATTAATATTTATTAAATTAATTTCTTTGGATAAAATTTATATGGCACATAAAAATAGTTTATAATAAAAATGTTCTCTTTATATTAAATTATTTCTTATATTCATTTATAATTAATTTGTAACCAATTAATTCAATGATATATTTTCATAAGTTATTTAATCTGATTTATAACCTCCAATTAAATTTCTTGGAGATATTTTTCATTTTGAAAAATAAAATTAATATTGTTCGGTAAAACTCGCTCGTTCATGTAATGTAAGCTATCTAAGAAAGTTGTTATTATGTTTAATGAAAACTAGTGTGAATTGAAACTATTGAATAGATATAATTTATTTAAAATAGTAAATATATGATAAATTATTCGGATTTTATATTGCATTCTACTATTGGTGTGGAGTTTCCTTCACAATATTGAATAAAATGTTGTTATATTATAATTTCAGGGTTTCATAGTTTTGATAAAAAATTACCTCCTCTTTAGAAGACCATATTCAACGTAAACCTTAAGACTTATAAGATATTATTTTTCTTATAATTGGACCTCTAAGAAGTTTTTATTGATGTAATTGATTTATATTTATAGGTATTTGATAAGATATTAGGATCTTTAAGTGTGAGGAATATAGGTTAGGTAGTACCCCCTTTATAAGTGAGGGGAGGGGCACTTTGGAATTACCTAAAGTATTAATTTAATATAAAATAATTTTCATGTTAAATTAACTAATAATTGATATATTTAGAATATAATATGTATATGTTTCAAAATAATACCATAAAATAAAATTTATATATGTTTTGGTGATATTTATCCCTTATCTCTTAGTTTTAACCTCAAGATAACCCTTTTAACAATTCCTGTGATAATAATATTTTTTACTCTTTAGGGGTCAAGAAATAAATTATAAAAGAAAATTGGACCATAAATGGAAATGGTTTTATATTATAGACCTTATACCATCCAATTTTCCAAATATTATACTTTTATGAATTTTAAAATTTTAATAAAACTTTATTTAACATAATAAACTATTAAAGTTTTTTTGGAGAATATTCACATAGTTTGATGATAATGAAATCATGACAGTAATAGAATTAGAATATAATTTTTTTTAAAAAAATTATATATTCCTAAAAAAATTGGGACACCATAACTCTCCCAAAAAAATCACTTAATGTTTTTAAAATCACTTATTTGATTTTTCTACTGCTTTCACATGCACTATGTTGGTGTTACATAAGAATTTACAAAATTTCTTCCATAACCAATATTTATAAATAAATAAAATAATTATAAAAAATATTAATACTAAATATAAATATTTATAACCATTAATTAATTAATTTTATGTCTATCACAACATATCACATATATTAAAATAGAGAGAGTAACATTTCATATTTGTTCTTCACTTAATATTACTTGAGGTAATTATCAAATAAAATAGTACCAATTTTCTATATATTAGAATATTTTATGATTAAGATAAAAATAAATGCATACAGTTTTAATAATTAAGATGTTAGATTTATTTTTAAATCCTTGCCATATTATTGTTAACTTTAACTACCCAATTTCCCTTACCGGTGTGAAAAATAGTTACCATGATTATTATTTATGATGACGAAAAATGAAGTTGATATATTTAAAAAATAATGAAATTATGATTCCAAATATTTAATATAATTTAACAAATTTAATTATTATAAGTGTAACAAGTTACGTTTTAAAATAAACCATCAAAATGTAATGAAAAATGGTTTTCTAGAAAAATGCATTTTATGTATATAAAATGTTTTATAACCAAAATTTTGAATAATGTCAATTCCAATGAAATTAATTGAATTGGTTTAAACAAAAAGAAACTAAATAAATTTTGAACAAATTAAAAATAAAATTGTACTTTTAAAAAACTTCTACCGAAAAGGCAATTTTCTATAAAATCGGTATTTTCACTATTCACAAAAAAACAATCTTTTTTGGAAAAAAAACAAAATATTCACCCTAATATAATTTTGATATGAATATTAAAAAATGATATAATTTTTATCAAATAAAATTTCTAAAATTTTATAAATAAATTATAATATTTATCACAAAAACCAATAAAAACCATTTTGAAGAAAACATATTTTTAAAGCATAAAATGAATTTTCAAGAAAACAATGGCTTATTTCGTATGAATTTTTTATTAATTTTTTCAGTAGGACCTATATATATTTAATGATTTATTTACTCATATTCATACCCACCAATTCAATGGATAAGTTATAATAATCATATTTAAATGATAATATTTTTTTGTCATTAATGCTTAGTGTTACATGTAGTTTACTCTATTGACCATAATATTCTTTTAAAATCAAGTGGTACTAAATTATCCCCCACTTTAATTAATTTTACCCTCTATATTTTATCATAAACATGATAATAAAAGGATTAACTTTTTAAAATACCTTTATTGGAAACCCGCGTCATAAAAAGTGTTAAAAACATCTATTGAAAAGGAGAAGTGGAAAACATAAAGGTTTCCTAAAATAACACATAATAAAGTTCCCAATTAGGGAGAAAATTACTGAGAAGTGAAAATATGGATATATAGAAGAAATAATAATGAATATGGAATAATATATAGTGATGTAGAATATGAACATGATAAAATTAATTTCTATAAATCCTTAAATCCATAAAGGATTAAAAAGACCATAAATTAATCATAAATGAAGGTGATTGGATAAAATCTTAATTTAAAGATCCATTCCATGTATTTTATGAATTAATTTATAATATAAAATACGAACATTAGGAAATATACTTACTTTATTTTCTTTAAATTCATAAACTAAATTTCATCCTTTGGTTTCTTGTTTCAATCAGTTTCAACCTTTATCTCATCTTTTACTCTAAATGGTGTATATGAATATTGAAGTTTTAAAGAACTATAATCAACTTATGATTGACCATGAGGTATATAAAAAGATGAAAATTTTTTATTATTATCTTTACTAAAATAAAAATATTTATCACATGATAATATAATACCCAAAAAATTATATAAAGATATAAAACATTAATCTCAAAAATTTCCACAATAACACTCAAGTTTCAACATAGATTATTAATTATACAATTAACCATGTAACTCAATTAGCCACAACAACTTCAATATAAAAAATGTTTTTACTTCAAAAGTTATCTCACACATTTAACCTTATATTCCTAAAAATGTAATGGCATCCTTTCAAAAGAATCATTTATGTTAAATCACATTGTACACTTAAGGGTAACTTGTACCACAACCCAATAAAACCTCTGCCAAAATATTTGGAATCACATTAAAATACCATCACTAAAAAACCTAAAAATGGGTTTATATACCTTTTATATTAGGATAAAACTTAAACTTATAAACCCATGACAATATCCATAACTCTTAAGTTAACTTCACATGAAAACATCCCAATCTCCAAAGTTTTATAAACACTATTATGATACCAACTATAAAAACATTGAACATGCTCTCCCAGATTCAGTGCTAAAATAAAAATCATTACATTTTTTGCTATGATACTGATTAGAGTAACCTAATTTTATCCATGAAAAACATAAATATCAAACATAAATATACTACATCAGTTAAATACCTAATGGCCTCTTAGGTTTAGAGTTTTATTTAATTAGTAAAAACTCTTACAAAACAATACCCATATATTTAAGTGATCATTTCTTCCAATATACATAGTTTTTCTTTTTCCACATTGAGTATTCATTATCACCCATATACAATCCTTATTATAAAATCTTACATAACATTTTTCTTTATAACTTGTATAAAATAAATATAGTAATTATGGGCTCAAATGCTCATTAATAGTGAATATTGTCATTAAAAACTAAATCTCTTTGGTGAACACAAGATAAAAATTAGTCTGTGAGAACATATTGAAAGTGCATGATAATTAAATAAGATAATTCAAACCCATCAAAATCTAGATGATTAAACATGATACTTAGAATAAAACATTAACAAAGTAAAGATTCATAAGAATCAATAATCTTGATCTAAATGATATAAACCTTGACCAAAAGAAACATTAAATGCTCAAAAAATCATAGAGAAAGAATTTTAGTATCATAAAACATTATATTCATCATCTATGTTCAATAATATCAAAAATAACTAGATCTTGGTTAAATACATTGGAGAAACCTCCCCAGTTAAATCCCTCCTTCTTACCTTTAGAGACATTGACCATTTCCCAATACATTAGAGAGCCATATCGGGCTCACCCATCGTAAAATCTCTATCAGGATCACCTATCTCCATGATTTTTATCAGGATCAAACATAATCATCAATTATTCCCAAGTACCATACATGAATATAACAAGTAAAATCATTTATTTTAATTATGAATATTTTGGCAATAGCTTCCATTCCTTTGTGACATCATTTACCTGTGGAAATAAATTGAGTTCAATGAAAATATATTTGAGAAAATCATAATACACATAGAGGAAGAATATAAACTGTATCATTAGAAGATATCCCCATTGGATCATAGTAAAACAATAAAGTATATTTCTATGAGTGAAAAATAAATTTAAAAGAACAGTTAAGAAATTTATTTAAAAAAATGGAAAAATATACTTTTCTTTTGATAATATTTTATAATAATTTATATAATATGAGGAAAATTATTTTCCTTGAAAATACCTATGTAAACATAGAACTTAATATTCAAATAATGAAATAGTTATGACAATTATAGAATCCATTCATTTGGTAACTTCTAAAACAAAGATACCTTTCACGCTTCCTTTAAAAACCTTAAGTACCTAGTTTGGAAAATGAAAAAATCATATCTTTTAAACCATTGTAAAGAAAGTATGATATTTCTTAAAATGACATAAAAATAATTTTTTCAAATAAAATATCATTCCATAAAACATTTTAAAGATCATGGATATGGAAGAGAAAATATTCCAGAAAATAAAAAGAGAAATAGGGTCAGTTTTTCCTTTAAACATTATTTTAATATTTTTAAGTGACAAAGAAAGTGAAATGAAAGGAAAACATGTGAAATATACAAATAAATATATATGAGTAAAATATGTATGGTTCACAAAATTTGTATCCTTTAATTCCCCCAAAAGGAACCTTGAACGTAAACAATCCCAAATATAATGTATATTATAACATAGAGTGTTTACCACTTTGGTAACTTTTGAATATAAAATTATTGAAATAAATAATATAATATGTCACTATAAATCTTATCACTTACATGTACAAATATTTCTAAATTCATCCTCGGGTTAGTATATACATCGTAAAAATAAATAATGGTGCATGACATGAAACACGTCTTGAGAATTTGAGATTCAGAAGAAAAAAATACCCTTACAAATATTATCACATTTGAATTGATAATTAATCCATGAAGGGATTATGTGTGCATACCTAAATCCATTTGAAACAAGTAAAAACACAGAATAAAACAATTTAGATATCAATTAGCACATAATCATTATAACATCCCCAACTCTAGTAACCAAGAGTCAGTGTCTACTTTATAACATTATCATATACATGGTATCATATTACTAAGGATTAATTTGTTTAGTAGTCTTGAAGAACCATATATGCACATGATTCCCATATTACATTGTCAATATTTAAACATAGCATAATAAAAATTATTTCTTCATTTATATCATTCATAATATCCTTATTTATATCCTTTTTAAAGGATAAAAACAAACAGTGACTTTTATAAAATGATCATGTCCTTTATAGAATAAAATAAAATTAAAATAAATTAAAATAAATTTCCATCACATATTTTTCTTTTTAAAAGCACTGAGAACATATAGAATAATCTTAATGGTGTAAAACTGTTATGGCATCTGGAAAATCCATTAATTTTGTATAAGTTAACAAGTAACATTCCTTTTGACTTTTTACACAGAATGTTAAAAGTGGACCTTTAAAAATACTTATAAATATTCCTTTAAAACCATTTAAGTATTAAATGATAACATTAAATGTACTTAATAATTCATTTTAATAAATAAAAAGAACTTTTGTAAAACAATTTTAAAAAATATGGACCCGCAATAAAATACCTAATGAGAAAGATAAATAAAATTGGTATTTCATTTAAACATTACATTACATCATTCAAGTTAAAATGAGAGGAAAATATTTAATAAAATAAGTAAACATATTAAATATCTATAGGAAAAGAAAATATATGGATTTTATGAAGGATATATTATAAAATTTACTCATTGAAAAAATATAACCAATCACAAAAAAAATGTGATTATGAAATAATTTCTTACCTATTTAGTAACTTTTATATTATAACCCAATAATGATTAAGAATAAGTTGAAACATTATTCATCATGAATAAATATTTAATATTTTTAAGTTAATTAATGGGTATTATATACACTGTATAAAATAAAATAGGTTCATAAAACCAAGTTAGTCTCAAGGGAGTGGAAATTAAGACGAAATCCCATAACTGAAGTTGGACTTTCCACATAAGTTATTTTAAACCCCTATATAATAAATTTAGATTTATTATGCATAAAAATAGAACAATATAAATATCTATAATATCATATATGATTCATTTATAATATCAAATAACCTGTTTATTAACAATATTTTATTATTATCATTATTTCCGGTATTAATTGCTTCATTTTTCATGTAAGTTTTGATTTAGTGATTACGATCCTTCTATCTTGATCATGGTTATATCATATATATGGTGTTAAAAAATATATTAAAATCATATATATTCATTATATATATATATATAATCCTTGATGGAAAGTGGAATAAATAATGAATCCTATAGCTTCGTGGATGTGGTAGTTGACACATATGCACGAGCGATGTTGTCCTTTTTTAATAGGTGTAAGGGTAAGAAGTAGATGATATATTATATTTGTATAATTATAATTATGTTATAAGTATAAAATATATTCCTTAGTTCTATCATTATTTCAAGCAATTTGCGGTGGTGAAGGAAAAAATTACATCAATTTGTGAGGTGGTAGTCTTTCATACACACGATTGATGAATTTTTTCCCATTTAATATAGAGGGAGATAAATAAATATTATAACATCAACATAATAACATATAATTATATGGTATATAAATTTTTTATTATATTAGTATGATTGGGTAATAATTGAATGTGGTAAGATAAGAAGAAAAATGAAAGTTTTTGGTGAATATGATAACATATTCTTTGAAACCACTCTTTTAGATCTCTTATTAAAGGCCCTATGGTTTGTCTTTTAGAAAGAAAAGAAATAATAAAACTTGTATAATTATTTTCATAAGATATTTTTTTGGTTCTATAAGACCTAAGTGGCCCTGTATGGTGTATATAAGAGAGGATATGTGGTACCTTTTTATAATGAATAAATGGGCACACCTATAATTAATAAAATGATATAAATAAAATTCATTCATTTTCATGAGAAAGTGGTACCATGTGGCCATAATGTATCATAATAAAATAGTATATGGTTTAAATAACATCAAAAATAAAATTTTAATATGTTTAATTTTTATTTTAATTATTATATTTTAGTTTAACATTGTTGTTAAAAAATTTTAACCTTAACCTCAGTTTTGAATTTTTCGATGTTAAAGGGTTGTAATTTATATTTTAAGCTGAAACTTCTCCCATCAATATCCAAGTAATTAAATTTGAGAAAATTTATAATACTACATGTCCTCTTAAATTTTTATTGTTATTTTAAAATAATTTAATAAAATATTATTTAACATAAAATACTATTAACGTCATTTTAAGAACCATAAAAATAATTTTACTTTAAAGCCATAAAGACAAATATGGAATTAAATTATAGTCTATTTAACCATAAATAATAAATTTTTATTAATTATAAAATTATTTTATCAAAATAATTAATCCTAAATATATTATTTTTGTTATTTTATAAATTATTTAACTCTCTATTTTCATTACTTGAACAAGTACTATGTCAGCATTTTATAATCATTTAATTTAATTATATAATCACTAAAATTTTAAAATAAAATAAATCATTAAGAAATATATGTATTGTAAATATAAACTTTAATATTCAATCAGTACTTATTTTTCACCAATGAGAACATATAAGAGATATTTAAGGGAAAGAGACTTACATTTTTTTATTTTTTTACTTAAAATAATGTAAATGTCATTTTCAAGGAAAAATGACACCAAAATTACATATATATGAAGCTAAGGTGGATATGGTAAAATTAATATTATTTAATAAAATTAATGTTAGTATTGGATATATTTTTAATGCCTTGTCACATTCTTTTTAACCTTAATTTCTTGATATAAACTTTATTGAGGTTAAAAATATTATCATGGTTACTATTCATGTTGCATAAAAATAAAATGGACTTTCTTACTAAATTTGAAACTCCTAGTTCTAAAAAGATGATCTAGTTTTCATTATTCAATTTTTAGAAGAGGGAGAAATTAATTTTAATATAAATTAATTAAATTCAATGAAGAAATAGTTTTTAGAAAAATGTGTTTTTAAGCATAAAAATTAAATTATATAAAAAACATGTAAAAAACTATTCATAATATAATTAATTATATAATTTTATATAAAATTAATCTTATATTACTTTAATATTAAATCTATAATATAATGGTACCTTTAAATTTTTTATTTAATCACAATAAATTAATATTTTACAAAAATCAGTATTTTCACCAATCGTTGAAAATAAATGTTTAAAAAATCATAAAAATTCAACCAAATATAAAATTTAAGTGATGATTTCAAAAATGATATAACTATCAAATAATATTAGTTCAACAGTTTCCATGGGTATTTTGAAATTAATTTTTTGTGTAAATAAAGCCTTCAATGAAATTAAATTTTTTTAAAGATAAATATTTCATAAAATATCATGGTGTTATATTCTACCCCCTTATAATAATTTTTACTTAGAAACTCCATCACTATGATAAAAAATAAGATCATTCTATATAATCACATATTTGGGTTCCCATGTGGCTTCCTCAAATTTATGGTTTCTCCACAAAACATTTACCGGATGAGTAGTCTTGTTTCATACCACTTTTTCTCTCAGATTTAGGATCTACAATAGTTATTCAACAAAAGATATATCATTTTCTAGTTTTATGAAATATGAGTTCATTATAAGTAAATGATTACAGGTAAAAATCATCAATAGATATATATTAAATACATCATGAACTTGACAAATATTCGATGAGAGAGCCATGATATAACTACTGTTCTAATACAATAAATAATTTTGAAGGGGGTATATTTAGGGATTAGATTTACCTTATTTGTCTCATAAAAGTTTTCCAAGGTGATATTTACAGGATTAAATAATCCCCAAATTCAAAATATATATCCCACTGGTTTTTTTCGACGAGGATATGGCCTTATGTGTTTTTGAATAGATCTCACCTTATATTCCATTTCATTATCTATATTAGGTCTCAATAGTTTTATTTATAAAATTTCATCCCAACAGGTTAGATTTATACACTTCCTTCCATATATGGATTCATAAGGATCTCCTTGAATGCTCCAGTGAAAGCTATTATTATAGAAAAAATATTCCAATGGAATTTGTTCATCCCAGCCACCTTTGAAATCCATATAACAATATCTCAAAATTTATTCTATAGTTTGAATAGCTCTTTAAAACTAACCATCGTCCTTAAGATGATAAATATTACTGAAACTTAACCTCATATCTTGATCTAGATTATGTATTCTCTAAAACATCAATGTAAAATTTGGATCCTGACTAGATTCTATTGAGAGTGGTACTCCATAAAATCTCAAAACATCCTTTTTGTATAACAAAGTTAGATGATAAAGAGACAAATATTCTCTAATAGTGAAGTAATGTATTGATTTAATAAGGTCATTGAATACAAACCAAATAATATTATTCCCTTTATATGTTTTGGGGGTTCTAATGATAAAATCCATTGTAATGTTTTCCAATTTCCATTTAGGAATGGGTCATGGTTATAAAATCTACTTATACTTCTTTCTCTCATCCTCAATGTGTTGACATGATAATAATTGGGATATAGACTCTCTAATATCTATTTTCATGTCATACCACAAGAAATAATCATTCATATCTCTATACATGTTTTTAATTTCATGGTGAACAGTGAATGATGAATTATGATCTTCATCCAATAGTACCATTTTCAATACTAGTATTGAATAAGCACATGCTCATTTTATAAACCTTCTCATTCTTACAATATCATGGCGGAACTCAAGAACATTCATCACCATATTATACAATTAAATATCATTATTTTTTTCCTTAATATTCATCTTTTGGATGTATGTTTTAAAATTTGTCTAAAAGAGATAATATGTATCCCCTTTCCAAAATATTTCAAGATCTCTCTTCTAAAAATCCAAAAACATTAGATCTCTTTCAATCCTCATCATATAAAAACTAGCATGGCCATTCTAACTCAGAACATTAGTGACTAAGTTTTCCTTCCAAGAGTGAGTAATTTATTGAGCAGTCATATGTTGGATCTACTCTAACCATCTTCTCTAGCTCATATTAAAGTCTTTATGTGTAAATATATACTTCCGGATTTTATGATCAATATATATATCACCTGATTTACCATACATAGAATTAATCCATAACTTAAATGTTATAATTACTATTGTTAGTTTCAAATCATGATTTGGGTAATTTGTTTCATGAATATTCAATTATATACAAGAATTAGTTGACACCATATCATTCTACACGATGATGCATCATAGACCATTCTTTGACGAAACACTATATTTTAGTAACCATTCTCCACTACAAGGTAGTGTATGTACCGGTTTTATGACCAACCTTCTCATTAATTATAATAAATTCCCCTCAAATTCATCTATCTATAATAACTTTCTCCCTTCCAAGTCAAATTTGTGAGTGGATTAGATAGTCATTTTAAATATGTCACAAAGCATCAGTAGTAACAAGAAATCCTAAGAAAACTACAGATCTTGATTACCATGGTTAGTCTAGACCATTTTTAAATAACTTTTCTCTGTGAATGATCAACCTATATACCCTCACATGAAATTATATGACTTAATAATGAGACTATTTATATCCAAAATTCACGCTCTTTAAATTTGTTATATAGTTACCCCTACCTCAAGCTCATCATCCAAATCCTCAAATAGTATTCATGCCTTTCATTTCACTTAAAATTTATAATAATATCATCTATTAATATTACCACAAATTTGTTAGGGTAATACATAAAGACTTTATTCATTAAATCCATTAATATGGTAAGAGAATTTGTACGTCCAGGTAAAATTACTATAAATTCAAAATGAACATACCTTTTATGGAACATTTTCATGATTATATTTTCCTTAAAACCCCTTATCTGATGATATCAAAATTGAAGATCAATCTTTGGAGAAATATTGATCTCCTTTTAATTTACCTAATAGATCATTTATATTGGGTACAATATACGTGTTATTAATAGGGATATTTTATGTTTCTGATAATCAATTCAAAGACAAATTGACCCATATTTCTTTTTAATAAAATGAATAGGTGCACCCCATAGTGAATCACTTGGATGAAAAGAACCATTATCTTGATTCTCCTATAGTTTATTCATTAATTCATGCAACTAAATTGGGCCCATTCTATGTGGACTCTTTGAAATAAGGGTAGCACCACATATGAAATCTATTATAAACTAAACTTCATGATTTGAGGGAAGAGTGGGAAACTCATCTAGAAATACATCAAGAAACTCATGAACAATATGCATATCATCAATGTTTATTTTCTGCCCAATCATTTTAGATAAATATCCCTCATTAATATGATATAAAACCCATAATAAATATATAATTTCAATTTGGAGTTCGTGTCTATCCTCACACTAATAGACTATTGTGGATTGATTTATAATATTAAATGTAAATTATCTTACCTGATTGTTGGTATTTTATATATACCAAGAGATCCAATCCATGTCCAAAATTATATTTAACACAACAATGGGTACAATAAAAATATTTTATGGAAGCTTATTTCAACAAACATATAATAGAGAGGAGTTACAGAATTGATATGTGATTATCTTACCATTTAGAGTTTTCATAGCCAAATCAATATTTAATCTTTGAGATGGTTATGTGATACAATAATAAAATAATTCACATATAAAATAGTAGTTTGAACCTAAAAAAATAAAACATTTTCACTTCTAAAGTGTATGATAAGTATTTCATTCACCACATCACTTGAAACTTCCACTTTAGATATAGTAATTCCATATTATTGGCATTCTCCCCTAGGATTATTCTATGGTAATTTTCCCATATTCTTGGGGAATTGTTTTGAATAATTACCCATCTCTTTGTAGATAAATCATTGGATTAAAATAAATATTTTACATAAATGAATTATCTAGATAACCCTTATCTCAATATTTGTAACAAACTCTCATTCCCTTCAAGCATTTTCTATGATGTTTCTTTCCTAGATTTTTACATGATTTAAATTGATTCATTCTATTAGTCTTCTTTGATGTGTTCCCATTTATTGGTTCTCAATCGACCACGTATCCTATTGAAGTTAATTAAAGATAATGTATTATGAAAATACTTTCTTTATATTAATGGAAATTTATGTTATATCATCACATGATGAAAACCATTGAGAAACTAGTGTCCTTCAGATAATAAGCTTAATCTCATTAGAGAAACAATAAATATTTCTTTCTACATTACATATGTATCCCACAACATTCCTGGATAATCTTGTAAAGTTAGCATCATACTCTACCACATCCTATTCTTAATTATACACTAATTGAACATTCTCTCCATTTAATCTCATTAATATCATGGGAAATATTTATTGAATAATATCACTTTAAATGTTATACATTCTATGATATTTATTTCCTCAACCTCTTCGGTGTTCTAGATAAATGACCACCATTGATCGGAATATCCTCTCAAATAATAAACTTCCATAATAACCTTTTCACTTTCATTACTTTCAAAATACAAGAATATATTTTTTATAGTCTTAAAATATTGTTTAGATACTTATGTATTAGTATTTACATTAAATTATAGAGTCTTTTTTCATATGAAGCATTCCAACATAGGTGAATCACAATGTGGGACCAAAAGTTTCTCCATATGGGAAAGGTTATTTTTTATAATGGGATGTAGATTCCCGAATATGTCCATGATCAGCTCAGTTCTAATTCTAGTTATGTTAAATTTCTTAGTTGGATAATCCCAACACAAAATACAGGTGTTGATTTCCTTTATTTTGTTAGGAACCATCACAAAATAATGCAATGTATTAATTTATCTAATAATCAAAATGAATATTGAGCCATAAAATAAAAATTCCTTATAATGGTAAAATTTCTCAAATACTATAATATATTATCATAATTATAATTTTAGCTATGTTAATTTAAAATCTAGTTCCAAATGTTTCTACAAAACTTACTTTGATACCAATTGTAACCACACCAACTCTAGTAACCCAAAGCCAATGTCTATTTTATTATATTGCAATAAGATACAAGGGATCACATCAAAAATTATTTATCTGTTTAGTAGCCATGAAGAACCATATAAACACCTGATTCCAATATTACATTGAAAATATAAAATCATATCATAAGAAACATTCTTCCATAGTTGATATCATTCATTGTATCCTTCTTCATACCATGGGGAAAGGAAGAAAATAAACAGTTCCCTCATATTCTCAGTAAGGGTTTTTTAAAGTATAATCTATAAAAAAACATATCAGGTATAATCAATATGGTATGGTAAATAACTGAAAGCACATTCCATTTAACCAATAACTTAAGCACAAAATTAATCTATGGATAATATCAATGAATTAATCTCATGGATAATAATAAAAGGATTATAAATGAAGTAAATACTTAATAATGTACATCATGATCTCAAGAATAATTATATATTTAACATTATGGACATTTATCAAGGTATATTAATTGATGGGTAGGTATACACTAAAAAAATCATTTAATAAATCTATCCAATTGGTTTTTCTCATCAAACAAATCAATGTATCAAGCTACTATGTAATTATGGACCCAACCTATCACTGCATTTCTATTGTATTCCTTATATATTTATTGTTCAATTTCCTTCATAAATTATGTTCCTTATGAAAAAATATCCTTATTGATTAAATAATATATAACATTAATATTTCGTCAATCAATCAAATAACTTTCATAGTACAACACTCTATGTTGAAATGGTATATGTTTTAGAAAATAATCATATTCGTGATATAAATAAAATGTATATTTAAGATAAATATAATGTTAAATTAAAATAATCATGAGAAATTGAATGTTTTAGAAAAATTTAATGTCCAAAAATATAATAAGAGTTAAAATATGGCCATTAATTCATCAGAAATATAGGTTTTACAATAAAATAATGTCCATTAGAGAAAAAAATAAACTAGAACTAAAATTTTTATAATAATTATTTATTAAATAATATTCTTTTAAAATCATTTAATACTTATTTTAGAATATTAACAGAGTAAAATTTTTATGGTAGTGGAAAATCTATTAAAAATTCATACATTAAAAATAAACATTCTTTTTGAATTTTTTTAAAGAACATTGAAAATGACCCTTTTAGAAAAATATTAGGATTATTCCATTAAAATCTTGAAAAAAAAATTAAGTATAACATAAAATATCCTTAATAAATAATTTTTGTAAATAAAAAGTAATTTTTTAAAATAATTTTGAAAAATATGTATGTAGAATAAAAATATATCCGATCAGAAAGAGGAATAAAATTTTTTCATTAAAACATTAATTTCCATAATTCAAGTTCCAAAGAGAGGAATATTTGGAATAAAAAATGGAAACTCCATCAATACCTATTGTATTATAAAATATATGGATTTTATGAAGAAATCATTATAATATTCCTTTAATGAAAAATATGAATAATCCTAAAAATTGAGATTGTAAAATAAATAATTACCTCTTTAGTAACATTTAAATTGTAACCCCTTGAAAGAGTGAATTTTAATTGAAATTTCAAACCTAGAAAATAAATACATATTAATTTTAAATACATTAATGGTAATTATATACACCAATTAAAATAAAATAGTTTAATAATACCAAATATGTCTCAATAGAGTATAAATTGAGATGACATCCCTTAACTTAAGATCGAATTGCCGAATAAGTGATTTTAACCTCATATATAATAAATATGGATTTATTATTATTAAATAACTTAAATATATACATATCTATAAGATCATATATAATCTAATGAAGGTACTTCTCACAAATTACTTGAAAACAATTCTCCAACTGTTGATGATCAGTAGAAGAAGATACTGACTGACATTCCCTTGGAGGGTGAAATTAAGGCTTCTCTATTCTCCCTTAATATTGATAGTGTGGTAGGTCCAGATGGATTCACCAATAAATTTTTTATGTACAATTAAGATATTGTTCGATAAGATGTCATTAGTTCTGTTAGATATTTCTTCACTAATGTCTTGATGCCACATAGTGTGAGTGCCTGCTTTATTGCCTTAATACCAAAGAAGGATAATGCTCTGAATATCAACGAATTTAGACCAGTTTCCATAAGGAATACCATTCCCAAAATCATTATAAAAATCAATTCATCTATATTAGGGACCATTGTAAGGATGGTTATTAATCCCAACAAGTTTGGTTTTGTTCCAAGAAGAAGCATTCAAAATTGTCATTTCACTACTTCTGAATATGTTAACAACATGGGGAAGTGGGCCAAGATGGGTGCTTTTCTTTTAAGGGGTATATTTAGAAAGCCTTTGAAACTATCAAGTGAAATTTCATTTTCTCTAATTTGACGAAACATGGCATAGGAGACCCTTTCATCAAGCTTTTCAGTGCTATCTTCACGAGTGTTTGTCTTTCTGTACAAATTAATGGATCCCCAAGGGGTATTTTCTTTGCTTCAGAGGTGTTAGACAAGGGGATCCTCTTTATGGGTTTTTATTTGCTATGTATGGGACTACTTGAGTGATTATATTAATTATTTGGTTCATTATGGTCTTCATAAGAAGCTGAGTGCTAGAAGGAACATTTTCTCTTCGTCACATCTTTTCTATGCTAATGATATCTTGATTTTTGGATAGGCTGATAGAGGCATTGTTTCTTCTGTCCAAAGTATTTTTCTCACTATACAGAGGTTTCAGGGCAAGTGATAAGCTGGAATAAGTCCTTTGTGTTTTTTAGAAATGGTATGAATCTTCATAAGAAAAATAAAATTATCAGAATGCTTGGAGTCAAAAAAATTACTTTTCCTTTTACCTATCTGAGGGTAACATTATTTTGGGGTAGGGTGAAAAGAATTAATCTTGAGAACATATCCTCTAAAATCATTGCTCATTTTACCACATGGAAAGGGAAGAATATGTTCCTGGCTGGGTGGGTTTTTCACATTAATTCGGTCATCACATCGATGTTTTTCTATGCCTTATCCATTTATAGATGGCCTAGAAATATAATTAAGGAGTTACAAGTGCTTATCAGGAACTTTATATGGATACAATACATCTATGAATGGAAGCAGATAACTATGGATTGGAAGGAGTGTATAGAACCCATTGATATGGGGGGATTAGGTATTAAATATCTAATCAATTTCAATGATGCTCAACTACGTAAATTCACTTGGATCCTTTTGAGTTCTGATGACATGTCTCTCGAATTTCTTAATCATAGGTTTCTTCACAAGCTGCAAAGTGGTTATTCATTGCATGTCTTCTCATCCACTTGGTGTGCTCTCAAGTATGTTTATAATCATATTATTACTTGCTCACAATGGCTGGTTTGTAAACAGTCCCAGTTGAATGTTTTGTCCAATCCGTGGCTTGGTGGACCCTTATATATTGTAAATAATGTTCCCCTTTCCATGAAACAACTTATGGTTGCTGATGCACTTATATTGGTTGATTTCAATGGTTGTACTCCTATGGATATCAAACAGAAAATACAAAGTTATGTATTCACTGATTATGACATTTTAATTTGGACCCCCAACTCCAATAGTTTCTTCTCTTCAAGGGAGTTTTATAGGCATTTGTGTGATGGAATTTCCTACACTCTTCCTTTGAAAAAAATGTTTAGGACTGTAATTATTTCCCCCTCTTATTACACACTTCTAGGGAGGTTGTGGAAGGGGTGACTGCCAGAACAAGTTCTACTTCAAATATCGTGAATAAATCTTACTTACATTTTCTACCTATTCTTGTGGGAGGAATAATCTATTACTGACAATTTTATATCTTACTGTTTTTTCTATAGGTTTTGGTTGCATCTGCAGGAGGTATTTGGTATTCATATAGCCATGAACAGCTATGAGGATCTTCTAAAGTATGTTCAGGGTGCTCAGCTGAGTGAGAAAGTTGGTGATATGCTCCTCACTACCACTGGTAATTCTTTCCTGGTTATATGGTAGGAACGAAATGGTGCTTCCTTTGAGGGCCAATGCCCCCTCCTTACAGGCTGTATTATGCTCCATATATGGGGATGTTTTGACAGAATCCAAGTTTCATCATCGTACTATGAAAAATGAGCTCTCTGTTTTTCTTATTATGAAAACCTTTGGTGTCACAGGGCTTTCCAGGAAACCTCTTGTCCTGAAGTCAATCCGATGGATCCCACTGATCCCAAACTGGCTATAGGTGAATGTGTATTGGGCGACATCATGTGCACCTAGTCCCTTAGGATATGGTGGCATCTTCCGCACTTACCGAGGATTCATTAGGGCTTATTCTTCCATTACATTGGACATGGTACATCTATTGAGGTTGAGTTATGGGCTATGGTTAAAGAGATCGGGTATGCCACTCATTATAGCTGGAGACATCTTTGGGTGGAATCTAACTCCACCACTATTATGCACATACTCAAGGCTTGTTTCAGATCTGCCCCATGGAAAATACATCCTTTCTGGATTGAATGCCTTCAGATGATTAAGAACATCCACCTAGATGTCACTCATGTTTGCAGAGAGGCCAATCAGGGTGCAGACTCTCTATCAAAGAGGGCAGTTTTTGAGGTTTCCGTGGGTTGGTCTTTTGTTATTCCTGAGTTCTGTTCTCATCTTGTTGATTTGGATGCACATGGTTCTTATTATTTTCATCTTTGTAAACCCCTTTCTCTGCCACTTTCTCTTGTTGTTTAGTAAATTTTTTAGAATTAGTCGTGCCTTGATCCTGAACCTGTTTGCATTATATAATAAAAATATAATATATTATCACCCTTTTGTTAATAATCGTTCTTTATTATCATTGTTTCTGGTGTTAACTGCTTCGTTTCTCATGTATTTTTTGATTTTAATGTTATAGTACTTGAATCTTGATCAGTGTTATACAATATGAAAAGGGTTAATTATGATATAATCATCATAAATATTAATTATATACATATTTGTAATCAACAATGAAAACCATACATTTAAAAAGTAATCACATCGCTTCATGCATGTGGTAGTCCACATATATGCATGACCAACGTTATCCTTTTTTAATAGGTGGATGGTTAAGGATGTATATGATATATTATATTTTTATAATTATAATTATTTCATATTTTTCATATATATTCATTATTTCCATCATTATTAAAAGTCATCGGAGTTAGTGAAGAAAAACAAAATACATTGGTTCATAAGCATGCAGTCCACCGTACATACGAGCGATAGTTCTATTTCCAATTTTATGGAGATGAATATGGATATATATTATTCCAAAAAAATAAAATATCAGTATATAGGATATTATATTTTTATTATATTGAAATATTTAGAACATAATTGATGGTGGTAAAAGAAGAAGAAAAATAAAAGTGTTCGGTGAAGATGATTACATCTTCTTTGAAAGGGCATCTTTAGATCTCTACTTAAAGAAATTAGGGTTGTCTTTTAAGAAGAAACAATCTCTAAAAATTTTATAATGATGTTTATAAGAGGTTTTTTTTAGGTTTTGGTTGACCTAAGTGGCTATAAGTGGTGTATATAATAGAGGATGGGTGGTTTATTTTTATAGTGAATGAAAGGATGCATGTGAATTAATAAAAACATATTAACAAAATAAATACACTTCTCATGAGAATTTTGAACCATGTGGCCAGAATTTATAAGATAAGATTGTATATGGTCAAAATACCTTCAACCAATAAAATATTTATAGTTTTATGTGGTATTTTAGACATTATATTTTAGTTTAACCCTTTTGTTAACCAATTTTAACCTTAACTGTGGTAATGACTTATTCAATCATAAAGGGATACAATTTTACAAATATGGTGAAAATTTTATCATAAATATAAAAAAGATGAAATTATTTAACATTTATGATCATAATTTTCCTATTTCAATATTTTTATGATTTTTATATAAATCAATACATATTATTATCCATAAAATATTATTAAATTCATTATAAGAACTATTTACACAATTTAATTTTAAATTCATCGAGAAAAAGATGGAATTTGAACCCAATACAATAAAAAATATAAAATTATTAACTATAAATTTATTTTATCACCATAATTCATCCTAAATACATTTATTTTATGGTCATTAAAATTATTTACTTTGATTTTTCCACTACTTACATAAGCACTATGGGAGTGTTCTATATGGGTTTAATGTAATTATATAATCACTAAAAATTAGAAATAAATTACCATAATAATAATAATTTAATTACTCTTCAAATAAAATTTAATATTAATTTACAAACTATTTGTATTCCTACATGAACATATAAGATAAATTTATAGGGAAGAGAGTGACATTTTGTATTTTTCTTCACTTAAAATAATATAAATTACATTATCTAAGAAAAATGGAACTAAAATACCATATATTCGTTGTTATTATAGTGATTGTACAAATAGAGTCATAAAATGAAATAAATTAATTTTTTTGATATATTTTTAAAACCTTATAACATTGTTTTTAATCATAATTACTTGATTTACACTTTATCAAGGTGATAATGTTTACCATGGTGACCATACATAATTCTTAAAAATAAAATATACTATTTACAAAAAATAACCTTATGATTCCAAATATTGAATACATTTTTCATGATTCAATTTTTAGAACTGTTAGATGGTAATTTTAATATAAATTCATAAAATAGAATTAAAAATGGTTTTTAGATAAATGTGTTCTTAAGATTAAAAATTAAGTTTTATCAAAATCACATAAAATATTGATCTTAAAATAATTAATTATATTATTAATAATAAAATGGATCGTATCTTACAGTAATACCAAATCTAAAATAGATTTGTAATTTTAAATTACTTGATTTAAAGAAACTAAGTGACATTTTCATAAAAAAAATCAGCATTTTTCATTATTTACAAAATAATAAATCATTCTAGAAAAATATAAAATATTCAACCTAAGATAATATTGAAATAGTGATTTCAAAAAAATGATATAATTTTCAAATAATAAAATTAATTTTTTTTCATGGTTTTGTTAAACTCAGTGTTACGTGTAAAGAAAGGTCTAAAATGAATTAAATTTATTTAGATAAAAATATAACATAAAATATTAGGTTGGTACAATTATTATGTAACCAAGTCAATAAAGAAGTTTCATAACCCAATGAATGGAAATTTAGTGAATAAACCCCTTAAATCAGGTCCAAACATGCAATTTATATTTGTTAACTCTGGTATAAAAAATTATACTAATTGTTTACTTGTTTAATAAGATTTTCTAGGTTTATTAATTTATAATTAAACTATTTATTTCATTTATATGAATATAATATTTAATTACTTTTATAAAAAAAATTCCCACTTCAATTATATATACTAACTTGTTGATAAAGTAATAAGATTCCATTTCTGGAACATTGTTTATAGAATGGGTTGTTTCAAACAAAAAAAAAATTCAAAAAAATATGTTGGATCAATTAGAAATGAATACTGAAACACCTCAACAATGTAGGAAGGATGATCATGAATACAATCAGGAGAAATTTTATTATATTCAAAAAATTTACCCATGCCACATTCCACATGTCTAGTCACAAAAATATTGTAGTTACTAACTATATGTGACTAAATCAGTACACCCATATAAGTGCACCTTACTTAACACACCAATGATAAATCTATAAGATCGGTGGAACTTGGACTCAACTTGATTAGAGTACATGAATAATGAAAAATAAGATAGCGAAAATAAATAAGATTCATAATATATAAGAAGTTTACTCTAAATGAAGTGTTCCCATTTATTTATTAAAGTATAGTCACAACCAACACCTGATAGTTAGGGCGTAGTGTCATGACTAGGACTAAAACACTCTCTTCTATGAAGGTACCTCATTTCTCACATTCTCAAATTCCAAAACCTGGCATGTTCTATCCCTGAATTCCAATATTTTACTAGGGTCATATTTTCATTAAAATTTGATCCTCCTTGTTCCAATAATATACAATCCTAAGGGGTTAGGAAGTTTTTAGTTCTTATATTTATTTTGGTTGGATACATTAATTGAATAAAAGTGTTTTTCAATGGAAAAATCATGTAGAACCTAGGTATCCTTACACCTAGTCTCAGTACCTAGGCCTCTATGTAAATTTCCCTCACCCATACCCCTATTTCCCAACCATACTCATGTGTGGGCTTGGTTCCTAACTCCTCCCATATATAATACACATCTAGTGCTCTACCTTGCACAAAATAATTGTGCCCCTTGTCTTACCTTTCCATGTATTACTCTAATGAAACCTACTACCCAATACAAGCATAAGTAAGGAAGTTATGGGTGGTAACTCAACTTTACCACATTTTATGCCTTCTTTTTTTATAAAAATGCCTATAGTGACCAATTTGTAGTATCCAAACCTTGATTTACAAAAGGTAAAGACTAAATTCATCCTTCTACATTCTCAAGACCCCCTATTTCTCCTTTAAGATACTATCTAATTCAAAACCTTTGGAAAATAATGAGTATTCATGGTATTTTTATCATATAAAGGTTTTTACAGCAAACATTTCTGAAAAAATTATTTCCTTTATTATTCATTCAGACAAGGGAAGAGGTCATATACTTATGGAGAGGCCTATAAGGGAACCACTCACCCAAGACACTCTGGAGAGTCCTTCTAAAGAACCACTCTTCTGTTCCACCAATGAGAGGAATATTTGGGTATTAATCACCCAAGAAACCTAGGAGATTACAACTGGGGTTCCATTAACTGAGAAAATTAATGGTAGCACTACTAAGGAACCAATTTCATAGGCCACCTCAGAGATGCTTACTAGGGCACAACATTCATGGGCCACCCAAGAGAGTCATACTAGGCTTCCTCTCACCCAAGACACTCAAGAGATCTATACTAGAGAATCACTATCCCAAGAAACATTGGATAGACCTACTAGGGTGACACTTACCCAAGAAACCTAAGAGAGGAATATTAGAGAGCCACTCACCTAGGACACCCAAAAATGGTGTATGAGACTTCCACTCACCAAATCTAGCTAAACCAATTCTCTTAAAGAGCCACTAACCAAGGTTACCCATTATGTCATGTAATTATCCCTTTCTAATGTGAATGAAATATAGAATTCTCACTTTATTAAGTCTCATAATTAAACAAAAATAATTCCTCAAAATATCTTTCGAATACTCCAAAGCCCAAAACAATCCGTTTTTTATTCCAGTACACCTAAGCCCCCTTCATAACCTCCTAATATAGATGACTTTATTATACATGAAATAATTCTCCCCTCTAATCATGTATTCCTTTAATAATGGGAATTGGTAATTTTCTAAGATAACTCCCCATACTTTTCTCCTTGTTTGATATATGCTTTGGTACATGGTCAATCATATATTCCCTTTATAATGAGAAATCTATCTATTGAAGGATATATCAAAGATTCTCTACCCCAAAACTTTCATACCATATTACTCGACTATTTTACACTAGAACAATGTCAACCAATTCCCCTCTAAAAATTATAATCAATATCCCAAGCCCAATCAATGATCCAATAATATAATAGGGACTTATACCAAGTGTAAGACCTGACCATACCCTCATTCATTATATTATCTTTATTCTCTATCAATGAATCCTAATATAATGTGAATCCTATTAGGTCTAACCCCACAACTGTGTTCATCCCTGTTTTTTTTGGATAAATGGGATGAATCTGAAAGGGCTTCTCATTCATAAGTCCTAGCCCAACCATTTCTAGGTTTCTTTCACTTAGAATCACATTCCTTATAAATTTAATATTGTTTGAATAGATCTTAATAGTATAAAATTAAACTACATGATTTTATGTTCCAATATTCATAAAATTATAAGTTACTTCAATGGTCATCGATGTAAAACATTAAAATGCACTTATTTTTTCCTGGATGCATGAAATTAAAATAAACTTATTTGGTATTGAAAATTTAACTTTAAAGGAACATCTATAGTAATGGATGTATGGCTATAAATTAATATGAATTGGTACTTATCAAATAAATTTAAAGGTTGTTATGTTTCCCATTTATATGCATTTAATATCTTGGGTTCTGATTCACTTTATAAGGGATATATAAGAGCCACCTCTCAAAGTATCGATCCCAACTTTAAAAAACATACCCCCAATATAAATGTAGTTAATTTTCAAACTGACCAATTGTATAGAATTAAAACATAGTGTAACCAATATAATAGGGGGAAAATAGATAACCAATCATACATAGAAATATCCATATCAATGCTTGTGGTTAACTGGTCACTTTTAGGAAAAGGGTAACCAGTATTGTTACTGAGAAAGATTTCATGGATACTTTATAAATCTATAAAATATACAGAGACTTGGGAATAATACCCTTAATAATTTGAGATTACCTCCCATCCATTTGAACTCAACACAAGATTCTATGTTTCATTAGTTCATCCTAAAAACTAACTTCCTTTACAATGTATGTTTGTATCCAAATAAACACAGGCATGAACATGAGTGTGTAATAATAAAACAGCCAACGAGCCCATACCTGAGTGGTAAGGGCTCCTGCTTGGCATCCAAAAGACCTAAGTTCAAAAACAAGTGGAGGTGAATTTCCAGGGGTACTGTAGCAGTACTGTAGTAGTTACTGTAGAAGTACTGTAGCAGTTACTATGGAAACTGGAACTATTCAACAAATTTGGGCCTTCGGTCCACTGGTTTGGGCCTTCAGGTATCAAGGTCCTTCGGGTCATCAAAGGCCTTCGGGCCACATGGTATTTGGTTCATATAGACCATGGATTTGCCCATTCCACATAGAGTAGGCCCCAGAAGAGGATCAGAGAAACAAGAATAGTAGCCACTAGAATTATAGATGGCCAAATTAGAAGAATGAGAGGGTATGGCAGCCGCTTTCGAGACCAGGCACCGTGCAGCTTTGTACCGGGCAATGCTAGTCGATAAGCAATGTAAGGTGGGGATCTAGGTGATCAATGACATAGAAGCTATGGAGGGGAAGTTTTAGTGGGTTGGGAATATGGGTCATGGTATAGGCATGGTATTCCTCTAGTCCTTCGGGTCATTTATTGCAGGTCAGTCGGGCCTTGTGACTTGGGCCTACGGGTCATGTACGAGTTCCCCTTAAACCCTTAAAAGGGGGATTACCCATAATAAAAATAAAACTAAGGCCTTCGTGACATTTGGTCTTAATAATAATACATGGAATTTAACGAATTAAATGATTTATTATCTTAATTAAAAAATAAAAACTATTTTTAAAGGAATATTTCAATTTGGATTATGTTTATAATTGAATTTTTGTTTAAAAATGGGTCTATGAGAAGTATTTTAGGCCTCTAATTACACTATATGGATTATATATATTTCTCTATAACTCTTGTAATTATTACACGGTAGTTCATATATCATTATGAGAGACATTTTAGTTAAACTAAAAGTTTAAAAATAATAGTTTGAAACTATATATGTATATATGTTTGTAGGGTGATGACTGGTGGGATAGTGTCACCTAAATTTACACTCTGGGAGCTTGACCAATGAGGTCTTTCTACCATTACCTACATGAGTAGGCCACTCAGGTTTGGGATTCCAAATAAAGATTTTCACCCCAGTGAGAGGGAGGATATCATGTTATTCTTAATCCATTTAAAATAAAATATATATATATATAATATTAATGAGATTTGTTGTTACTTTATTTCTTTGATAAGTTTTTATGTGATGATTTTTTTATTTCTTATTTTTTATATTCATTTTTATTATTTCATCATTTTACTCAATTGATTGTTTTTAAAAGCTCCTAGAAAAGTTTGTCAGTTTATTTTTCATCAAACCATTTCAACATATCAAATTTATTTAGTTTTTTAGGTATAAATAAAGAACTCTTAAAGTCACCTAGGGAGAATCTATTAACTTATAATCACCCCATACTTGTGCACCTTGGTATTCCTAAGATAATTTTTTCATTCTTAAGTGTATTTATGGGAATTAACCATTATATTGGTTGTGTGTGGGTTCAATCATGATTTATGTTACCCATATAATCCCCCACCATTTTTTATTTTTTGTCATTTTTTATTGATGTATAGGTTATCCATTTTATTTTTATTTTATAGAATATTACTCAACATATACTTTTATAATTATTTTTAAAAAAAAATGTATGAACATTCATTCATAATTTTTATAAAAACAAGTATGGTTATTTTATGTTCCTTTTTATTTTAAATAATAGAGAATAATTTTCAACATATTGGTAAAAACTAATTTGTGGTAAATCATTCACCTAAATATTGTTCCAAATATCAAAAATTGTTAGTATTTATTGATGATTTGAGATAACATATCAATGGTTAATGGTGACCCAGTTTAAGTTTCAAGTAATCTAGGTTGAGGCATTACAAGGACTTTTATTGAATTGTACAAAGGAAATTAATTTCCATTTTAATTTTAGTGAAATATATTCTCTAATTTATTTGGATGAATGACATGTAATGTATTCATCTGGACTGGTAAGTATATTTCAAAAGAATATAAAATGTATGGGTTGGCCAATATCAAATTGATATGTTATGAATATTATTATTGAACTTGATTTCTTGGATAATGGGATTATATAACTATGCATATAATTTATGGTGATGCTTATTGTAAAAAAATTATATACATATATACGTGTTTAAAAGGAATCAACTAAATCCCATTCTATCTTGAGTAGAAATATCACTTTAACAGAGATTTATTTTTTTAATTGTTTGTGAATTTAAAATTCATAATCATTTTTAATGAGGAAAATTACCACAATGTCACAAATAAGGTTATTTAAGGAATATTTATTTTTTTACAAACTTTTCATCCAAATTACAAGATATTATGATAGTTTATCCAAAGGAGTTTGAAATGATTTCATAAGTTGTGAAAAATTGATAAATTTTTTTGAGTATTTATTTTAGGTGGGAGATTAAAATGTAATATACACCAAAAGATCATATCATGGCCTGAAACATGGGTTAGGTAATTCTATAAAATATGGATTGCATGAATTTATATAATGGTGATATAGGTATATTGCATGTGCTCGTTTTTGTTTTCCTATACATAAGTCATCGGTCTATTCAGAGTACACTTCATGTGATGATATATTTATTAATGTCTAAATTATATTAGACTTTTTAAGTGTTTAATGATTTTGATGGTAAAATGAATTAATTTTTATAATTTTTAATATATATATATATATATGTCCAAGGGTTAAATAAAAAATATTTAAGAAAAATAAATCAAAGATACTCTATCATTAGTGAATGAAGTTTGTAAAAGGTAATCTATTACTTTATTTGGAAGGCATTAGTATGATATATAATGGATGAATTTATCCATATTTTTTATTTATAAATAGATATGCATACTAGTATACCTATGGAATTCAAGGATGATCCTTCCAAATAATTTGGTAAATATTTTATCAATGGTTCAAATTTAGAGGCAAGCGCATATAGGTTGTTTCTACGATATCAATATTAACTAAATAAGATGAACATAAATTGATAGAAAGAATGCCCTATTTTTGTTCTTTAGGATTTTTTCTCTCATTATATTAAATTATAGATGAATTATTGTAATATATGAGGATAAATATCATTTTACTTAAGAAAAACTCACAGCATAATCAGCAGCATAACCAACCACCACTAATTAAATCTACCTCAAGGGTAGAATAATAAATCTATTGAAACATGAAGGTTAACCTGTATAGTAATTTTTTGACCTTATGTAATGGGAATTAATATAAATCATTCATCCCCATATTTATAAAATACATTTTTTAAGACACTCAATGTGATATACTTTAGTCGGTCGATCAGAAATACGAAGTCTTATTTGTGTCCCATATGTGCACTCTATAACCTTATGTGTGCTTCTACTCATTTTAACATTGTAATTTTTTCACCGCTCACGAAATTTAATGGAAAATATTGATCAAAAAAATTCAAATAAATCCTCTTAGAGATTAATTTTAATTTCATTCTAATATAATAGATAAAGAATTCATGAAAGAATAATAAAGTGGGAATTTTTGTCAATAATAAATGAAAGATAATATATTCTATCCCAAATAGGACATCAAATGAACTTTATCTAGAATTAAAATAAAACCAAATTTCATTCGAGTCACTACAAAATATAAAATTTTATACATTAATTTCATGGGATCCTCCACTGAAAATATGGTCCATATTTATAAATTATCATGTAAATATGACTTTTTTATCATGTGATAAGTTAATAATGGACTTATATTAATGTTAGAGATAAATTAATCATAATATAGAGAATTTAGGTATAAAAAGAAATTTTTTATATTATTATGGTATTATGTACTGTTAGTTAATTCACCCATAATATTTGAAAAGTATCCTAAGAACCATGTTGGTCAGATTTTGGCATCTAGTAGAAATTGTGTATTTAGGTGCATGCTTTCCCAAACCAAGAATTCTAACATGGAACTTTAAAAAATAATCCAAAAGATAATGTAGGGTTATCTGAATGATCACCCATATAATGAATCTTAACCATGAAATTTGTGAAACAACCCCCAACTACTTCTCGACCACGAAGTCAACCAAGGGACTTCAGATAATACAGATAATTAATCTCAAGGTCAACCCAATTTGGGGGTATTAAATATTTTCTTAGGTAAGATACATCCAAGGATCATATTGGATTGATATTTGGATAGAATATGGAATGAATATTGATATATTATAAATTTTATTTTTTTTATATTTTTTATATTTTTTATACTATGAATTCTTTTGTTTTTTTCATAGTCATTATATTCCCCATCATGGGAAACTTATTCCCCATTACATTGGGGTTGGGAATAATGATATGAATGATTTTATTATAATTAAATATTGTATTTTCACTCATGTACATTAAATTTCCTTACATAATTTATCGGTTATTTAACATTAAATTTCACTAGAACCATTATGTTAGACCAAGAGAATCTACTTTAGCGATAACTAAAAGAATTATAATGGGAAAATTCATGACCAATGGATGTGAGAATTATCATGAAATAGGGTTTTATTCATAATATGTTTTCATAAATTAATTACCAAGATAAAGACTTTCATTATAATTAACATATTCACAAGACACCATACCAAGTGGTTATGACATGTTTGAATCCCAATGATAATAGAACTTATGAGTTTCATATGCATATTTGATGGGAAATAATGATAATGACCTCAATCAAAATTCACCAAAAAAATTTATTTCATCATAAAACATTAAAAAACAAAATTTGTGTGAAACATTATCTCTAAACACTCAAAAATAGAATTTTCAATTGGTTCATTCAAAATTATTATCTAAAATAAACATGAAAAATAAATTCTTCAAATAATCTATGATGGTATTTTGTTGAAAAATACACATTATTACCTATGGTATCAACCCTAATACTTCCACTATACATAATATAGAAACCAAAAAAATAAACTAATTTAATCCTTTAAAAAATCATGAAATGTGACCCCAAATTATTAAACCATTACTTTGGATATAAAAATTATGTATTATGAAAAGGAAAAAAAATCTAATTTGAAAATAAAAAATAAAAGGAAAAAAATTCTCTGTTAAATATCTTTTTTTTTTCTCAGTTAATTTTTCTAAATAATTTTACTCGTTAAAATTGATGTTTTTTATATGTACTGAATAGAATTGATGTATGAACCATCATCTAACACATTCATGGAATGTTGATTCAGTAGAGAAGTTACTCTTTGATTAGAATATTAAATTCACTTTGTGAGAAAATTTTCATTTATTAATAGGAGAGCATACATGAAACTTGATTATGCAGAACTTAGAGAAATAATCAGTGATTTATTTTTGGGTGGGCAAACAAGTTATTTTTTACCTAACATTCAGAAAAATCAAAAATCAATAAAATCATTTCCAAATCTAATGAAATAGGATGAAACATAGTTTATATCTAATTTTTCACATGGATAGAGGTCACCATGATATACCATTATAGGGAATATATTATACAAAATTCATAAAGTCGATTCAATTATTTTTCATTCATCGCATTAGGAAAAAAAAATTTTAATTCATACTAGATATTATGTAACTCATTAAAAGTAATGTACAATTTAGTGGACTACTAAGAAAATATCATTTTTCAAATCATTCAAACTTTATGGAAATATGTGATGCATTATAATATAATTTAATTCCTGATGATGTTTTACGTTTGTAGTTACTACTGAAATCATAAATTAATAAAGAGAAATAATGCATTAAAGTATATCTATAAATATATATTCCTTCTTATGAGTTGTTAATGCAAGTCCTTCTGTCAATGTACTTTTCACCATCAAAAAAAGTAATGTTGTGGACTGATATTTATAATCATCAGCAGTTTAGAGAATAATATCTCTAAGAATCATACATTTGTTTTAAGAACTATTTTTTAAAGGGTCCACACAATATATTACCCATGTGGCTACCAATTCAAACATTTTATAGTGGGGTTGTATTCAGTATCAAATTTATCATAAATGTAGTTACATGTGGAATAATGAGGAAAACATCCAATGTTATGTTTGGGTTTTTTGAAAAAACTTCCACTATTAGTTGTTAATAGAATTGGGAACATGGGAAATAAAATAATTTATTTCATTTTTTTGATGCAACCACTATATTGGATACCTATTGCGACACATTATTTAACAATATTATTACCCTTTAAATAACACAATTGGATTTAAGTAATTGTATCTAACATCTAGGTTATAGTGATTTTGGAACCAACCATGTTATGATAGAATCACTATGAAACAATATTGATCCATCCATGAAAAAGTTAAATTATATATCTTAAAACAATACATTAAATCTTTTACCTATAAATAAAAATATAGCATGTAAAATAAATAACAACTTTGGATGGGGAGGATTGTAGTACCCAGTGAATAAATTGAAGAAACGAATACCTATGATGTATAAGAAACCTAAATATTAGAACCTTTACAAATTATTTTATCAAGTAAATAAATTTTAGTAAGTTTAATACCAATAGTAAGGTTATCAAAATCCTTATATAACTAAGCCTTCTCAACCACAATAGTAATATTCTATGTCATTATTATGGAAAATTATGTATATGTTCATTACCACCCCCAAGAAAAGTTTTTAAAATCAATATACCATTATATGAATCATAGAAGAATATATTTTATGGTAAGTTAATAAAATATCAACAAAAATGGTTATAAACCTTATCAATACTAAACAAATATCAAGATAGTATATCATGGTGACGACATTATGTGGGAAAGCACATACAACTTTTAAAGTGATAGAAAAATGGGGAAAGATAAAAAAGGAAGTGTCTGATCTATAAAAGTAATATAATCAAGTTTAACCTCACTTAAAAGAGAAATAAGAAGTTATTGAAAAATAAAATGGTGGATCTGAATCATATATCCCTCCTATACCTTTTAGGGAAGATTGAAGTAATGAAATATAGCCCATTGATTTATGAAATTTCTACAAATTTTTTAGAAATTGAATATCAAGAAACCTTTTTGGAAGATCATCCTAAAATTCCCTCATATTTTAAATTCATAAAGGAGTATCTCTAAAATAAGTTGAATATAGAATATTTGGGTTCTATTGATCTTAGTGAGGAATGTTCAGCAATATTGAAACATAAAATACCAATAAAGATTCAGTATCTTGAGAATCTTTCTATCATTTATACAATTTTTCCTTATGAGACTGGGAAGGAATTTTTTGATTTGGGAGAAATTGTGAATTTTATTTTTTATAATTTATTCAATAAATCTGGTTTATATAATCTAAAACTAAGCATAGTTTCTCTTTAATTAATTAACTGATTACTGAAATACTTGAATTTAATTCTAGAATATGTGTTAATAAATGTTAAACAATTTATCTTCTCAGTTAATTTCATTACAATATATATGTAAAATTCATAAAACTATCCTACATAATTTGGTGACCATTATAAATAACTAGAAATGATTTCATTGATGTTTATCAATTAGAAATAATTTTCATACTCGGTGAGGCAAGAGTAACCTAAAAAAGGTTAAAGGACATTTATAAATCATCTATGGTGGGGATTGAATATTTTTCTTTATAAGATCTATGAATAACTATATGAGATGATAAAATTATAATGTATAGTACCCTATACCTAAAAGATAAGTTTCAATGATGAATAAAGAAGGGAAACAAGTTAAATATGTGTAGTTCATGTTAGTCTACAGTGATAGTTATTAGTAAAAGAAATAAATACATTAAAATTTATATAGAGATATGAAAACCCATTATTTACTTCTATTATAGAGTTATTTCACCACAATTTGAAAATAATACCCTCTAATTTTAAGTATAGTTACTTATAGGATAATGTTATGAACTAGATCAGATACCCTAGTACCCTAATACCTAAGCCAACACTGATAAGGCCTGAAGGGATTACTCAATCCCCACAGGTTTCCAACTAGCACCAAAAAATCATACAAGATAGACAAGGGAATTAATTTTCCCAAAAATAGTGTAAGATAAAGATATATATCAGTATGATCAAAACTCCAAAGGGTGACAGTACCAGAAACCAAATAGTTCTATCAAAACCCAAAATAGTACAACAATAAATTACTTAGTAGAATGATAAACATCCCAAGATAACATATCACTCTGATCCCAAAGGATCAAGAACATACACCATCTCCAAGGGATACATTTCCTTTGATTAGACTTCAAAAAAGGAAATCTAGAAACACCCAAATGCAAAGGTAGGGTGTGAGATATAAAGCCAAGTATGGTCTTACTAAGTTTTGCATAAAAATATTTCATAATAATAAAACAAATCATTCATTCAATTTAAATAAAATAGGAAATGGTTGTGCATTTTCATATTTAAAAAAACATGATTTAATATTCAAAGTATGTAAAACATTCCAATAATGTATTAAGTAAACATTTAATATAAAATAGTTTATATAAATCAGTAGGCATGAGTAATATTATTTCAAAATAGTTCCATGTGTATATAAAAACAATCAAAATAAGCACCATGGTCATATTTCATATGGTAATATAGCTCATGGTTATAGGATCCTCGCACGTCTTATATCTATGATCATGGAAATATGTGTACACACGTGCCTCGGGATCAGGATAACTTGGACTCATCAACATCTCATTTGGGATAAAATCAATCTAAAAAGGTTTTTGTCATAGTTTTTATCATCAATCATTTTCTAGGGAATTTCTATACTACTGTTCATGTCTCAAATAACCCAATAACTACCATGTCTCACTTATGATCAATAAATAAATAGAAAAAGGGGTAATTCATTTCAAATAAATCATCATTCATAAATCAATTGACCAATTTTACATTCCAAAATGCTAATTTAGTATCAAAACCAAAAAAAAAGGTTTTTTATAAATTCGTTATTTTTTAATACAAACCCAATCATTTGTTTTCAAAAATTCAATTTAATCCATTTTCTCAAAAAAATTATCAAATCAATTGATTAATTCTTTCAATTACCAATATACACCCCAATTTCCAATTCTATTGGAATTGAGTATTTTTCATCAAAATTCATGACTTTTAAAATTCAAATTCCAAATCATATCAATTTGGGTTTTTATAAATCAATCTAAAGTTATTTAGAAAAATTCAATAAAATCAAGGATTCAATTACATATAAAATATCAAATGGAACAACCAACTTTAATCATGGAGATCACGATTCACAACACCCATAATGGGATTTTCCAATAAAGAGAATGGGCATAAAAGATCTAGAAACATTACCTAGAATCAAAATTCAACAACATATAGTTTTGATCCATCAATACCAAGAAAATATATCAAACTCAAAGGTGGAAGGAAATAGCTAATAGAAGAGATAGGAAGATCTCTTACCGAATGAGATGAACTATAACGAACATGATGATAAATCAATGAATGGATGATCCATAGGGATAATAGAAATCCAAAATCACTTAGGGATGGATCTAGGCCAAGATGGAAAGTATATAAGTCAAAAAATTGAAATCATCCAGGCCATCTAGTTTAACACATTGGTTTGGGGGAATACATGATGTGTATTCCTTTCATGTTGTGTAATCCTATGAAGTGAAATGGTGCCAAAAAATGTGTCACCTTTTTTTAAAACCTAATTTGTCAATTTTATGTCATGAACAATATTAAATAAATCTATGTTAAAAAAAATTAAATTATGTGTAATAACATTACATGATGTGTAAATTCTTACCAAATAGTGCTTCATCCAGTTCCTTACAGAAAATCACAACGAATCCAAAAAAAATGACCAGGCATACCATATTAGGTAACAGGGAGTTAAAACCTCCCCACTATTAAGAAACATTTCCCTATAAATCCTATCAATAGTATTCCATATAAAAAATTTGAGGCCAATACTATCTCATAAATGTCTCACCCTCTCACGTATCATGATAATCAGAATCGTGCTTCCAGAGCACATGGACCAATGGTTTCACACTCCCACAAAGGAACTTTATCTATGAATCAACTATCTTGATAGGATGATCCGTCACGGATAAATTAGGTTCAATATCAAGATCCGCCCAACTCAACCCATGATATGGGTTAGGGAGATATCTCTAACTTTGTGACACTAGGAAGAAAATATGTGTCAATATCAACTTTGGAGGAAGTGTTAAATGGTAATCCACTTTCCCCGCTTGCTTCATGGCCTCTAAAGGTCCCAAAAAATTAGGATAAATATTTCATTTCCACACAAGTTATCAATAACCTAATTGAGGAGAAACTTTCAAGAAAAACTAGTCATAAACTAAAAACTCTAATGGTTTATAAATATGATCACCATAAAATTAATACCATCTCTACGCTATTAATATTATCTGATGAATCAGATAAAACTATTTTCTCATCTCTTGGACCAAGCTCAGTCCAACCAATGAAGTTTCTCTAATATCTAACCAAGAAACTATAGATTTTTATGTCCTTTCACAAAAAGCCTCAAATTGATCCATTCTGATTCGGACTGCTAACTATTTTTTTTAGAAAACATAACCAGTCCCAAATGGTCGTTCCAAGATCCAACAAAATCGAGTATGTAGACATGAATCATATCCTTAGGAAGCTATATACCTCTCTCTATATGGAAATATTTATTTGGATGGTATTACATACTCAAAAGAACCAGTGACCCTAGTGTGTCTTGGAGGCCTCACCAAAATTGAGAAGTTAAATGGGAATATGTATCAGAGATTATAACACATTGTACTCCATTCAAACGAACAATCTCTCACAGATAAATATTTCATAGATCCTCAACATTGGTTGTATCATGAATGGGTATAAATTTATCTTATTTTTTCATCCTTTCAATCATAACACATATCACATTATTCATTATCAAGGTAATTATAAGCCAAAAAAAAAGTACATAGAAATATCATCCCACTTCCAAATCATCATTGGATGTGGCTGAAGAAAACCCAAAGGTATCTGTTGCTTAGCCTAGACCTATGAAAAAGTATAGCAACAAGAGACAAAATCCACAATGTCTCATATCATATATATCCACCGGAATCGACGCAGCATATCATAAAACATATTTTTGGTTTTTGGCTTCATATCCCATTAAGAATTATAGAAATCCCCCATCACAATTTTCCCCATGGATAACATCATAAAAACTGATTTTGAAAACATATAATACCCTGTGTGGATAATGACCACTCAGAAAAGGTCTCCCCATAATAATGAGAGTCTATAATGTTGTGGAACTCATCGTCAATCTTTTCTTCCTGAAGAATCATCTCAAGAGGAGTAGAGGTCAACTGAACTCTATCCAAGATAACCTCAACTCCTATTTACCAAATTCCTATATGAAACTATATAAAAATATTCATCAAGTTACACTCTCCTAATGATTGTTTCAAGGACCATATTAGGGTTTTCCTATTCAAGGAATTTATGAGGACAGTACCTTCCCTCGGGGAATAGACAATGTCAAAATCAATAGATTGTAGGTAATCCAACCAATGCCCTAGAATAGATTAAAATATTTTTTAGAGATGATATAACTCAAGATCAGGTGTTCTCAATATATAGTAAACCTTTCCCTAAAAAGGTAATTATCCCCAATTTTATGAGCATGAATCACACTACAAGTTCAATATCATGGGTTGGATAATTTTTCTCATGTGGCCTAAGTGGCCGATAGTAATAGGCTACCACATGATCACCCTACATGATAAAATAGACCAAACCCAAACCTAATATGTCGTAGAAGAACACACAACCCTCTCTGGACTCTAGTAGAGTCAACACTGGGGTATATTTCAAAAGATCTTTTAGCTCAACAAAATAACTCTTACACTTAACATCCTAATAAAGCGTCACTCCCTTCCGAGTGAGAGTTCTCATTGTAGTATGCCAAGTCGAGATATACTTTATGAAACAGTGATAATAACCTTCTAATCCCAAGAAAATCTAAATATATTAAACATTTCATGATTGATCCCATTTCATAACAGCCTTCACCTTATTAGGATCCACTAAGATTCCATAATCTGACGCCAAGTGTCCCAAGAAATTCACTTCCTAAATCTATAAATCACATTTTGATAGATTATCATAAATTTATTGATGTCCAAAAAATCCAAATCTTTTATTAAATGATGCACGTGATTCACCTAAGAAATAGAGAAAACCACGATGTCATCCAAAAATATTACAATGAATGTTTCAAGATACTCGTGGAATATTTTTAAGACCCCCTCCCACCAAATATTCTATAATAAATAAAGAGAGATAATGATTTTGGAGTCCCTCCTCTAGTAGGCCCCAAGTCGGTGACTGACATAGAGGATATAAAAATATCATAGTACGGGAGGGATTACCCTCTATAAATGAAATAAGATAGGGAGATAGGATAAAGAATAACCAAAAAACACTTTTATGAAAAATAAATTCAAAGAAAAACTATCCCTGAATGAATGTGTAAATAAACTGACATAAATATATGTCTTTAATGTAAATACCAAAAAATACAAGTCTATGATAGTGTCTTAATAGAAACTCTAATCCGTCTAATAATGTCAAGATTGGTCCCTAATAAACTCCTATAAACCTGAAAATAGTTTATATAAATATGGTGAGGATAACAGGTATACTCAGTACATACATAATAGACATTAGTGGAAATAATTGATCTAATGTCAAGTTTTTTACATCAGTTCTAAGAAACCAACCCAAAATAGTGATGAAAAAAAGTTTTCAGTGTCGGTTTTCATCAAAACTGACGCCAAAAACTAAAATTGTAAGGTTTTCATCATTAGTCATCCTTAAAATGACATCAAAAAATATAAAATATATATATATATATAGTTTCAATGTTGGGTTTTCAATAAATTGACATTGAAGATCCCCTAAATAAATTATGTCGTTATCTATTTACTGTAAAACTGATGCTAAAAACCCAAAAAAAAATATTTTAGTGTCATTTTATATAATAACTTATTCCTAAAATATAAAAAAATGTTTTGGCATTGGTTTTTTGTGAAACAAACACCAAAAAGTCTTAAATTTTTTGCAGGCACATTTGTCCATCTAAATCCATAAACCTATTTCATTCTCTTATCTCTCCTGACTCGTGATGTTGTCAAGAGCTTTCGAACTACCACACACGCCTCTTTCTGGTTGATTTTTAGCATTTTAATCTTTATTTCATGATCAAAATTTCTCAGTCTTTCATCCTTTATCTTTTTTTTCATTTATGTTTGTATTTCTTGATCTAAATCATCTTCACTAATGCACCTAAAGGGGTTTGATTTCTTTCATTCATGATTATCTATCATATATACTACTTATTTTGTTATATCATTTAGTGTTAACTATTCCAAATAATTATAAAGAGAAAATTAATATTTCTTCTAAATTTATCATCTTCAAATCAGAATACTGTATGTTTTTTTCAATTTTAGAAATAAATTAGTTATTATGAAATTCATTCATATCAATTGGTTTTACTCAATTGTTGAATATTTTTTATTCTATTATCATCTAATTCATTCTTATCAATTTAGATTGATGAAATTATGGATTTTTATTAATTTAGGAGTAAATTTATGATCACTCCTATCATAGATTTCTAATTTTTTGAATGATCAGTGATGTCAATTATATACTTTAAAGTTATTTGAATTCGTTTATATAAGTAATATGTATGTTAAGTGTCATTCTAACACTGAGTTTTATAAATGAATTGATATTTAAATAAATTCAATTGTGAAATTAATTTGCATGTTATGTGTGATTCTGACACTGAGTTTTAATGGTGAATTATTGTTGATTCAATAACTCTTTTACATCTTTGTTATGAAAAATAAAATTACAGTAAAAAATGAACTTGATATAACATAAAGGTAGTATTAGTTTATTATATATTTTTATGTTTAAATTTTTTCAGTTTATATATATATATATATATATATTTAAATGTTTATATGTTTTAATATTTCACTAATTATATTATGATTTTAGGTACTGAATGGATCCTAGTTGGATAAATTTTTGAAGAGCCAATAATGAATATGAAAAGGATTAGTTGATTTCATGTAATTTTATAAATGAAATATTTAAAACATAGATTTGATTTTTTATCCTTTTGTAAAGCATTTTAATATGAGAAACATAAATTCTAGATAAAATAAATTATCATCTCATTTGAGATTGTTTTAGCCTTAATTATACACATTGGATCTGGCATGGCGAAATAAATATAAATTCAAAAGATAATGTCGATGAAAATATTCATAACATGACAGTGGATCGTATTAAAGATATAATTCATGATTTAGGTTTTGAAAATGTTGAAAAAATAGTAAGTGTTGAATGATTGTATGGAGATTCAAAAAAAAATTTATTCCTAGGTTTTAGTAAATATGCAGTTTTATCAACCATTTTGAGATTGGTTTACTTGAAAACAAGTAACATTTTGAGTGATAAAAGTTTCTCTAACTTACTTGCAATTTTAAAATAGCTACTTCCAGAAGGCAACAGGCTTCCATATTCCAATTATGAGGAAAAGAAAATATTGTGGCCACTGGGGCTGAGCTATAAAAAGATACATTCATTCCCCAATGATTGTATGTTGTGTAGGAAATAATATGAATTTTTATCAAAATGACCTACATGTGGAACATCATGCTATAAGATGAATGAAAAATTCAATTCAAATTCATTATCAGTTACTGACATCTAACCTCACGCTAAATCAAATAAATTCTTCCAATAATCCCTCAATATAATTCTAATAAATTAACTCGGATTCATTCTCAGGTACTAAAATCAGAGCTCCTAATAAATAAATTTGGTACCTTCAAATAATTTCTTGTTTGAAGCATCTACTTTCAAATTTAATTAATGCAAAAAGGTTAAGAAGGAATTCAGATGAATGCATCTATGATGGTAAATTACATCACCTTGATAACGCATCAAAATGGAATATATTTGATAAACAATTTCCTGATTTTGGAAGTGAAGTTAGAAATCTAAGAATTGGAGTGTGTACAGATAGAATTAATCCATATCGGAGCCCAAAAAACCAACACAATTTGTGGCCTGTTTTGTTGGTAGTTTAAAACTTATCCCCATAGATATGTATGCAGAAAAAATATGTTATGATGATCTTGATGATTTTTGGACCAAAAAAACTATAAAATTATATTGATGTGTATCTTTCATCATTGATTGATGATTTGAAACTTCTATGGGAGGTATTTTTAATGTTTTTTATGCATACAAGAAAGAGTATTTTTTTTATATTTTTATAATGTTCAGTATAAATGACTTTCTTTTATATGGAAAATTATTTAGATACAATGCTAAAGGACATAATGCATGTCCAATTTTTGAAGAAGAGACTTCATATTATGAATTGCAGAATGGAAGAAAGAAAGTATACATGGTAAATCGAAGATTTTTTCTAATTGATCATCCTTATCGTAGATTGAAAAATGCATTTAACTATTTACAGGAAACAAATCATCCCCCACAACCATTTCTAGTTAAATAATATTAAAATAGGGTGAAAATATCGATTTGACATTTTTAAATAAATGTAGTTATGGTCTTCAAAAAAATATGGAGAAGAAACATTTTATTTTTTTGAACTACCTTATAGGTTATTTTTAGTGATAAAACATAACATTGATGTTATGCATGTTGAGAAACATTTTTGTGATAGTTTTATTGGAAATTTATTAGAAAAAAAGGAAATAAAAAATATATATTGAATTATATATTGGACTTTATAGTAAGGGGGATACGTTTGGTGTTATCTCCCACAATGAAAGGAAATATAACATATTTACCTCTAAATTGTCACATAGTAAGCAAGAGTGAGAAATTGGATTTTTTTCAGGGTCTATATGGTATAAAAGTACCCATTGAATATTCTAAAAATGTGAAGAATTTTGTGTCAGTGAATGATTTAAAATTAATAGGTTTTAAATCTCATGGCTGTCATGTATTGATAAATTAATTATTATAGGTCGCACTGCTTAAAATATTATCACCAGCTTTCAGAAAGACTTTCATCAGGTTATGTAAAATTTTCAAATCCATTGATATCAAATTTATTGATCAAAATATTTTATATTAGTTGGATAATTAAGCAAATATTATAATTTTTCAACTAGAAATGTATTTTCCTCCTACATTTTTTGATATAATGGTTCATTTAGTGATTCATATGGGCATGAGATAAGAATATGTGGGCATGTTTATTTACGTTTAATGTATCCATTGAAAGGTATATGAAAATTTTAAATGTATATGTCAAAAATACTCATCAACTATAGGCCTCTATTGTCCAAAAATATGTATCCTAAGAAGTTATTGAGTTTTGTTCTGATTACATGTATGAAGTGAAGCATATTGTTCTCCCTATATCTCGACATTTAATAGTTCATAGTGAAGGTATAGGGATTCGAGGCTTAATGTTAATGATCATTCCATGTGATGAAGTGATGAAGGAACATTTATATATTTTAAACAACACAGATGATGTTCAATGATATATATCATCACATATTGTGGAATTAAAGAGACGATATTCAAAAAGAAATGAAAAGTGGTTGATGATTGGGCATAAAAAGTCATTTTTTCAGTGTTTAAAGAGAAAGTGAGAATAGATATATCTACCTCAAAAACATTTAAATTTTTGGTAGGAGTTATTTCTTAATGTGATAACATGGACTAGTTTTAATATTAATGGGTATGCACTTTACACAAAAAATCCAGATGACATGAGTACCGTTGAAATTAGTGGTGTGATGGTTATCGCTGAAGTAGTACATTTTTCAAGTAAAAAAGATGAAAACCCAATTTCTTCTTCTTCGGTATATTTTGGAGTTCTTGAAGATATATGGGAAATTTATTATACATAATTTTGATCCATTTTTTTAAGTGTAATGGGGTTGACATAATAGTGGTTTGAAAAATGATGATTGTGGATTTACACTGGTTGATTTGAAAAGATTTAATAACACTGAGTAACCATTTATCATGGTGAAAAATTCAAAGTATATATTTTATGTCATTGATCCATTGAATTATCAATGGTCCATAATTTTTCAAGGAAAAAACATACCATTTGGGTGATGAGAATGATTCAAATAATTTTATTGATTTACATGAGTCTTATTCATCTATTACGTGATTTCTAGATAATGACTACAAGGCAGACATAGTTCATGCAGTACATAATGATCATGATGAATGAATATGGGAAAACACAAAATTAACCTTGTAATTTTTCTGGTAATTATTTATATTTTGTTTCTTTTTTTGAAACATACTAATGTGTGACTCTTATTTTACTTATTTTTTTCATCCTTGTTTCTAAATATTTTGTTTTCTAAGGATATGAAGGTACAAAAAAATTTATTACACTTGCTTGGGTCAATGTTAGATATTGGGAGAGAGGGGGAGTTACTGAGTTATATATATTTTTTAATATTGTTAAATATTTAGTAATATACTTATTTAATTTAATAAAACTTTTTATTTATAAATTTTTTTGTAGGGATACTGATGTGTATTCAATGGAGGAGACTTCTCTTGTTACTGTAGATAAATCAAGTTCTCAAGATGGTAAATGTTGTATTAAAAGTCTTCCAAAACTGTCACTTTCTTGTGGATATGGGAGATTATATATTTGTTTTGATGATGAAATTAATGAAACTATCCCAAATTCAGTTCATTTTATCAGTTATATATCAATTCATATCCATTGTAAGATTAGTATTTTATATCTTGATTGGAAGACTGTGGACAAGATGGAAAAAAAGTGGCTTTGGGAGGCCGTGATGGTAAAATATATCAATTGATTTATTTGATCTCATTTTTTAATATTAAATATTTTAAATTAAATATTTCATTTATTTAATTATAGATGTCATTCAATTTTGAGGAAACAAAAGAAATTAAGAAAATAGCTCTCCCTTTAGCAGTGGTTCGATAGTGAGATTTTAAAAACAATTCACAAATAATTATGTTTTTCGAACGAAAATGTTTGAAAACACATGCCTTATGTATCCATATATAGATGCAGATACCTGGAGACAATTTTTTGAAATCCTTTACAATGAAAAATTTTAGGTATGATAATTATTTTATACAATAAATTTTATTATATATTTATCTAATTTCATATTGGTTTATTTTTATATAACAGGCATCCAGGTGATCTCATCAAGAGATCGAGTTGAAAATGTATACCCTCGTGCTTTATCATATGGAGGGTATTCATTATTGGATCATAAAATGATTGAAGAAAAATTTGAAACATTAAGAGCGTGATCTAGTAGTGGTTTAGAAGAGGTACAGTTTATTCCTCCTTCTCCTCCAACATTTCATGAAAAATAGAAATGAGTGAGAAGAAGGGAAAGTTAAAATTATCTTAGAGAGGAAGCTAAGTAAGTATCTTATAAAATTTCAAGTAAATATTATTTATTTTTCATGAATTTTTCTATTTTATAAATTATAAACACAAATATAGCATTTTTATTTTTCATTTCAGGATGAAATTCAAGAGCATGAGACATTGGGATCTTTTATTGTTGAGGGTAGGATGGAAATCCTAGCCACTAATTTAGGAAAGGCATAACAACCTGGCCATGTTAGAGGATATCCGTCAGGTGTTAGTATTCAGAAATTTTTTGTCATAGTATGAAATCAAATGACCCAGATATAGAATCCTTAAAAGTAGATCTAAAAGAGATGAAATATTCTACGGGTGATGAAATTCAAGAATCCATGAAACATGCTTTGATAAAACACTTTACAAGAAATTCATAATCTACACAGCCTTCCTAGCCTACCCAACAAGCTTACGTTCATCCTCCACCTCCATCCAAGCTAGACTACCCTTCCAAACATGCCTACTTTGATCCTCCACCTCCTCGCTCGAACCAAACCGTATATTGTGAGTTGTTTTCTAGAGATCATCAAATACATATTGTTGTGTTAGGACTCATACATTTTTGGGGGGTATTCTGCACATCACCAGTTTATATAGATGTTTTAGGTTAGAGAATCAGTATTTAATATTAGTGATCCTAGTACTCCACTGCCATTTCCTACTAAAGAGATTACCAAAATTTGGGATTATCTGGGTCATTTTTTTAGTTTGTCCAATTGGTCTTTTTCATTATATTTCATATGAGGTATGGGTTTTGTCCAATATTAATTACATATGATTTAAAATTGCTTACAATGTTTTATGAAATTTAACTTCTATAAGATTATCTTAAAACCAAATAAATTTCACAATAAAAACAAAACATTCAGTAACAATCGACTGTAGAAACATCTGATATTTCTTAGGGGATACAAAGAATATCTTAGTATTCTTCTTCCTTAAAAAATATCTACATGTTTTAGATGAAGTTTGATATATGCATAAGATATTATCCATTAACATTAATCAATGAATATATCATGCATCTATTTGATTTTAAAGATCTCATCCTGAGTGTGTTGTCGTTATTTTCCATGTAAGTAAATTAATGTTTGAATGTTTATTTTTTTTAATAAAAGACGGTTTAAAGTGACTAACTATATTTCCTTTTTAAATTAGGTATCTATACATATTTTTTGTAAACAATGACAACACATCCTTTTATGGTTTTATAGATTCATAATACATTTCCATGAAAGTGAAAAATGTGAAGAATCTTAGTAGAGTTGCATATATATGTGATAGATTATCACATATAGATATTGGATGTTGGTTTTTTCTATTTCGTGATTTGTAATAATAGAAACATAATTATCAACTAATGATAATTATAGTGTCATTAATTGTGAAATTTTTCATATTGTAGGGGTCATTGTATGTTAGGCATATTTTCCCAAGTGAATGCACCTTATATTGGCTTTTCTCATTATCAGGGAGTTTTCGTGAAAGTTTGTCCACCTTACTAGATTGGTAAGTTTTTTTGGTTTTTCATAATCTCATTATGTTTAATTCACATTATTTATATTATTATTATTAGTTAATATATATGAAAATGTAGTTCATGGAAAAAATTTAAAAAATAACACATGTCGATAAAGAAACCAAATGAAAACAATTATGTGAAAGTAAAGGTATTTATTTTTTATATTTGATCTTGTTCTGATATATATATATATATATATATATTGGTTTTTTTTATCGAGTTAATGTTTTATAACTACATTCTCATCATCAACAAGGACATGTTGGATGCGGTTATTATGTTCTATAATTCATGTGTGAGATAATCACAATTGGGTAACTAAATATTTTGATAAGGTTAGTTATATTATTATTTTTATATTTTCTACCATATTATTCTATTTTTTAATCTAATATCATTCAATGTTATTGTAGACATTCAATGATAACATGTATTATACCCAAACTGAACTTACCCATCTTCAATCTTTGTTTGTGAACTATTTGTTAAGTCTGATTACGATTTGAGGTATGTATATTCAAATGTTTTTAAATAATATTACATTTTCTTAATAACATGTGTACAAAAAACTAATTCTTTTATCATAATAGGTGTTTGATCATAATGATGTCAAATGAATGCTTCAACAATAACCAACAATGCTCTTATGATCAATTTTTTGTATGTTTATTTTAATTATACTTCATGATAAAAATGGATAGATAGATTTTTTATTAATTAGATAAAAACATATAAGTTTTTATAGATTTTTAGTTAATGATAAATACTATTTTATTGTTGTATAATGAATTTTATTACAGGGATTTTGATTACATTGGGAGTGTAATATTCTGTATTTTCTAAAAAAATTACTTTCTGCATCGGTTTTAATAAAAGTGACGCCGAAGCTTTTTTAAAAATTAAATGGTTCTCGGTGTCGGATTTCATGAAAACCAGTGCCAAAAGTTGTTTTTCACATTGGTTTATAAGAAACCAATGCATAAAACAGCATTGTGCTTTATTTTCGACATCATTTTGTATAATAATTGATGCCAAAAATTGGTTTTTAGAATTGGTTAATTTGTAAAACCGATGCCAAAAACTAAGAACGACATCATTTTTTGTTAGTTTTTTGAAAATCAACACCTAAAAGCTTATATTTTAAGTCACCTTTATAAACATCGGTTAAAAACCGATGCTAAATCCAACTTTTGCACTAGTTTAAGGCCTCAAGTGCACATGTGAAAAGAGAATTATGTTGTTCCACTGAACAAAAAGTAGAACTAATAATAACTAATAAGGTTCATCTAATCAAACTGGGCCTCACCATGGTTTACTCACCAAATTAGACGTCCAATATAATAATTTAGCATCGATATCATAAAAAGTTACGGTTCCCCACTGAATCGTCCCCACTAATATTATGCTCTCATGCCCCAATGTTGAACATAATATGATCTCATCCCATCCTCACAAATCACATCACATCCTTCTCACATACACCTGGGCCACACGTCATGTCACATCCCACCTACATATACCTGGTCCAAACATCACATCACATATTGTCTTTACACACCTAGGTCACACATCACATTACATCCCAAAGAAACCTAGGACCACACATCATAGCTCATCCCAAAGAAACCTAGGACCACACATTACATCTCATCCTGATGATGTTTGGGAACACACATCACATCACATAACGAAGACACCTGGGACCACATGTCATATCTCACTCGAAAACACCTAGTTCAATACATTAATGTTAATGAAGGAGGGGGAGATGGGGTATTCATACATCTATATTACTACCCTCTAGGATGTTGGGGAAAACACCTAGAACCTGAAACCCTTAATTGTTGGTAACATTATCCAACTTAGGTGTGGCATGTATAAAATAACATAGAAATAAAAGATATATAGATATTACACATTACCCAACCTAAGAGTTTGAATTAACAACACCAGAGAACACCATATCACCACCATGTACCACCCAAAAAACTCAACTATCATTACTACTATATGAAACACACTACACAACCTTAAACAATCCACACAATACTTACCACTTTTATCTTACAAGTTTAACCACATTTATTCATTAATCCATTCACTGCACATCAAATTTTATCCCATTATATTCAATTACTAACCCATTAATTTATTCATTTCATTTATGTTTAATACATTTTTCACTTATCTATTTCAAGCCCGCAATGTTAATTTTCTAACCTATTTTTTCATTTACAATCATATTCCATCCCATATCTAACCGAGAAACTATCTCAACCACACCACACAACTTACATAGCACATATAAATATATCCACAACACCACACATTCACCATCATTGTCATATCACATCGACCAAACAATCCCACCACACAACAACCATACATCTCATCCATTTCACAACCACATCCACAAGTATCACAACCATTGTGTCATAACCACTACACCACAACCATTACACCAAAACCACCACACCATAACCACTATTTCACAACCTCTATGCCACATCGCACAACTTCCCACAACACACAATAGACCACAACACACAAATTCCCACTTCACATCCATGAAATCCAACCACTTAAAAATTTCCCCACACACTGCACAAAAATTGTAATCCATAAAAAGCATCAAAAAAAGCACATCCAAAAACACAACACACATCCTAGCTTCACATTTATTCATCGGCTTTAGCACATTACTTCATTACATTATCATGGGTATTATCACCCAAACCAATTATCTAGTGGTAACAAATTATTAACCAAATATATGTTCTTTAACCTTTTATTCAGGTCCTATCACAAAACAACACAATAAGGATCATCATAGCATAACTACTACTTTGAAAACAAGGCACCCAACATCCGTTATTTTCATAATTGGAAATAGGTATGCATAATAATATCAAAATAATATATTAAAAAAGAAATGCTTATGATAACTCATCATACCCATCAATTATAGACAATCCAATTATTTATATGATTATTTTGACCCTTACTATTCACCCAAAGGTAATAAAAAGAAAGTAATTCCCTTACATATCACATAAAAATGGTGATAATGAGAATCCCCTACCTTGATGATGTTTTTCGATATCTCTACTCTTATTAGGGAGAAGAAGAAATTCCCAAAAAAACAACCACACCAAGATAAGATATGAACCAACCAACACCACACCCAAATACAATCAAAGTGAATCCAAACACACAACCCAAACCAAACCGTACCACCGTAGTGAAACTCTAAATAATAATGGATAGAAATTGATGATTACAATTGGAGAGATCACCATGGATCGAATAAGGGAATCCACATATCAATATCCATAAAATGGAATCCCAAGGCATCTAAAGGGAGCATCATCAGCCACCAGGAATGATAGGGAGAGTGTAGGGCTTGATGAAAAACCGAAGGTGATCTAACCATTATAGTCATGTCACACATAAGAATTATGCAACGTGTAATCCCCTTCAATGTCATGTAATCCTTGGGTTTTGGTTTCTCAGAGAAACAAATCACCTTTTTATTATTTAACCCCTAAAATTTACACATCATGAACCATCCCTATACAAGTTGTGAAACCAACTTTCACATTGAGTGAACCATAAATGTAATATATTTTCTCTGCCTCTATCTTTTAGCATCTAAACTCCTCTTGACCAGCTCTAGGCCTCCTCCAAGCACCTCCACCACCAAAATTTCATAATTAATGAACTGGGTGGACAGAGACCATTACATTAGATACCTCCCAAATGATTCTTTACCTTAAGAATCCAAAACCATGCCCAGAATAAATGGGTTCTGAAAAACCACACCATGAGATACCTCTCAAGGATATCATCACAACATAAATAGTACCACCATACAAACATGAAAAAATAAAGAGCCACTAAACACTATATATCCACACTACCACCACACATAGGGTACAACACTGCATCATTTGGTACTATCCAAATCCAATAATTTTCCACACAACCATCTATCCTCCATATAGCTCAAACCGACAAGACACACTTCCTAGAATGTACGAATTAGGGAATCTCATCTTCAATGTAAAGATGTTATCTTCTTTGGGTGGAACTGACTCAGCCACATAGGTTTAATCGCATCATAGTTAATGTATGTTGATTAGGATTCAATTCTTCCATTTATCACATGTTTGGGGGCTTCTCACACATTGCAACATCAAGAAAATCATCACATCTCATAACATAAAAAAACGAAACAAAACAAAAAAAAACTCAAAATAGATCTTCGTACTGGGAATGAATATGCGTCTCTCACTCCAAAGTACTCTCCTCTAGCCCATCATGCCTCCATAACACACAATCCATGGGCATGGTTCGCCCATGTAACAATTTCTCTTGATGATCCTAGATCTCTATCTATATCTTCATGAATGTCGGGACATCCTCGATATCCAACTCTCCCTAGTCAATAAAGTAGGAGTCATAGTGAAGATATCAACGAAGTAGGGACACTTGGAAGACTTGGTGGATCCTCTCCAACCATGGAGGAAATTCCATCCAATATTCCAACTCACCAACATGCCCCAACACTTTAGATGTCCCAATAAACCTTAGATAAAGCTTACTCTCCCTTCCAAACCTCCATTACCCATGCCGATGGAGACTCTCAAGAACACATGGCCTCCAAACTTGAACTCCATGGGACTCTACCTATGATCATCATAGGAATTATAATGGTATTGTGCCACCCTAATCTTCTCATGAACCAAATAGATCTTCTTAAACATGCTCTGCACCACATCAGGTCCAAGAACTTTCGACTCTCCAACCTCCATCCATCAGAACAGATAATGATACGGTTTTTGATAGAACACCTTAAATGGATCCAAAAAATAGAATAGTGATAGATATTGTTGTATGAAAACTTGACCAAAAGGTTGGTGGAATACCCAAGATCCACCAAATTCTAAGATGAATTTCTTCAACATATCCTCTAGTGTCTGGATGGTCTTCTCTATATGCCCATCTATTTGAGGGTGGAAAGTAGTTCCAAGGAGCAACTTAGAGCCAAATTCATGGTAAAGTACCCTCTAGAATTGTGAGGTAAAATGAGGGCCCTGACCAGAGATGATGGTACATGGTACCCCATTAATACTAATTACATCATCTATGTACTACCATGAAAAAAATACATGGAACTTGACTCAAATATTGTTAGAAAGTGAGCTGATTTCATCAGTTAATCCACTATAACCCAAACTGCACCACAATATCCCTAACCATGGGAAAACCCTATGAAAAAAAAGTCAATTGATATTCCTCCCACTTTAACACAAGAACATCCAAGGAATGCAAAAAATCTCATGAAACATGGTGTTCCACTTTCACCTACTGAAAAACCATACATCTTCCCACAAAATCCACTACTGAACATTTATTCCATGGCCACCAAATTTATATCCTCAAGCCATGATAAATATTTTTTCCACCATGTTGTACTGCTAAATGTGATCTGTGAAACCTATGGAGAACTCCCTCATGAATCACCTATGAGACAAACATACTCTCCTATAATAACACTCAGTTCTAACCATCCTCCATCCATCCCTCAAGAGTGTCACCATGGCCAACATGATCATGCATCCCCTCTACCTCGAAGTCTCCCCAGTAAGAATATTCTATATTTCTCATAAAAGGTGATTCCATAGTTTTCTGATATATACAACCTCAGAAACTTCTCTCTCCAATGTCAATATGCATCACTAAAAGGTCCTCCATTCCTTCCAAAACATTCACAGACTCTCGAGAAACTTCCTCTAGATACTTAGGACTCAACACATTGGTAACTAAATTTTACACATCTCAGGTGAAAGATATCTCAAAAACATAATTCGGAAAAACTATGTCCACATCCTCTAGAATATATTCAGATCATGTTGAGAGAAAACAAATCATAGTCTCTTCTGGTCCGTGAAAACCAAAAAATGCTCACTGATAAGAAAATACTACCAAAAATTTAGTATGAACACAACTTCCTACAACTCCAGATCATAGGTATAACAGTTATTCTCATGGAGAAATAACTTTATAGACCCATAATAGATCACTACCCTCTACTTCATCAACACATATCTTAGGACTAGATGGGAAATGTCACATAAAACCTCAAATAACACACCCTCCTCGAAAAACTGAAGCATTTGATCACTAACTAACTTCTCATTATGATAAATAAATGCTACTAGGAAAAGATCTTTCAACATAAAATCATGGTCCTTTATGGTCAGCACTATCGATTGGGCCACAAATTGAGTGAAATTCGGTAGAACCCTCCAATAATTTTCCACAAGACCAATAAAATTGAAAACCTCTTTCATATTCATGGATTATTTCCAAGAAACAACTGTTTTGACCTTCTATGGGTCCACTTTCACACCCTATCGAGAGACTACATGTCTAAGAAATTGTACCTCTCACATCTATAACTCACACATGGAAAACTTCTCATTAAGATGGTGGTGGACAAGGACCTGAAAAAACAAATCTGAGATTCTTATCGTGCTCCTCCTCTAAATTCAAGTAGACCAAGATATCATCAATGAATAAAATGATAAACCAATCAAAGGACTCAGGGACCATGGATTTTATAATCCCCATGAACACAAATGGTGTGTTTGTAACACCAAATGGCAAGACCATAAACTCGAAGTGTCCATACCTAAATATGGTGGTAGTATTTTGAATATTGTAACACCCCAAGCTTTCACGATACACTTCTCTTTGAATAATACAGTAGCGTGTGTTGTATGCAACTTCGAGTTCTAAACACACACCACAACTAATCAAAGTAGCCGTTATGAATAGTAATACCAAGTTTTTAAAATTATGGAAATCTTATATTTCAATATGGACTTCATTTTTGTATTCATAATATTGAAATTATCCTAAGTTGAATTTTTTGTAATTTTCTGAGAACTTCCATTTTTTTATGAATAGTGAAAAATACTTAAAACAACTTTTTTGATCAAAATAATTTATAGTGATAAGTTATACTGTTGAGTGGTTTTAAAGTATAATTAGAATATATTTTTATGATTTTATCCAATGGTGTTCATTAGAATTAATTTCACTTTGAAATTGGACATAAACAATTGTCAATCTTTTGATATATATTTTTTCTTAAAAACACGCTATTTGTTGTGACAACGGGAATTAATTATAAAATTAATTAATTCAACTTATATGTTTGGAATTTTGTAAAATGGACATAATTTTTGAATTTGTAATATCAATTATAGATTAGGGTGAAATTTTGGCATTGTTCTGAAACACCTCAATTTTTTATGAATAGTGAAACCACTAAGTGGTAGTTAAAAAACTGATTTTTTGTTTAAATGAAACATTACCACTTCTGTGATTTGATTTTCAAAAATCCGACATAAATGGTTGTCATTAGAAAGTAAAAGGTGGTTCAATGGGATTAAAATAATTTTTTGGTGAATAGTAACTTTTAAGTTTAATTAAACGCGATTAAAGGTAATTAGTGAAATTTAAGGTAAAAATAGTATTATAAAAATATGGAATGACCTTTACACTTGTCCTACCACTATTTGATGTGTCATGGCCAACCACGAAAATACATGGGTAAACTTGGGGACCCCATGGAGAAACTTTGGTAGGAAAATGACAGAAATAACATTTTATTTAATGTTAAAATAAAAAGGTCACAAACAAGAGTTGTTTTACAAGAACAATTTTTAAATGGGGTTATATAAGCCATATTTTTTACTATAAATATTCATTATAAATATAAAAATATTTCTTACATCATGATATTTTTTTAAAAATTTTTATACATTAAATAAATTAAATTATTTATGACACTATGATGATGCAGCGATTACCTCATTAATTAACGATTTAAATAAAATGAAACGATAATGTAAAATCTAAGACATACACTTGTCAAAAACCTATTTTATGAGTAGATTTCGAACCCTTATCACCTTATCCTTGAAATATATAAGTGTGGGACCTTTATAATCCGAAAATTCATTTCATAATAATGTAACATTTCAATCTTTCCAAGAGTGCCCCTTCTCTTTTCTTATAAAAGGCCCCCACCACTACCACCTTACTCACACCTTAAAAGCCTTTTGGCTCGGACAACCTCTGCCCAAATACTCTGTCAACTTCCCTCACTTACACTTAGAAGCCTCACTTTGGGAATAAGTCTTCCCAAGGAAGCCTTTGGCTCAAATCAAAAAGAGTTACCTGATTTTAAGGTAATGTCTTATCTAATGTTGTTTTGTTTTATTTTGCTTCTCCAACCCATTAAAATCTTTTTATTCCTTTATTTTGTAACAACACCAGTATCTAAAATATACTAGGATGTTTGTATGATAATTATTTGGTTTACACTTACACACACCTTCATTTAATTGTTAAAGAACATACTATTTATGTGGGTGGCGAAATACTGCCTCACGAAACGATGATTGTTCAATATTCTTTTAACACCTCTAAGGGTGGCCATTTTGATGACACTATTTTCATATATGATATATATATATTATGTTTATGTTTTCCTTATGCTTCTTTATTTCTCATTTATGGCATAATTTATGATTTCCATTATGGGTAAACACGATAATTTCATTTTAGGTAGTGCGGACTACCGCCCCATCAAAGTGATTTGAATCGTTAATGCCATATGTGGGATGTATAAAGGATAGAGTAAATGGTATTATACATTATATTATACTGGAATTATATTATACCTTTATATAATTTTAACTTCATTCCATTAAAAATGAAATGGAAATGAATGTAGCGTTCATGCGTACGTATGGCTTACCGTCTCCATGAACCGTGCATTTCATTTCTTACCTCTAAATGTTATGTAATATTATAAATGAATGTATATACTAGATATATATGATGTATATGATATATACATCATGAATATAATTATGGATATAATGGATATTTTACCACATGAACAAAGTGTAATTATAAGAAGTTTATTTTTGACTCAAGTACCTAAGATCGACAAAACGACCGTTATAAACTTAAATAATTACATAATGTTCACGGCATTGTAATAAGTGATATAAAGGAATAATGAACTTGAAAAAGGTTCTTAAGAAGGTATAGATTAACTCTAGTTTATTATTCATGAGATCAAAGAACGGTCGAGTGAATTCGGACACGAAGTAAGGGAATTTCTTAACCCAATTTACATTCTTTAGGTTAATCTCCTACTTTCAAATTATGTTATGATATTATTATGTCCTATCTTGTATTTGTACTTTCTTTATGTGTACTTATATTGAATACACATAATATATCTATTTTATTTAAAAAAATGATCTTGGTAAGGACTTCGTCTCAATCTCCTTTCATTGAGGCATATTTTGTTTTATACACAACTTTCTTTTATACGGTGTATAAACCCCTATGACTTTTACGTTTATTCAAAAAGAATATTTTCTATATGAAGAATTTTACTAAATGACAAAAAGGAATGTTTTTCTTGTCGTACGTATGCGGCGACAACAACTTCTCCGCCTCCGTGAGCACTATTTGAGTTTCGGCTTCCTCTACAATCCATAACATTTTTTAAAAGAAAAATAAATACCATGTTTTACTTTTCTTTTATTTTGGTATTGAAAATGGTTTTGAAAGTGTTGTTATTATATCAATGTGTTGTATTGATATATTGTGATTGAAATGTGTGCATTTTATGTTTCCTTTATGCATGTTTTATTTGATATGATTATGTAATGGTTTATGATATGTTTAAACCTGTTCATATGAGGAATGCATTGGACTTAATAAGTGACGGGTGGAGCCCGCTATAGCTCCTCGATGCATCGGTAGGTCTCATGAGACAAACAAGGGTCTTGGCATGAGGCCTTGACAAAATATTATTTGTGGTCTTAGCACGAGGCCTTGGCTACGTAGTTATGATAGTCTGGCATTATGAATTCCATCATTATGAAAGTGGTTATTGATATTGCATGTCATTGTTCGACTAGTAGAATATCCATGTGAGTAAGTAAATGGAATTATTTAATTTTATTTTTTCCATATTATGCTGAAGTTAAAGTTTAAAAAGGCTTTTGTTTTATTTATACATTTCCTTAAATGTTAATGTTTATTTTCGAAAGCTTCCTCAATATTGTTATCCTTACTGTTCATCTGAGCTCACCCCTTTCAATGTTTTAATATTTTCCAGGATGTGAAGAAGTATTTTATGAATGACCTGCAGGGATAGTCAGAAAGGGATATGAGTGTGGACTGTGATGACCATGTTATTGTAGTTTTTTTTTACTTTATGATGTAATGAAAGACTTATGAATGTATCTAGGGTTTCCAAAGCTACTAAACTAATCAGTCTTTCGAGACTTGATCATTTATGATCATGCCAATGTTACGAAGTAAGGCACCGACTCTGGGCAGCTGGGGTCGGGGCGTTACAGTTGGTATCAGAGGTAGTTTAGTACTAACATTGGAAGATAGATTTAGATAAACTCTGATTAGAGAACATAGCCCAAAGATAGACTTTGAGGATTAGTATAGAAGAACTACTTAGAATTTTGGTATTATAGAGATGTTGTGAGTTTTCCGAGCAATACATCCCTGTCTGGATACGAGTAGGTAGAGGCGGCTCTGGCACAGATGTACCTAGGGGTAAAACCCGAAAACACCGCTTTGTGCTAGACTCGAACGGGAACTGGTACATGACAACGGGACTTGCTACACTCTTGGTTACGACACTCTTGGGGGATATACTTAGGATAATTCTCATTTTCTTTACAAACCGCTATGAAGGGTTATGAGTATATAATTCCTCAAAGAAAACATTTTTATGGATTATATCCATAAATAGTTCAATTTATGTTAAGTATTTTACAAGTATGGAATTATGTATTTTGATTCATAAACTAATCTAGTTTATTCCATTGTTTAGAAATGGTTCCTAGTGGAAGTAATGGAAACTGTATCAATACACGCACTTCGTGTAGGGATTACCCTCCTGCTCAAGATAATTATTGTGGATCTAGAGATACAACTGGTGCGGATCAACTTATTACCATACTGGGACAACTCACTCAGGTTATGAATAATAACTTTACTCATATGGAGCACCCTGATCCGCAATGTGGAGGATAAATGTTATACCGCTTCATGAGGAAACAACCGCCAACATTTAATGGGGGTACAAATCCATTAGTAGCTGAGAAATGGATAAACTCCTTAGAGAAAATATTCCACACCTTGGGGAGTAGCAAAAGGGAGAAGGTTTTCATGGCAGTCTACCGCCTCACTTGAGATGACGATCAATGGTGGTCGTTAATTCAAAACACAAAGGAAGATGATGAAGTATCAAATATGGAATGGAGGGAGTTCAAAGATCTTTTCGTAGAAAAATATTTTCCTCGTGACCATCGAGCAGATATGGAAAGGAAATTTCTGAGTCTGAGACAAAAGGAGGATGAGAATGTCGCAAAGTATGATGCCAACTTTACAAGTTTAGCGAGACATGCTGCAGATTATATACGTAACCCAAGAAGTAATATTGATCATTTCTTTGATGGGTTAAAACCATTTCTCCATCGAGCATTAGTCTCACAAACCTTCTCGTCATATGAATATATTGTCTCGTGTGCTATCGAGATGGAAAAAAGAATTATCTAAGTCTTATGACTTTAAAGCAAAACAAGAAAATAAGAGATCTTCTGATCAATCTGGAAATAGAAATAAGGGGAAGAAATGAAGAGTTGAATATCAGTCTTGCAGTAAATGTGGAAAGAAACACCCCGGTACTTGCTTGATGGGAATGGGAGTTTGTTACAAGTGTGGTGAAAAAGGCAACCAATCTCATGATTGCAAGGGAAAGAAAGTTACTGTCAATGTGGAATTCTATAATTGTAGAGAGATGGGACATTATGTAAATGAATGTCCTAAGCATCAGGGGAACTTTCCTCAGAAGAGGCCAAGGGATCAAGGACAATCTTATGCTATTACTACATTTGAAGCGGAATAATTAATGTATTGGTGCTTTTGGACTCAATGATTATATTCTGGTTATAAAAATAATGTTATATATATAGGGACTGTACTGTAGTACTTGTTTTTATCATTAAGGTTTTAATATGATGAAGAAAATCATATTTTTAGTATGTGACAATAAGAGAAACTTTACTTTGTTTAGGGAATCTAATGTTACAATTGATTTTTGAATTTAAGGACATTTTAGAGAAAGTCTGGATGGAGGTATTTTGGATAACTATAAAGGTTGGAATGGATTAAGTTGATCTTTGGATAGTATTGTTTAAGGTTAAAACATTTCTGAAGATTATTTTTTCAATATTATAATACTATAGTTTTAGGAAAAGGACAACCTTCAGGGTGGGGCATAACCCGTCGCATCAGACAAAGCTGCAGGAATCGAACCCACAACCATAGTGCGACAGGCCTTTATTACCTACCACTATCCTACATGAAGTCCCTGGTTATTACAAAATATTTTTCCTAATCTAAATGGTATGTGGTAATATTGAGAACCTTATACAATTAGGATAAATAGAATATTTTTTAGTTCTGTTACCAATTGGAGTGAATGATGGGTTTGTGTTAAAAATTTATTAAAGAATGAAAGTCTACATGACAAGTAAGTATATTTCCTAACATTCTTAGTAAATCTCTTAAATAAATTCCTCAACTTTATGAAAGGTAACTTAAAACAAAAACGTTGTCGATTAACTTTTCCAACTGGGGATTCAATGATCGTTTAACCAGTCACAAGTTTGTGATTTTCTTATTGTTAACTTTCTCCTAATCCTGTTTTCTACAACTCTCCATCTGACCTTGCTGGTTTTTTTTCTTCCATATCCATATTTTCATATAATCCTAGTATGGGATATCTTGGGTGACCTTTGTACTTCTTTTTCTTTCTTTTAATGTTATATTTTTATTAACCTTATTTCCGATGTGGGTTTTCCACAAAGGTATTTTCTATTTTCAACCTTTTATTTTCAATGAAAAATTTCAAATTTTGAGGACGCAATTTATTGAAGGAGGGGAGAATGTAACACCCCAAGCTTTCATGATACACTTCTCTTTGAATAATACAGTAGCGTGTGTTGTACGCAACTTCGAGTTCTAAACACACACCACAACTAATCAAAGTAGCCGTTATGAATAGTAATACCCACTTTTTAAAATTATGGAAATCTTATATTTCAATATGGACTTCATTTTTGTATTTTTAATATCAAAATTATCCTAAGTTTAATTTTTTGTAACTTTCTGAGAACTTCCATTTTCTTATGAATAGTGAAAAATAGTTAAAACAACTTTTTTGATCAAAATAATTTATAGTGATAAATTATAATATTGAGTGGTTTTAAAGTATAATTAGAATATATTTTTACCATTTTATCCAATGGTGTTCATTATAATTAATTTCACTTTGAAATTGGACATAAACAATTGTCAATCTTTTGATATATATTGTTTCTTAAAAACACGCTATATGTTGTGACAGCAGGAATTAATTATAAAATTAATTAATTCAACTTATATGTTTGGAATTTTGTAAAATAGACATCATTTTTGAATTCAGAATATCAATTATAGCTTAGGGTGAAATTTTGGCATTGTTCTGAAAAACTTCAATTTTTGATGAATAGTGAAACCACTAAGTGGTAGTTAAAAAACTAATTTTTCATTTAAAAGAAACATTACCACTTCTGTGATTTGATTTTCAAAAATCCAACATACATGGTTGTAATTAGGAAGTAAAATTTGGTTCAATGGGATTAAAATAATTTTTTGGTGAATAGTAACTATTAAGTTTAATTAATCGCGATTAAAGGTAATTAGTGAAATTTAAGGTAAAATAATATTATAAAAATATGGAATGGCCTTTACACTTGTCCTAACACTATTTTATGTTCCATGTCCGACCAAAACAATCCATGGGTCAACTTGGGAACCCCATGGAGCCACTTTGGTAGGAAAATGACATAAATAACTTTTTATTTAATGGTAAAATAAAAAGGTCACAAACAAGAGTTTTTTTACTAAAACAATTTTTAGATGGGGTTATAAAAGCCATATTTTTTACTATAAATATTAATTAGAAAGATAAAAAGATTTCTTACATCATGATATTTTTTTTATAATTTTTAGACATTAAATAAATTAAATTATTTATGACACCATGATGATGCAACAATTACCTCATTAATTAACGATTTAAATAAAATGAAATGATAATGTAAAATATAAGACTTAAACTTGTCAAAAACCTATTGTATGAGTAGATTTAGAACCCTTATCACCTTATCCTCGAAATATATAATTTTGGGACCTTTAGAATCCAAAACTTCATTTCATAATAATGTAACATTTCAATCTTTCCAAGAGTGCCCCTTCTCTCCTCTTATAAAAGGCCCCCACCACTACCACCTTAATCACACCTTCAAAGCCTTTTGGCTCGGCCAACCTCTTCCAAAATACTCTCTCAACTTTCCTACCTTACTCTTAGAAGCCTAACTTTGGGCAGAAGTCTTCCCAATGAAGCCTTTGTCTCAAATCAAAAAGAGTTACCCGATTTTAAGGTAATGTCTTCTCTAATGTTGTTTTGTTTTATTTTGCTTCTCCAACCCCATAAACTCTTTTTATTCCTTTATTTTGAAACAACAATAGTATCTAAAATATACTAGGATGTTTTTTTGAAAGTATTTGTTTTACACTTACACACACCTTCGTCTAATGGTTAAAGAACATAATGTTTCTGTGGGTGGCGAAATACTGCCTCACGAAATGGTGATTGTTCAATATTTTTTTAACACCTCTAATGGTGGCCATTTTGAAGACACTATTTTCATATATGATATATATATTATGTTTATGTTTTACTTATGCTTCTGTATTTCTCATTTATGGCATACTTTATTATTTCCATTATGGTTAAACGCGATATTTTCATTTTAGGAAGTGCGGACTACCGCCCCCTCAAAGTGATTTGAATCGTTAATGCCATATGTGGGATGTATAAAGGATAGATTAAATGGTATTATACATTATATTATACTGGAATTATATTATACCTTTATATAATTATAACTTAATTCCATTAAATATGAAATGGAAATGAAAGTAGCGTTTATGCGTACGTACGGCTTACCGTCTCCATGAACGATGCATTTCATCTCTTAACTCTAAATGTTATGTAATATTATACATGAATGTATATACTGGATATATATGATTTATATGATATATACATCATGAATATAATTATGGATATAATGGATATTTTACCACATGAACAAAGTGTAATTTTAAAAAGTATATTTTTGACTCAAGTACCTAAGATCAACAAAACGACCGTTATAAACTTAAATAATTACATAATGTTCATGGAATGGTAATAAGTGATATAAAAGGAATAATGAACTTGAAAAATGTTCTTAAGTAGGTAGATATTAACTCTAGTTTATTATTCAGGAGATCAAATAATGGTCGAGTGAATTCGGACACGAGGTAAGGGAATTTCTTAACCCAATTTCCATTCTTTGGGTTAATCTCCTACATTCAAATTATGTTATGATATTATTATGTCCTATCTTGTATTCGTACTTTCTTTATGTGTACTTATATTTAATACACATAATAGATCTATTTTATTTAAAAAATGATCTTGGTAAGGACTTCGTCTCAATCTCCTTTCATTGAGGCATATTTTGTTTTATACACAACTTTCTTTTCTACGATGTATAAACCCCTTTGACTTTTACGTTTATTCAAAAGGAATATTTTTTATACGAATAATTTTACTAAATGACAAAAAGGAATGTTTTTCTTGTCGTACGTATGTGGCGACAACGACTTCTCCGCCTCCGTGAGCACTATTTGAGTTTTGGCTTCCTCTACAAGCCATATCTTTTTTTAAAATAAAAATAAATACCATGTTTTACTTTTCTTTTATTTTGGTATTGAAAATGGTTTTGAAAGTGTTTTTATTATATCAATGTGTTTTATTGATATCTTGTGATTGAAATGTGGACATTTTATGTTTCCTTTATGCATGTTTTATTTGATATGATTATGTTATGGTTTATGATATGTTTAAACCTGTTCATATGAGGAATGAATTGGACTTGATAAGTGATGGGTGGTGCCCGCTATAGCTCCTCGATGCATCGGTAAGTCTCATGAGACAAACTAGTTTCTTGGCATGAGGCCTTGAAAAAATATTATTTTTGGTCTTGGCACGAGGCCTTGGCTACATGGTTATGATATTCTGTCATTATGCATTCCATCTTTATGAAAGTGGTTATTGATATTTCATGTGATTGTTCGACTAGTAGAATATCCATCTGAGTAAGTAAATGGAATTATTTAATTTTATTTTTGCCATATTATTCTAAAGTTAAAGTTTAAAAAGTCTTTTGTTTTAGTTATACATTTCCTTAAATGTTAATGTTTATTTTCGAAAGCTTCCTCAATATTGTTATCCTTACTGAGCATTTGAGCTCACCCCTTTCAATGTTTTAATATTTTCCAGGATGTGAAGAAGTATTTTATGAATGACATGTAGTGATAGTCAGAAAGGGATATGAGTGTGGACTATGATGACCATGTTATTGTAGTTTTTTTACTTTATGATGTAATGAAAGACTTATGAATATATCTAGTGTTTCCAAGGATACTAAACTAATCGGTCTTTCAAGACTTGATCATTTATGATCATGCCAATGTTATGAAGTAATGCACCGACTCTGGGCAACTGGGGTCAGGGCGTTACAAATATCCTCATCCTTTTCCCTCAATGAGTTATATCCAGACCACATATTGATATTAGAGAACTGACTAGCTCCTCTCAACTGGTTGAATAGACCATAGATCCTTGAAATAGAGCAAAAATCGTTGATTATTACCTGATTCAAACTTTGGTAGAATATGAACAACCCTAGACTATCGTTTTCCTTTTTGGAGAACAATAATGGAGTACCCTGCTATGACACAATGGCTCCAGTGAAACCTATTTTCATCCAATCATATATGTATATTATAAACTCACACAACTATGTGGGTACCATCCGATAGGGATCCATTGAAATTGGAGATTCACTTGACTACAACTCTATCTTGAATTCGATGTTATGCCGAGGAGGTAGCACCATGACCTCCTCTTGGAAAATATCTAGAAACTCCCTCATAACCCTAGGAACATCCCAAACCTGATATTATACTGATATCTCTACCAACTATAATAAATGAGGATTCACTTTCCTACCACCAAAATGATAACCTCACTCACTAATGAATTCCATTCATTGGCCGTCCACATCTAAAAACAAAACTCTTCTCCAGAAGTAGTTGATGACTACATGCATGAAATATAGCCAATCCATAATAAATTTAATATCATATTAATGTATAAATAATAATAATAATTCCCCAACTGATTGATGTTTCTCCATCACCATTCTTCATTCCCAGCACACATGAAACAAGGAAGCCTGGCCTCCAACTAGCATAGATAACACTTAGGGAAATGGAAGCCCCTCCAAATCTAGTCCAAACATACAATCCAAAGTAGGAGAAACAAAGTAGTTAAAGGCTCATAAATCAAAAAATAAACACAAAATGGTATATGATAAACAAATCATACATTGAACAAATCCCAACTCTATTGGTGTTGCAGCCTCTAACGTGTGCAACTGACCACACCCAACTCCACTATCTCTCTCCTACCAGCCTCTATGGTCATTCTATGGACCAGGTCCCTATGAATGTGGACCATAATGACACTTCCCTATACTAAATCTTCCTACTCATGGATATCTAACAACAACCAGTAGTCTATGTCGCTGGAACTAACTCTGAGGCAACTGTTGGTGCTAAAAAGGGTTATGAATGCCCATCTGAGACTAACCTCTCTATGCGGTCATAAACTAAGCTTGGTGGTTCTCATAGATACCAAATAATTGGAATGAAAAAAAATAGAAAGGAACTCAAAAAAATACCCCTGAAGGTCAAGACAAAAAATGTCGTTGTTAGTTCCCAGTTGAACAGAACCAAGACTGCTTGAACACCCGCGGCTCACTACCTGAAACTCTACACCTCGAAATTCCCTACTGATCACTCTACTGAGTCTCAACTCCCAAGGAAATCATCCACTAAATAACCTTACCCTTTTTATACACCTACAAAAATTTTGGTATCATGAATGGTCTGACCACATACCTCATCACTGGATGTAAATCCACCTCGAAATTCGGTTCTCTACACTCCTCATATAAGAAAACATCAGGATTAAAGTACAGGAGGTCCTTGAACTTAATCCTAATCTCCCAACAGCTCAGACTCCCCAAAAAAAGCGAGATAAGATCCTGCCTCTTCTCTTCCCTTGTCATCAATTATATAAATCCACCCATAACTCCCTCTAAATTTCAGGCCACTACACGTATGCCTCCTTGCATTCACCAAGAAATAGTATCCACCACTAACACACAACTCTGCACATATGACGAACTATTAGAGGAACCCAAACCTCAAATCATGCTCAGATCTTACCAAAATAAATCTCTAGATCCTCTATCCAAATATTTATCTCCAAATCCAATTCAACCACTCATACTTAGCCAAAATCTTCCACTAAAATGAAATAAAATCCAGCTTCCATATCACATCCTCTTTATTGGGTTAACCCTCCAATGATCAACCAGATCATCCTACTAAACCTAAACATCTAGAGAAGCGTGTAAATGATGAACAAGATCCATTCCTTAAAAAAAATATCTTAAGCCTTGTGGCATGGAATTTTATAAAAGATTATTTTATTTATTAATTTTATTTTCCAAAAAAATCATTTCAAACATGATACATCAAGATGAATATAACTCTCCTAGGTCTCTACCTTGCAAGTAGGTCCACAATACTTGGTCATTAAATAAACTTAGATTTCATGCATTGGATCACAAGGGGGGCTAAAATAATGTTTCATAACTAGTCTCTCGGGCCTAATTCACACACAAAGGTCAACTGGCCCTACTACCATACCAATCCATGAAACTCTCACTACGCCTACTCCAAACTACATCCTCTCTCTCAACCATCAAAAATGATACCATTTTGTCATGACCCCCACCCACCAAAGATGAAGTAACGAAAGGGGAGAGAGAATGAACCCCGAGTCCTTCCTCTAGTAGGACTCGGGTTGGAGACTAGCACTGAGGGTATAAAAATCTCCCAATATGAGAGTCATTACCCTCTATAAATGAAACAAGTTTCTAATATAGGATAAACAATAAAACAACTTCAGAAGGTAAAATAAATGAAAACCAAAAACCTTCCCACAATGTATGTGTAAATAAAATGACACATAAAAGTTTCAAAAGTAAATACCCAAAAAGACAAGTATGTGATAGTGACACAATAGAAACTCCAACCCAGCTAGTAATGTCTAGATCAGTCATAAAATTATTCATGGAAACCTAAAAATATTTTATATACATATGGGGAGCATAACTTATTTACTCAGTATGGAAATAACCAGGGCCTCAAGTGCATGTGTGAAAGGATAATGTCAATGTGCCTATGAATAAATAGAAAACCCAAGAATCACCTTTATAGGTCATGTAACCAAACTCAACCTCACCATGTCTAAATCACCAAATCCTGCATCCACTATAACAATATATAATTGATATCATAACAAAGCAAGCATCCCTATTGCCTCTTCCCCCTGGATTTACCACTTTCATCCCCTAATGTAAACTTTACTATGCTCCCATCCCTTCTTCACACCTCACATCACATCCTGTCCGCACTCACTAGGGCCACACATCACATCACATCTTGCAAACATGCATCTGGGCCTCACATCACATCACATTCCTCCCATACACATGTAGGCCACACATCACATCATATCCCAAAGACACCTAGGACCACACATCACATCACATCCCAAAGAAACCTAGGACAACACGTCACATCTCATCCTAAAGAAACATGGTACCTCACATCACACCTCATCCTAAAGAGACATGTGACCACATGTCACGTATCTCTCTAAAACACTGGGGCCAACATGTTACTACTGAAAGAAGAGGGAGGAGAGGTGGTATCCAACCAACTATATTACTACCATCCTTGATGTTGGGGAAAACACCTGGAACCTAGAACCTATGAGTATTGGTAAGGTTATCCAAATCAGTTGGGGTACATATAAAATAACATAAACATACATGATATAGAGATAGCACACAATACCCAACCCAAGGGTTCGCACTAAAACACTAGTGCACGCCACATCACCACCATGTACCACACAAAAATCATCACAAATATTATCACCACTATATGAAACACACTACAAAACTATCACATAAGACACACAACACTTCCCACTTTTAGCTTACATGTTTCACCACATTTATTCCTTAATCCTTTTACCACACATCAACTTTCATCCCATTACATTTAATTACAAACCAATTAATTTATTAATTTCAATTTAGTTCAATCAATTTATCACATATCTGTATCTATCCCACCTTATTTATTTACCAGCCTACTTTTTTTACTATCATAGTTCATACCATGGCTAACCAGAAAACTATATCAACCACACCACACAACTACAAAAACACACAAAATTATGGCCACAGTAGAATACATCCACCATCTTTGTCATATCATGTAGACCAAACCATATCACCACAAAATAACCATGCATCTCATCCATCACACAACCATAACAACCACATATCAGAGTCATTGTTCTATAACCACTGATCCATTACCATTACACCACAACTATTATTTCACAACCACTGCACCACAACCTCTAGGGAACATTGAAAAAATTCCCACAATGCACAATTTTCCATTACACACAACTTCCCACATCACATCCATGATAGCTAACCACTAAAACACTACCTCACACACCACACAAAAAAATTCAATCCACACAAAGAATCACAACAAGAATAGTCATACACACAACACACATCCTAACTTCACATGTATTCTTGGGATTAATCATGTTACTTATTTACATTAGAATGGGTATTATCACCCAAAACAGAAATCCAATGGGAATTAATTACTATCCAAATATCAGTTTCTTAAACTAGTATTCAAGTGTGATCACACAACAACATAAAAAGGGTCATCACAACATAACTACTACCACACAAACACAGCTCCCAACTTCTATTATTTTCATAATTTATAAAATGAATGTATAATAATATCAACAACATATATCAAAGTAGTAAAGAATACGATAACTACCCATACCCATCAATTTTATACATTATAATTACTTATAAAATTATGAAGACCCTTACAATCCACAAAAAGGTTGTAAAAACTAGCAAATTCCCACACATAGAACATAAAAATGGTGAGAATGAGGATCCCCAACCTTAAAGAAGATTTTAGATCTTATTTTTCACTATTGGGTAAAGAAGAAACTTCCACAAATCACATATACACTATAAGAAACCATGGATCAACTTACACTACAGCCAAATACCATCAAAGCACAGTCCAACAAATTCCCAAACCAAACCTCACCACCGCAACAAAACTGCAAAGAAAAATAGAAGGAAATAGATGGGAATAAGAGGATAACTCCCCATGTATTGAAGAATGGAATCCATGGATCAATACCCATGGATAAAAATACCAATGTGCCTCAAGGGAGCACTATCAAATTCCTATAATGAAAGGGAGAGCATATTGTTTGAGGAAAAAACCATGTTTCTCTAACCCTTATTATTTTCATGAATAAGGAAATTACCTGATGTGTTATCCCATTTAACATCATATAATCCTTGGTGTTCAGTTTCACTGGAAAAATGCATTGCCTTTTATTATTTATCCCCTAAAATATACACATCTTGAATTAGACCTGTAGAAGTCATGAAACAAACATTCACATCATGTAAAACTTAAATGATGTGTATTTACTTTACCTCTATCTTTTAGCATCCAGAATTCTCCAAGCCAACTCTAGGCATCCTCCAAGCACCTCTAACACCAAAACTAGAAAAGTAATAGACCGTGTGGATATGGACCGTTATAGATATCATTTCTATCAAATCCATAAAAATTGTAGGAGCATTGGGTAGAATAAATGGAATGAAAAGGTTCTCATAAAGGTCATACCATCTCTTGAAATCCATTTAATGAATTTTAGATTCATTTATTTGCAAACAGTGATAACCATATTGATGATCAATGTTTGAGAACCACTTTTCCCATTTAAACTGGTTAAATAGATCATAAATATGTAGAAAAGTATACTTTTTATTTACTATAACTTGGTTTTGTTTCTGGTAATCAACACCTAGGTGAAGTTTCCCCTTATGTTTCTTAGAAAATAGAATAGGAACCACCCACGGAGACATGCTCAGGCATATAAATATATTATTTAATTTATCATCCAACTAAGTTTTCAACTATTTCATTTTAGTAGGTTTCATGTGATAAGAAGTAATATATGTTGATTGATTACTATATGCTAAATTAATAGATAACTATACCTCTATTACCAGGAGAAAACAATAGAATTCATAAGGAAAAATGTTGGGAAACATAACAAAAACTAGAGGGGGATCAAAACTCAAAGATTCCCACTCTAGACAAAAAGAAAACAAAAACATAACTTTCCAAAAATTAAGATAATAAGTTTTGTATCTACTCAACCTTAGGTCCCATTATCCTTTAAAGATATATAAAACTCCATTAGGTGTAATAAGGGAAACCCATTGGAGATAGTAGTAAATTCTATCCATATTAATAATAATCCAATTATTTCCAAAGATGACATCAAGAGGTTTCATGTTGAGAACTATAAAATCCTAATAAATATTGATATCAATAAAAACACAAGAAACAAAATGGAGACCGTTATTTCTCTTTATTCCAAAGGGTGTAGTAATATTCATCATATAAGAAAAAAGATACATAGAATGATTTTTTAGGTTCACAATATAGATCGATATAAATGTGTAAGATGCACCTATATCAAATAAAGTTTTCACCTAATATGAATATGTAGTTATGGTACCTTTTACTATTGTAGGACCTATATCATCTTCCTTTGGTGACTCTTCCACTGTGTGAAGAAGCTGTGTTCTGGATTCTTTTGGCTGGAACCCATTTGATCTTGAAATATCTAATTACACCATAGTACTTTTTGGTGCTTATTATCTCATTACACACTACATAGAACAAAGAATACATGAAATAACTTTTACAAGTTTCTTTAATATCCATAAGAAATATAAATCTTTGGGGCTTTAGTGAAAACCCATTTTGAATGCCCAGGATTTACACACAGAGGAATGTTAAAGGAACTCTATAAGAAACTACAAAATTTCTATATGAACCCTATTATTTAGATTTACCATGAGACTCATCATGCTCTCTCTTTTCCTTGAAGTAACTCAAAAAACATATACTCAGAGAAAAAGGAACACCCATCAACCCTGACTTACCTGCTAGGTCAAGCTCAACTATCAACTACTTATCCATCACATCAACATAACAAATATAATTAGAATGAAAATCTAAGAACAAATATTAGATTGATGGACCATCTAGATTCTTTGAGTCTTCATATTTTCATTCTATATAATCATAGGAGAAAACTAAAAAATCATAGCAATGTGGTTTTCATATTCTGTCACTGCCATTTCAACCTTCTAAAGTTTGAAAAATTCCATAGAATTATCCAGCCCCATAGAATCTAGATAGAACCAATCAGTGAAAATAACTTCAAATTCTTTCCACTTTAAACCCTCATGCTTCTTCTCTATCACCATTGTATCTCAACATCTCCTTCTAGTTCCCTCCAACTTAAAGGTAGAAAAAATTACCTTAATATATTAATATGTTTACAGAAAATCAAAGAGAACCCTTATTTGTCTCATCCAATACTCATCCTCTTGAAGATAATTTGAGCCTCAGAACACTAGTGGCTTCTGGTGAAGTAACAATTTAGCATGATTCATATATTCATCCATATGAGGTTCCACAACTGGAGCCTTAATGGGAATCGTTTTTTGTGATTGTCCTAGAGCATGGATAGCATGCATAATAACCTCAAAAAGATTTTGGTCCACATGAGGGTTCACTCACAGTGGTTCATCAATAGTTTCCTCTTAGATACTATCCACATGACTTCTTAGATTCGTGATTCTACACAATATTAGAAAAAAACATTTAAGGTGTTAGAATATTACTCAGATCAACAAATCAAACAAGAGAAACATGGAAATTAATCCCATTAGATATATACCATTATTCATATTTCAACTTATCTAAATAAAACAATAGGGAAAAAATAGAATTATTCCTCAAGATACCTTTCCCAAACCACCCATGGAAACTTAAGGCTCGATACAATGAGATATGGTCAACCACTCACTTGTAACTACCCCCTAAGTCTCAACAAGATCTCTCAACTCTATACTAACATCAGGAAAAGATGTTAAAACCTCCTTTGATACCACATTTTCATGAACCATACTAGATACCCTAATACCCAAGACATCACTAACATGGATTGAACATCATTATTGATCCCCGCTAGTTAGAGATTAGAACATTCCATAATACAAGATAAATAGGGAATTAATTTTCCTCAAAATAGTGAAAGTTAAAAATATATATCATTATGCTCAAGATATTAAATGGAGATAGTAACAAAAACAAAACAAGTACATCAAAACCCAAAATAATACAACATAAAATTACTCAGTAGAAAGATATATATCCCAATATGACACATCGGTCCAAGTAAAAAGGATAAAGAACATTCACCAGTTCCAAGTGGTTCTTTCCCTTTGCTCGAACCTAGCAGATAGAAATCAACAGATTCCTAAAGTAAAAGGTAGGGTGTGATCTATAAAACACAATAAGGTCTCACCAAGTGATCCATAAAAAGATTCTATAATAATAAACCAAAACATTATTTCAATTTATATAAAATAGGGCATGGTAGTACGTTTTTGTATTTTAAAAAATAATGATTTCATTTCAAAAGGTGGAAAACATTTCAATAAGTGATTTAAGAAACAAATATATAAAATAGTTTATATACATTAGTAGACATGAGAAAAGTGGTCTCACAAATATTAGGATATGTATATATCAAAAAAAACATTATAAGAACCATGGGAATCTACCCTTTGGTGTGATAGTTCCTAATTATTGGATCCTTACACGTATTATATTAGTGATCATGGAAATATGTGTACACACATCCCTTAGGATTAGTCCAAATAGGACTTATCAACATCCTTTCATAGATAATATCTACCTAATTAGGTTTTTTAGAGTTATCATCATCAATCAATTGTTTGTGAATTACCATCCTAGCTTGATGGTCTAAAATAACCCAATAACTATATAGTCTCACAAGTTCTTGATCAATCAATATAAAATGGAGGAAATCATATCACTTCAAATCAATCATTATTCATAGTCAAATTTCCCAATTTTCCTTTTAGAAATTCCAATTCCCTTTCAAAACTAAAAAATATTTTTTTCATAAATTCATCTATTTTCAATGCAAAACCAATCATAAATTTTGAACAAGTAAATTTTATCCATTTTCTTAAAAAATTTCTCAAATAAATTCTTTAATTTAATAAATTACCAAAATATATCTCAATTCCCAATTCTGTTGGAATTGGTAGTTTCTACTTAAAATCTTTGTATTTTAAAATTACATGTCCAAATAATATCAATTTGGGTTTTTATAAATCAATTTAAATCTATTTCAGACAATTCAAGAAAATCAAGGGTTTAATTACATGGAAAATATCAAATAGAACCACCTACCTTTATAACAGATATCATTATGTGCAACACTTGAAAAGGTATTTTCAAAGGAAGAATGAGGGAATTAAATATCTAGAAACACAACCTATAATCAAGATTCAAAAAAACATAGTTCATATCCATCAATCTCAAAATTATTTAGAAAAATACAAGAAGTAAAGAAAGATACAATTGAATAAATAGGAATAATTCTTCCCCAAAGAGATATACCACAACAACTATAAAAAATATAACCCTCCCAAGAAAGATTTGGTCATAAATGAGTTGATAAAATTGTTAGATAATAGAATTATATTTTTTATTTTGGATATTTCTTGGGTGATACCATTGAAATTTGTTCCAAGTAATTGAGATATTATAGTGTTTATTAATGATAAGAATGAACTGATTCAAATATGGATCATTATAGGATGGAAATTTGAATATATCACTAGAATATAAATAATGAAATAAAGAAAACCACTTCTCCCACACATTTATAGATAAAATTTTGTAAATATTAGTAACTAATGATTTATACTACTTATTATTATATATATATATATATATTAGTTAAAATTATATTTTTATTTCCCTAGGGTATTGATACAAAATAATCTTCACATGTCCTTTTTTATATTTTCATATTATATTTTTTCATTCAGAATGTTCAATTATCCTAATACTTTCCAAATGTGTATGTGGAAATTTTACATTACATGGTAGAATATATTTAAATATATTCATTGTTAAATTTTAAATATATATAAAATAATTTGATACATGCTGGAATAATTTGGTGCCTGTGTTGGATATATGTGAGAAAAATAATCTTGTACTTAAAAAAGACATGTCACTACATGGTATAAAGTGGTATTTTATTAGAGAGTCACTTTCAAGAGATGAAATTAAGGTAGATATGTAAATTATTAAGGATATTAAAAAACATATCCTTAGAATAGTTAAATAAATTTTGAATATTTCTTTGTCTTGTGGGATTCTTCCAAAGGTTATTGAAAACATTTTACAAGATATAACAACTATAAAAAAATGTACTATCAATTAATATGGTTTTAAAATTTTATAGCTTATGTAAATATAATGTTATGTTGTTAAAAATTAATTATTCAATGAATATATCATGGTTATACTAAATTAGAATAAACCATTCAAACTTATGTGTGATGATAATGATTTATTGATTGGAGTTATCCTTCTATAATGAAAATATTGGATTTTTCTAATTATATATTATTCTAGAAAAAAATTAGATTATTAAAAAAAATATTATACTATGACATAAAATAAAATTTTATCTATGTTTTTCACATTAGATAATTTTAGTCTCTATTTAGTTCATTAAATGCTTATCATTTAATTTGGTCATGTTTCCCTTAAAAAATATTTGAACAAATATATATATATATATATATATATATATAAGACTGGTCTATATGGTACTTTTACATCGTGATTTTTTTAAGATATTTGAAATAAAAAAGAGAGAGAGAAATTTATTGAATATTATCTATCATATTTAGAGTTATCCCACATTAAGAACAAATATGGTTGAGAAATTTTGAAATTTCTCTGAATGAGAATCTTTTTTAATTATAGAAAACCTAAGTACGTTTTAAATAAGAATTACCGACATTTAAGATATAGGAATGTTTCATACCAAAATTTTATTTAAATATATTAATATATTTATAGTGTAGGTAAAACACTACTTTGGGTAGGACACATTTTACTCCAATCACGTTGTGACTAAATCATCCAGGGACTCATTCCAAAATCTAAAAGTTCATAGCATATTAGATTTTTTTTTTCCATTCATATCCATTTAGTGGACATCTTGGAATCCACTGTAAAATTATTAAATTCATTAGAATTGTATTTTTTTGTAGATGATGCATAAATATTCCCAAATAGTTATTATAATGTGTGATAGACGTCAAAGAACTGAAATCATTTGAAAATGAGTCAAAAATACACAACACCAAATTCAGGAAGTCTGTTTTTTTGATATGTTAATTTTAGATTTAGTCGGATCATTTCCAAACTCAAATAAAAATGTGTGTTTATTTTATTTATTTAATTATGATTCCATATTAGTTAAGGCTATATAAATTACCCACTATATCACTAAGTTGGTTATTTTATTCTTTAATAAGACCATGTTTAGAGGGTTCAAGGTTCCTAGATTACTTATAAGCAATTGATGTTCTAACATAAATATTTATCTAATAAGACTTGTGTTGTACATTTATATAGTATGTTATAACATAAGAATGACCTTCCATCCTAAAAGAAAAAAATATCAAGTATCTATTATAGAACATTAGAAAATTATTTAAAAGGATGTAGGATATTTGTTGAAAGATTGGGTAAAGAAGTTTTAATATGATTTATACCATCCAAATAGTATACAATTTTTCTTAACATATAACTTTTATTATTAATTTATGGGAAGTTGTTCATATATTATCAAGTTTTAATAAGAGGCATAATTTTTATTTTAACTTGAATGATACTAGATATAGTATTTAGTTCCCTCTAATAGAGTTAGCTTAGACAAAGATGTAATTTTATGAAATTTATCATATTCATAAAGATAATACCAATGTTATTAATGATCATATTATAGCCAATAAGTCATTATATCCTAATAATATGGAATTTTTTAACTCATGGTTATGTTTATTTATAGAAAATATGGGGTAAATATGGTTTGGCCCTTTCACTGTCGAAATAGTATTCCACCATGGTGCATTGGAAATAACTAGTGAGGATGGATAGTACTTCAAAGTAAACAAAAAATGTGTCAAAATATAATTCCAATACACAAAATTTTTAGGAATATAACTATCTTAATCTTTTTATGAGTGGTAATAGTACTAGTATCTATAAAAATTGAATAAAGTACTTTATGGTAGGTAACCCAATATTCTCTTCAAAATTCAAAAACTTGAGTAAGGTTTTGTGTGTTTTAGGGAACTTGTTAGTGCGTTTTAATGGTTTTGTGTGTTTGTGTATTGTTATGTGTTGTATATTACTTTATTTTATGGGAAGAAAAAAATTAAATCATATTTAAGTACACTATATTGAAAATTCAAAAAACATTGAGTGCATTTTTGTGTATTTTAGGGAAAATATTAGTGTGTTTTAATGGTTTTTTATGTATGTGCGTTGTTTTGTATTTTGTATTAAATTATTTTATGTGAAATAAAAAATGAAATTGATTTTATGTAATTTAGCTGTCATGGTAACTCTTAAGAAACATTTAGAACCAAACTAAAATAGTTGTGAGGGAAAAATAAAATGCATGGTTAGATGCATGGACACCTAGATCATGCATCAAATTTCAGCCTAAAGAAGTTTGATCTAGTGGAAAATGAATGGTTAAAAGATACATACCCTAAAACACGCAAAAACCCACACATTTTAGAAAATATTAAATATATGGGAATATGTGATTAAGAACAATTTCATGTGAATAATGTTTCCTTATTGTGAATGGGTTTTAAATTATTAAATTTACACCTCAAATATCTTTATTTTATTTATCAAAACTGACCCTAAACTCCAAATCCCACCCTCCATCACATCCTCAAACCCTTATTCTATTTCTTTTAGTCCTATATACTATTTTATCTAAGTTTCTATCATATAAAACTTTTATTTATGCACATTAATGGCATGGTTTTCCTTCTTCCCTATTTCTATTCATGTGATCTATGTTGGATTTCATAAAAACTAATATCATTTTCACATAAGATTTAAAATTATATTGGATTATTGTTTTTTTAGTAATTTATTTTTATTTTTATATTTTTTTGTCACACCATTACACACCTAACCACTATTTAAAAAAACAAAAAAATCATAAAATAAAATTTAATTCAAATTTTCTAGGGCTATAATAATATTACCATCACATTATTATAATTGCACATGTTATTTTATTATTGTTGGGTTATATTATTCTATATTTTTATTATGATCTCAATGTTCATGGAAATATATTTAGAAATTATATCCCTATATCCTAAAATAATTTTGTACAACTTTTCCCCACTGTGGGAATTTTTGTCCCTAGCACACAGAAACTTGAAATCCAATTATACTCATACTTTTAGTTTTTATATTGGGGATATGGTTCTATATTTTAGAAAATGTCTAAATAGGAAGTGAAACACCATAATTTATTTTATAATAGAGACTTTACACACTTGGGTGCTGATATCAACCCTCAAGGCCACCATCTAAGAGGTCATATTATTCAATAATTTTAGGTATTGATGCCTAATTTTAAGGAATTTGAGTATGATTTGTTGTCCACATTTAAATTTTTACAGAAATATAACTATTATAATGACTAAATCATTAGTATAACCAATGTGATGCATTTTTGGTTATAAAATCATGAATTATCTTCTCTATTATCTTAATTTTTCCTTCTTTAATTTACACCAAAAAATATACTTAAAAACTCTATAAAAACAACTCTCTTGATTAGGAAATGCCAAGATCTCAAAATTTCTAGAAATCCCTTGGGAATTAAAAGGAACTCTTGGAACCTTATGAAACTAAATCTTTAAAATTAAAAAACCCCATTCACTACATCCCTCATAGAGAAATTATTTATGTTTCACCAGATGCGTTAAAAGTGATGGTGGTATGTTGAAATGTAACCTTTTTCCACCACTATATCATATAAAATCATCCAATTAACCGTTCCTTCATCTTTATAAATTTTAATCATCAAATGTTTTGAAAGAAAATATAAAGAAAACTTGTTGTCCCTTTATTACATTATTGGTTGAGAAACTAGGCATAGATGTGAGGTTCTTCTTTTTGACAAACCTTAAACTTCCCACTATATTAAATACTCTAATATTAAGTCACATGTGGATGAAAAAATTTTATAGTGTTAATTACCACTTTAAGGGGGTTGATGTGGATGTAGAGGAGGCGGATATGGAAACAAAATTATATTTGAGTGATTATATTGAAGTCTCAATATAAATTTAGCCTATTATAACCCCATTGGGTACCACACCACCACCACCATCATTTAAAACTATATTCGCCCTAAATTTATCACCACCTTTTGGTAGCCCATACATGAACCAAGAGTTTTACTATAACATTTCTTAAAATGATTTCGCATATATTTAGGTACATGTATAAAAATAATGAAAACACTTTAATAGAAACTATATCAAGGAGTTAATTCCTCCCATATTGATCTGCTCACTTCCATCATATCACTCATCCTATTATTATAGGGTAGATGGATCCTCAGCGATAGGTGATGGGGTTGACCCATAAGAGTCCAAGTATGATGAGTAAATACATATGTTGGTTGGTCTATGATTAATGACTCTAATAAATATTCTAATAGGGATACAGTTGTAGAAATTATCGATACTAGTAATCATGGACTAGGGCCTTCGACTAGTATAGGTACTTAGGATTGACTCAACATGAACCCTTGATTAACTTTTTTGTGATGGTTCCACCCAACTTTTTTTCAATAATGATATTTTCATTTGATCTATTATTTTATTCTATATATCCTCTAAAAAATATTTAAATCACCCCTATCAATGATTTCTATAATTATATGGTACTTATGAGGAATGTTTTTGGTACTTTTGTGTGACTAGGATTCCATAGCTAGGATAGTAGATCTATTATTATCATAATAAAACTTCATCATTTCTAAAATTCTAAGTACTGCCCCTAGTATAATAATGAACTTCTTGATTTAAACATCCTCCTTTGATATATCTAATGTAGTTATATACTCAAGTTACATTATATAATCAACCATTTTTCATTGATCAGTAATATTCTTGAATATGACTCAATAATTATGGTAGAACACAAATCCATATTGAAATTTTAAATCATCCTTTTCATTTTTGGAAGATGGAATCAATTAAAGCACATGAAATGAGATCTTACTCACCTCTAAAGATCAATATTTCACCCTTATTCTTTCTCAAGTATTAAAGTATATTCTCTAAAATGATATAATGACATCCACTTGGTTTTGATTATTATAAAATTGTTATTGTCAAAGAATAATAGAAATGATTTCATGTACCCAACACAATATACATGATTCATCCTATCCTCAAAGCATATAAAATCGCATTCATGTGTTTTCTTCATATCTCAATAAAATAAACGTGATTATTCATAAAAACCACACCATGTACCATTGGTATAAACCTATTCTTATAGTTTTTCATGTTAAAAATATATAAAACATTACTAATATATGTATTTTTACTCAACTATGTAAAATTTTACATTTATTACTATAAATATTCATACATGTTGGATGCCTCATCCTTTTATTTCTTTGAGAATCACTTTCACAATAAATATTTATAAGATTTAAAGTATTTATATAATTTCAAATGAGAATTATATCATTTATTAATCCAAAAAAATTAAAAAAAGGATTTTATAGTATTTTTAACTTTTCTTAAAATGACTAGGTTATAACCCTCTTTTATCAAGATAAGAAAGTAAAGAGCCTTTCAATTTTTGTTGAGGGGAAACCCAATACATGGCCAGTGGGAAAATAGGTACTTAGGCCTATGATATTCATGGCCCAAATTCCCTTAATCGGATTTTAATTCTAATTTGATTATTTTAATTCAATTATAGAATAATTTGGACAATCCTACACTAAGTGTTTTTCATGGTTTTCAGGTCAAAAGATGATTATGAAAAATTGATAAGGATTTCATATGACACTATTGAGTGTGTAAGACATTACTTGGAGTCTGTTTGGATTTACATCCAACTTTTAAGACTTTAGACTTATCCAAAATTTTATCAAAGTGAAAACATGTAAGACTTACCAATAAAATTATAAGACTTTGATTTCAATTTTGTAACTCTTTAGGAAGAGTTCGTAAGAATCTTCATAGATCATATGAAACTTTATCTACTACATAAGACTTTTTTTAGCATTGTAAGTATATTTTTACTATCTCAAATGAATTTTTTTTGACCATGTAAGATTATTCATGTGTAAATTTCAAACCACATAAAACTTCAGTGAGCAATCAATACGCCTACTTCACTTCACAATACTTCCCTAAGACCATAAGAGTTTTGAATTTTCCAAAACTTTAGGGAAGGGAATGAATATTTTAATTTCCAAAAAATAAAGAGGGACTTACCCAAAATTAATTCTCATTTACTTGATCTACACAAATTGGGAGAAATTCACTCTAGATTCCATGAAACAATCATCTAATGATCTGATGAAGGATAATATCATGGGAAGGAACTTCGAGGGTGGGTATTTTTATAGAATATATTTGGTTGAATCTAGACCCTCAATCGAGACATGTGGAATCCATCAAAGTACAATGGAATTGGAAACTAAAATATTGGAGGATTATAGAAGAACTAAACTTAACCAAGGAACAAGGGGAAGACCTTGTTACTCATATAGGATATACTAATTCATAAAAATGAATCTAATCATTATATTACTGCTATTATTGGTAGGAACTATGGTTACAGATTGGTTAATCAAGATTATTTAACTATTATTATTAAACTGGGATCTTATTTTTATTATTTTATTTTCTATAATCTCTATTTAGTAATGGTAAACAAAAATCAATATTGGTCAATTCAATGATATTTCCCCCACCCAGTTTAATTAATTATAGATTTATATGGTAATTATCTTCTATTTGATCTTTTGGGGAGTATTTTACTTCTTGGAAAATAGTAGGTTTCCATTTTTCTTTGTATTTGAATTAATCATCTCTTATTTTTAGGTTACACACACATGACCCCTAGACTTGACACATTTTTTATGTGGTGAAGGGATATGGGTTATACTAGGAGTAATCAAATATATTTGATTATTAGGATATGTAAGAGAAAGAATTGTATTAATCATTTCACCACCCTATTCAAAAAAAATTATAGAAGGATATTGGTTAATATATCATCTGGTTAGTGAGAGATTACATGGTTTTATTTGAATGAATAATGATTTAATATTTAAGTGGGGTAAATTATAAAATTGGACCACTAGTTTTATATTAAATCCATCCATCAATTTTATTTTATTCTCAAACACACACACACACTATTTTTCAACACAAAAAGCACCCACAAAATAAAAAATAAAACACTAATAATATCCCTTTTTTTATAAATAAAATGAGTCTCAATTTTACTACATATTAATTGGGTTAAAAATTTATTTTCTATGAGGCCCATAAAAACTGACACATTAACCTAGAGCCATTTTCATGGAGGTAGAACAGTGTTGTTTTTTTATTTATTTTTTATTTTTTTTATTGTTTGAGATTTATTTGATACATAACTATTCTGGTTTTAATCTCCATTAATATTTTTTATCTAGAGTTTGATAGGAATTTACTTTCAATATTTAAACATTTAAGAATCACTAAATAAGTATAGAGGGATTTTATTAATATCCCACTGACAAAATCTCTATCATCTTTTAATTATACTTCTTTTATAGCTGCTTTACAGAGTAAAAACAAGGAAGAAAATTTGGATCAACTAAATAGAGAACTTATCGAATTTTATTCACCCAATTTAAATAATATTAATAAGTTATTATAAATTAATAATCAACATGAAATTTAACACAAAACAGGAATGATCCAACTATTTCTTAAATTTTCATTGATTGGAAAGAAATTATCCCAATATACATTTGAAATAATTTGGCGATTTTTGAAACAATTGTAAACCTAAAGGAACCCTCAATGCTAAAATAAGTTATAATCCCATTCCATTATCTCCATATAGATCAGAAAAAAGAATGTATGTACGATCTGAAACCAAAATAATTCACTACCTGGAAAAACCTCCAAAGGGGATTTATATATAAATTCATTCTTGTTTCAAGAAGTATTCTATAGGGAATGAAATTATATTAAATTGAACAAGAAAATAGAGAAACTCTATATGATTTATCGGAATTATTCAATATTTTGTAATCTTACTTCTCACATAAAATATTAAAATACCCCTAGTGCTTAGTATTTTCCTACCAAAGAAAAATTGGATAGTTATATAAACTTTCTAGATTCTTCTTCTATTGGAGCACTGATTGAAAAATACTTAGATTAATCAGGATAACTAATAGACAGGATCTCACAAACTCTCAATAATTTGGTACATGATCCATTACTAGGGGAGTATATGAGTAAAATATTTACAACTATTATTATCTTAAAACCAAAATTAAAGGACTAACTTCTCTTGTGAAATTTTTATCACTAAACAAGGTTCATATAGCATCACCATCTACACCCTTGATAGAATTCCAACTTTGTTATTTTTTGGAGTAAATCATAGATGGATTTACTTAAGTTAAATAGACTAGGAGTTATGATTCCATATACAGGAGGAAATACCAATAACAACCACCTTAAAACCAAGGATTAAAGGAATGTTAAATAATTCAATATGGATCTAGAAACCAATATCTAACGAGGTCACACTTTAGCCCAACTTTTCAATAGTATTTCCATTTACCAAAATTCTATAAGAAATATACTCAACCCTCTTTAAGATACCAAACTCAGAGAAATAACCAATAAACCTCTATGAAAGTAATGTTACAATAGCTAGTGGAGTCCAAAAGTAACCAATAATCTATACTCACAACTCATGGATCAGAGATGAAGGAGTTAAAATATTACTTTAAGGATATCATTTATACTCTATATAACATGGTAAATCAGGGATCGGTTAATCTACCAACCTAATCAATTCGGATAAATAAGGTAAATGTATAACAACCCTACACTTTATTAAACACTAAAACATGATTTATTACATAAAAATGCACTTAATACAAATCTGAGGATCGATAGTTATAGTATCTTGGGAAATTAGGAACATTACATGACAACTTAATACATAAAATACAACATCTTTATTGAAAACATCTTTTTCATGACCAAAACATTCCATCGTACTTAGAATTGCATGGGATAACCTGGGGACATACATAATAAAAGGGTGAGCTATAAAGCCTAGTAAGGGATTAAAGAAGGAATAACATGAAGAATACAATAACTTTTAGGAAATATTCACATAAATGGAGAATAAGAGAAACATGAACATAAAGGCATTATATATCATGATTTTCATAACATGGAAATGTGGCGACAATATACAACAAGATATTAGCATGAGCTAAGACTCATTGCCCATGGATTAGCATGAGTAAACCCTCATTAATCCTGAATTATAATGATTAAACCCTCATTTCACATTAATAATCATGAGTAAATACTCATTTCACATGTCATATCATGATACTAAACATTTCCCACTACATTGGAGTGCTATCAGGGTGCACCCCTTATAAACATTTCATTTCATGCATAAGTGTGCCACATGGATCATATAACATGGAATAATTCAACATCATCATTTATTCCAAGATAAAGTAATGTGGAATATATACATTAAAATATCTAATAAATAAGAGTGTGAATAAAGTTGAATTCCCATGATAGATAAATGGGAATGGTATTCACTATACGATGATTTTGGCATTGAAAATCACGGTTCAATTTTGACAGCATAACGATGTGACATAATAATTCATAAAAATGGTTGATGATAGAGAAAGGTATATCTCATAACATGTACAATAAATGGACAGTAAGGTGTAATATAGATACATGTCCCAACATGTGAAATTTAGAAATAGAATGTGTAACATAATAAAGAAACCTAAAGAAAGATGAGAAAGGGAATAAAGGTTTTGAAATTTCAGTAAGTAAAAGGTGTAAATAGGAGGTATTAATGAGATATAAATAGTTTTCACATCATTAAAACATAAGTAGGGTAGTATGGGGGACGTTATAAATCATACCCCAACATTTGTAATTAAAAATACAAGGGTATAAAAACATAATGAAACTTAGACAGAAATGAGAATGGAAGAAATACCGGACTTGAGTATGTGACATAAAGAGATTAAGGAGGGGCTTCTTGATAGATTGGAGTTCCTTGGATGGTTTCTAGAGAGAGGAGGGAATAGTTTGGTCGAGCTATAACTGGTTTCAGTGAATAGTAATGGGATATTGAGTGGGTTTATATAGTAAATAAGAGGGAATTATTTATTATTTAGTTTTTGGACACTACACATTAAACTAATCAAAACCACAAACCATCCCATGGTTTTTTTCTCATGGTTTTCCCTTTTTTTAAAAAGGGGAGAGGCAAATATTAATTATATGGCTAATGACTGAACTTATTAAAATATTAGTCTTCCTTATGTCGATGAGAGTCACACTCTAAAAGAAATCATTTTAAAATGTTAAAATATTTTATAAGTCTTGGAGGGTACACTAAGGAACCATAAAATTAATTAAAAAATATAAAATCACATTATTTTAAATTTAAAACATATAATATCCAAAAAAATCCTTTTATAGTATTTTATTACATCGCTATTGGGTCATTATTATGTCATAAAACATATTATATATTTAAACAGTATTTAATTTTTACCCAAAATGTTTACTATCTTAGAAAATTATGAAAAATTAACCATTATATAATTTCAAAATCCTAAAATATATTCATTTTTAAATAAATAATTTTTTAAATATATTAATTTTTACTTTTAAAATAAAAACTGACATTTATTGAAAATTCATGAGTTTTGACAAAAACAGCTTTGAAACATTAATTAAAATTACCATTGTATGCATAAAATATTATACAATCATTTATATATAATAATAAGTAATTTAGTAATAATATTTAATTATAATATATTTAACTAAAAAATATATATTAATTAATAAAAATAGATTTCTTAATTGAATGTTAACTAAAAATACTATTTTTTCTTTAAAATCCATTTACAATGTAATAATAATAAAATGAATGTATAATATTTATAAAAAAAATAATTATCATAAACATAGTGATAGGTTCATGTTACATAACCCCTAATAACACCTGCATAATACCTAATGGTGAGGTGTGTGATAGTGACAGACTCTTGGGGTGGCTCGGATAACATCGCTCGAGTGGTAATATCTATTAACTTCCACTTATCCTATATAACCATTTTACCTAATAAGACATTTAATTACATCAAGAAGAATTTTCATTTATAAAAGTTTGTGTCATTACAATATTCCCCCCTTAAGAAATTTTACTCTCAATATTTCCTTTTCCAACACTAAAAAAGATGAGGGTAACTCTGCTTAATCACTTCCTCTGATTCCCACATTGCCTCTTCAAATTTATGGTTTCACCATAACACCTTAATGAGGGTCATTATATTATTTCGTATAACCTTTTCCCTATGATCTAAGATATTCACTTTTCTTTTCAGATGAGATGTCATTATCCAATGGTACCACCTCTGGATTGAGTACATGTGATGGGTTATGTATGTACTTCTTTAAGATTGATATATGGAATACTTCATGTACTTAAGATTGGTTTGGTGGGAGTGCTAGTCGACAGGCCACTGCTCCAATGTGATCAAGGATCTCAAAAGTGATGATGTACCTAGGACTAAGATTTCCGTTCTTCCCAAATATCATAACTCTCTTCCATGGTGATATGTGGAGGAATACCATGTCTCCAACATCAAACTCTAGATTTTACTGACTATTATTAATATAGATCTTTTGACAACTCTGAGCATCTTTAATGTGTTGTTGGATGGTCTTAACCTTCTCTATAATTTCATCGACCATTTTTAGACCTATGAGTTTTCTCTCTCCAACTTCATCCCAACATGTCAGTGTTTTTCACCCATTCCAATAAATTGATTAATAAGGATCCATATGTATTCTTGAGTGGAAACTGTTATTATAAGAGAAATCATTTGGAGGAAGATGTTGATCCCAACTTCCGTTGACGTCCATTGAGCATGCTCTAAAAATTTCCTCAAGTGTTTGGATAGGTTGTTAAGATTGTCCATCATTTTGAGGGTGATAAGTCATATTGTAGTTCAGCTCAATATTCAGAGTGTGTTGGAGACTCTTCCCAAACATAGAGGTGAATTTTGGATCTCGATCGGATACAATTGATAGTGGTACTCTATGTATCCTTACCACTTCTCTGATGTATATCTATGATAGTTGATCCAATGATAAATACTCTCAAATTGAAATGAATGGTGAAGTATTTATAAGATGGTCCACAACAATCCAAATATCATTGTTTACTTTGGATGTCTTCAGAAGTCTGGTGACAAAGTCCATGGTGTTTTTCTCCCATTTCCATGTTTGTATGGGTAATGGTTGCATCATCCCCTTTGAATTATTCCTCTAAGCCTTCATTTGCTAACATACCAAGTACTTTGATGTATACTCAGTGATCTCCTTATTCATTTTATCCCACCAATAATTCTCTCATAGATCTCGATACAGATTTTTGTTTCTTGGGTGAATAGAGAAATTCAAACTATGTTCATTATCCAAAAGTTCTTTCTTTAACTCCAAATTTGTTGTAACACATAGTCTTGACCAAAATATCACAATTCCTTCTTCATTATCATTGAACTCTAAGGATTTCCCCTTTCTGCTGGTTTCCACTTTCTTATGAATTCCCACATCATCCTTTTGAGAATCCTTTAACCTTTCCAAAAGAGATGGTTGACCAATATTTTGGGAAATGATTGATGATGTTCCCTTGTTTATGATTTCCATGTTCATCTTTATCAAATATAATAAGATTGGATCCTTTAAAATTCTCATCAATGATAGGGTTTTTGTATCCTTTCTACTTAAATCATTCACCACCTTTTTCACCTTCCTAGTTTGGTATTGGATTGAGAGGTCATAGTCTTTGATCAGTGCTTACCATCTTCATTTGCGCATATTCATCTCTTTCTATGTGAATATATACATGAGGCTTTTGTAATCCATATATATTTCCCACTTCTCCACAAAGAGGTAATGTCACCAAATTTTTAAAGTGAAGATTACTACATCTAACTCCAGATCATGTGTTGGATAGTTTTTATCATGAAATTTTAATTTCCTTAAAGAATAAGAAATGATTTTTTCATTTTTCATCAACACATAGCCTAGGCCTACCTTTGATGAATCACTAAATGCCACAAAAAAATCTCCCATTGTGGGTAGTGTGATCACAGGTGAAGTGATGAGTATTATTTTAAACTCCTTAAAACTCTATTCTCATTCATCACTCCAAGAAAAATTGACTCCCTTCCAAGTTAGGTTGGTAAGAGAGATTGAAAATCATGAGAACTTTCTCACAAAACGGAAATAATATCCTCTTAACCTAATGAAGCTACAGATATCCATCATAGAAGTGGGAAATAGCCATCCCTCAATTTCATTTGTCTTGGAGGGATCCATAGATATACTACTGCTTGTGAGGATATGACCCAAGAATGACACTTCCTTGAACAAGAACTCAAACTTGATGTACTTTTTATATATTTTCTCCTTTCACAAGATCTATAATATAGTTCTTATATTCTCCTCATTCTCCTCCTTAGTTTTAGAGTATATTAGAATATAGTCTATAAAGACTACAATAAATTTGTCTAGGTAATCTCTATAGACTCTATTCATCAAGTCCATGAAGATTGATGGACCATTAGTGAGTCCGAAAGGCATTACTATGAATTCATAATTCCCATTCCTTATATAAAAAGTAGTCATGGGGATATCCTCCTTCTTCACCCTTACTTGGTAATATCCCAACTATTTATCCACCTTGGAGAGGTATTGTGCTCCACGTATTTGATATAACAATTCATCAATTTGTGGTAGAGGATACTTGTTCATTATCGTTATTTTTTTGAGCTCAGTATAATCAATGAAAAGGCATATTGACCCATCCTTTTTCTTGATGAAGAGGACTGGTGCACCCCATGGTGAAGCACTTGGCCATATAAAACCTTTTTCCATATTCTCCTATAGTTTTTTATTTATCCCTACAAACACCACAATATCCATTCCATATAGATTCTTGTATATTGATAACACTCCAGGTATAATATCAATTGAGAATTCAATATCTCTTCTTGGAGGAAGACAAAGAAATTCCTTGAGAAATACTTCAGTTAATTCCCTCACAATAGGAATGTCTTCAAGGATGTTTTCTTCCTTAGACTCAATCACTTGAGCAAGATACACATGCTCATATGAAAAATAATATTCATTCTTGAGATGATGGTGCTAAAAAAGATTCATCCTCCTCCTTACACTTGTACAAAATCAAGGGTAGATTCTCCATATAGAGAGTTATATCCCTCTCATGGAAATTTATGTTGGCTCTATATAGGGAAATCCAATCCATGCCAATAATTTAATCAAATCCCATCATAGAGAGTTTTAAGAGGTTCTACAGGAAGTTAAATCCACAAATTATGACTATAGAGGAGTTATATTCATGGGATGAAATGATTTCCCCCTTTTCTATTCTCACCAACATCTCTAATTCCATGATTTGTGGTAGTGTTGGGATTTTTCTAGTAAACTGTTGGGATAAAAAATAATTCATGGAACCAGAATCAAAAATTAAATTCGTTATTCTTGAATAAATAACTAGAACACTTATCACCACTTCATTTTCCGGATTTTCTTCTGCAGTAGTAAGGTAAAAAAGCTCTCCCAGGCTTCATTGGAGGTTGTTAGTTTCCTTTTAAAACCCTTGTCTTAGGGAACTGGTTTGAAAATTGCTCTAGTTCTTTGAAGAAAAAGAAATGAAAAATGTGTTCAAGGTCTAACATATCTTTCCTATCCTCTTTTATAGTAGTGGGTTTTTCTTGTCAAAAGTTAATAGCTAGGTTCCCTTATCTTCCACACATAAATAATTTCTTCGTCCCATTCAAGAAATTTCTAGGGTTCTTCTTTCCACACATTTGGTAAGTGGGGTGATGGAATTTCTTACGACCATTTGATTTATCCATCAGACCACCGGGATTAAGTTCTGCCTTCCAATTATTATCCCCATAATACCCCTAAGATTCACCGATCTCTATCTCAACTTTGAGGGAACATCGGACAATTTTATCAAAGCTCTCGAATTCAAAGATCACTAGGGATTTCTATAGGCTTGGTTTAATCCCACCAAAGAAATTTTAAACCATGAATTAGGGGGTAACAAAAAAGATGGAGGCATATCATGAAAGCCTTTTGAATTTTTCTTTGTATGTTCTGATGGATTCATTGTCTTTTTTAGGGAAAGTCCCTTTCCAAATTAAGTTGGAGGGTGTGTGGAAAATATTTATCAAAAAACATTTTCAAGAAATACTTTCATTCCAATTCCTAAATCTCTTCCTAGGGATTCTTATTTATTATTAATGTCCACTATTTATCAGCTTCACCACCATATGATAACAATGCATAAGAACCTTCTCTTCTTTGTAACATTGAAGGATGAAGATTATCTTCTCAATAGAGTTGATACATTGTTTGGTGATTGAGGGATCAGATGATCCATTGAAAGTTGGAGGTCTTTATCTCATGAAGTTATAAATTGTTTCTTGTTCTTTCTTATGGGGGGTTATACGATCCTCTTAAACCATGTTTCTATTGAAAACTTGAGTTGAATGAGATAGTATCGTGACAAATTATTTGATTCTCACTCCCAACGTATTGGGAATCTCATTAGAATAGTCGTCACATTCATTTTTTCATCGGTTGTTAGCCTGAGTCATGCTATTACCAGCCATTTGCTGGAATAAATGGAAAGTTAGGGGTAACACATAAAGGGAAATCCAAATAAAAAAAGGAATATCTTAAAAATTACATTTCATTCCTTAAATTATGAATTTATAGGATTCAATCTATGTTATCCATGATATACTTCCCAAAATATATGCTAAGGGACATTTTTTATTCCCTTAATAATGGTTCATACTAATCTTATGAATTTACCAAAGAATATCCCATGGGAGTTTCAAACCAAGAGTGATTCAAGGCCCATTTTCATGCACTAGTTCCTTTTAGATTTAAGCTTAAAGCAGTGTTTTTGGGTTTTACCCCTAGATATATTTATGTCGGAGACACCTTTACTTGTTTATATCTAGATAGGGATTTATTTGATTGATAAACAAATTAATCTATACTCACAAAAAATTTGGGTTGTTTTTATTATACATAGTTTTATCCATAAGTATTTCACTAGGGTTTCTAATCCTAATTCCAAAAATAATAAACATATCCTCTAATACCAACTAAAACAACCATGCTCTTTATTACACAGTTAAACATGATTTATTACATAAAATTTCACTTAAGACAACTCTAAAGATAAAGTTTTATAGTGTATTGGAAAATTAGGAACATTACATGACAACTTAATACATTAAATACAACATCTTTATTGAAAACTTTTTTTACATGACCAAAACATTCCTTCGTACTTAGCATTGCATGGGATAACCTTAGGACCTACATAAGAAAAGGGGGAGATATAAATCCCAGTAAGGGATTAAACAAGGCATAACATGGAGAATACAATAGATGCTAGATGATGGGCATATCAATGGATCGTAAAATAAATATTAAAAATAAGTAATTATATATCATTATTATAATAACATAGAAATGTGGCCACAACATACATCATGATATTAGAATGAGCTAAGGCTCATTTCACATGGATTAGCATGAGTAAACCTGTGTTGAACTTGAATTAGCATGATTACACAATAATTTCACTTTAATTATCATGAGTAAACCCTCATTACACATGGAGTATCATGATACTGATCATTATCCAATGCATTGGAGCGCTATCAGGGCGCGCCCTTTATAAACATTTCATTTCATGCATAAGTGTGCCACAAGGATCATATAACATGAAATCATCCAAAATAATAATTTATTACATGATAAAGGAATGTAGAATACAAACATGAAATTCTATAATCAATAAGTATATGTGCATAAATTTTAATACCCTTGATAGAGAAATGAGCATGGTATTCACTATAAGATGATTTTGGCATGGAAAATCACGATGCAGTTTCAGCAGCATAACGGTGTGACATTATAATTCATAAAAATGGTTGATAAGAATGAAAGGGATATATCATCACATGTAAATGAAATTTATAGTAAAGGGGTCATATATATACTTGTACCAACACATGATATTTGTAAATAGAAGATGTCACATAATAAAGAAACTTTAAGAAAGGAGAGAAAGGGAATAACTTTTATGAAATTTTGGCATGGTAACGGGTGTAAATTGGAGGGATTAATGAGATATAAATACTTATATCATCATTTAAAAATAAGGATGGAATTATGGGAGAGGTGATAAATCATACCCCAACATTTTTAATTGAAAATAAAAGCTTATAACAGCATAAAGAAACTTGAACAAAAATGAGAAAGGAAGAAATCACTTACTTGAGTATGTGACATCAAGAGATTAAGGATGGGATTCTTGAGAGCTTGGGGTGCCTCAGGAGGTTTATAGAGAGAGTATGGAAGATTTTGGTCAATCAGAAAATATTTTTTGTGAAGATTAAGGGGAAAGTGAGTGGGTTTATATACGAAAGGAGAGGGAATTCTTTATTTTTTAGGTTTTGGACACTACACATTAAACTAATCAAAACCACAAACTGTCAGATGGTTTTTTCCCATAGTTTTTGCCAAAAGGGAGTGGAAAAAATTATTTTACAATTACAATGTCCTAAATTATTAAAATATTAGTCTTTCTTATGTGGATGTGTGTCACACTCTCAAGGAAATCATTTTAAAATGATAAAATATTTTATAAGTCTTGGAGGGTCCACTAAGGCACCATAAAATTAATCAAACAAATATATAATCACGTTATTTTAAATTTAAAACATATGTTTGCTGAAAATAACTTTTATATTATTTTATTTCATCACTATTGAGTCATTATGATGTCATAAATCAAATTATATATTTAAATGGTATTTAATTTTTTCCCAAAAATTTGACTGTCTCAAAAAATTATGAAAAATTCACCGTTAGATAATTTTGACACCCGGAATCCAAATATGATATTCATTTTATCTAAATAATTTTATAAATATGTGTATTTTTACTTTTAAATTCTAAAGCGATATTTATAGAAAATTCATGGGTTTTGAAAAAAACAGCTTTAAAACCTTAATAAAAATTACCATTGTATTCATAAAACATTATAAGATCATTTATATTTAATAAAAATTAATTTAGTAATAATATTTTATTAAAATATATTTTGTTAAAAAATCCATTAATTCATCAAAATAGATTTATTAATTGAATATTAACTAAAAATACTATTTTTTCTTTAAAACCTTTTACAATGTAACAATAATGAAATGAATGTATATTATTTATAAAAAATAAATCATATGAACATAGTGATAGGGTCTTGTTATATAACCCCTTATAACACCTGCATAAGACCTAATAGTGAGGTGTGAGGTGGTGACAGACACTTGGGGTGGCTTAGATAAGATCGATCGAGTGGTAATCTCTATTAACATCTAGTTCTCTCATAGATGGTTCTGTTCAATCTTTACGTACAGAAGCTCGGCTTGGGATTGGTCAAGAGTGAAGCCCAGGTATGCTACAACTTTTCTAAGCCCCAAAAAATGGGCTTCATATGGATCAATTCTACTAGATGAGGCCATCACTTCTTTTTTCTTAGTAAATTGGATTTGTTAAAGCCCTATATTTATACTAATCATGTGATCACTATTCAACAGTTATATTATCAATGGTAACAATTATTAAAGGTATTTTAAAATCTAAAAACATAAAACTAAGGAAGTGTATATGTTTTATATAACCATTTTTATATAATAAGACATTTAATTAGATCAAGAGGAATTTTTATTAACAAAACTTTGGTTCCTTACTAAATGTATGTTCTATATATTTAAGAAGTGGTTGGGAGGTGAAAATTAGTGAATTACCACCATATGAAGCTAAATATAGAAGTGGATATCCCAAGGAGAAAGAATAACATGAGAAGAAATAATAAGTAAAGGAGCATATGGAGATACAATCAATGACTAAAGATAAAGAAAAATATAATATGGAGGATCTACCTTAACCCCAAACAGCTTTCAGTTCAATAATGAACCCACTCAATAGGACTTGTAAAGAGGCCCTACAATAATAGATAATGGAAACATTCAAGAAAGTTGATGCGAAAAACCCATAATAGGATTCCACAAACCAAATACCATGGTATGAAAAGTTTCTCAAGGCTATGTATACTGAAAAATAAAATTAATGGAAATAAAAAGGTAATTTTGGGAAGAATTATTACTGATCTAATAACACCATGATTACCTAGAAAATATCAAGAACTAGATACTTTTATTATCAAATACACTATAAGAGAGATTAATTCTATTACTAATTTATGTGACTAAATATATTTAAATAATGTTTTTACTTACTCAATATATTCTTCCATATAGATAAGACAACTAAATGAAAATATAGTGGATATATAATTATCCAAACAATCCACTACCTAACTAGTATAAGTTTTAGAGGATATTAGGGTAATATTGAAAGTCATAATATTACCAGCTGATTTTTACATCTTTAATATGGAGGATGAAATGGGTATGGATCTTTACTTTATAATAATAAGTATTTTATTTTTAAAAACTACTAATACCATAATAAATTTTCATGAAGGAACATTTTTAATGGATTTTGGAGAAGGGATATTTTTAATGTATTTTGGAGAAGAAACTATTAATATCGGTATTCAAAATTTAAAACAATAACCTCCCATTATGAAATTTCTTTTTTATAAGTAATAAATTGAAATATTATATAAAATAATAATTTTAGTAGTAACCCTAGAATTACTAAACCATTCTAATGAATCTATTTTTCAAAATAAATTAAATATATAATCGGATAAATGTAGTCATCATTTTGAGGATCCAGATAAATAATGATTATATGATTTTTATCAAATTTTTTACTAATTATTATGCTTTCATTTTGTAGGTTTCAATAATGGTAAACATTGACTTGAAACCATCATTATAGCACCCCTATGAACTAGAAATTAAGCTACTACCATATAATTTAAAATATATATTTATTAAGGAATATGAGAAATTTTTTATGATAATCCCAAAAATATGGAGCCTAATAAATACAAAAAACTATTGAACATTAAAAAAAATACCATAGATTGATCATTGGGATACATCTATAGGATTAATCCTCTAACCTATGTGCACTATAACCTTCTTCAAAATGAAGCAAAATCTATGAGACAAACCCAAATATGAATCTACGTAACCTTAATGGATTTTGTGATAAATTAAATTAATATATTTTCGTAGATAGAATCAAATACCCCATCTCATAATCCCAATGAGTGAGTCACATTCAGATTGTATGAAAAAAATAAAAAACAATACTGTAAAAAATTAGAATAATGAACAAGTGCCCAACAGGTTTCAAAATAGCTAGAGGGACTACATTAGCTATAGAAAATTAAACCATATAACCCAAATATACCATTTCTCCATCCATTTTGTAGATAACATGTTAGAAATAAAATCTAGGAAGCTACATTATTTATTTTTTGGTATATTTCTTGGTCATTTGCAGGTTCCTATAGCAATATAAGATCAAGAAAAAACTACAGTCATCTTCCCATTGTAAATGTTTTCATATTGAAGGATTTTTTTGGGCTATGATATGCCTTGGGTAATTTCGAACATTACATGGTAATCATATTTTTAGATTTTATTGAAATATTTATGGAGGTATGTCTCAATGAATTTATTATGCATGGGACATGTTTTAAAATATACCTTCAATATTTTGAAAAAAAATTAAAGAAATACATTCAGAAAAACTTTTTTAAACCTTTTAAAAATCTCATTTCAAGGTTAATAATGGTAATGTTCTAGGCCATATCATTTATAAGTAAGGGATTAGAGTATAAAAGTCTAATGTTAATATTATTAAAACACTACCTTAAACCACCACTGTGAAACATATTTAATCATTTTTATGGCTTTTTAGAGCATATATAAGCTTTATTAGAGATTTTTTCAAATATTTTTGGCCTTTTACCAACTATATGATGAAGGATTTATAATTTTTTTGATGAATAATGCAAGATATAATTTAATAGACATGAGTAGTGTCTGACCACTTCCCCTGTAATCAGTCTACCAACCTTAGATATTCCCTTTTAAGTGTAATTTTATACCTCCAACCAATCAATGGGAGCATTATTATCATAAAATATCTATTGACACACCCATGTGATTGCTTATAATAAAAAAAATAGGATGCAACTCATAAAAAATATAATATTACAAAAGGATTTATTGCCTATTATCATTGCATTAGAAAATTTTCATTCATGTTTTTTAGTAAGTAAAGTAATTATTTACTATGATCATGCATTCCTTAGGTATTTAATCAATAAATCTGATGTAAATCAAACATTGGTATGGTGTATATTGGTACTACAAGAATTCAAATTTGAAATCAATGATAATACATATTTTGAGAACCAAGTTATATACCTCATGAGAATATTACCACATACTATTGTGGTAGAAGCACTGACAGAGACAATTCTTAATGATTCTATCTCTAGTGTGCAACTATATAAACTCATAAAATCACCCTAGTATGCTAATATGGAAAAATACTTGGTAACATCAAAGGAACCCTCATTATTTTTCAAGTATAAAACTCTTAATTTTAAATATGAATCAAAATACTATGTTTGGAAGGATACTTATTTTTAATAAAATTAGTGATCAAGTGATTATGATATTTTTACCTAAGGAATAGGTCAATTATTTGCTACCCTTTCATTTATAGGCTATTTTTGACAAATTAGAATAGCTAAAAATGTATTATATGCTGGGTTGATTGGGCTAAAAATTAAATATTCAAATAATATCTATAAATCATTTAAAAATTGTTAATTAAGTTGAGGAATTTAAAAAAAGGAAAAAAATCACCCACAAACTTTTATTTTACGCAAAATATTAGAAGCATTTATTATAGACTTCATGGGTCCATTTCTTATTTCTTTTGGGTTTACCTATATTATATTAGTATTAGATTATGTTTCAAAAATTATTGAATCCAAAGAAGCTACAAATAAATATTAAATACTAGTTATTGCGTTTCAAAATTCATGTATTTTTTAGATTTTGAATACATTAGGAAATAATAAATGATTAGGGCACACATTAGTAGAAAAAAGAACACATAAGAACACATAAATAGGTATGAATTTTGATACAATACCTCTACTACCTACCACCCATAGAAAAATGGGAAAATTGAGGTACAAAATATTAAACTAAAGTAACTTTTAGAAGGGGCACTACACCCCAACTAAATGTATTAGAGTAAAAATATAGAGGACACACTCTACGTATATAGAACTATCTTCAAAACCCCCAATGTAACACCCGAGACTTTTATAAGAAATATTTTGTTTTTATGTTATATAAATCATCAAAGGAATATTTCACTACACACAACACTATCTTGGCTTGCTTTACACGCAATCGTGACCTTCCTCGATAGCTTGCGTCGTACGCAATACCGAGTTTCACTAAACAATGATATGCTATTAAAATATTATTAAAACTAGCTATTATGAATAGTAATACCCACTTTTTGAAATTTTGTAAATTTTATTTTTCAAAATTTACTTCATTTTCGGATTCGGAATATCGAAATTAGCCTAGGCTGAAATTTTGTTATTTTTCAGAAAATTTTCAATTTTTGATGAATAGTGAAAACACTAGGTTACTATTTAAAACCCGACTTTTTATTTAAATAATTATTTATTTTAATTAAATTTATTTTAGGTCAAAATTGATACATAATACCTATATAAGTTCAATACAATTCATTGGAGTCATTTTCTAATAATTTTAGATCTATAAAAATTTTATTGAACTTTTGACCGTCTTTTGCCCACCTCCTATGAGAATTTGAAAATTTACATAAAACTTAATTTAACCGCTTCGGTGAGTGGAATTTAAAAAATCAAAGAGACACAGTTGATGTCAGCAAGTAAAATGTGGTTCAATGAGATGAAAATAATTTTTGGTGAATAGTAACATTTTAATTTTATTTACCACAATTAAAAGTAAATAGGGTAATTAAGAGTAAAAATGATATTATTATTACCCTAACACATGTCCTAATTCTATTGTATAAGTGTAATTCGACCAAAATCAACCTTAGTAATAAAATATGACCATTTAGTCCCACTTGGATTAGATTAGGACATTTATTATTAATTTATTTAAAGAAGGGTTAAAATAGTTAAAATCAAAGTTTAATAAGTAAATAATTTTTAATATAGGGTGATACATGAGATAAATTCTCCCATAAATATTCATTAGAAATATAAAATATTTCCTATATAATGGTATTTTATTTGTAATTTTTAGACATTAAATAATTTAATTTATTTATGACCCAATGATGATGTAGTAATTATCTTATTAATGAAATATTGACATAATTGATGTTATAAATACCCAAATAAATGTAATTTGAGACTTTTTATGAAGTAAAATAATTTTATAGGATAATATGGCATGTTAGTATTGATTTAATTAACTTTTTTTAATTAATCATTCTATTATGATTTTCACAAAAAATAATTACTAAATAGTGTCAAAATTGACATAAAATAGTTTTTAAAACAAATATTATATTATTAAATGTTATATTATTCCTAAAAATCTAAGGTTAGTCCAAATGACTTAAATAAGGTTATATATATTAATTTTAAACAACTTGGGGTTCTTTTGGCTTGTTATAGTAAGTTTATTAACCTTATAGTGTAAGAACACAAAAAGACACGGTAAAAGTAAAATTATTTAACTTAAAGTTAAATCTAAATGATAAGGTTAAAATAGGAACCTAAACTTGTATAAATTCTATTGGATGAGAGGTTTTCGACCCATACCCACCTTAGATTCTAACTAAATCAATTTGGAGCTATTTAAAACCGACTATGACTTTATAATAAAATAATAGTTTTTGTTTTTCCAAAGGTGCCCCTCTCCTCCCTTATAAAAGGGAACCTCCTCCCTCTCTTCCTCACACAACTTTGAGTCTTCAAGCTCGTCCAACCCCTACCAAATTCTCTTCCCCACTTTCCTAGAAACATCCTAGAGGTCCTGTTCTTCTTCAAATACCACTTTTAGTTCCCTAAAAGGAGGTGTCAAAGAAGCGCTTCAAAGAAGAGGTAATGTCTGTTACCGATTCTTTCAACTTTATTTCTTCTTCCACTTCTTCTTCTTTAGTTGTTTAATTACTAATTAATAACCTCATTGTCACTCATATACTGATATGTAATTATAATTATGAAACAACCCTATTTCACCATCTATCCATCCTACGGAAAACGAAATCACCGCGCGTGTGTACGTACGGAATACCGTCTCCACGCCGTGGTGTAATCTATTTTCCACCACCACCTTACTTGGATGGGTATAATGGTGTAAATAATGAATATATATGATTATTTTAAAGTGATATTAATTCTGAAATAGTATAAATACACTCTAATACAATTCCACTATCATGGGAAGGATATCATCTCTCGTGCGTACGTACGGAATACCGTCTCCACGATGTGATGCGACTCATTCTACATGATTTTCATTGTATAATGATTAAATAAATTAATTGAATAAATAAATATGATATATATTACACTAATACCATTCTGTAAATGAGGTATATATAACCTAAAAGAAGAATAAGAATTTATTCGACAAAACACGCATAAGAACAAAAAGCAATAAACACCCGAATAACAAATAACAATGAAATATTACTAATAAGAAGCTAGGAATATGACCATATATGATATCATAACAATGAGTATGATTCTGGAATAAGTCAATGACATTATTTAAATAATTATACATGAGGTTTGGATACTTACGAAGCAAATCGTACCTAAGGTAAGGGAAATATCGCAATCTCATTTTTATTCGAGATTGTTTATACTTTGGAATTTACTGGGGTGTATTTTATCATCCACATCCATGTTTCCTAAATATGTAATATTTATATCCTTCTACAATTGTTTATATCCAATTTTACCCTTCGTTTAGTTTTTATTAAAACATATGAAAGGAATCTTTTGTCATTTTTCGTATGATGTACTTTTTGACTTTTCCGACAAAAGTACGAGAAGAATGTTTTTTTAACTTATACATAATGAATGGATTTTTAAAACATTATTTCCAAGAATCTTACTTTACAAGTTTTCAAGTTTATTATTAATCAACTTCTTTTAGTTTAAAATTGTATGACATGTTAAGAAAGGAAAAAAAAATTGAAGTAGAAAGGATATTTTCCTCAAGAATGGAGTTCAAGTGTTTTATCAAAATTATTTTCCATCTAAGATAATATAGGGTTATATTTCTATCCCTATTATTACATTTATTTGATTATGTTGTGATGGAATTATTTTTATGAATTCCTTTATTTTATATGAATTGTTTTATGATATCACGATGTTTAAGAATCCCATTTTTATTACATGGGTTATGCAATGATGTATGATTTTTTTTTGATTTTTTGTCACACATAAGGATGGTATAATTATAAGATGGGTGGGACCTATATCTCCCTCCAATGAATTGGGTAAAGATTTTATATCTAATGAGATAGACATGGCTGGAACGGCAGGTTAAACCAGTTCAGTGAAACAAGACTGAAACGAAGAATGAACTCGGTTCAGAAATGGACTTTGTCCACTAAGATAGTCTTGTAAATGAGTCTTGACTAATAAGAAATGACTCTATATGATTATGTGTGTATGCCACAAATCTTCATGTTTTACGTTATGATTATTGTGATTACATTTCACTACCATGATTTATCCCATGTTATGAAATTATGAACTCTTTTGCAGGGTAAGATTTCCAAATTGTTATGTTCTTATGAATATGATGTGATAGATTTTTCTTTGGTTTACCCTTACTGAGAATTTGAGCTCACCCTTTTGTATGTTTTCTTTCCCCCTGGTCTGGAAGAAGGTTATTAACTAGGATATTCCAAAAGGGACTCTAGATATGATGAAATAAATGGGAGACAATGTAGATGCTTTATGCACCAGTTGTTTATGTTTCCCAGTTTCCAAAGACACTATACCTATACGATTCATTCATGGTTTTGTTATATGTTGTAATAAGTGTAATTCAATTTTGAAGTACTAACAATGTATGTAAAGTATGGGTCGTTATAGTTCGTATCAGAGGAAAGGTATAGTCAAACTTTGGAAACTAGGATGTGAAAGCCTTAGTAAGAATCATAAGGATAAGTCTAAGAATAGAACACAATATTAGTGTTTTAGAAATGGCCATGAATAACCTAGGATAAGACCTTAAGTGTGAAATTTTATTCTTGATTATGTGGTTTTCCTATTATAATTATTGTTTCTCATACTATTCTTCTTGGTTTTAGTCAATGGATGGAACCAAAAGGAACCATGTTAATGCGGAATGCGATGGGCAATGCAATGATTGTCCCCCTGATCAACCAAATGTTATGGGAGATGGAATAAAAAATCTTGTAGCCATGCTCACACAACTTTCTCAAGATATGAATCATGCCGGACTTCCAAACAAGCAAAGGAAGGAGCAACATTCTTTTGAACCCTTCATGAGACAGCATCCACCTTCATTCAGCGGGTCTATTGATCCATTAGTTTTTGAACAATGGATCAGTACTACTGAAAAGATATTTTCAGTTCTTCAATGTTCTGAACATGATAAAGTCATCTTAGCAGTGTATCGTTTGGAAGGTGATGCTGATCAATGGTGGAATCTTATCAAGAATATGAGACAAAGAGATGAAATTGAGTCCATGGAATGGGACGAGTTCAAGAACTTATTTTTCAATAAATACTTCCCTCGTATTCTTCAAACAAATATGGGGAAGGAGTTTCTTGAACTAGATAAAAAGGGTGATGAATCTGTTGGTACCTACGAAGAAAATTTTACAAGACTTGCAAGGTAAGCTTCTAGTATTATTATCCAACCTGAGAGTAAGATCGATCGATTCTTTAGTGGCTTAAAACCAAGTCTTTGAAGGGAGTTAGCCATAAGGGACTTCAATAGCTACAAGGAAATCATTTGATGTGCTCTCAAAGTTGATATGGAGATTCAAGTAACCCATCAGTCATATGGGTTTGATAAGAAGAGGAAAATGGAATTCAAAGGAAAATCTAAAGAGCACACAGAAAAGAAGATGAGTTTTCCCTTATGCTCAAAGTATGGAAAGAAACATGGAGGGAGTTGTATTAAAGGTACAAGTAAATGTTTCCAATGTGTAAAGGAAGGTCATCGGGCATTTGAATGCCGCAATGATGGGAATAAGATTTCTAGTGATGAAAACAAAGAAAAGGCTACATAGAGTGAACCTCCTACACTTGAATGTTACAAGTGAAAGGAAATGGGGAATTATACCAATCAATTCCCTAATCCAAGGGTTGATGATGATGGTCTATGTCAATAAACTCTTAAGTATAAAGAAAAAGGAATGTCACATGCAATTTCTATTAGCGATGTGGAGTACGATAACGAAGTGGTGAAAGGTACACTTACCATCCACTCTAAAGTAGAAAATGTTTTATTTGATCCTCGATCCACCCACTGTTTTATTTCTGAAGAATTTTCTAAGGGTATCACTGTATTACCTCAACAATTAGATGTTGAGTTAGCTGTGACAACCCCTAATGGCACAACAGTCACATCAAAAGTTTATAATTCTTTTCCGATTGAAGTTTGTGGGAAAGTGCTTCTTGCAAATCTTGTGATCCTTCCTATAGTGGAATTTGATGTGATTCTTGGCATGTATTGGATTTCTTTATATGGATCTCATATAAATTGCCAAAGAAGGGAAGTCACAATTCATATTCCAGATCAATCTATAATCGTCTATCGATGCAAGGATGAACATAACCTTCCAATGAAAATTGCTTCCATCTTATGGGTCTTGATTCCACTAAATGAATTTTATTTATCTCAAATGGTTGGTGAGAAACTCACGATTAAGAATATGCCCATTTTACGGGAGTTTGATGATGTCTTTCCAGAGGAATTATCGTGTCTTCCACCAAATCGTGAAGTTGAGTTTTCAATAGAACTCGTACCGGGTGCTTTGCCTATTTCAAAGACACCTTGTAGAATGGCCCCATTTGAGTTGCAGGAATTAAAGAAGCAACTCCAATAGAATCTTGATAAGGGGTTCATACGCCCTAGTGCATCACCTTGGGGAGCACCTGTTCTGTTTGTTATGAAGAATGATGGATCAATGAGACTCTGCATTGATTATTGAGAACTTAACAAGATCACTATCAAGAACAAATATCCTCTCTCGCGCATTGATGACTTATTTGACCAACTACACCGAGCTCAATACTTTTCCATGATAGATCTTTGTGCAGGGTATCATCAATTAAGGTTCAAAAGGGAGGATATACCAAAGATGGCTTTCCGTACAAGATATGGACACTATGAATTTATAGTGATGCCATTTGGTCTTACTAATGCCCCTGCTATCTTCATGGATCTGATGAATAGAGTCTTTAGAGACTAACTTGATCAGTTTTTGGGTAGTCTTTATAGACGATATTCTTGTATATTAAAAGATCATGGAAGAACATGAAGAACACTTGAGAATTATATTGAAGACCCTGCAAAAGGAGAAGCTTTAGGACAAATTTACCAAGTGTGAATTTTGGCTTCAAAAAGTTTCATTTTTGGGTCACATGATCTCAAAAGAGGGGATATGTGTGGATCTAGAAAAAACAGAGATTATCGAAAGATGGTCTAGACCAACAACAGTAACTGAGATCCGAATTTTTCTTGGTTTGGCTGGATATTATCGAAGTTTTGTGAAATATTTCTCACAGTTATCTAATCCACTCACCGAGTTGAATCGGAAAGGAGTTAAGTTTTTTTGGACGGAGGAATGTGAAGAGAATTTCAAGGAGATGAAAAGAAGGATATCTAGTGCACCTGTGCTCACACTGCCTTGTAGTAGAGAAAGGTTTTTGATCTACAGTGATGCATCCAAGAAGAGATTGGGGTGTGTTCTTATGCAAAATGATATGGTGATAGCTTATGCCTCACGACAGTTGAAAATCCATGAGAAAAATTACCCATCTCATGATTTGGAGTTAGTTGCGGTAATCTTTGCATTAAATATTTGGAGGCATTATCTTTATGGAGAAAGGTGTCACATTTATACTGATCATAAATGTTTAAAGTATATTTTCACATAAAAGGAGCTGAATATGTTCCAAAGAAGATAGTTGGAGCTGATTAAGGATTACGACTGCTCAATTCATTACCACCCTTGGAAAGAAAACAAGGTGTTAGATGCATTAAGTCGAGAAGACCATGCCAGCTTAACCATTATAAGGATCACAAAAGATCCAATATTTATGGATTTACAAAGGATGGATAATGGAATTATAATGAAAGGGGAAAAATCGTATCTTTCTCAAATGAATGTTCAACCATCTATACATGTGAAGAATAAAGAGGCACAGAAATAAGATGTAGAGTTACAAAAGAATGTGAGAAATGTTCCTGAATTCAACCTTGATTGTGATGGGAAAATAATGTTCATGAATCGGGTTTGTGTTCCTCCCATCCCTGAATTAAAGAAGGAGCTGCTGGATGAGGCTCATAGTTCTTCATTCTCTATTCATCCTGGAAGCACGAAGATGTATAGGGACCTAAAAGAGTACTTATGGTGGGATGGCATGAAAAGAGATATTGCTGAATATGTCTCTCGATTCTTGATTTGTCAGAAAGTTAAAGATGAGAGATAGAAGTCTAAGGGAATGTTAAAACCATTACCCATAACCGAATGGAAATGGGAAAACATCACTATGGACTTTGTCACCAGACTTCCTAAAACATCCAAAGCCAATAATGCTATCTGGGTCATAGTTGATCGTCTTTCAAAGTTTGTACACTTCATTGCTATTAGAGAGGATTTCTCCCTAGATCAGCTTTCTAGGATATATGTAAAGGAAGTGGTAAGATTTCATGGAGTACCACTTTCTATTATATCTGATCAGGATCTGAGGTTTACCTCAAAGTTCTGGCTAATTCTTCAGCATACTCTGGATACAGATTTGAGTTTCATCACTGCTTATCATCCTCAGACAGACGGTCAGTCTGAGAGGAAAATTCAAACTCTAAAAGATATGTTGAGAGCTAGCTCTATGGATTTCAAAGGTGGTTGAGATCAACACCTACCTTTGGTGGAATTTTCTTATAATAATATCTTTCACTCCAGTATTCAGATGGCTCCTTATGAAGCTCTCTATGGAAAGAAATGCAGGACTCCCACTTGCTGTGATGAAGTTGGGGAAAAAAAGCTATTAGGACCTGATCTTGTTTATGAGATGGCAGAAAAGGTCCGATCTATTCAACAACACATAAGAGCATCTCAGAGTCGACAAAAAAGTTATTTCGAAAACTGAAGAAAAGACTTAGAGTTTGAAGTGGGTGATAAAGTGTTCTTATGAATATCTTTTTGGAAGAGAGTATTGATATTTGGAAAGAAGGGAAAGTTAAGCCCTAGGTATATCGGTACTTTCGAAATACTGGATCGTGTTGGGAAGGTAGCTTACCGATTGGTGCTTCCACCGAATCTCTCTCAAGTTCATGATGTGTTCCATGTATCTCTCCTGAGAAAGTATATACCTGATCCTTCACATGTACTCAGCTCAGAAGTTGTACCACTGGAACAAGATCTTTCTTATGAAGAACAGCCGATAGAGATTCTGGATCGTAGCGAAAAAGTCATATGGAACAAGACCACTCGCTTGGTGAAAGTTTTATGGAGGAACCACCAATTAGAAGAAGCTACATGGTAGATTTAGGATATGATGAGGGAGAGGTATCATCATCTGTTTATTACAAAGTGACGAATTTCGAGGGCGAAATTTATTTTAAGGGGGGTAGAATGTAACACCCGAGACTTTTATAAGAAATATTTTGTTTTTATGTTATATAAATCATCAAAGAAATATTTCACTAAACACAACACTATCTTGGCTTTCTTTACACACAATCGCGACCTTCCTCGATAGCTTGCGTCGTACGCAATATCGAGTTTCACTAAACAATGATATGCTATTAAAATATTATTAAAACTTGCAGTTATGAATAGTAATACCCACTTTTTGAAATTTTGTAAATTCTATTTTTCAAAATTGACTTCATTTTTGGATTCGGAATATTGAAATTATCGTAGGGTGAAATTTTGGTATTTTTCCGAAAACTTTCAATTTTTGATGAATAGTGAAAACACTGGGTTACTATTTAAAAACCGACTTTTTATTTAAATAATTATTTATTTTAATTAAATTTATTTTAGGTAAAAATTGATACATAATATCTATATAAGTTCAATGAAATTCATTGGAGTCATTTTATAACAATTTTAGATATATAAAAATTTTATTGAACTTTTGACCGTCTTTTACCCACCTCCTTGGAGAATTTGCAAATTTACATAAAACTTAATTTTACCGCTTCTGTGAGTAGAATTTCAAAAATCCGAGAGACACGGTTGATGTCAGTAAGTAAAATGTGGTTCAATGAGATGAAAATATTTTTTGGTGAATAGTAACTTTTTACTTTTATTTACCACGGTTAAAAGTAAATAGGGTAATTAAGAGTAAAATGATATTATTATTAACCTAGCACATGTACTAATTCTATTGGATAAGTTTATATCGACCAAAAACAAACTTAGGAATAAAATATGACCATTTAGGCCCACTTGGATTAGATTAGGACATTTATTGTTAATTTATTTAAAGAAGGGTTAAAATAGTTAAAATCAAAGTTTAATAAGTAAATAATTTTTAATACAGTGCTATACATGAGATAAATTTGACTATAAATATTAATTAGAAATATAAAAAGATTTCCTACATAATGGTATTTTATTTGTAATTTTTAGACATTAAATAATTTAATTTATTTATGACACAATGATGATGCAGTAATTATCTTATTAATGAAATATTGACATAATTGATATTATAAATACCCAAATAAATGTAATTTGAGACTTTTTATGAATTACTATAATTTTATAGGTTAATATGAAATGTTAGTATTGATTTAATTAACTTTTTTTTAATTAATAATTCTGTTATGATTTTCACAAAAATCAATTACTAAATAGTGTCAAAATTGACATAAAATAGTTTTTAAAACAAATATTATATTATTAATTGTTATTTTATTCATAAAAATCTAAGGTTCGTCTAAATGTCTTATATAAGTTTATATATATTAATAATAAACAACTTTTGGTTCGTTTGGCTTGTTATAGTAAGTTTATTAACCTTATAGTGTAAGAACACAAAAAGACACGGTAAAAGTAAAATTATTTAACTTAAAGGTAAATCTAAATGATAAGGTTAAAATAGGAACCTAAACTTGTCTAAATTATATTTTATTAGAGTATTTTGACCCATCCTCACCTTATATTTTAAATAAATCAATTTGGATCTATTTAAAACCGAATATGACTGTATAATAAAATAATATTTTTAGTTTTTCCAAAGGTGCCCCTCTCCTCCCTTATAAAAGGGAACCTCCTCCCTCTCTTCCTCAAACTACTTTGAGCCTTCAAGCTCGGCCAAGCCCTGAAACATTCTCTTCTAAACATCCCTAGAAACATTCTATAGGTCCTGTTCTTCTTCAAAGACCAATTTTAGTGCCCTAAAAGGAGGTCTCAAAGAAGCGCTTCAAAGAAGAGGTAATGTCTGTTGCCGATTCTTTCAACTTTATTTCTTCTTCCACTTCATATTCTTTAGTTGTTTCATTATGAATTAATAAAATAAGTATCAATCATAAACTGATATGTTATTATAAGTATGAAACAACCCTATTTAACCATCTATCCATCCTACGGAAAATGAAATCAACGCGCGTGCGTACGTACGAAATACCGTCTCCACGCCGTGGTCTAATCTATTTTCCACCACCACCTTACTTGGATGGGTATAATGGTCTAAAGAATAAATATATATTATTATTTTAAAGTGATATTAATTCTGAAATAGTATACATACCCCCCAATACAATTCCACGATCATGGGAACGATATTATTGCTCGTGCGTACGTACGGAATACCGTCTCCACGATGTGATGCGACTCGTTCTACATGATTTTCATTGAATAATGATTACATAAATGAGTTGAATTAATAAATATGATATATATTACACTAATACCATTCTTTAAATGAGGTATCTATAACCTAAAAGAAGAATAATAATTTATTCGACAAAACACGCATAAGAACAAAAAGCAATAAACACTCGAATAACAAGTAACAATGAAATATTACTAATAAGAAGCTAATAATATGACCATATATGATATCCTAACAATGATTATGATTCTGGAATAAGTCAATGACATTATTTAAATCATTATACCAGAGTTTCGGACACTTACGAAGCAAATTGGACCTAAGGTAAGGGAAATATCACAATCTCATTTTTATCTGAGATTGTTTATACTTTGGAATTTACTGGGGTGTATTTTATCATCCACATCCATGTTTCCTCAATATGTAATATTTATATCCATCTACAATTGTTTATATCCAATTTTACCCTTCGGTGAGTTTTTAGTAAAATATATGAAAGGAATCTTTTGTCGTTTTTCGTACGAGGTACTTTTTGACTTTTCCGAAAAAAGTACGAGAAGAATGTTTTTTTAACTTATACGGAATGAATGGATTTTTAAAAAATTATTTGAAAGAATCTTCCTTTATAAGTTTTCAAGTTTATTTTTAATCAACTTCTTTTAGTTTAAAATTTTATGACATGTTAAGAAAGGAAAAATGTTTTTGAAGAAGAAAGGATATTTTCCTCAAGAATGGAGTTCAAGTGTTTTATCAAAATTATTTTCCATATAAGATAATATAGGGTTCTTTTTCTATCCCTATTATTACACTGATTTGATTATGTTGTAATGGAATTATTTTTATGAATTCCTTTATCTTGTATGTATTGTTTTATGATATCACGATGTTTAAGAATCCCATTTTTATTACATGGGCTATACAATGATGTATGATTTTTTCATTTTGATTTTGTGACACACATAAGAATGGTATCATTATGATATGGGTGGGACCTATATATCCCTCCAATGCATTGGGTAATGATTTTCTATCTCATGAGATAGACATGGCTGGAATGGCAGGTTAAACCGGTTCAGTGAAACAGGACTGAAACGAAGACTGAACTCGGTTAAGAAATGGACTTTGTCCACTAAGATAGTCTTGTAAATGAGTCTTGACTAATAAGAAATGATTCTCTATTATTATTTGTGTATTCCACAAAGCTTCATGTTTTAAGTTATTATTATTGTGATTACATTTCAGTACCATGATTTATCCCATGTTATGAAATTATGATCTCTTTTGGAGGGTAAGATTTCCAAATTGTTATGTTCTTATGAATATGATGTGATTGATTTTTCTTTTGTTTACCCTTACTAAGCATTTGAGCTCACCCTTTTGTATGTTTTCTTTCCCCCATGTCAAGAAAAAGGTTATTAATTAGGGTATGCTAAAAGGGACTCTAGATATGATGAAATAATTGGGAGACAATGTAGACGCTTTATGAACCAGTTGTTTATGTTTCCCAGTTTCTAAAGACACTATACCTATACAGTCCTTTCATGGTTTTTTTATATATTGTAATAAGTGTACTTAAACTTTGAAGTACTAATAAAGTATGTAAAGTATGGGTCGTTATACCCAAGGTATATCACCTTATAGAATAGTTTAAGGGAAATTGTTTCACATTCTTTTCGAAAGTTAGTATAAATCCTGTTGTTTTCTAAAGAAATTATGTTTGGAATTTAGTAGGGTGGTTAGAAAATAAATCTATAGATGATAGAAATATATGACATAAAAAGGAATATTATGAGGACACATTAATATAAAAATAAATAGCCATGTCTATACATGATACAATCATTCGAAGAAAAGATTTTATATTTATAAAATATTTTTATTTTTATCATATAGGATGATACTCATGTCTAGTAAGCTTTCTTCCAAATGAATTGTACCTTTTATAGTTACTAATACATTCCCATTTGGTTCAGTTGAGATCAAATATTCTTATTCACATAAAATACTTAAATTAAATGAACAAAATATGAAGAAGTTTCATAATGATTTTTAGAAATAACCAATAGATTATTTCAAACTACTTCCTATTGAATCTGAATAAGTACTACTAGGATTTGTTTTTCCTACAAACTAGTTTAGTCACTGACCTTTTTAGTCTATTATTCTTTAACAATAGTATATTGGGATTAATTATTAGTTTTTTCTGAGATGAGTCTGGGGGAGAAGAAAATTTATCTAGGATATAAATAAATATTTTAGATTTTATTTTATTTTTATATGTTTATGGATTGGAAAATAAAATGAAAATATGTTTTTTAAATTCATCCCCCCCCCACCACTAAAATTGATTAATAATCAAGTTATGATAAAAACCATGGAAAAATTTTCCTTAGAACTAGTGAAACTATAGTAATATAAAAGAAAAAAATGGGATCAAAATGATATCACAAGGAAGATAAAAATTTGAAGTTGAACTTAGGTAACACCCCCCCACCCCCCTCCCCCTCATTAAATTTATTAGTACCTCAGGGATCCTTTTATAATGACCTTTGGATATCACATATGAACTTGATTAAAATAAATAGATGTGGAAATAATTTTCAATTCTTCCTAAGTTAATAAATCACATGTGTTTGTGTTATCCCTCAAATAAGAGTTAGAGATACAAAAACATCTAGATTTCCATGTGTAGCATCTATTACATTAATAATAAATTATTCATAAAGGATACCTGTTATCTTGGTACAATTTATTTCTATGATTAGATACACTCATCTAATAATTCATTTTAAAAAAATGGTTGTGAAAAATTAAATAAGTTCTAATTGAAAAAAGGGATGGAAATATTTTGGTAAATCTAAACGTGGATGAAGAAGGGATGGATGATATATATTAATTACCTATATGAAGTGTTAAAGGGAACATTGGAGGATGGATCTTTGGGGAGATGTATTTTAGAATGTTCCAATTATTAAAATCTTAGTTCTAATAAGTTCTATTCTATTTACAATTATTAAACTAGAAATTTTTCTTTATAAGAAGTGGAACCATCATGATCTTGAGAAAAAATTCTTGTTTAAGTGTGGGGGTGATTAAGCCACAAATTTTTAAAATAGAAAATAGGATTCTATAGGATTTTTACTTTTACTTTCCTTAAAATCCAAATTATTGGATAAAATATTAGGATAATGTGAATATATAATTAAAATTAAAAAAATATTTGAATTTTGATTTATAATATTTGATTCATCTCTATAATTAATGAGAATACATACATTGGTTTTTTAGAGTTTCATTTAAAATTATTAATAAGATTTTAATTTTAATTTTCATTATTTTAATTCAATTATAAAATAAAGTGGACAAGACTACACAAGGTTTTTGGTTTCATGGGTTGTAGGTTAGAGGATGGAAATGATAAATGGATAAAGATTTTATAAGACTATATAGATTATGTAAGACATTTTTATAGTTTTTATGATTTTACATCTAGCCCATAAGTCTATGTACATAGCCAAAATTTGTCAAAGGGGTGGTATTTAAGACTTACTAGTGAAATTTTAAAACATTTATTGTTATTTTTTAAGACATGTGTTAAAATTTGTAGGACTTTTTCTTAGAACCTAATGAATTTTGTGGTATTTCATAATAATTTATTATGGACATGTAATATTTTATGCATATGAATCTCAAACCACATTAAAAATCAATGAGAATGTATGAATCTTTATTCCCTTCATAAGACTTCCATGTTAGTGTATGACTATATACTTTTCAAAAATATAATGGAATAGAATGAAAATTTATATTTATAAAAAAATAGGGTGTAACCTAAATTCAATTATCTTTTCCCCAGTCTTCCTAAATCCGGAAAAACTATCCCCAGATTCCACATAGTAATCATAAAACTAAAAAATAAGGAGAAGATCATGGGAATATAAATTCAAGTTGTGAATTTTTTAGAAGATCTATTTGTATGAATATGGACCATTTAACGAGACACATCGAACCATCAGAGGAAATGGGAGATGAGAACTGAAATACATAAGGATTTTGAAGTCAATGAAATCAATCTAGTCAATTAAAGACACTTATACTCACATGGGATACAATTAATCATTAAAAGTATGCTGATAATTTTTCTTCTTCTATATGGTAGAGGATATATGGATGGATATTGGTCAATCATTCTTGTGATATTATTGTTATTTGATGGAGATATTATTTTTCTTTATTCATTTTCTTTAATATTTATCATGTTAAGGCACACTAGATATATAATGTTTGACACAAGGAGATTTACCCCATCCTTATTAATGAATTCTAAATTTATTTGATTATTCTATTCTATTGGATCTTGGTGGGTGTATTTGACTTCATAGATAATAGGATGTTTCCATTATTCATTATGTTTGAATTATACTAATTTTCTATTGTGGTTTCACACACAAGCCCCTAGAATTGCCACATTTTCCATGTGATAAATGGATATGAGTTTTCCTAAGAGTAATAATAGATATCTAATTACTTGCATCCGTGAGAGTAGGGGTGAATTATTCATTGTATCTCCTTGTTCAAACCAAAAACATTTGGGATAATGTTACTGGTTTAGGTCCTGGTTAGTTAGTGAGAGAGAGAGGGTCCATTTGAATGAATAATGATTTCATAGGTAATTAAGGGAATATCCAATGTTATACCTCTAATTTTAAACTAAATTCAATAAATTATTTAATTGATTTATAAAACACACACACACTATTATTATCACACACTAAACCCACATAATACAAAATAAATCACTAAAAACTCCTTCATCTATATAGATAACCAAAATACCACTTTTATTACATTTTACTTAGGTGAAAAATATATTTGGTGAGGCCTGTAATAGCATATAAATTAATTAATCAACATAAAACACTATAAATATGACAATGCTCCCATCATCCCTCTTTTTTACACTAAACTCCTCTCTACTTTTAATAAAACCAAAATCCTTGGTTATATCATCCAAACTAATTTTCCAACTCCAAGATGTGTGTTTCAATCCATAAATTGATTGTTGTAACTTTAATACCTTATTATCATTATTTAGATACTAAAAAACATGGTTTTGTATTGTATACATATACCTAAATATATTTCCTTAAATAAAAGATTTTTTTCCTCCATCTAGTTGATATCATAGTCATGATAGGTTATTACGAAATGAAAAGTATGACTAAAATTTATCATAGCTATTAGAGTGGGTGTTTATTAATATTAAATACTAGGAATTGTTTTAACATTTTCCCATAAAATATACTTCATATCTATATTCTCTACCATCCATGTTATTTTTATTTTAGAAAAACCTCCTATACAATTTTCCTCTTATCCATTTAGGTGGATTTATAAAGTTCAAAAAATGATTTTTATACATGGATTATGTTTCAAATTTTATATACTTTAACTATTTTTTAGAATTTGAACCATCAATAGCTTCATGATAGGAATTAGTTTTATACCATATAAAATAAACTGCATCATTATCTTCCATAAGAAATCTATACCTCTCTAGATCCTAATAAATCTTATTAAATATTTGAGTTTATTATAATGCCCAAGTCTATTTAGTTTTCATAACTTCTTGTGGTACCATATCATATTATATCTCAAAAATTATTATTTTCTGTTTTTCATGAAATTCAATAATATCAAGTTTACTTTGATTGGTTCCATAATAAAAATATTCCTTCTCAATAAATATAAATCTTATTTATATATACATTTTTATAAATAGTATCTCATAATTCGTTAGTGATATCTAAAAATGGATGTTTATTATATTTATAAACAATTTTATCTAAATCGTTATTCTTTACATAAGTATTTTAACTCCAAATATTCATTAAATACAAGTTATAAAATCACATAGACCATATTTTATAGAGTTTCCTTACAATTAAATTAGATGGAATCTGGTTAAGTATAAATCTATATGCTTTAAGATCATAACCCCATAATTTAATAGGAAGGTTAGATTGACTCATAATTAATTAAACCATGTCTAATAATGTATGATTTTTTCTTCCAAATACACTATTCAACTATGGAGTTCCTATATAAATTATAAAACCAATCTATAACAACTTATATGATCAATAAAAATTCCACTAAAGTATTACCCACCCAAATAAAATCAACTTATCATAATAATTTTATAAATTGGTTTTGTACTACATTTTCTTCTTGAATAATTGGAAATTTAATAAAAACCATGTTTATGTTTTATAATAAATAAAAACCATATTTTCTAAATTCATCAACAAAAGATAAAGTAATTATAACCACCACTTCGTGGTAAAATCATTAGACCGCATATGTTATTATGTATTAAACACAATAAATCATTGGATTTTTCCCTTTTACAACCAAAAAGGAAATTAGTCATCTTCTATAATAAAATAAAATTCACATGTATTAAGTTATTCATAATCAAATGATTCCAATAATCCATCCTTAAAGAGTGTTTATATGTATTTATAATATATTTATATAATTAAACAATTATAAGAATAAGTGTTTTTGAATCATTTATTTCAACCTCATAAACCATATTTCTAATTATCTAAATTATTTAATTTATATTTCTATTTATGGATGGAATATAGTGATTATTTTATAATTCTAAAAAAAATACTAGGTAGATATATATCAAGTGATCCTACCACCAATGAAACAACCCTTTCAATATTACCAACACATAAATCCACTTATCCCTTGTCATAATTCTCTTTTAATTCATGTATTTGTATATTATCATATTTTTTTAATACACAATTATATCAAATACCCATGAGTAAAAATTAAAAAAAAATATTTCTTAAACATACTTTTCTTTATACTTATTTCTCTTCATTTTATAACTAAGAATATTTATCATGTTAAAATTATAATCAATATCATAATAAAACGGACTAAAAACATATCTCAAAACAAATTTTGTACTTAATGTCACTCTAATATATAATTAAAAAAATTTATCAACTATGTTTCATATTTTACCTTGTTTTGTCTTAAATAAAAATTGTTGAATTAATTAGATAAATTAATTATAGTTTGTTTATAATTAATTTGGATCCTCTTGGATGACTTAAGTGTTCATGGATGGTTGTGGTATTTGATGATCGCTTATAAAGGTATGAAGTGAGATTGATTAAGTGGATAAATCTGGTTTTATGTTGGAGGTTCCTTATATTACCTTTTATATTTTTGTTCATATATTGTATACAATGATAGAGTGGTTCATAGTGTGTGCGTGACCTGAGTACGCGCTTTGAGTAGTTTCCCATTTTGTGGATGAGGTTAAAATTTTGGTTCGACTATTATAAATCCTTGGAGCTTATGGATTTATGATTTATCTATTTATGGATAATAAGGCAATGTTAGAGACTTGGTTATATAGATATAGAACCATAAAGGATGTAAACTCTTATGTTAAGAATCTCATGACCTAGGAATTTTACATAGTAGTATATTATGCTCACCCAGAGTAGGGGATAGGGTGATTTTATTTTATTTATATTGATTTGGTTATATGAAATATGTTCTTTAGTGGGTATGTGTTAATAACCTAGGATACAACAAAATATAGTTTTATTTTCCCTTGAGTGGTGAGTCCGGATACTTAGAACATGGTAAGACCCTTTATCCTTATATTTTGAGAACAAAGTCACTGATGTCTATGATAGCTTCAAAATTTTTGAAAGGAAGTTTATTTTTTGGAGTTTCATAGTCCTTATATTATGTTGTGAGCCTTCTACAACATTCATGATTGTTCTTTGGTAATTCTCATGTATAGGTTTGGTTAAGGGGTGATCTAGCCAATTTGAAAATACATTAATTTGAAAATTATTTTTATAGAATTAATGTTGTAATATGGGTGGTTGAATGGAATCATAATCTATGTTGTGGAAGTCCATTCTTGATGTATTTTTAGTATGAGTACTACATTATAGGCATGAATAACCTATAAAGAAATCAAGTCAATGGGTCTGATGCCTAGGGTGATTACTCATTCATTGCAGCTATGAAATGTGTCTACATTCCTATATTCATAGTGATTAACCATTCATTTTAATTTCTATTAATGTGGTGATGTATATTTTACCTTGTGAGTGACTAATTGTAAATCATCCACCATGAGATTTATTAATTGGGAAAATATTTTTTTTGGTGACCCACCTTTTTATTGTATGAATTTAACAAAAATTCCTTGAAATAATATTACATAATTAACTCTAAAAGACCTTTTAATGTTTAATCTATTTGAAACTAGGTAAATATTAAAATTAATACATGGTATATAAATTAAGACATTAAAAAATAAAATCCTCTTGAAAGGCTTCCTTATTATCCCATCCGAGATCATCTCACTACATTTTTTTCTTAGGGAAATTTATCAAATGAAATGGGTGAGAATAAAGACTAGTAAGGTAAAAACAATGAAATAGAATTTAATAGGTGAAACATTAGGAATAATATAAGAAACATGTACATAATAACTTGAGGTATAATTTAACTTCAAGAACAAATAACATGAGTCATAACATGGAAATGTGGCTACAACATAAACATTGAGACATTCATAAACATATCATCATAGCTCATCACTAAGGTTTTTTAAAACATATACCAAGGATTTTGATAAATCTATCCTAAAACATTACCAATTTATGCATCCAAGTAATCATGAACATTTTATATCTATATATTACTTCTTTACCCAATGAATTAGGTAATTATCAGGACACACGCTTCTTATATCTAATATTATGTGTGCCACATCAATCAAAAAACATAAGTTCATATTATTTATAACCCATGAGTAAGTAATGTGGGTATCATACATGGATGTAACAAATTAATAGTTTAATGGTACATCTAAATGAATTCCATTTAATTAAAACAGGGTTGGGTATTCATGACATTAATATAAAGCTTGGAAAATCAAGGGTTTATTTTGATAGTGTAATGGGAAAACAAAAGGGTTATTGAAATGGGTTTAATGAGATATAAAGAAATTATTTCATAATCATGATATCATAAACCCAATAATAGTGGTGTTTATATGAACTTTACAACATATAATATTAGGAATCGAAATCCTTATACAAAATAAGTACTTGAATTCAAAAAGTATAGGAAGTGATCCCTTACATTGGGAGGATGCTTCATAAGGATATAAATAGGATTATTAAAACCATAGAACCAGATTCGATATACTATTTAGAGGTATATTTATAGATAATATTTTCTCAATGGATTTTATGCGGAGAGTGAGGAGGTAATTTTAGGTATTACTACTTGAGGAGGGTGGTCTTAATGGAATAAATAGTGAATGTTTTTTGTATTTTACGCTAACCACTTTTGGGTGGCATTAATTTCAAAAAAAAAATTGGTTGATAATTAATATTTTAAAATTTTTCTATGAATGTAAAATATTTAAACCTCTAATTTAAATTTTTCATTTTTAGTTGACTTATGTCTTTATCTTTTAATTTTAGCATTTTACATTATTTTACCTATATTGTGGTAACACTATTTTTTTACCACAGTAATTTTTTTGTGGCCAAAAAATAAAATTTCTTTTTATAAAAACTAGGAAATTATAATTCCAAATACTGAATCTATTTTAATTTGTTTAATTTATAAAAATTATAAAAATTAATTCTAAAATGATATGTGTATAACTCATAAAAATTGTCTTTTTAGAAAAGATAAAATCATTGTTTTCAAAATGTTAAGAATGTGTTTCTTAATGAAATTCATTATTTATTACTTAAGTAAATTTTTATCAATAATAAATATTATGAAATTTAAATTTATGATCATATCATTATTATATCATAGGAGTTATGGTAGTTTATAAAAACGGTATTTCCACCTTTCAACCAAAAAATAAACTTTATTTGAAAATTACCATAAATTCCCCCTAAGTTAATTACATTATTTAGAATTTAAAAATGATATTTATTTTACTGAAATAATTCACAAAATAATATTATTTTAAATTTTAAATAAAAAACTTTATTTGTTGAAAATTAACCATTTTTATGGAATAATAAATTGTCTGTCTTTTTTAAAAAATTACTTAGGACTTTGTTAATTTATATTATCATTTAAAGTGTTTTATAATATTATTTTTTGAAAAAAAAATAGTTTTTAAAAATATATTAAATTCATCATAAAAAGTAATTTTAATATAAATTAAATATATTTATATTTTAAAAAAATACAATTTTTGTTTCTTCTTTCGTAATCCCAACAGTTTCTTTGTGTCATATTCATAACCAAAAAAATAATTAACAACTTTCTTATTGATTAATGGCCATAATTACAATTGGATTTGTTATCCAAATTTCATAATATTGAATGGTTATATTTTCTAATAAAGACACCATCATACTCAATTCATCATTCACTACTTCACTTACAAAGGGTAATACATATCCTTCAATAATGTCAAACATTTTTTAACACATCTATTTATTTTTATAATATTTATGGTAGGAAAAATATTAATGGGACAACTAATTCTTATGGAGTTTCTTTTATTTAAAATATTATTCTTCTAGGTGTATATATCTTTGCTTTTCCAAGTTTTAGTAGTTCATATCAATGCATGATGTGTAATAGTAATATAAAATGTTTAAACCTTTTTTCTATGACTATTGTAAAACATGATAAAATGGTTCTTGAAAATCAAGTGTTCTTTTATTAATAAATGGATAATTTCTGGTCGTTACATTCTCCCCCTTAAAAACATTTCATCATTGAAATTTTCTCTTATTTATTGATAAGTTGTAATTCATATATGTAATTTAAATAATAAGAGTATTTCATAATAATATTGTTATTTCCTTCATCATTATTAGTGTATTTCACAACTCCAACATAAAAATGGTAAATTCCTCGGTGAAGTTTCCCTTAGTGTGAGACATGATGTAATTGAGATTTTGAAATCAAATCAAAAATACACAATCATTTATATAATTTTTAGTGAAATAAAAAAGGTTTTGGATATATCAAATTTTTTATTGCAGGATAGTATAATATTTAAATAACTATATAAAATATTCGCAATAGATTTTTTAATAATAATGAGGATTAAATAATCTGTAAGGGATAATGATGTTGTAAAATATTTTTTTCCTTCCAGCTCATAATTATCTTTGAATTATTGAAATGAAAAAATTTAAAACATGAAATTCAATATCTGTAACTAAATTAAAACAAGATTAATTACCTCATATATCAAACCTTTTTCTCAAAATAAACAATTAAATAATTATAATTTTAAGAATCATTAAGATAATAAATTCTAAAGGAGATTTTAATCCTAATTTTTTTTCAGACATTGGGCTTCTAGGATCTTATATATTAATATTTTCTTTATTTTAAGATAAAAATTTACAATTTTTATACATATTTCAGGTCATTTTGTAAAAATATTATTATAACCAAATAATATCTCTTGGAAGTGTAACACCAATTGTGTAGTAAGATCTCATTCATCATGAACTAGAATGATGACTGAGATATACTTGACCAACTATTTTAGGGGATTGGACCCTGAGATGCATCTTTGTCGAAACCATGTCTACTTGTAGTATCCAGAAAAGGATTTCATTTCTTGAAAACCACTTTATTTATACATAACCAAAATTTTAGAATGATTTACTATATTTATACATAACACTAGGTATCATAATGAAATTTTATAGTGACATGTTCCATAAATGACTAAACCATTATCTAATACAAAATATTTTGAATCACCTTTTTATTACATGATTTTAACCATAATTCCTTAACATAATAATACATAATTAACTTAAAATTCTCTTTTAATGTTTATGTTCTTAAAACCTATTAAAATAATAAAAGATATAAATGGAAAATAAATTAAATAATAAAAAAAATTAAAATTCTCATCAAAGGCTTCTTTATTATCCCTTACTAGATCATCTAACAATATAGGGTTTTCTGGGGACATTTATCCAGTAAAATGGGTGATCATAAATCTGAGTAAGGGATAAACATTATAAGAGGAAATCACCAGTGAAACATAATTCATAATATATGAAATATGCATATAATATGTTGAGTCATAATGTAATTAAATGAACATATAACATGAGTTATAACAAGGAAATGTTGCTACAACATAAACATTGAGACATTAATAAACATATAACTATAGCTCATCACTAAGGTTTCATAAAAAATATTAACAAGAGTTTTTACCAAGGTATCATAAAACATTACTATGGTATAATTCCAAGGTCTCACGAACATGTCATCTCTAGATACTATTTCTTTACCCAATGTATTGGAGCTTTATCAGGGGACACACTTTATATGTCTAATATTATGTGTTCTACGTAAATAAAAAATCACATGTTCATGTAATTTATAACCCGTTATTAGGGAATCTGGGTATCATATATAGATTCATCGAATAAATAGTTTAATGATAGATAAAAATTAATACACTAAAAATAATATAATTTTGGTCATTCATGATAAGAAAATATAACTTCCAAATTAAAGAGTTTATTTTTCCAGTTTAAGGGGTATAAAAAGAGATATTGAAATATGTTTAATGATTGGGAAAGATATTATCTCATAATAAATAAATTATAAACATATAAATGGGGGGTTTATACACACCTTACACTATAAAATATTGGTAACAAATTGCCCTGTAAAAATTTTGTACTTAAATTGAAAAAAATGGAGGAATGTATCCCTTAACTTGGGAGAATACTTCTTAAATTTTGAGAGAGGATTAATAGAACATTATAAAAACCTTGGAGATACTCTTGAGAGGTTTATTAATATAAAATTTATTCTCAATGAATTTTTTGTCAAATTGAGAATGGAATGTGGGTATTTGTATATGAGGAGGGATGGTTTTAAGGGATTAAATAAATATTATTTGGTATTTAGGCTAACTACTTTTGTTTGGAATTAATTTCAAAGGTATTTTTTCATAATTAATATTATAATGTTAGGTTAATAAATTAAAATATATAAACCACCCATTTAAAGTTTTCATTTTATGTTTCCTTGTGTATTTAATTTTTCATTTTAACCTTTTACATTATTTTACTTATACTATAGTAACTCTTTTTTTTACCATGATAACTTATTTGTGCCTAAAAATGAAATTGGAATTATTGAATAATTTTTTCCTTTTAATTAAAAATATGAAATCTATTTTACTTGTTTAAATATATAAAATTTTTAAAAATTAATTCTGATATGATTCGTGTAAACCTCATAAAAGTAAGTTTTTTTAGAGAAGATAAAATCCTAATTTTCAAAATGTTAATCATGCATTTATAAATGTAGAAAATTATTTATTATATTTAATAATTAAGTAAATTTTGATCAAGAATACGGACTATGAGAATTTAAGGCTTGATCATATCATATTTATACTATAGGAGTTATGGCATTTCATAAAAAAGGTATTTTCACTTTTTAACCCAAAAATCAACTATTTAAGAAAAATACCATAAATTAACCATAATATAATTTTGATCTGTTGAATAAAAAAATATTTATTTTATAAAAATAATTATATTAATATAATAATTTATCTTTTAAATAAAAATACTTATTTACTGATTATTAACAGTGTTTGTAACATAGTAAACTGGCTACCCAATACAAAAATTACTTAGGACTTTGTTGATTTATATTATAATTTAAAAGGTATTTTATAATATTATATCAGGAAAATAAGATTTATTTAAAAATTATAAATTCATTATAAAATTTAATTTTAATATAAATTAAATATATTTATAGTTTCCAAGAATAAAATTTGGTTACTTCCTTCATAAACCCAAAGGTTTCTTTATTGCATGTTCATAACCAATAAAATAATGACCAATAGTATTATTTATTATTGATTATAATTATCATCGTCCATATTAGGAAATGGTCATAATGTTTAATGTACATATTTTTCTATAAATACACTATCATACTCACTTTATCATTCACTACATCACTTACAAAGGTTCTTACATATCCTTCAATAAGGTCTATTTTTTCATATTGTTTCTCTTTATTTTTACATTATTTATGGTAAGAGATATGTTTATGGGATAATTAAATCCTATAGATTTAATTTTTGTGAATATAATATTCTTATAATTGTATATATATTTATAATTCTTCTTTTTAGTAGTTCATATTTACGCATGATGTGTAATGGTATTATGAAAAGTAGAAGTCATTATGTGTGTTACTATTTTAAAAAATAATAAATGGTTATTTATAGGAAATTACTAATTTATTAATAGATAGATAATTTCAGGTCTTTGCATCCTTCACCTTAGATAATATAAGTGATATATCATTCATCATGAAGATTTTGGATTAGTGATACTACATTCACCCAACAATGCCTTTCACACTGCCATTATTGATGGGTGATTCCTTATTAACTTGGAGTGGCCTCATTTTCCACCGTTATGATTGGTGATGCTTTATTCACTTGGTGATTACTTTTTGGACACTATTTTCAATGGATGATGCCTCATTTATCCCTAATATATCATTTTCAAAGTTTTTCATCTAGTGGAATATTTTCCACCTAGGTTTATGCTTAGTGAAGAATAATTATCCATTTTTTATGGTTGGGTTAATAATAGATCCTTATTATTGTGTGGTGATATGTAATTATCTTAGTGATTCATCATTCGCCCTTACTATTTTTTATTGATACCTCATTCACCATGAGATACCTTATTTTATATGTTTATATTTGGTGTATCATCCACCCTTAATGATAGGTGTTGATATGTCATTCACCTAAGACATGAATCAATGATGTATCTTTCACCTTTACTAGTGTATGGGTGATGAATCGTTCACCCTTATGTTATAATATATAGATAGATCATCATAATCATCTAATGATATGATTGGTAATACATAATTCACACTCATGTTATGTATAGACAATGGGAGCATCACATCATTCCAACACTGGCTGAAGCAGGTATGTGGTGACCATTAGGATGGATCCATTACTACCTAACAGATTTACTATCGTAAGAATGATATGGTATAGATTACATTTCAATCAATTCATGCTTGTATATGTTTGTGTGTGTACTAGGTATCATTAAGTATATTGTTAGTGGTATCCTACTAATGTTTTGATCACACCATACACAGGAACCTATGTTCATATTATGACCTTATGTTTAGATTACAGGATTGGGAAATAGGCCAAGAATAATTTTAGGATTCAATAGATCTTATCAATTTTCTGTAGACATGTTTGAGGAAATTTTAAGGACACTACTTAGGTATCTATGTATTTTTTATCTTGTATCGGTTACGGTCATCCTTTTGGTGACCATGCTTCTATTGTAGGATTTTATAACCGATATGATTTCCATTTTTATATATCATGGTTATGTTATTATTATGTTTAAATTTTCATTATAATTCCATATTTTTCACTCTAGTTTTATATTTTTTAAATATATTTTGTTAAAGGATGTTATTTTGTGATGATACTTAAGGGTATAGTCTCCCAAAATGGTTAATCAAATCCTCTCTATTAAATTAAATTATTTGTAAAATTGGGATGTGTTCTTGAGATCACATGATTCCACTACTTTAATACTATTCAAGTAATCCAAGTCATGACATTACTAAGTGATATCAAAGCTTTGTTTTCATTAAATTTATATTTGGTATATGATAGATGGATATAGGATAGGTCAAGACTTAGTATGGAGGTTATGTTTGTTCTTAGAAAGCTCATGCATGAACTAAAACCCAAGTTACAATGGAGGTGTGTTGTTTTTATTGCTTATCATTATTACAATTAAGCTATTTGATTATACCTAGTAGATGTTTTGGTATATTTATTTATGACTTTTCACATAGCCAAGGGTGAAATAAGGACAGTTTTCATGAATCGTATTTAGCACATGATATTTGTATGTTATTTATATTCTTTTATGTGATTCATTTGGTTATAGGGAAGGGTTTAGTTTTTTTTAAGCATCAATAAAAATTTATATAATATTTTCCTATAATTTGTTTGTAATTCCACTCAAATAGATAAAAAAAATGTTGGTTATTATTTTATATATAATGATTAGTTATGTAAATTTATGTGTATTTCATGCTTGTCATAAGAGTGGAAATTTTCGGCTAGATTCATACATGAGTGATGTGAATATATTATATCATAGGATGGGTATGGAGTAGTGAGGCTTATTAATTATTACTACATATTTTTGGTTATGAAGAATAAAAATATTTTCTTCATGAAGTAATTAAAGAAATTTTTATGGATGTTTTCATAACCCTAGAGTGGGTAGATATCTTGGGTATGAGGAAAACCTATATAAATGGAAACCCTAGGATGGGTGTGTTGTCTTGTAATTAAATATAGTTATCTAGGATAAAATCATGAATTGTATTTCATGAGCTATGAACTATAGTGGTATGGTCCACTGATTATATTGAAGGGCCAAGTGAGGATGAGATACAACTCAGGGTACTGGTGAGTAAGGTGTGTTAGCATAATAACAAGGTAATTTACTTGTTACTTCTTATGATAAGATGTGTTAGTTGAGGGTGGCCCTATAGAGAGGGGTAAACAATGAATGAGGATTCCTTTAGTGATGGATATCATGGTAGATTCTTTGTGTGATAGTGAAGATACTTGATTGGTGAGATTAGATATATGGTATAGTCATGTGAGGGGTGACATAATTTTTTATTGTAAATGAATTCATGGATGGTTCTTCATGTAGGGGACTTATTCGATAAGCATGAGAGGAATGATCGAATATTTTATTATGTTCATGATACTATGACCGATGGTATGTGACTCATATTATAATGACTCAAATGGTATAACAGGATATTTCTAAGGTGTGTTCCTTCCCAATAAAGAGTTCTTATCGATGATGGTGGAAGTGATGCATTTTTTTTTTTGAGTAGTCCACTGAATACTCTCTAGGCTTGTGAGAAAGTGAGTGGGTGTTTTATCAACATACAATGTATATGGGATCATGTAACCAAAGATAATCCATGGGATGGTGATCTAGATTATTGATAAGTCATAGTCAAACTTTATTGGTAAATAATACATTTTTATTGGGAATTTTGTAAAATCTCCAGGACAGGGATATTGATTTATGAAGTTTTCAGGACTTCTATAGTGATGTCACAATGAAAAATACTGATGCATTATGGTTGAATTTCTCACCTTCCTAGTATGTGGGTTTGGGTAATAAGGGAATATTAGGTCCCTTAATATAATGATCGGAAGATCCAATTCATCATATGGTAGAAAAATATGAGGGGAGACTTATTTATAAATTAGAAATGAATGCATGGACGGTGCTTCATGTAGAGGTGTGTTTTAAATTCATGGTAGGCATGTTCAAGTATTTTATTAAGCACATAGTCCCAAGAATGATGGGATGTGACTCATGTTGGAATGATTCATGTGGCATGGTGAAGTGGAACTCGAGTGTGCACCCACCCGAGAAAGAGTTATGATCAATGATGGGGGATGTGATGCATCATTATGAGTGGTCTATTGAATAATATCTTTCCTTAAGAGAAAGAGAGTGAGTTTCTTCTTAACATATAATTTATCAGGATTTTGTAATCGAATATCAATCATGGTATGGTGAGACAAAATATTGATTAGCCATAGACAACCTTTGGTGACATGTCAGACATACAAATTTTGAATTTTGGAAAATATTGAGGGTAGGTATATCCGGTTTTGAAGGTTGTGTGGATCCTCTTGTGATATCAGGTTGATTATGGGTGATATATAATGGTTTTTTATGAATACTTCCTAGTATAAGGGTGTAGAAAACTAACACACCCTAATAAGGGGTGAATTGGGGTGTAAGAATAATTACACTTCTATTTGTTATATTTTATTCAGGATCTTATTTCCTTATTAGAAGGAATAAAATTAAAACATAATATAATTTTATGATCAAGTCACCTAGATATTTTTCTCAGTTCACCTATAAATTTCTAAAACAAAGATAATAAACTCAACATTGTTTCATTATACCAAGATCCACTATAACTCGCTTTTTGGTGGATAAAAAAATTAGGTAAGGTCACTATTCACCAAGGATCACTGCCTATATAATTTTTAGGGATATTCTCATTAATTCCCAAGGATAACTTCTTATAAATGGTTTAGGGTTCACACATTACCTCCCAAGGATCATTAACTCCTCTTCTGCACCATGCACTTCTTTGGTGAAGGAATTTTTTTATGGAATTGTGGGTCTCTTCTCAGTTTAATGACATGGAGTTCACACCAAATTCTATACTTTAAATATATATCATAAAATATAGACATTAATTTTTTAGTGAATTCATAATATTTATACTAAATATACTATCTAGAATAAAAAAACTCTATGTTATAAGATTGTGACCTTGATTTTAAATTTGAAATTTCATAATAATAATGTTTGAGATATAATAATTCCAAAACGGAATTATTCTTCTCCTTGATCTTCAATAATAAGAATAGAAAAAAGTATTGTTATTAAGTAATATGAAAACCACATTATCTCTATCAAACATGGTCATAAATAATATGAACAGTACTTTATCTCTATCAAACCTAATCGTCAATATAATTTTTTTAGAAATAGTGTTAGTATCCTAGTTTTAGTTATGAAATAAATCCATGCTGTTGACCCTTCCTTTTTCACCTCTCAAAACACATAGTTCCATCTGTTCTCTATTCTCCCTCTACTCTTCTCTCTATATTTCCTCTATTTTTATTCAATTTTTTATAACCTATTATAACAAAACCTAGAATTATTTAATATTAAATTTTAAATTCAAATCAATGTTAACTTCTAAATTCTCTCACTTCAATTTTATCCTAGGGGGCTTATTTATTTAGAAATCCATCATAGAATTCAAATTTGATGGTTATTGGTTGGATAAATAACTACCAAAGAATACTATAAAAGTCACAGTTATAAATATAATCAAAACCTATACATTAAAATATTTAAATTGTGACTTTATTCCTTGTGGGGAAAGGGTTAGTATCTTTGTAACTTCCACCAACTGTTAGATAGGTCATAAGACAACATATACCATTGGAATGAGAAGTCTTTCACCAAGTTTGGTGAAATATAAGCTTCATGATGCAAGAACTTTTAATAAAAAATCACCTCAATATACCCATATTTATACATGGTTCAACATATTATGTCATGGTGTGAGCACATCTTCCCTAGAGACACTTGAAACTGTTTATCTTCTTTTACAACATGATCTTATATTTCACAACATGGAAAGCTCCTTTTGAGATTCATTGAGAAATCACCATAATTTATTCATGAAGAAGAAACTCATAAAAATTAGTAAATACCCTCATACAAATGAATCATGATATGATCCTTATATTTATGGTACAACCTGTATACATTTAAGAATTTTTATAGACTTCCTCTAAAATCTGTTTTCTCCAAACTAAAAACTACTTCAATATTTCACATTCTAAAAAATTATAAAACACTAAGAAACATTTAAATTATCCATACTTCCATAATTGTCGCAACATTTAGATTATATATATCCTCAAAGTATTATAATTATTTACAATACTTCTAATATTCATCAAACCTAATGGTATTTATTACATTCTCTATACACTATTTTTATATTTCTCTTATCCACTTTTAAAACATCATTCATTAACATCAGTAGTCATCATCATTCTTCTTATATTATCAATACAACAAACATTCTTTACCATTTTTAACAAATCAAAAAATGATATTTTATTAACTTTAACATTGATAATTTCCACAACTTCCTTAAAACTCAATCTCATGGTAATACCCAACCTTTATCCACCTTTAATAGTGATTATAAACTAATCATACTTTCTCTTAAATGTAAGAACCATATAACCTCCACTTTATTATTTTCAAATAAACCAACATAAAATATCTCATCTATAACAATCTCCCCTAGTAGATTATAATGTTAATACTTATATAAAATACAATGACTATAAGGGATTGAAATAATATCTCCACTTCTCTTCCATAATCAATGATATGCTATACATCTAGATTTTATATACCTCTCCCCCCCACTACCACCTTATAAATGAAATACAAAGGGACTACTCACCATCAGTTTTTGACTTTATGTTCTCTCCCCCATTTGGTATCTCTAAATTCATTTTCATAATCTCCTTATATATATTTCTAAATTATATGTGGATAAATTCCATCATCACTTTATCCCCCTTTATCAATAAACTTCTTGCACTATATTTTCAAGATAAAATATAATATTTACATGTTTCCAAAATTAAAAGATTAAGAGAGATTATGATCCCATTTATATTCATCTTAAGAGATATTATCATATCACTTATAGTATTATTATCAGGATATTTAATCTTTCTTCAATAAACCTTCATTAAAATTCAATAAATTAACACTTTCATTAATATATTTATTCTTCTCAAGAAATAACAATGAGTAGTTTCACCACAAAGAAATTTGGTATCAAAAAATCCTCTAATATTACTGAGTAAAAACTCAATATTGAAAATAAGGGTCTATATTAATAATAGCAGTGCTTTTCATATCACTTGATACATTCCATTAAACATTTTTTAATGAGAAATTTAATTCCTTCAATAAAAATTACATGTGATATCAATCAAATTTACACAAAAAAATATTATTTCATAAGTATTAAAGAATAAGAGTGTGATATATACAATATATTTAATCAATTGAACTGCATGTCAATAGGAAACCAATGATACCACATGATGTTATTGTAATTTCGTTCTTCATAAAGATCCTTATTTATTTGTTAAGTCTAGGAAACTATTGATTGATCATCCCTACCCCATTTAAAATAATTAGTATTATAAAAATACTAATTAAAGAATAAATATTGTCATTCATGATACTTTCTTATAAGTATTATTGTTTAACATATAAAAGAATCTAGGTATCTAAAAAATATTCAGTTTATACTATATTTTTTTAGTATTAGAAACTAATAGAATAATTAATCCCCCAATATTATAGTTGATTCTTCAAAAATTTGAACATATAATTATTCATGGAATACCAACACTAGATAAGGATTGATAAATTCAATATCAATACAAAACAAATGTCTTGATACCAATTAGATAACACATATTTATCATTCATGCCTATTTTAATTCAAATTAAACTCAGTATCACTTGTAATTAATCATTCTAACATGCATAAATAGATTAAATTCTAATACTTAAAAACGACTCTTGAATGTAACTTATTGAAACTACTTGTAGATTATTTATTTCTCTAATTCCAATTAAAATATTTCACTATTAGAAGTATGAAGAGATTCATAAAATATATTATTTAAATCTATGAACTAAAATTTAGTCTGAAATATTATCTTTATTACCATGCATATCACCTATAGAAATAGATTTTGTCTTTTTCATCTACTACCAATGAAATAATATAATCCTCTTCTGATGATTTCATAATTTTATACATAGATTATAACAATGAAAACATAGTATATATTCCTATTTTATCAACACACATAATGAAAATATTCCCCATAGATCATATTTCTCCCATAATCATTCATTAATAAAAAAAATATTCCTTGGGGAGAGTTTACCCCTCCAACATCCTCAAGTTAAAGATTTCAGTTGTTTATTCAAAAACAATTTTTTCTTTCATTCATATGTCAAGATAACATGGTGATATTTATTTCAAAAAATACATTAATACATTATTTATCATTCTCACTCATCTTCCCCTTTGGTTGTGTAGATATTTAATGTGTTTTAATCTTCTCAATGATTCAAATTGTGAATTATTACATCCTATTAATAACAATAAATCATTGTATAGTACAATAAATTTCTTCATATATTTTTCTATTCTAATTTTGTAAAGATACAATTATTGTTTCTTCTTTTCTAGTCATAAAGACTAATTTTTAATTATTCTTTTCTTTTGAAAACATATTCATTTCCTTTATTGGTATTTGTCAAAAATCTTGAATGTTATTCATATTAGAAACCTATTATTTCTTCATTTCTCTCCATAGTTTCTTCTTTTCCTTCAATGATGGTTACTATGAATAATTCAGCATTGATGTTTGAGGAATTATCCATAACCTTTTTAATTTAAAATTAAATATCATCATGAATATATTTTCTAATGTAATATATTTCTTTTTCAACCGATAATTATTTTAACTAATCATAGGAATATTATACTTCTTCATGAATCCTTCTTTTTTTCATATTTTACAATACCTCACAATATAACCTTTATTACCATATTTATAACATATTATACAATGATGATCATTGTTTTCCTATCCTTCATATATCCCATCCTTAAATATCCATTTCTTAATTAATTATCAAATTTCATTAATTTACACCTAAAAAATTCCACTAAAATATTATTTTTAAGTTCTCTTTCTGGAAATAACTTTTATTTTGTATTTTTATCTATTGTTAAAATCACCAACACCACTATTATTGAGATAACAATTATAAGAATAAAAACATTACCTAAATTCTCATGGTTTTAAAAACATTGTTCTTCTCTTTCTTTGAATATAAAAATTCATCTCAATGAAAACTTCAAAATATTTTGTTGTATGACCAGGAATTGCACAATAGAAACACAATTTTCATAATTATCTCTTTGAATTCACTTGTTTGATTAAAACACTTCTTTTTTAAAATTTTGTCAACTGAAATATTCTTAATTTTATTAAGGGATTTTGTACCAAATATAAATTCTAATTTTACCAAGTCAATTTATATTTGGTCTTTACATAACTCCTCAAAACTTCATGATAGCTAAAAAAACTCACACAGAATACTATTATTTTATACAATTGATTCTTCAATATTTTTCAAAGTAAATATTATATAAAAGTGTATAAAGTTAATTCAATTTATCCTAACTAATAATGAGTTTAATTTTTATTTATATTCACTTTTGAGTAGCCTCACTTTATTTTCATTTCCTTATTACATATATACTAAATAACTCCAATGTTATCTAATTCTTTTACTTTTTTATATCTAATTGTTCATTATTAGTAGTTATTCTTGATTTCAGTACTCATTTTACTGATTTTAACTTTTCATCGAGAGTATTAATTGAACATATATATTCAAAACCATTATTATCTGTATTTAACCAATCAATGAAATTTATTTCTTTAAATTTTTATCATCGAGAGCCTTAGAGATCCTTGATATAGTTTTATTAGATTCTCTCAGCAATTTCTCTAGAGATTTAATGTTTTTCTGAAGATCTTAGTCACATTAATTTTTTAAAACTTTGATAAAATATTATTCATTAGTAGTATCTTCATAATCATCTAAATTATCTTTATAACTAATTCCATTAAAACTATTATATCCAAAAAAAATCCATCTAAGGGATCCTCAAAAGTATTATTTTTAATATAGAAACTTCTTCCACAAGAGATATAATTCAATAATTTCTCTCTTAAATAGAATAACTCTGAATTTTAATAACCTTGTTTTCATCATCATCCCTTTGATTAAAACCACTATCAAATTTTCATTAAATATTATTTAAATCCCAAAATAAGACAACTTGTTTAATCTAGTTAATTTTAGCCTCACTTTGTTTAAAATATTCATATAAATTTTTCAATAGTCCTCTAATCATAAGATTATTTTTTATTTGAATATCTAACTCTTTAAGATAAAATTGGATCACTAATTCAAGATTAATAACTTGACCAAGTTCATTATCATATTTATAAATAGAGGCCATTATAAACTGATTTCATATCTTCAAGTTTGAACTTCCAAAACCAAAATAAAATTGATAGGGTTAGATATAAAAATTTATTAAATAAATTTTTTTGTTGAATCTATAATAGAACTTACTCTATTTGATACTACTTTTTGAAAATTGAGACACCCAGTGATGGGGGTGGATCAGGGTATAAGTAGAATTAAACTTGTATTTCTACTTATTTATTAAGGATCTTAATCTATTTTCAGAATAAATATAATTAAATGTTAATTTACTTTCTTGATTACTCCACCCAAATCCCAAGCACAAATTATAGAGAACAAATTTAAACATGCCCTTATTTTACACCATTTATATTATTTAAAACATTAAATTTCAGAAATAATAACAACCCATGGACCAATATATTTTCTGTCTTTGGATACTAGCTATAAAATAATATTATTTTACAAAGACCCACAATCCTTTAATCCTTAAATACATCATACTAGACCATCTTCTAGACATATCATTAGTAAGATTCACACTCATAACCTAGGAAATGAAAACATAATAAAGGGGTGAGATCAAATTTTAAATAAGTGTTGAATAAAAATTTCATCAAGGATGAGTTCATAAAAATAAGTAAAATGAGCCTAATTTAAATATCATAACGTCATCAGTGATAACTCTAAAACATAATTAAGATTTAAAGTACATGGAATAATATCTTAAATACACAAAATATCAACAAGGAAACAAAATAGTTATAAGATAAGAAAAAATAATAACATGAGATCATAAGATAAGAATAAATAAAATCTTTCAAATATGTAACATACATTAGTATAGGGAACAATAATATCATGAGCCACACCATTAGGACCCACACTTATGATAAAATAAAACAAAATCATTAATATTTTATCTCATTAGTTATAAACTTTTAAAAAAATCATTTTATGGTGATATATGACCCCAACCCTCAGTCATCCATACATATAAGTTCCACAAAAACCCATTCACTTTTCAAATCACAGATAACCCATTGAAATAAAATGAGTTTAATAAAACATAAAAATGGAAATCATTCAATTTTTATAAATAACCCCAGAAAATAATAATGGATTTAATAACATTTTAAAATAGTATAACAACATAAAATAAATTGATTAACATCAAAAACTTTATAACCAAAAAATATTCACATATTAATAGATGATTATATGGTGAAATGTGAAAAATAATTTCATTGGAGATAGATATTTTGGAATATATACAGTAAAATGAAAACATAATTGAAAATATATTTCTTAAAATTATATTAAAATCATCAATGTAAACATCATAACCTCCAAATCATTTTATTTATTTCATAAAAACCACTTTGAGGAAAAAGTGGGAACCACACGTGACCAAAAAAACCATACATCTGGACACATGTTCAAAAATTAAACAGGCCACGAATTCAAAATTAGAAATGATTCAACACTGTGGGAACTGTAGAGTCAGCAACAGATCCTACAAATCACATTTTCGCTAACGAAAACCAGCATCGAGGATAGCATGTTGAAATCACAGTATCTCCCTCATCATCACCCATTGAATCATCACATCGTTGATATCCACTCCAAACATCACAGCCATATCCATCGCTGCCAGAGTCACCACATCATCAATGGGAACACTGCCTCCATCATCATCGACCATCATCACCAGATCCGATGACCATATCAAACAATCCTCATCGAGAACTCAAACAACACCAAACATCAATTCTCATCTAAAAAATAGAGAACACACATTCACTGAAAATAGGCGAAGAAATCCAAAAATCAGAAACAAAACCAAATAGAATGTCATCACCACCTCAAAGGAAGAGAATTAGAATGCCATAAAAGAAGTAAGCTAAGTCTAGTTAGAGAAAAGAGCGATCTGACTTAGGAGCACCTAGAAATTTTTTGACCACTGAATCGCATATCTCAAAAACACTATGAAATCATCACTCCATATCTGACATGGAGAGGCATGGTGTAATTTGAGGTCAGATCTAGGTTAGAGTGTCTAGGGGCTTTAATAGATGAACACCTTCATTGGGGTCAATAGAAACACCCAAGAAAGGTCAGGGAGAGAAAAGATAGAATATAGGGAAAGGGGGATGATGCTGAAATGCATAGGCCTCCCCCGCTAAAGTGCCAATGAGGAAACCCTGGGTCAAGAGAGTTGAGAGGGAGAAGACTCATATTTTTTCTTATAAACGGGTGAAAGGAAAACACTTAATAATAGGGGATTTCAATTGAAAAATATTTTTATCTATTAATATAAATATTAAATCATTCAAATTGTAAAATCTGGGAAAAAAATTCAATTATAAATTATATAACTCAAAGAAAGGATTTTGACTTACCATGTCCCTTACCTTTAAACTTGATTTAAAAAGAAGTTATTTAATTTCATATATCATAAGTGTAAACATATTAATTACCTAATTAAAATACTTATTAATATAAATTTACATTTATACTCTTCAATAATAAATATTCTATTCATGTATTATATTTTTTTGTAATATCTTTTCAACATCAAGTGTTAATAATCTTGACCATTTTGAACTAGGTTTTTTAAAGTGGTTTCAATCATAATTTTTACCCCAAGGGTCATCATTTCAAAATAATTAAAGTTACTTAATTTTATGTTTTATAAATAATTATAATTTAATAATTCTATTACATGGGACTTTTTTTCAGGTTTTATGTAGAGGAAAATGGTGATGAACTAATTTTCGGTTATTTACAAATATCGATGGATTATATTATAAAAATAATTAATTTTTGTTTTATATAAAAACAATCATATTAATGATATATATTACTTATATATATCATATAAAATCCCAAAATATAAACTAAAAACATACATATGTGTAATTTAAGTAAAATAAAACATGTTTATTTGTAGAGCCAGTAGCCCACACAAGGCATGATTCACATTTTATTTTGCTTAATGGAATGGGATAGGGTGGTTAATAATTTTTACATCATTATAATAACATAATATTATAATAATTATATTTATTTTATCATTTTATAAGGTGAAATTAAATTTTAGGTAGAATAAAATAACATAAAGAAATCGAAAATGGAAAGAGAGGTTAAAAATTTATACCTCACTTCTTGAATTATCTCTTTTTTGAAGGGGATTAAACCCCTGATGGGTGGTATTTTGAGAATAATAGAACCTTTTTAAGGTGTATTTGATTTCTTATGATATGTTTGGGAAGATTTTTCACTAAACATAAGGGGTTTTTGTGAGAAAAAGAGTGAGGAGAGCAGTACCCCTTTTATAAGTGAAAATGAGTAGAATTTTGATAAATACACAAAAAAAAATCAATAATTGAATGTTGATCTAAAATAAAAATGATAAAAAAAAATTGTGAATAATGGATTAGGGAATTAATAAGGTCAAGAAACACCTCCAACACTCAATTAAGACATTTTTCCATGTTAAGCCTTTTGGCTCTTAGGATACTTATTTTTAACATTCTTGTTTTCACTATAGTAACTAGTTTTTACCTGAGTAATTTATCATTTATTATAACACACCTATATTTGAATCTATGTATCTTTTTAAAAATAAGTTTAATCTCTTTTATATCTTACTTTACACAAAACACTGATCTTAAAAGAACTCCAAAATATTATTATTTAATTGTAATAGTTATCACCTACCCGTTGGAATAGTGAGAATGAATGAGGATAACTAATTTTTTGAAAATATAGTTTACACATGTTTAGAAAATTAATTCCTTGGTTAACAATTAATAATAAATAAAATTGATAACTAATTGAACATAAAGGATATGTTTTTAAAAAAACTATTATTATGCCCACAAGGACATTTTATGTTAATAAATTAAATTAATCACTATTAGGGAAATACATTAATTAATCTTATAGTTTATATATTGAATAAAAAAATTAAATTAATTCAATAATTTTTATTGGCTTAAGATTATAATAAATCTAATTTCATGTGTAAAAATATATGTTTTTTAAGACAATTTTGTCACCATTTGATGGTGTACATATTTTAAAACTAAATTTTGATACATTTATAAGTTTTATTTGAAAAAATATACTTAATTTTTTAAATAGGTATATCAAAATTATCTGATGGTGAATTTTTGGTATTTTTTTGATAAGATTCATTTTTTTTTGAATAGTGATAAATACTGCATTTTAATTGAAAACAACTTCTTCTTCTTATTTATTTTTATAGTTAAATTATATTATAAATTGTTTTTAAAGTATAACTAGTCCAATTATAAATATATAAATCAAATTTTGGTCATTTTAATTAATTTTACATTGAAATTGGATATAAAAACATTTCAAACTTGTAAACTTTTCACTCTAAAAATCTAATTTTTCGTTGTGTCTGTGGGATTAATTTTAATCCAATTTTTCTAGTTATGTGAATTGAATATTATAAAATGGATTATATATTTGTAATAATAATTTCAAAATTATTTTTTAAGGTTAATTTTATTTTTATCTATAAAAAATTTACCATGGTTAAAAAATTATTTACCGTAGTATATGTAAAATAGTGACAAGGGTTAAAGTTAAAAGGCAAAATCTTAACATACCTAAAAATTATAACATTTACTTGTTGGTTGAGGTATTTATAAACCATAAATTGAATCCAAAAATTAACAATAAAATTCAGGTAAATTTTCTCCACCTCATTTTGGTTGGCTTAAAATATAAAATTATCATTATTTTAATCACTTAAACTCGCCTCTCTCCAAATATAAATACCACCCCTCACTACCCCATTTTGACCAAAAAGCCTTTAATACCCTAAAATATTTTCTAAAACCTCTTATACTCACTCTACTCACATCAAATTTCTTATAGTATAGCCAAAATACAAAATCAAAGGTCCTCAATGGTCTCCCATGGGGGTAATTATCAAGAGGTAATTTTCTCAAAGCACCTCTCTCAATTTATTTTCTTCTTCTATTTTCCCCCCACATCCTTTGTCTATCAGAAAATATTAATTATAGAATCATATAAATACTTTAATTTTATGTATATAATTGAATATCTAATATCCATACCTTTTATTACTTCCTCTTATTAGGAGAAACGATACTATTTTCTAAATTATGTCTGTTAATCGCCTCCGAGAATAATGTTTCTTTTTTTTCCATTACCACCTTCATTGCTGGTGATAAAACTATTCTTATGGTTAAATAATATTTTAATAGGTATATAATATCCTATTTTATTTACTATAACTAATATATATAAATAATATTTAATAAAACAAAACAAGTTCATGATGTTCATAAAAATCACCAAAAATGAACTAATCATTTACATTTTATAAAATGAATTATCCTAGTGTAAGAAATAAAAATGATATATGGTAAAATTTATATTTATTTAATTTATCTAATACCATTTCATTTCAATTATAGAGTTTTATTTCCATTCTATGTGAAAATCCATAATAACACACAAATGAATTCACCATGAAAACCTTGAAACAAACCCACCCAAAACAAAAAAAAATCCAGAAATTTTATTAATGAATAGGTTGTAAGATATTATAAAAATATCATATAATGTATTATAAATATTAATATGGTTTTATAATGAATTAATATTATTATTTAAACTATTATATAGGATTTTTAAGAAAATAAAACTAAATTGAAGTGTGAGGTAAGGATTTCTCATCTCACGGTTTTCTTCTATGAGATATATTCCTTATTATCTAGTTAATTTTTGTGTATCATGTATATATTTTGAAATTTGATATATACTATCATGAAACTCATCATATTCATGTTATTAAAGTTTTAATTCATTAATTATTACTTTAATAGGTTATATAATTTTACTGATTAAAAAGTGGTAAGGGAATTCTTAACCCAATTTCCATTCATTGGGTTAACCTTCTACTTCATTAATTTTTAAAGATATGGTTATTTGTGGGATGAATTTTTATTATAATATTTTTTATTTACACTTTTTTTATGTTTAATTATGGTTAATACACATTATCAATTAATTTTATTAATTCTCACTTCTAGGATATGATATTTATAATGCATTCTCTTGTAAAAATTAAATTTGTAATATTTTCCTTAAAACACTCTTTTTCTTAAAAATAAATGTTTTCTAAAATTATTTACAAAAATGTTTTTACTATTTTCCAATGATTTGTTAAATATTTTTTACTCATGTTTTAATTTTTAAAAAATGGTTTGAATAGATTATTTTTGTTGTTTTTTAAATGAGGTTCTTTTTGACTTTTCTGAAAAATAATACAGAAGGAAAGTTTTTTTAACTTATATGGAATTAAAATATTTTTCCATCATCATGAAGCATTAATTTGTTGAATATTACTTTTTTAATATTACAAATTTATTTCAATGAAAATTTTTTCTTTTCTAATTGTACATCATTTTAATAAAAAATATTTTCAAAATAGAAAAAAAATTCCTCAAGAATTATTTCAAGTTATATATCAAAATTATTTTCCATCTAAGATGACATTATTTGATGTTACTTATTCTTAAATGGGATATTATTCAAGGATATTATCCTCATTATTTTTAAGGGTGGTTTGTGTTTATTATTTCATGAGGATTATGAATCTCATCCCTTTTCCATGAGTTATGTTATGATAAAATGTTTAGGAAACTCATTTATTTATATGGGTTACAATGTGATGAATAATTTATGTTCCTATGGAACTAATTTCAATGACTTTAATTATGTGATTGGTGATACCTATATATCCATCTAATGCATTGGGTAATAATGGATAACTCATAAGTATATATATGTTATCTGTGAATTTGACTACATGTTCACAATTTTATGAATCAACTTGATTACATGTTAAAACTTTTATGCATGAACCTGATTAAATGTTCACAATGTAATTCATGAACCAGATTACATGTTCACAATATAATGTGTGAACCTAGTTACATGTTTACAATGTAATACATGAACCTGTCTCTATTTACACATGTTCAAAATGTTATATGTTTATTTTTTTCCCAAAATTCTATGTTTTATGGAAAATTTGTTATTTTATGATTCAGGTCTTATATATTTTTATGATTTATTCTCTGACTCAATATTATGATATTTTATGTGTAGGGTATTATTTTGAAAATGATATCTTCATATTATTACACCCTTATTATTATGTTGTGATTCATATTTCATTTTTTTATCCTTACTAAGCATATGATATCACCTTTTTCTTATGTTTCATTTCCCCAAGATATGAATAAAGTTATTTGGTTAAATATATCAAAAAGGGTTCTAGTTATGAAGTAATAAGAGAGATATATAATATAGACATTTTATGAACTAGTTTTTTTATTTCCAAGTTTCCAATGAAACTAAACTATATGATTCAAGCATGTTTTTTTATAATATAAATATTCATCTTTTTAGATGTAATAACTACATATGAAAATATTGGGTTATTTTAGTTAGTATCATAGCAAAGGTTCGGTAATTATTTGGAAACTAGGATGAGAAAACTTTAGGTAGAACCCTAAGGTTAAGTATAAGTTGCAATCCTAGAGTTTTGGTAACGATCATGAATAACATACGTTAAACCTAAGGTGTCATACATTGAAATTTAATAAGAAATTTTCCATGATTTTTTGGTTTTATAACTATGATTAGTGTTTCCCATGCTCTTTTTTATAGTTTTAGTCAATAGATGGAACCCCAAAAAACTATGTTACAGAGGAATGCAATGTAAAAAAGAAATGATGGACCTCCTAATCAATCGAATTTTATAGAATATGGAATCAAAAACATCATTGATAAAACCACACGTCTTTATCAATCCATAAATCATTCTGAGTATCCAAATGAGTAGAGGAGGGAACAACTTTCTATTGAGTCCTTCATGAGGCAACGTTCACCTTATTTTAGTGGGTATTCTGGTTCACTTATTTATAAATAATGAATTGATACCACTAGAAATATATTTTCCTTCCTTGAGTGTTCAGAACATGAAAAATTCATTTTGGTTGTTTATCATTTGGAAGGTGAATTCGATCAGTGGTGGACTCTTATTAAGAAAATAAGGGAACAAGAAGAAATTGAATATATAAAATTGGAAGAGTTTAAGGGTACATTTTTCATAATGTACTTCACTTGTATTCTAAAAACAAATATTGATAAATAATTATTTTGTCTTAATAAAAAGTGTGGTGAATCTATTGGTGCATATAAAGATAACTTTATAAGACTTTCAAGGTACACTTCTAGGTTAATCATCAGCACTGAAAAAAATCGATTGATTCTTTGGTGGCCAAAAAACAAGTCTCTAAAAGAAATTGTATATAAGAGAATTTGTTATCTATGAATAATTAATTCTATGTTCACTTAAGGTAGAAAATAAAATTGTGTATTCCCACCATTACTTTTGTTTTGATAAGAAAAGTAAGATCAAGTATCTTGAAAACTTAAATGGTGGAAAGAAATTTTAGGTATTTATATGCTAGAAATATAGGAAGAAGAACTTAAGTGAATTCTTGATAGGGATAAAAGGGTGTTTCAAGTGTGGAAAGGGTGTTCATCAAGTCGATAAATTTTGAAGTGATTGGAATAAGGTAGTTAATGATGTGAAAAATGATAAATCTCAAAAAAATACACCTTCCACAATATAGTGTTTCAATTGCATTGAGTTTGGGCATTATTCTAACAAGTTCCCCACTCCAAGGACTAATGTGGATGATAAGCCAAAAAAATCTTTTAGTAAAAGGATAAAATAGACATATTATGATATCATAATGGATAAAGTGAACCACTATAATTAGGGAATACTAATCCTCCTCTCCTTAGTTGGGAATTTCATGTTTGAATCTATATGAATGAACCCTATGAAAATATCATTATCCATCCATTAGTGAAATTTCATTTGATTATCCACAAAGATTCTAGAATAATGAAATCATATATTCTATTGGAACAATTATGAACCCAATATTCCCATTAAAATTTTTTCTATAACAAAAGAGCTCATATAAGGAATAAAAAATCATGTGTGTATTGAATATGGTTTTATAGAATACATGATTAAGGTATTCACATGTTCGGTATGTGTAAATCAAGATCAACCTTATAATATTTGTGTGATTAATGTTAAGTATATTTTTAGAACTTTAGTAACCTTATTTTTTAAATTTTGGATTTTTATATTTTGGAAGATTTATAAGGGTAAACATTTATAAAATATTTTAAGTTGAAATTTGGATGAGTTTTTATAGATTACTTTATTTATTTACCATATGAATATTATTTAATATTTAATATCATATGCTAACCATTTTTTGTTATGATGATAACTAGATAAAAAAGGAATAAATTTTCATCCCATTATGGATTTTATGATCCATTAGTCCAAAAGGCATTAAAAATCAACTTCATTTCTTGGAAGAAGTAAAAATTGATCAAGACACAACCAAAGAGTGATATTATACATATGAAATGATATAGGAAATTATATCTTCTCAAATTATATTGAAATAAAATTTTATTCTATTATCATCATTTTTTATAATATCAAGGGATTTTTTAAAACCTATTTGTTCTATGGTTTTTTCGTCCTTAACCTTCTAATTACCATGTTCATTATCATTCTATATCAGAACATGATATTTGGATTTATCTTCCATGTTCATGTTTTTACTTTTCACTAATTTTTTTCCCATCAAAATCTTAGTTATGTGGTTCTCTAAGCCATTTACTTTTCCTCTTTCAAGAATGAAAATTTTGTGGGTGAAATTCATTTTAAGGGGGGTAGAATGTAACACCCCAATGTTTTATGTTATCAATCTCTTTTTTAAATAAATTTAATCTATTTAGTATATTACTTTTACCAAAACCCAAATCTTAAATGAACTCCAAAATATTATTATTAAATTGTGATAGTTATGACAAAGCCATTGGAAGAGTGTAAATTAATGATATTAACTAAATTATGAAAATATAGTTCACATATGTTTATAAAACTAATTCAATTGATATAAATTAATTCGAATTAAAAATTTTATCGAATTGAACATAAAAGATGTGTTTTTAAAAAAATGTTTTGTATGCCCATAATTCCATTTTATTTTAATAAATTAAATTAATTAATATTAGTGAAATATATTAATGAAATTTAGATGTTATATATAAAATAAAAAAATTAAATTTATTCAATAAGTTTTATATGATTTAGATAAGAATGAATCCAATTTCAATTGTAAAAAGCTATATTTTTCTAAAAGGCAATTTGGTCGCCTTTTGATGGAACAACTATTTTAAAACTAAATGTTGAAAACTTTATAAGTTTTATTTGAAAAAATAAAATTCACTTTTTAAAACATGATATAGAAATTATCTTAGGGTGAATTTTTAGTATTTTTCTCATAATTTTCATTTTTTGGTGAATAGATAAAAATACTACATTTTAATTGAAAACTTATTTTTCTTCTAATTTATTTATATATATATGTTATATTTTTATTTTTTGTAGTATAATTAGTTAAATTATGAATCAATAAAACAAATTTAGGTAATTTTAATCAATTTCATATTGAAATTGGATATAAAAACATTTCAAACAATTGAACTTTTCACTTAAAAACCCACTTTGTCATTGTGTCTGTGAGATTAATTTTAAATATAATTTTGTCAATTATGTGAATTGAATTTGGTAAAATGGATTACTTATTTTTAATAATAAGTTACAAATTAATTTTTAAGGTAAATTTAATTTTTTTGTTTAAAAAAAGTACCATGGTAAAAAAAATTATTTACAGTAGTATAGTTTAGATAGTTACAAGAGTTAACGTTAAAAGGTAAAAGATTAACATACCTAAAATTTACAAAATTTAATGATTAGTTGAGGTATTTATTGACCCTAACCTGATTACACAATATTAATTAATGTCCAAAGTCGTTTAAATTAATTTTACATCAACTTTTTTGACTTTAAATGTAAAATAATCATTATTTTAATCACTTAAACCCACCTCTCCCCAAGTATAAATATCACCCCTCATCACCCCATTTCGACCCAAAATCCTTGAAGCTACTCAAATATATGAAAAAACTCTTATAATCACTCTCCAGATGTCTAATTTTTTATTTTATCACCAAAATACCAAATCCATGGTCCTCAATGGTCTCTCAAGGGGGTGATATTCAATAGATAATTTTCTAAAAGAACCTCTCTTAATTTATTTTCTTCTTGTATTTTCCCCAAACATCCTTCATAAATAATTAAATAATAAAATATATATATTTTAAATACTGTAATTTTATTTTTATAATGTAATTTCTTATATCCATCCCTTTTATTACCTCCTCTTATTCAAATAAAGGAATCTATTGTCCAAATTATGCCGATTAATCTCCTCTATGAATAATGATTTTGTTTGTTTTCTATTACCACCTTAATCTCTTGTCATAAAACTATTATTATGGTTAAAAAATATTTTAATAGGTATATAATAACTTATTTAATGTTTTGGATCTAATATATAAACATAATATTAAACAAAACCAAACAAGTTCCTGATGTTCAGAAAAATCGTCAAAAATGAACTAATCATTTATGATTAACATTTTATCAAATAAATTATACTCATATAAGAAATAAAAATTATATATGGGACCATTTAAAATTATTTTAGTGATTTAACACCATTTCATATCTCTTATGGACTTTTATTTCCATTCAACACAAAAATCCATAATTTAACACAAATGAATTGACCATGAAACCAATGAAACAAACGCACCCAAAACCGGGAAAATCATGAAATATTATTAATGACTGGGTGGTAAGATATTATAAAAATATAAGATAAGATAATATAAATATTAATATATATATATAATTAATTAATAACATTCTTTAAACCGTTTTACATGAGGTTTAAATACACGAAAATAAAGGGAAACGTGAGGTAAGGATTTTTTATCTCTCTTTTTCTTCAGTGTGATAAATGATTTATTCCCCAGTTTATTTTTTTTATGGTGTATATATTATTATATTTGATATATAATATCCTGAATATCAATATATTTGTTATATTAAATTTTTAATTACATAATTATTACTTTTATGGGGAATATGATTCTAATGATTACAAAGTTGTAATGGAATTCTTAACCGACTTTTCATTCTTTAGGTTAACCTTCTACCTTATGGATTATGTCATTATATGGTTATGTGTGGGATGAATTTTTATTATCATATGTTTAATTTCCAATTTTTATTCATATTTATAGTGAATACACATAATTGATTAATTTTATTAATTCTCACTTCAATGATGTGGTATTTATAAGGGATTCTCTTGTAAAAACTATATTCTTAGTGTTTCCCTTAATACTCTCTTTTTCATACATACCTGTGTTTTGTAAAAACAATTATGAAAATTTATTTAATATTATACTATGATTTATTAACTTATTTTTACTCATGTTTTACTTTTAAAAAATAGTTTGAACATATTCTTTTTATCTCTTTTTAAATGAGGTTCTTTGTGACTTTTCTGAAAAAAAAATGTGAAGGGAATGTTTTTTATAACTTATATGTAATTAGTGTATTTTCCCAACATCATGATACCTTAATGCCTAGTATATTCCTTTATAATTTTACAAGTTTATTTTTATTGAAATTTTTTTTATAATTTCATGTCATTTTAATAAAAAAAATTCAAAACAGAAATGATATTTTTCTCAAGAATTATTTCAAGTGATCTCTAAAAATTATTTTCCATCTAAGATAAAATTATTTGATATTATTTATGCTTTATAGGGAATATTACTCAAGGATAAAATCATCATTATTATTATGGTTGGTTTATGTTTATGATTTCAAGACTACTATGAATCTATTTCCTTTTCCATGGGTTATGTTATGATAAAATGCTTATGAAACTCATTTATTTACATGGGTTCCTATGTGAGGAATGATTTATATTCCTATGGAACTAGATTTTTATGATTTTAATTGTGTGGTAGGTGGTACCAATATCTCTATCCAATTCATTGGGTAATTATGGATAACTCATGAGTATATATGTTATACGTGAACCTGACTACATGTTCCCAATGTTATATGAGAACCAAATTACATATTCACAATGTTATGCATGAAACTGATTACATGTTCAGAATGTAATGTGTGAACCTGATTACATGTTCATAGTATAATGTCACAATCTGATTACATGTTCAAAATGTTATGTGTTTACTTAGTTTCATGTCCATAAGTTTATGCAAGGGCTTGATTTCAGGTCCTTAACTTAATGAGTGAACATGTATCTATTTACACATGTTCACAATGTTATATGTTTATGTCTATTCCACAATTCCCTGTATTATGAAAATTTTATTCTTTTATGATTCAGGTATAAATAATTTTTATGATTTATTTTATGACTCAATATTATTATCTTTTATATGTAGGGTACAATTTTTCAAATTTTATGTTCATATTATTACACCCTTAAGATTATGTTATGATTCATATATCCCTTGTTTACCCTTACTGAAAATCTAATCACACCCTTTTCTTATATTTCTTTTCCCTAGGATGTGTAGAAAGGTATTAGGTTTGATATTTAAGAAATGGTTATAGTTATTAAAGAATAAGTGAGATCCAATATAGGTGTTTTATGAACAAGTTGTTTTTGTTTCCAACTTTTCTAAAAACACTAAACACATATGATTGTGGAATGGCTCTATTTTAAAATTAATATTTATCTATTTAGATATAATATCTATGTATGAAAAGAGTGGGGCATTATATTTATTCCCAAAAATAAAATTATTCTTATCATATAATTAGGGTATAATTAGTAAAAAATTTAAATTTATTTCATTTGATTCAATTTTTAAAAGTGATAAATTTTCATTTTAAAATAACAAATGTATAATTCATTAAAAAAATTGAAAAATATAACATATATTATAAAATTTCAAATATGGGTTTATAAATTTAAAAAAAATAAAATTATAAATCAACTTATAAAATACATATTTTTTCTTATAAAATGTTTTCATAAATTTATAATGTGTACTTATACACTGATAATGCAATCAAATTTGTAGTGTTAGTAAAGACGATATATTGAACTATTCGCTTAAAAATCAAATGTTTCTGAAAAATCCCAAAAATTCATCTCAAGTATATATTTTTATGGTTAATACAAAAATAATTTACATTATTTAAAAATAAATTTATTAAATTTTAGAATTAAATATTTAAATAAAAAATATATAAAACTGCTGTTGATATTGAAAAATATCTTATAAAAATGCTAACTATGATATATTATTATTTACTATCATTTAATAATGAATTTATTGATACTGTATAATCCATATTATCAATATATTTTATTATTATTTATTCATAATATACATAGTTTCTTGAATGAATTGTCAATTTTAGAAAACATATTTTTAATCATAAAATGATTTTCTTAGTTGTTTCGGCAATACTAATTACATTTAATTAGTAATAAAAGTAGTATTTATAGTCAGTATAAACATCTTCATATGTTATTCACTCCTATACAGTCCTACTAATTTAGTGGATAGTTTTTTATAGGTCAAATTTAATATTTATATTTTACAAAAATATTTCATAGGTTTTGTTTAAGTTTGGTGTTATGTGTGGAGAAAGCTATCGAACATAGTTTTTATTTAAGGAGGAAAAACTAGGGCCATTACATTCTACCTCCCTTAAAAATAATTTTATCCTAAAAATTTTATTACATGGATGAAAATAAGGGATGGTTCTTTTACCTCATTATATCCTAAGGTTCCCACATAACTTTTTAAAACTTATTAATTCCCTATATAACGTTGAATAGATTAGTGGTATTGTTCTATAGCACCTTAAATGTTCAACAAAAATTTTCTGCTGGTTATTCGTCATATAAGAGATCATGTTCTAGTTTCATTGATTTTTTGTTTAGTATATATGATGATTTTGGCATGTACATCATCAAAAGTGATATATAGAACACATTATATACTTGGGAGAGGTCTGGAAGGAGTTCTAAGTGATAAGATACAGACCTAACATGATCACGGATATTAAAGGCACCAATATACCTAAGGGTGAACTTTTCTATCTTCCCAAATCTCACTATGTTATTATCTGGAGATATTCAAAGAAAAACCTTTTCACAAACATCAAACTCTAGGTCTCGTCAATTATTATATGCATAACTCTTATACTGACTTTGTTCCACATTGATATTTCACTAAATTTTTTAACAACTCACCATCATTTCATGTAAATTTTCAAGACCAATCAACTTCCCCTATCCAACTTTATCCAAATATGTTGGAGACCTATATCTCTTCCTTTAAATATCCTCATATGTTTCCATTTAAATTTTGTAATGTAAATGGTTTTCATATGATAACTCTACTAGGGGTAATTTTTGATACCATTATCCATGTAAATCTAGTGATAAAGACCTCAACATATCATATAGAGTTCGAATTTCCCTCTCGAACTGGACATTTATCTAAGGATGATGTTAAGTGGTAAAAATCAACCATGCCTAAAAATATTTATCAATACTTCTCTAGAAATTTGAGGTAAACCTCAGATCCTAACCATATACAATGGATAGTGGTACCCCATGCATCTTCACCACTTCCCTTCGGTATATCTTGGTAAGTTGGTCAAGGTAGAAATCTTCTTTAATGAAAATTAAATGTGTTTAATTTGTAAGGTGATCGACTATAACCCAAATAAAAATATGGAACTTAGACATCTTGAGGTGTCCAACAATGAATTCCATGGGGGTGTTCTTCTATTTCTATACTGGTATAGGTAATTTTTACAACATACCATTAGACTTTCATCATTCATATATAATTTATTATGATACCATGCATCAAGATACATATTCTATAATTTATCTCTTCATATTATCCCACTATAATTTTTTATTTATATTTTTATATATCTTAATACTTCATTGATGAATATTGTAGGATGAACTATGAGTATCATCCAAAAGTTCCCTCTTCGTTTCTAATTTTTATGGGATACATATTTCAGTTTCACACCTTATAATTACATCTTTATCAAAGTTGAACTCCAAAATATTTGATACTCATTTCTATATATCTACATATTCTTGGGATTCCTTGATCTTCATGTGAATGTATGGTTTATAAGTCACTTGGGTAAGATATAATTTATCACCTTACCTTATGACTTCATGATTCATCCTTTGAAAATCCATGATTATTAGGTCACTTTCAACCCTCATCATAGATAAGGTGGCATGATCATTCTTTCTTAAATAACTAGCCACCGTGTTTTCCTTCCCACGGTGGAAATATATTTAGTATTCAAAGTCTTTGATCAGTTCCAACCATATCCTTTTAAACATATTTAACTCCTTTTATGTAAATATATATTTCAAACTCTTATAGCTATTATAAAAAACACACTTATCACTACAGAGATAATGCCACCAAAATTTTAATGCAACCATCTGTACGTCAAGATTAAAAATCTTGTGTTGGTTAACTTTTCTTATGAGTTTTTAATTATCATGGTTCATAATAAATTTCCTTTTAATTTTTCATGATTACAAATCCCAATACCTTCTTTGTGGAATTTTTGTATATGAAAAACCCTTCCCTGCTATAGGGTAATGTTAGTACAGGTATTGTAACCAATCACTTCTTCAGTTACTTAAAACATTCCTCACATTCCTACATCCAAAGAGGATCTACTCACTTCCATGTTAACAATGTTAGTGGATCTGATATCCAAGATAAATTTCTCAAAATTTAAAAATTGTATCTAGATAACCTGAGAAAACTATAGATCATGGTTATTATGGTTGGTCTGGGTCATTGTTCAATAACTTCTATTTTTTAATGATATCTAAATATTCCATTACTAGTGATTAAATGACCCAATTGTGGAACATTTTTTAAATATAATTAACATTTTATAAATTTTTAATACAACTTATCCTTTCATAATTTCATTAACATATTACTTAAATAATATTCTTTTTCTTTCTTTATCTTTAAGTATATAATAATGTAGTTTATAAAAATAACCAAAAACAGATCCTAGTAGACCCAAAAAACTATATTCACTATATCTATAGATATGGGTGGTGTAATTACTCAATCTAAATGTAATAACTATAAATTCATAGTTTCTGTACCTTGTTTGGGGTGATTTTTTTGAAATATCATTCCTTCTGACCCTTAACTGGTGATATCTAGATCCAAGGTCAATCTTTGAGAAGTATTAATGTAAAGACCCAAAGATTGATTTACATGGACATTACATTAATTTTGCGTAATACTTAATACATAATAAGAACCAACAGTCAAGGACCGTAATAGTTTAGTGTCTTTGTAAACTTGGGATATAAACTTCTAATCATGTTGAAAGATCTTCAACAACTCCCATAACGATCTTCCCCTTTTTGTTTCCTTACCTAAAACCTTTCTTTATTTCCTAGGGAAAATAAAACAAAAAAATGGTGAGCTCAAATGCTCAGTAATGGCAAACATAGAGAACATAAAACAATCTATAAACATTTGAAAGCAAAAAAACTTAAACATGAAATTTAAACATCAAAATATTGAGCAAAGTCATAAATCTTGGAAGTATGTAAGGAATATATCATAATGGAACATCAACCATGATAAAATATAATTGGAATAAAACATGTTATTGTGGAAACCATTTTTCACATGTCATGATTTCCATAGTAGCTAGGGCATTGCTTCCAAGACCATATTAGTGGACAAAGTCCCTTTCTGAATCGAGTTCACTCCTCATTTCAGTCCTGTAACACTGAACCGGATTAACTTACCGTTCCAGCCATGTCTATCTAATGAGATATAAATCTTTACCCAATGCATTGGAGGGAGATATAGGTCCCACCCATCTCATAATGAAAGCATTCTTACTTGTTCCACAAAACAATCATAAATCATTCATCATAACCCAAAGAATAAAATGGGTTTCATAAACATCATCCCATCATCACATAATCCATATAAAAGAAATGGATATCATTTCATAATAAGAAAAGTGAAACCATGTAAATCATAGAGACTTTATACTTGAAACATACACATATGAAATAATGTCATCTTATATGGAAAATGGTTTTGATAAAACACTTGAAATGAATTCTTGAGGAAAATATCCTTTCTTCTTCAAAATCAATTTCTTTTCAACAAACATCATGCAATTTTAAAAGAAAAAGATTTTTTTGAAAATAGTCATGAAATATTTTGGAGGAAGCTTCATGAAAATAAGGCTTTATAAAACCGTTAAAATCCTTTCATGCCGTATAAGTTAAAAAAACATTCTCCTCGTACTTTTGTCGGAAAAGTCAAAAAGTACCTCGTATGGAAAAAAAGAAAGATTCCTTACATACCATGTAGTAAAAGTCAAAAATGGGTAAAAAGGACATTAAACATACATAAGGACACTTTTAGAAAACATGGACATGGATGATAACAATAACCCCAGTAAAAACTTACGTATAAGCAATCTCGGATAAAAAAATGAGATTTACAAAATTATCCCTTACCTTAGGTCCGATTTGCTTCGTATGGATCTGAACCTCCTGTATAATGATTTAAAAAAAGTCATTGACTTATTACATAATCATATTCATTGTTATGATATCATATATGTTTCACTTATGAATTTATATTACCCGTTCATTTGTAAATTCTATGTTAAAGCAGCGTTTTGGGTAAAATAATTTCATTTATCATATGTGTTTCGACTTGTAGTTCTTGATATTATTACTTATATCATGATTTAAATAATTCCAGAATGTAAAACATGATTTATATATAATATATATATTCATCATATACATATATATTATAGATCGATAAAAGGAATGAAATACACCGTTCATGGAGACGGTAGACCGTACGTACGCATGTACGTTGTTTTAATTTCCTCATTGAATTGAATGGAATTAATTGGATGACATACATATATATATACATAAATCTAGTATCATTATTATGTCATATATTTCATTAATAAGATAATTACTGCATCATTATTGTGTCATAAATAAATTAAATTATTTAATGTCTAAAAATTATAAATAAAATACCATATGTAGGAAATATTTTTAGCTTTATAATGAATATTTATAGTTGAATTAATATTATGTATAACCCTATATTAAAAATTATTTAATTATTAAACATTGATTTTAACTATTTTAACCCTTCTTTAAATAAATTAATAATAAATGTCCTAATCTAGTCCAAGTGGGCCTAAATGGTCATATTTTATTCCTAAGGTTGTTTTTGGTCGAATTACACTTATCCAATAGAATTAGGACATGTGTTAGGGTAGTAATAATATCATTTTTACCCTTAATTACCGTATTTACTTTTAACCGTAGTAAAAAAAGTAAAAAGTTACTATTCACCACAAATTATTTTCATCTCATTGAACCATATTTTAGTCCTTGATATTAACCGTGTCTCTCGGATTTTCGAAATTCAATTCACAGAAGTGGTAAAATTTCATTTAACTGAAAAAGTCGGTTTTTTAACTACCACTAAGTGGTTTCACTATTCATCAAAAATTGAAGTTTTTCAGAAAAATACCAAAAATTCACCCTAAGAATTATTTGATATTCCAAATTCAAAATTGATGTCTATTTTTACAAATTCAAAACATAGATGTGGTATTAATTAATTTTAAAATTAATTCCCGTTATCAAAACAAATAGCGTGTTTTTAAGAAATAATAACTATCAAAAGATTGATACTTGTTTATATCCATTTTCAAAGTGAAATTAATTCCAATGAACAACATTGGATTAAATGGTAAAAATATATTCTAATTACACTTTAAAACCAATTAAAAAGATAATCTAACCATATAAATTATTGCGATGAAATAAGTTGTTTTTAATTAAAATATAGCATGTTTTTACTATTCATCAAAATATGAAAGTTATCGGAATAATATGAAAAATTTATCCCAATTAAATTTTTATATTCAGATTCCAAGGAAGAATTTTATTTTGTCAAATTAAACTTATAAACATGTTAAAAACTAGATTTAAAGTTGGTGCGCCATCAACAGGCGGCAAAACTGCATTTTTTAAAAAATACTTATTTTACCCAAAAAATTTATTTAGTTCTCATACCATGTTCTATAAGATGAATAATAATGTTATAAAATTAAAAATGTAGTTAATACTATTCATAACAACTGGTCTATAATAATATTATAATAATATATCGTTGTTCAGTAAGACCCGGTATTGCGTACAACACACGCTATCGAGGAAGGTTGTGATTGTGTGTAATGCAAGCCAAGTCAGGGTTGTGTGTTGTGCAAGACTCCTTTTTTGTTTCGTTATAACAGAATCCAACCATTTTTCATTTATACATTGAATATATATATATATATATACACTCAATGTTGCGTAGAATGAAAATTATCAAACAAACTTGAAATTGTGTGTAACACAATCTAAGAATAGTGTTGTGTATACTGCAAGCTAATACGGTGTTGCGTATAGCACAAGATAATCTTGGTGTAGCATAAAACAAATGACATAAAATATCGGGTTGTTACAATTAATCTCCATATAATTGATATAATAAGTCATTAATATGGGGTAAAGTATATTTATTCATAATTTTGATCATGTTAAGATCATGATAGTCTATTAAAAGTTACATTGATCTGTGTTTCTTATTAACAATGAGGATTGATGCTTCCCATGATGAATCACATGGGTGGATAAATAAAACCATTGTCCAAATTACCCTTTACTACATCTTTAATTCCTTGGATTCAGTGGGGGCTATTATATATGTACTATGTGAGGTAGGTATTGATCCAGGTATATTTTTAATATAGAATTCAACCTCACACTCTAGGGAAGACTAGGCAGTTCTTCAGGGAATACATTAAAATATTCCCACACAATGGGTATTTCATCAATACTAACTCTATCCCCAATTATTTGAGCTAGAAATACCTCATTTCTAGGTATCATAACCCATATTATATATTTATATTCCAATTTAATATCATTATGTTAGCCTTTCATTCCTTTAGTTTAATATATATCAATCTTATTTTGATCTTGGTTTCTTTATTATGGTTTATATTTTACTTCTAAACATAATCCCTCAAATTAACTATGAAATAAAAATTTTAAATTTTTTTGTAAAGATTATTAGATAAATAAAATCATATCCTTTAGGAATTTTTTATCTAGGTGTACAGTTAGGCCTCTTTTTTGTACACTTGGTCACGGTTTAGCTAACACATAACATGCTCTCTTTGAGGTTATTACCCCAGGGTACAACTATTCCAGATCCTGCATCCAAATTCTTGTATCTATAGAGAGATTTATTTTCTAGTAAAACCAAATACTCATGACTTTAATAATATTTTAGGATATAATATTATGCTTAAACTAATCTCTAGGTTTTACCACTAAAGTTCTCTAACCATAATTATCATAATATCCTCTTTGATCTTCAAAAGTAACAAAAACATTTCTCAAGTACTACCTATAGTGACTCAAGATAAACATGCCTTTATTTTACATCATTTACATGATATAAAACATTGCATTTCCTTAATAAAATTATCCCATAGACCAATAGGTTTAGTGTCTTTGGAGATTAGCTACATAATAAGCTTATTTTACAAAAAGTCAAAATCATTTCTCCACAAAGGAACCATACTATACCCTCTTCTATAAATATCATTTGTAAGACCCTTCCTAATTACATATGAAATGAAAAAATAATAAATGGGTTAGTTCAAATTCCCATTAAGGTATGAATAAAAATTTCATCAAGGGTGAGTTTATAAGAATAAGTAAAATCATGATCATAAAAGGAATATCATAACCTCATGATTTGTATCCATAAAACAAAATTGATCTTTAAAGTATATGACATAATAACATAAATCTTAAAAATATCAGCATGGACTCATAATAGTGTTAAAGTTTATTATACTAATTTAACATAAACCATGAATCATGAGAGCAAAAGATCTTAATTAATATTGTCCTTTAATTGTGGCACAAACATTAACATATGGAAACATTGAATCAATGAGTCGCATCATGAGAGCATAAGATAATAATTAAGAAAATATTTCCAATATGGTATATGAATTATTATATGGAACATTACTTTAATGAGCCACACCATCAGGGACCACTATTATGAACAAATAAAACAAACTCAATAATACTTTAACACATGTGATATAAACTTTTAACCAATGCAATGGAGGGTGATATAGGACTCCACCCATGAATCGACCAAACTTACATGGGAAATAATAAATAATTCACTTTTAAAATCATATATAACCCATGGAAATAAAATGGGTTTCATAAAATAATCAAATGTAAATTATTCACTTTTTATAATGAATTCATGGAAATAAAAATGGGTTTCACAAAATTTTCAAATAGTATAATAACATGAAATAAATTCATAGATATCTAAAACATGATCACCCAAAAATAATAACATATTAATAGAATATTATAGAGAAACACATGAAATTTAACTTCATTTAAGATATATATTTTTTAATATATAGAATAAAATGAAAACTAAATAATAAAATATCCTTCTTGAAAACATTTCTAAATCAATGTAAAAGTCATAGTTATGAGTCTTTTTCAAAAAGTATCCTTTTTTCTTAATAAAAAGTGAAAATAAAACACTTAATGAAAGTTTATTTGAATGAAAAAATATTTTTACCTAGAAATAAAAATATTAAATCATTCAAAATGGAAATTCTTGGAAAATAAAGTTCAATAAGAAATTGTATAACTCAAACAAAGTTGTTTGGGTTTCCAAGTCCCTTAACTTTAACCTTGATTTCCAAGAAATTAATTTAACCTATGTATCATAAATATAAATATATTAATTACTATTTTATAACCTTATTAATATAATTTCCCATTTATCCTATTCATTAATAAGAGTTCTCTTTATCTATTTGATTATTGTAATCTCTTTTCGACATAGGGTGTTAATAATCTTGACATTTTTGAACTAGGTTTCTAAAAGAAGTGTCAATATTTATTTCTATATAAAGGATAATAATTTAAAAACCATTAAATGCAATTTAATTTATGTTTTATAAAAAATTACAATGTTGTAATTCCATTACATGGATTTTTAGTCATGTTTCATGGAGATGAAAATGGTGATGAACTAGTTTTGGGTTATACACTGATATTGATGGATTGTCTTACAAGGATCATTAATTTTTATATTATCCAAAAATAAAAATATTAATAATACATATTACTTATATTTATCATATATTCTTATCAAATATAAACTAATACCAGTCATGTTTGGAAGTTAAGTAAAATGAAACATGTTTATTCGCAGATTCGATAGTCCTCACAATGCACGATTCACATGTTAATTTTTCTTAATGGAAAAGGGTAGGGTGGTTAATGATTGTAAAATAACTATAATAACATAATATAATGATAATGATAATGATTTTTTAATTTTAATATGGTGAAATAAAATTTGAGTAAGAATAAAAACACATAAAGAAATAGAAAAGCGAAATAAATTTTTGAAACTAATACCTTGCTTTTGGATTATCTCCTTTGCAAAAAAGATTAAAACATTGAGAGATGGTCTTTTGAGAATACCAGGTCCAAATTTAGGTTTATATGAGTCTATAGAAGATAATTGGGAATATTTTGGGATGAAATAAATGGTTTTTGGTGTAAGGGTAAGTGAGGAGAGGATTTCACCTTTTATATGTGGGATGGTGTGGTGTTTTTGTAAATACCCAAAAAAATTGATAATGGAAATTCACACTCAATTAAAATGGGTAAAAATTAATAAATAATGGATAGGGTATGATATAAGATCTATCCACTCCTCAAAAACTTAGTTAAAATATTTATTTAATATTTTTGTCCCTTTACATCTAAGGATACTCATTTTTATCATTATTGTATTCACCCTAGTAACTAGTTTTTACCTAATAAATTTCACTTATATGCACAAAAATAAAATGGTCCTTATAATATAATTTACCAAGTGATACAAAATTTTAAATCAATTCTATTTTATTAAATTTTTAAAATTTATTACATTAAATATTGAATTATTAATTGTATAATGTATTAAAAATAATGTTTTTGAAAAATCTAACATAAATTATAAAGTGTCAAATATGGGTTTATAAATTAAAAAAAACTTTTTAAAATCATAAAGTTAATTATAAAAATAATATTTAGTATTATAAAATGGTTTCATAAATTTTGATTTCATACTTATATACTAATAATGATATAAAATCTATAATATTAGTAAAAATGGTGAATTTCACTATTCACCTAAATATCAAATATTTCATAAATAATCCCAAAATTTATATTTAGAATATACTATTATTATTATTCCAAAAAATTTATTTTTAGAAATTAAATTTCTAAATTTTTAGGATTCAATGTATAAATAAAATCTCAAAATATTGCAGAAAAATGCTCATATTGGAAAATAGATTTTTAAAATGTCTATTATTATTTATTCTTATTTCATATCATTTAAAAATAAATTTATTGGAAATATATAATTAATATAATCAATATATTTTATTATTAGTTAATCATAATATACATAGTTTCTTTAAATAAAACACCAATTTAAAAAAAAAAATATTTTCAATCATAAAATGATCTTTTTAATTGTTTTAAATATAATAATTGTATATAATTTGAATTAAAAGTAACATTTATTTTAATTATACAATTATTAATATTTTTTATCTTATTAATACATTCTAATTCAACATTTTGATTTTTAATATTCAAATTCCATATTTATATTTACCAAAATATTTTGCGATTTTCATTTTAGTTCAATTTTACATGAAGAGAAAGATATCAAACATAGTTTTAATTTGAGGAAACACACAGGTTGTTAAAAAATATAGTAATATAAATTCATGTCCCATAGATATTTAACTTTCTCCCCCTATAAAATGCTTCTCCAACAAGTATACACTCAACATTTTTCTGGTGTACTAGGATTGACTATAACTCACTGTTTGTGGATACAAAGTTTAGGTAAAGTTACTCCTCACCAAAGAATTCTACAGGAATATATTTTAGTGATAATATCATTGATTCCAAAGGCTCACTACCTCTATATGATATAGGGATAACTCACTTCCTCCCAAGGCACATTGCCTCTTCTTTTCCTCCACAAACTACTTTGTTAAAGGTATACCTATATAGAATAATGAGACTCTTCCCAATTTAATGAGATGAAGGTCACTTCGAGTTCTATACATAAAATATACAACATAAATTTTACATATTAATGATTTAGTGAATTTAAAATTCTTTGACCAAATAAAATACCTCATATAAGAAAATCCCTATTATAAGAGTTAGAAAATTTATTTTCAATGTGAATTTTCACAACAAAAATATTCCAAATATAATAATCCATGCGGGGAATTATACCTGTAACATATCCTTAATGATAATCACAACAAAACTTGTTATTAAATTATATGTACACATATTCATCTCCACGGAACCTAGTCGTCAATAATAATAATATCAATATATCTCTATCAAACCTAATCTTCAATATAATAGTGTTCAAAATAGCATTAGTCTCCCAGTATTAGATATTAAATGAATCTATATTATTTACCCTTCTTTATTATCCTATAAAAAAACATAGTTCCATATATTCTATATTATCTCTCTAATACTCTCTCTATATTTACTCTTTTATTATTTAAATATATAGAGTATATTGTAATATATCCTTGAATTATTTGAATTTGAAATTTGAAATTTAAATCAATGTTAAATGTCAACTTCACCACCTTCAATTTCAACCTCTGGATCTTATTCCTTCTTATATCCATAATATTATTCAATTTTAATGGTTATTTATTTCCCAGATAACTACCAAATAGTCATGTGAATTAAAAGTATTCAAATATACCCAAAACATTTATATTCCATCATTCATGGAATAACCTCTTACTTCATGGTGTGATAGTTCACTTTCCTTGTAATTTATCTCAACTAAAATATAGGTCATTGAATAACCAATACCATTGTGTACTAAGGTATTTAACCTATTTCAATGTGATATAAGATTTATGGTTCAAGAACTCTAAATACCAAGTCACCTCAATCTATCCAAATTCCTTCTTGGTGTCACTATTTGTGTCATGGTGTGGGCACTTGTTCTCTAAAGATACTAAAAGCTATTCAGCTTCCTTTGTGGTGTGATATTATATTTTATAGTGTTCCAAGATCCATTTTATATTCATAGATAAATCACCAAGGTTTATTCACAATTCCTCACTCACATCATGATATCGCACATCATTAGATAAATCTTGAAATAACTACTCAACCATCCTTCACGGCATGTCCTATAGTTTCACGCATGATGAAATATTCTATATTAGTTCAAGGGACCCTTATGAAACATCCAGTATAGATAAAATAACACTTACATGGAGTATAATTTACCCTTACACAGATGAAATTTTTTATAATCCTTATTTTCATGGTGTGACCTCTATAAATTCTATAATTTTTAAAGACTTATTCCAACTTAAATTTTATCCAAAGCAAAAACCTCTTTAAATATTATACACATAAAAAATTTAGAAAATATAGGGTAATGTTTCCATAATCTATACTTATAGAATAATCCCAAAATTCATATAATACACATCCTTACAAATTATACTACTTAATTGTACTTCCAATCTTCATCAAATTGGATCACATTTTATTCATACTTCATACAATGTCTTTAGTACTTCTCACATCCAATGCGAGAACATCATTCATCAAATCCTCAAAATTATTCTTACCAAATTTTCAATTTAGTAAATATAAAAAATACACTTACGATAGTTATCATATTAAACCTCAATGATTTTCAATCCTTTCATAAATATTGGTCTCATGGTAACAACCAACTTTTATTAGTATTCAATAGTGATTATCAACTCATTATAAAACCACATGGGTATAGTCATCATTAAAATTCCTCTTGATTATTTACAAAAAAATACAACATATAACCTCTTGGTTGTAATAATGGTAAGGATGATAGGTGAATATTAAGTCCCTTAAGACCCAAATGGGGTGGAGGAGTTTGAGAGGCACCTAAATGTCATGATGGAGTCTAAGAATCCATCAATTTCTTAACTACTTGGAGATAGGTTAGGGAATATTATAGTTTAAGTGGATGATCATGGCTTCATAGTGATTTTGGTATGTTTTTATTATGGAAAAGTGTAAGACACATTTTCTTTTCTAAGGAATCGGTAAGGGTGTTTTTCCTTAACACTTTATCATGAATTAGTCATAGAAATGGTTGATTTTTGGATGGTTATGTGTAATTGAATAGTGAAAATCAATGAATTATGAAATTATTTGATCTTAGGAAAAGGGATTTATAGATTGATGGTGAAATGACTATGCATTCATGATAATTATGATCACACTAAATAATTAAACTCATATGAGAGATGATATGTAACCTTTTATAGAATTTTAAAATATGATGTGGCGGTAACTAGGTCTTGTGATATTTCAAGGGGAAAAGTGGATTGATGTGATAGTTAGGGAATTAAGAGGGTGATTCAGTTATGTTTAGTTTAGAATTGATGAGATAGATATTTTATTGAATGGTTGGTGTGTGATATGTGGCTAGTTAAAATATAAAATTCACATGATGGTGCATCAAATGAGATTAAATTTCATGGAATTATTTCATCAATGAAATTAATTAGTAGTTTCGTATATCATCATGATGTTATAAAACCTAGAGTAGGGATCATGGGTTGGGTTTATTGAGATTTAATGAGTGTGGATAATGAGTTTTAGTTCTCATATGATAGTAGATTTTATTCATGATCATGCTTGTTGAGTGGGAGTAAGGTAAATTTCATGATATGAAGCACACCATTGATGGTATAAGTGTGTAAAGATTGTTTCAGGAGAATAATGATAAATTTAATAGGTTACATGTTGTTATACCCAACTCAATGGGTGGTTATGGTTATTCATCCATTCATAGAGATATGAAACCAGGTTATGTAATATAAATGGGAAATACCCAAATATAAGTATCAATCAGTGAGTATCAAGTGATGTCACTAAATTTGGTAACTATAAGATTTGTGTTGAAGGTTATGGTCTAATGGAATGGTTGGGTAACTCTTTAGGTAAATAGACCTTTATGGTGATCAAGTTGGTGAAATTTTGGTAATTTTAAGAATGTATAGACATATTTTCGTCAATGTGAATCTTCATGTTATAAGTACAGTCTCGGGCATGAGACTGTAGTTTCTAATGGAAATATTCAAGAGATTGTTTGGTTTGGTATCAAGAAGGTTATGGTCATGTATAGACCAATGAAATTAGTCAATGGAATATAATTTCAATGAATCATAAATTCACGAATATCATGGGGAGTGGGGAATAATCATGGAGTTGGTAAATTTAGTTACTTAGTGACATCGGTAATAAATTAATTTCTTTTTTTAATATTAACTTCATTTTATTCCATCATATTTATCAATTCATTAAGTTCTAATGAATTTTTTAAATAATATATCAATTCATTATATTTTTTTAATATTTTCTAAAATGTAAAAAATAGAAATTTAGTAAATCCATTTAGTTTCTTGAGTAAATGGATGGCCAATTTTTTATTTTCGTTTTTTATCGATGTTTTACAAGTTAAGAATTTTCACAATATCTGTGGGTTAAAATTAAAATAAGTGTCACTTTTATAAGATTAAAATTTCACTTTGGAAGATTTATTCATTGATTTCAGATGATTAAACCCTAATTTTATAAGAGTTATTTTGAATATTTTATTAATAATGGACAAATAATATAATAGTATATAATATTTATAAGATACTTTGAGAGAGTAGATATTGACATCAGAAGAGTCCTTAGAAACATCATAAGAGTAAAATTTTAGTTTATAAGAGTAAATTAAAATTATAAGAAGAGTCTTGGGTGGAATGGGAATAGTAAATACAAGTTTTGAAGAGTAAAAATCGAATTTGGAAGAATAAATTTGACATTGGAAGAGTCATATCCTTTGTAAATATCAGTTATCAAGAGGAAGTATGGGTTAGAATTGGAAGAGTGAAACATATACTTTTCAATATTTATCTATGCTAAAAACCAAAGATAAAATGTGTAATATCATCACTTAAGAAAACTAAAAACATATATCCTTGTGGATTCTAGTGAATAATATCAATCATAATACACAATTGATAATCTAATCAAACCAAAGGAAGGAAAAAAACTGATTTTTAGGAATGATAGTTCATGATTCACAAGGGGTATTCTGTTGAAGAAGGAAACATTTCAAATTAAAGTAATTAAAAATCTTAGGAGGATTTTACTAGATAACGAATAAAGGAATGAATATCCTTTAAGAATAAGTGAAGACTAAAGAAATGGGGAGTTTGGTTCATGTTTTTTCTTCAATTTTCAAGATCTATTTTATTTATTTCCAATATTCATGCATTTTTTCATGATTTCCCATTTGTCTTACAATAATTTTATTTCTATCATGGAATGATAAAACACTCGGTGGTTAAGGATGGTGTGGTAGTCCTGTTGCAATTCTTGAGTTTATAAACTGCAATGAATAAATATATTTTTTCTATAAATTATTTTTAGTGTTTAGATGTAGTTTCTACTTTTCAATGTGATTATTTTTTATATGTTTTTTATTGTTCGTTTCCTTAGTCTATGTTCATTCATCTCGCTCAACTCAATTTAGTATATATATGATATAATAGACTAAGCTTAATGGTGAAGTGTTTTGTGATTATTGGAATGTGTATAAATCATGTTCAACACTCTTAGAAGACTTAAGAAACAAAAAAAATGATTAAGTATTTCCTAAGAAAACTATAAGTGATTTTTTCACCACTTCAAGAAAAATATAAAGGAAGACACCTAGAATATATTTTTTTAAGTTAAGCTTCTCTAAATTCATTTAGTCTAGGTTGATAGGTAAAGTGATTTTGGAATCAATTATTTGTCAATTTTAAAGAAAAATATCCCCTTAATTTAAGAACTATTATATCATTTAAATTAGATAACTGACCATATCCCATTACTTATCATTCTCTTGATTCCAATCTATAGTTTATATTTATTCAAAATTACTTTCATGACCAAACAAATTCAAATCACCCCTTTTTGAATTTAAAGTGGAAATTGATTTTTGAGCATCCCTCATTGTATATAACCATGGGTTTCTACTAGATTACCTTTAACCAAGGAAATTAATAGTTTTTATTCCAGCCTATGAGAGGTGTTATCAAAATATGGTGTTGTTTCTAGGGAGGTAGCACCAAAACAATAACTTTAAAACTATATAACTCGATCTAGTACTAGAAAACTTTTCTCACTTGAATTAAAATATAAATAATTCTACTTAAAAATTAATAAATTTAAATCTATAAACTAAAATTGAAGAAATTATCTTGATAGACTATAGTGATACTTATATTGATCATAGTTATACTAATATCATGGAAGGGTAATTCTGACCAGGCATTGAGGGACCTATATGCACCTCATTTCATTAACCATGCATGCATTAAAAATGAATTTTAACTAAAAATTTGTTTAATCAAATTGTAACCAAAATTATATGATATTTCATGTCAGGATCATAATAACCACATCAAGGGGTTAACCATAGTTTGTGTAACACTGAATATGGAAGTAGTGGTATAACAGAAAGTTAAATTGATAGTTTCCCAATTCAACCTCAATGGAGTGGGAATAGAGTGTTTAAAAAGCTGTATACTAAGATAAGTAAGTTATTTTTATTATCTTCAAATAAAATTTCTACAAATATTTTTCCCTACCACTAGAATCGCAAAAATAATAAAGGAGGTCATTTTCATCAAGAAAACTTCTAGAGAGACTCTTTATGAGTATTGGGAGTAGTTCAAGAGATTTTGTTTCATTTTTTCACATAAATAAAATTAAAAACATTATTTTCATGTATATTTATATCAATATATATTATAAAGTTATAAAAACGTAATAGATGCATCATCAAGAGGAGATCTAATTGGAAAGTCACATGTATAGTCCAAAAAACGCATTGAGAAGATAACATAAATTTCTCAACAATTTGGTAAAAGAGGTATGAGTGCCATAGGGATACTTGAGGTAAGGAATTATAATTCATATCCTTTATTAGAATCTAATATATAGGAATTAACTAACTTAGTAATAAAAATGGTAGTGAAATAGTCCATTGAAAAGTAGTCAATAGTGAAAGTATATGTATTATTTACATCTCATAATCATTTTTCTAATTAGTGTGTTGAGGTGGAGGGACCATAAAATTCAATATATTCCTACTAAAAAATTAACTTATAGCACCCTACGCAAGGATGGAGACATAATTACCAAGATGAAAATGGATTTTGTAACAAAAAAAACAAACAAATCCCCCTTACCAACAACAATACCAATATACCTTACCCTTCCAACAACCATTTCAATAGTCATACATACTACTTTATACTCAACCATCCCACCAACCACCCCCTCTCAGTAAAAATAAACCACCTAAACAACCCTAATAAAAATAAAATGACCTATCTATCAGGAAGAATTATTAGGGGTTAATAAGCTGATAAATGAACTAGAATAGTTGAGAAACCAAATTAGAAATCTTTAGAAATTTTATCCCAAAAAATAGGGGAATTACCAGTGCATCGAGTCCTGGACCCCAAATAGAATATGAGCCTAGTTACCATAATAATTGGTAAATAAATCCACCCTATTGAAAAAAATTGAGTTTAAGAAAACCCCACCCAGCACTAAGAAAAATGATTCTAGAAAATATGAAAATAACCCTAAATAGAAACCATATGAACAAAAAGAAGAATAAATAAAATAAGAATAGTCTATAAGAAATGAAGACACTAGGGAAACCATTAAAAATAGAAATTTTAGAAGAATGATCTACCACTTACATTCCCATCCAAGATAATCCAATCATAGAAAATAGTATAGAAATAAGTTCAAAAATAATTTATATAAGCCTTTCAAAAATTATTAAAAAAAAGTGACCATAATTTCTCAAGAAAATCCAAAAATATTCTAAGATTTTGAAGTAAATTTTCACTAAAATTATGAGACTCCAAGGGAATTAAAGGATAATTTTGGGAAGAAGTGTCTCAACCATAATTAGACCACATTTTCTTAATAAATTTCAAGATAAAGGGACATTTTCTATCCCTTGTGCAAATATATCCATGAATTTTTAATATAAATTGTTTTATTTAGGCCCTTAAATAAATTTAATGTCACATTTACTATTAAATTATTTTAAAATGTGAGAATTAAATCCCATGAGAGTGGTAGTTCAACTTTTAATCATATGTATATATTTTCCATAAGGAGACATGGAATATTTCCTAGTTAGAGTATAAAACATGATCATTCCAACTAAACTCTATGTACTTAACATGTATTATGATATAAACCTAGCATATTCGCCTATTATTTTGTGTAAAACCTTCATGAAGATAGTTAAAACATCCTAAATGTGCATCAAGGAACTCTCACTATAGAGTTTAGAGAGATAATTATCCATTTTAGCATCTTTGACATAATGAATTACCCTTGAGAGGATTGTAAACTCATTTAACTATCACATGTTTATTAGTTTGATCCTATTTAAGACACATATATGTTGGATGAAATTTTATCCCGAATAAAATAATTAATTTTTAGAAGTTCTGTAAAAAATTGTGTGGAACAAAAAATATATATATATCTTCAGTTTTGAAGGAATATATAATATATGATCTCTTTTATGGGTTTTAATTTTTTTTAATTTGTGTATAAGTTAATATTATATCTATTTTAAAGGAAATACAATCTTTGGATGTGTGAAATCGAACTCTGATTTTATCTCTAAAACAGCCCCAAATTACGAAATTAAAACCAATACCCAATAAATTTAATTATTTGTACCTTATGGAAGGATAAAATTTGACAATAATAACTAATAAAAACCTATAATTATATAAATAACAAAATACTATTTATCTTTTAATAGAAAATTAATTCAATAGGTTGGATTTTAAGAGATATACTGATTCTCGCTCAAATTTACCCAAGAGAAGAAGGTAAGACGGTCCTTGTAGTTTAGCTTGGGTTATCGAATCCACAGAGACCTAAGAAGAAACCTATAGACACGTACATTATATGGAATGTTTTCGGCTATGAAGTAGCCAACTTGGATTGATTTTGGATGGGTTTTAAAGATATCTAACAGATTTAAGTGAATTCAATTTAAAATAATGAGTTGATCCTAGGTTATCGCTCGGGGTGGATTGGACGTATTTTCTTTTTAATGATTTCAATTTCTTAAATTTGAGATGGGTTCATTTAAGGAGATAAAACAACATCATCACTTACTAGTTTAATGCCTACACCCTTTAATACTAATCACCTATACACTTGAATGATCAAAGTTTTGAGCACTTCAAGGTAAAGGTTCATATTAGTACTTGAAGTGTGTGGCCTTAAATTCAACAAGGACGATGGAGTTTAAAAATCATCAAATAAAAATCCCATTTAAAGAAGTGATTATAAATTAATTAGGTGATAAATAACATCCAATATAGCCCCTTTCTACTCCCTTGGATCAACCCATAAGTGGGTTATCCCTCCATTGATCCCATGGTTTCAATGGAAGCGGAAAGTAGACTCATGAGGGAGGAAATGGAGAAGTAAAGAAAACAACAAAAATAAAATGATCACTCCACCGTTGTGTGAATAATTTCACAAGGTTTGGTGTGAATAAATTCACACCTTGATCCAACGGTATCAAAGTGATATGAATAACAGCAGAATAAGAGTAGAAGAATAACTTTTATTAAGAAACTAAAGTGAATTGAACAACTTACATTGAAAGACAAATTTGAGACAACAAAAATGCAGCATAACATTACAATTGAAAAAAGCATCCAAGACCTCTAACTCCTCTACAACCACTACCTTAAATAGGAATTTTGGAAGCCTTGGGTCGAGCCTCCAACAGTACAAAGCATCCCACTTGATTATGATAGGCCTAGGGTGGTGGAAAGTTTGTGGAATTTGAACTTTTACACATCTGACCCGAGGTGGCATCCAGCTTTCCTTCACCGAACAGACGCATCTGGAAGACCTTCTAGACGGCCGAATCAGAGTGGACCATAGAGAAAGAAAATGGATCTCCAGATGTATTCTAACTTCCTGTAAAAGTTGGGCCAATTTGGAGTTTTTTATTCCGATATATGATCAAATTAGTGGGCTATTTTTCTGGGCCGCAGAATCTGGCCCAGAATTGTATCTCTAACTTGGGCCGCCTCAATCACCACCATTGAGGCATAATTAGCATTGGATAATGAATAGTGATTTGTTCCTATACATGTCTTATATCATCCCACGAAATGTGGGATTAATTGGGCCTGTATGTTGGGCCCAACAGTCTCATCAGTGGGTTGGTGTCCAATCTGCCTTCTCCAGAATTGCTTCCTTTCATTGCCAAATATCTCCATCATCCTCCATGAATTATCCATTGATCCCTGAATCAAACATGTTCATATTTAATTTTAGATCAATTTCTAAAAATATCAAATTAAAATATGTATAATTAAATTCCTTAAAATCAGATGAATCATTGGGTACTTTAAATGATGTTAAAAAATGTACCACATAATAGTGCATTTTAAGAAGGTATTACAATCATAATGTGAAATGATGTTCAAAGTGTAAAATTCACTAAAATGGTGTTTATGAATAACAAATAACATGAATATTATGTATATTAACAATGAATATTAGCCTCATTTAGTGGCTAATCACACCCCCCAACTTGAGTTTTGCTAGTCCCGAGCAAAATATATCTCAATAAAATGAAATTCGAATTCCCTTTTCCAAAAACATTTTAATACACAATGATCACCAAAAAACCTTATACCAAACAATCATGAAACCCATCAAAATATTTTAATACGAGATAGTTTCATAAGCAGATCTCAATCCCAAGCCCATTCCTTTGTTCAAATTCATTGCCATATTTCATCCAATATCAATTAAGTATGAGGATGTGTTGTGCATCACAATAGACATGGGGGTTCATCTTTATTAAAGGGTTAAATTATTGAAGTGCTAGGTGGAATCAAATTTCAATATTAAGATGAGTATTCATGTTTTTTTGTATAATTTTTTTTTTGTTTTTTTTTGTTGTTTTTTTTTTGCAATTTTGCCATGGTAATTGAAGTTGCACTCAAAAGAGTCAACCCCTGTAGCGAGACTTTGCCGATGACTCCCAGGCTCAAAGACCTTAGGGAACCAAGTGAAGCCCACATACTCAGGAATCATCTCGAGATAACTCAGTCAAAAACAAATTCAAATTACCAAAAATAGAGATAAAATTACTAACTCTGGGCCAGACAACTATGGAGTCACGATCCCCAAGTGTCGAAAGCCACGCATTGGGTCATTTCATTGCTCTACGCGCAATTTTTTTTTTAATTTTTTTTTTGAATACTCATATTAAACTAAGATGATCACCAAACCTATGCTATTTATTTATGGGACCCCATGAACTTAAACTAATACCCCACTATCCAAAGGACGTGCATTGTGATTTTTTTATTTGGATGAAAATATAAACGATGAAATATCACATTGGACAGCCACTCTTTCCAAAATCTATGCTCATGAAATTATACAAGGATTAAAATCAGAATTAGGGTATACTAAATTATTTGATATTCAGTTTCAAAGTGTGCAATGTGTATTACCATGTTTAAAGTTAAAGGAATTTTTCCTTCCATTTAATTATTTTTTCAAATCATTCATTTTTTTGACACAAAAGCATTTTTTTTATTTTATCTCCCCCCCAACTTAAAATAACATTGTCCCCAGTGTTTAAATAAAAGAAAATTTAGAAGGGGGTAGAGGTATAGAATGAATGTTCAAAAAGGAAATTGAAAATGAGGGTCATGGAATGAAGTCACCTGGTGGTTGAAGTTTGAAGTTCTTGCTTCTCCAATTTATTCCTTTGATATCCATGTCGCTTGGAAAGTTCCCTAGTGTAAAAAGGAAAAACAAAACAAAAAAAACAAACAATATATATATATATATATATATAATAAAGGAAGTAAAATATAAGTATATATATAAAAATTATAGAATAAGGAAGCACCAGAAGCCGTAGGTCAGTGGTAAGTGCGCGGCCCTGTCTCCCTTCAGTCCCGGGTTTGAATCCCCGCGGCTTCGCCAGTTGTGACGGGGTTTTCCCCACGACCTACGATGTGGAATTTTTTATTGTTATTATATTTTTATTTATTTATTTTTGTTTTTTAATTTTTTAACATACAAACACATCAAAAAAACAAACTGATGATACATTGTCTTCTTTTTAAATCTCTGGGTAAGGTATTACTCAAGGATCACACCACGTGACATGGATAAATACGATGCTCCCCTTTCATACCCATCCATACTCATAATAGAAGAACATGTCAATAGTCCTTTTTTTTTAATGTAAAAATGATTAATTAATCCTATTTAAAATATAAAGTTTATTAAAACAAAAAAATGATAAGAAACTTGAAAACCATGGGTTTCCTCCCATGCAGCACTTTGTTTAATGTCGTTAGCCCGACATGGACCCTAAATCTATCAATTTTTTACTTGTTCATAGGTTGGCTCAGTTAACTCAACCTATATTTCCTGTTTATTGAATGATTCAATAAATGGTTTTAACCTTTGACCATTGACCTTGAAAATGTAACCACTTGTGGGATCTTGAATCTCTACTGCCCCATGGGAGAATACATGATGCACTATGAAAGGTCCTGACCATCTAGACCTTAACTTTCCCGGATGTAAATGAAGTTTTGAACTGTACAAGAGCACAAGTTTTCCCGGTTCAAAATGTTTGACCTTGATATTCCTAGATTAGTAGGATTGAACTCTATCTTTATTGATCCTTGAATTTTCATAAGCCTCCATCCTTAGTTCCTCCATTTCATTGAGATCTAATTTCCTTTTTTGTTTCAGCCAATGATAGATCATAATCCATTTTCTTAATTTCCCAAAAGGCCTTATGGTCAATCTCCACTGGCAAATGGCATGCTTTACCATAAACCAACCTATATGGGGACATTCCTAAAATGGTTTTATATGCGGTTCTATAGGCCCAAAGAGCATCTAAGAGTTTCTCAGACCAATCTTTCCTAGAGGGGTTGACAGTTTTTTCAAGAATTTTCTTAATCTCCCTATTCTCTAACTCAGCTTGACCATTGGTTTGAGGGTGGTAAGCAGTGGACACTTTGTGAGAAATTCCATATTTTTCCATGAGTGATGAGAATGGACGATTTCAAAAATGAGTTCCACGGTCACTTATGATAGCCCTAGGAATTCCAAATCTTGAAAATATGTTCTCTTTCAGAAATCGAATCACAACTTGATGATCATTGGACTTAGTGGGAATGTCCTCAACCCATTTTGAGACCTAATCAATAGCTAAGAGTATGTAGAGGTATCCCTGAGATTTTGGGAAGGGACCCATGAAATCAATTCCCCAACAGTCAAAGATTTCAACCACTAAGATGGGAGTGAGTGGCATTTGATTCCTTTTTGTGAAGAACCCTACTTGTCGACACCTAGGACAGCTTTGACAAAATGTGTAGGAGTCCCTTGAGAGGGTGGGCCATAAAAGACCACATTGAAGAATCTTAGAAGATGTTTTCTTAGAGGAAAAGTGACCTCCACATGCCTCACTGTGACAGAATTTAAGGATGGACTCTTGTTCAGATTCTGGAACACACCTCCTAATGACTTGGTCAGGGCAGAACTTATAGAGGTATGGATCATAAAACACATAGTATCTAACATCATAAAGGAATTTCCTTCGAGCCTGAGTCCCTAATAATTTTGGAATGACTCCTGTCACTAAGAAATTTGCTATGTCAGCATACCAAGGGCAGTCACTCATAGTGTATAGGTGTTCATCAGGAAACAAATCAGACACAGAAAGGTGATTTGAGTTGTCTTTAAATTCCATCCTAGAGGGGTGATTATCTACAACATTTTCAACTCCCTTTTTATCCTTGATTTTGAGGTCAAATTCTTGTAAGAAAGGACCCACCTAATCAGTCTAGCCTTAGCATCTTGTTTTTGGAAGAGGTATTTTAGTGCCGAATGGTCAGTGAACACAGTGATGGGTGATCCTAAGAGGTAGGACCTAAATTTCTCTGAGGAAAACACAATAGCAAGTAACTCCTTTTCAGTGGTGGTGTAGTTGATTTTGGCATCATTTAAGGATTTTCTTGCATAAGCAATGACATAAGGAGTTTTATCACAACGTTGTCCTAACAGAGCTCCAAAAGCAAAGTCACTGGAATCACACATAAGTTCAAAAGGAAGGCTCCAATTTAGAGATTTCGTAATGGGAGGAGAGGTGAGAGAGGATTTGAGGGTTGAGAATGAACCCTCACAGCTTTCTGTCCAAACAAATGGAGCATCCTTTACTAAGAGAGCACAAAGGGGATGGGATATTGAACTAAAGTCCTCGATGAATCTTCTATAGAAACCAGCATGTCCTAAGAAAGACCTCACTTCCTTGACAGTTTTGGGTGATGGAAGGTGACGAATGATGTCATCCTTTGCTTTATCAACTTCAATCCCCCTACTCGAGACCAGATGGCCTAGAAGAAGTCCCTCTTTAACCATGAAATGGCATTTTTCCCAATTTAGGACTAGAATCTTTTATTCACATCTTGACAAGACTCTCTCCACATTCTGCAGACATCCCTCAAAAGTATCCCCAAACACAGAGAAGTCATCCATGAAGACCTATAGAAAATCCCCTACCATGTCTGAGAAGATTCCCATCATGCACCGCTGGAAGGTTCCAGGGGCATTGCATAACCCGAAGGGCATGCGTTTGAAGGCAAAGGTACCAAAAGGACATGTGAATGTAGTCTTTCCATGATCCTTTAAGGAGTCCTCAATTTGATTGTACCCCGAGTACCCATCTAAGAAACAGTAGAAGGAATGACCTGCCACTCTCTCAAGGACTTGGTCAATGAATGGTAAGGGGAAATGGTCCTTCTTGGTGAATGAGTTTAGTTTCCTATAGTCAATGTAGACCCTCCATCCACTACTCACCCTTGTTGGAAGAATATCTCCATCCTCATTGGTTATCACTGTGATTCCAGCCTTTTTTGGAACCACTTGGATTGGGCTCACCCATTCACTCTCAGCTATGGGATATATGATACCAGCTTTCAATAATTTCATAAGTTCTTTCCTTAATACCCCCATGAGATTAGGATTGAGTCGTCGTTGAGGTTGACGACATTGCTTTGAATCAGATTCCAGAACAATCCTATGAGTCCTGATAAGTGGGCTAATCCCAGGAATATTAGAAAGGGTCCAACCAATGGCTTTCTTATGCTTCCTAAGGAAATCTAGAAGCATCCTCTCATGATTGGCTTCAAGAGAAGAATAAATGACAATAAGATGTGTTTGATTTTCCCCTAGGAAGGCATAATTTAGTGCAGAAGGAAGTTCCTTCAATTCAAGATCAGGTTGGTTCATAATTTCAGCAGAAGATTGGGACATTGGATCAAGATCAATTTCTTTTTTTAGAGGTTCAGATAGTATTGATTCCTCACATGTAGAAGTTTCAGCTACTAGATTAGATTGATCAGATTTAGGGAAGGAAATTGGAGTGGTCTCCATGAAAGTGGTTTCTTGAAAGGTTTCACTGATTGTTGGACCTAAGACTTCATCATAAGAGCAATTTGAAAATTATTCAAGCCAAGGAGATAAACTTCCTTTATATGAACAATGGAAATCAATCTTATCCTGACTTAAACATTCATCAAATATTCCTTGATGTTCCATGGATTCATTATCAATGCTTCCTATCATGTTTACTTCATGAATATCCTCATCATCCCCTATTTGTGATCTTGCATTATAGATGTTCAAGTCTAGACTCACATTCCCAAAGGTGATGGTTATGTTCCCATTTCGGACTCGGATAACAGAGTTGAATGTTTCAAGAAAAGGACGACCAAGGATGATTGGGGTTTGTTCCTTATTTCCTAAGTTTGGATGGTTGTCAAGGACAATGAAATCAGCAGGGTAGATGAAGTTTTCAACCTTTACCAGAACGTCCTTTAAAATCCCCTTTGGAACCCTAATGCTACGATCAGCAAGCTGAAGTGTGAAAAATGTGGGTTGGAGTTCTTCTAGGCCTAACTAGCAGTACACAGCATATGGGATGAGATTGACACTAGCACCTAGGTCACACAAGGCCTTGGCAACTTTACTTTCTCCTAGTTCAACATTGATGTAAGGGCAACCTGGGTCTTTCAACTTTGGAGGAATGGTCCCCTGAATGGTGGTACTCACATTAGCATCCAAAAGGACTTGGTTTTTATGTGAAAATTTTCTTTTAAAAGTGCACAAGTCCTTAAGGTACTTTGAGTAGGCAGGTATGGTTTGGATTGCATCGAGAAGAGGAATGTTCAACTTGACTTGTGAGAAGATTTTCCTCAATGTTTCACTCAGTTCAGGCTTGGGTTTCCCCCTCATGCGTTGAGGAAATGGTGCAGGTTGTGGGGTTGTTTGTTGAAGAGTTGTTTCTTTGAAAATGTTATCAGTTTTCTCAGTTTAATCTTGTGTTTCATTTGAATTTTCATCCAAGTTTGAATCTTCAGGTGGGTTCTGAATTAGTTGTTCAGGTTTCTCAATTGATTTCCCACTTCTTAAAACAGTCACAGCCTTTAGTTGTTCATGAGTTGTTTGAGCACAACTTGACTCTCCCCTTGAAGTTGAGGATGGAACTGCCTGAGTAGGCATGGGTGCCTTTCCAGTTTTGATGGTTTGAAGTTCTTGTTTTATGGAAGAGACTTCTGAGTTCATCCTCTCCATTTGTTTGCATAGTTGTTCTAGTAGGCTTTGTGGAACAGTTTGGGTTGGTGCTTAATTAGATTGGTTTATCCCAGGGGGATATTTTGGAGGTGGGATGGTTTGTTGAAAATGGATCGGTGGCTGTTGGTATTGGATAGGTTGGGTTTGGAACTGTTTATGGGTTTGGTAGTTCTGATGGGGGTAAGGATTTTTTCCCTGTGGTTGGCTAGGTTGTTGGTTATCTTTCCAACGGAAGCCTAGGTGGTCGTTATACCTTGGGTTGAAGGTGTTTTGGTATTGAGGCTTTTGAAAGTTCAAAGCATTTACTTCCACTGGGGGTCCTCCTAAAAGAACATCCTTTATGGATGGAATGGTTGGGCAGTTGTCTATCTTATGGTCATGTTTGTCACAAATTGTGCAAACAGGGTCAACAGTTTGGATTTCATGGACTTTCCTAAGGTCTATCTCTTCAACCTTCCTAGAGAGTGTTGCGAGTTTAGCCCTAAGGCTTTCCTCTTCTCTAAGTGTATGGATTCCAGTAGTTCTTTGTGGCTTTTCAGAATAAGGTGAAGTTCCCCATGTTTGGTTTTGTTCAGAAAGGCTTTCTAGATACTCATAAGCATCATTTGGGGCTTTGTTTTTAAAGGTTCCATTACACATCATGTCAATGAATTGTTTGTTCCCTAGACCCAACCCTTCATAGAAAATTCTCACTTGTTCAGGAATAGAAAAACCATGGTGTGGAACTATGTTTAGAGTGTCTTTGAACCTCTCCCATGTTTCATAAAATGACTCTCCCTCTTTTTCAAAAAAATTTTGGATGCTCTTTTTAAGTGCAATTGTTTTGTGATGAGGGAAGTATTTTTTGTAGAATTCTCTTTGCAGTTGGTCCCAAGAGTGGATTGATGCATGTCTCAGGTTGTTTAGCCAATTTTTAGCTCGATCCTTTAAAGAAAAAGGAAATAGCCTCATATTAGCTGATTCTAGTTGATGTGGGGGACACATGGTTTTTACAATGTCATTGAACTCCTTAATGTGTAGGTAGGGCATCTCGGACCCCATTCCATGGAATGTGGGAAGGTGGTTTAGGACATGGGGTTTAAAGATGTAGTTGGCATCTCCTAGGGAATTGTGTCTAATGCATGAGGGGGAATTGGTCCAGGAAGGTGTAAGGTAGTCATTCATGGTTTGATCAATTTCATTCCCCAAGTCTGGAGATTCTTGGTTTTTGTTTCCCATTTGATTCCCCCCAGGGTTTACAATTTGATTTTGCGGATGACCCTCCATTGGACTTGTTTCAAGTTCTGACTTTGGGGTTTCAAGAATATTTGGATCTGGTTTAAACAATCCCCTAGGTGCACTTGACTCCCCTATCCTAGGACTTTCCACCCTAACTAGTATGTTGGAGAAATCGCGGGTGTAGGCGGACATGCGCCAAAAAAAAGAGAGAAAGGGACAAGATAAGAGATCTTGGGTGAGAGTAGAAGAATGGAGGTGAGTAAAGAAGTTTTTTTTTTGATCTAAGGTACTTACTTGGTCCCCGGAAACAGTGCCAAAATTTGATTCTCGCTCAAATTTACCCAAGAGAAGAAGGTAAGACGGTCCTTGTAGTTTAGCTTGGGTTATCGAATCCACAGAGACCTAAGAAAAAACCTATAGACACGTAAATTCTATGGAATTTTTTCGGCTATGAAGTGGCCAACTTGGATTGATTTTGGATGGGTTTTAAAGATATCTAACAGATTTAAGTGAATTCAATTTAAAATAATGAGTTGATCCTAGGTTATCGCTCGGGGTGCATTGGACGTATTTTCTTTTTAATGATTTCAATTTCTTAAATTTGAGATGGGTTCATTTAAGGAGATAAAACAACATCATCACTTACTGGTTTAATGCCTACACCCTTTAATACTAATCACCTATACACTTGAAGGATCAATGTTTTGAGCACTTCAAGGTAAAGGTTCGTATTAGTACTTGAAGTGTGTGGCCTTAAATTCAACAAGGACGATGGAGTTTAAAAATCATCAAATAAAAATATCAATTAAAGAAGTGATTATACATTAATTAGGTGATAAATAACATCCAATCCAGCCCCTTTCTACTCCCTTGGATCAACCCATAAGTGGGTTATCCCTACATTGATCCCATGGTTTCAATAGAAGCGGAAAGTAGACTCATGAGGGAGGAAATGGAGAAGTAAAGAAAACAACAAAAATAAAATGATCACTCCACCGTTGTGTGAATAATTTTACAAGGTTTGGTGTAAATAAATTCACACCTTGATCCAACGGTATCAAAGTGATATGAATAACAACAGAATAAGAGTAGAATAAGAACTTTTATTAAGAAACTAAAGTGAATTGAACAACTTACATGTGAAAGACAAATTTGAGACAACAAAAATGCAGCATAACATTACAATTGAACAATGCATCCAATACCTCTAACTCCTCCACAAACACTGCCTTAAATAGTAATTTTGGAAGCCTTGGGTCGATCCTCCAACAGAACAAAGCATCCCACTTGATTATGGTAGGCCTAGGGTGGTGGAAAGTTTGTGGAATTTGAACTTTTCCACATTTGACCCGAGGTGGCATCCAGCTTTTTTTTACCGAACAGACGTGTCTGTAAGACCTTCTAGAAAGCCAAATCAGAGTGGGACATAGAAGAAGAAAATGGAGCTCCGGATGTCTTATAACCTCCTGTAAAATTTGGGCCCATTCGGAGTTTTGTATTCTGAGATATGATCAACTTAGTGGGCTGTTTTTCTGGGCCGCAGAATCTGGCCCAGAATTGTATCTCTAACTTAGGCCGCCTAAATGACCACAATAGAGGCAGAATTAGAATTGTATCATGAAAGGTGATTTGTTCCTATACATGTGTTCTATCATCCCACGAAATATGGGATTAATGGGGCTTGTATGTTGGTCCCAACAGTCTCATCAGTGGGCTGGTGTCCAATCTGCCTTCTCCAGAATTGCTTCCTTTCATTGCCAAATATCTTCATCATCCTCTATTAATTATCCATTGATCCCTGAATCAAACATGTTCATATTTAAGTGTAGATAAATTTCAAAAAATATCAAATTAAAATATTTATAATTCAATTCCTTAAAATCAGATGAATCATTGGGTACTTTAAATGATGTTAAAAAATGTACCACATAATAATGCATTTTAAGAAGGTATTACAATCATAATGTGAAATGATGTTCAAAGTGTAAAATGCACTAAAATGGTGTTTATGAATAACAACAAACGTGAATATTATTTATATTAACAATGAATATTATCCTCATTTAGTGGCTAATCATATACATAGAATAAATCCCAAAATATGCATGCACGGAATTATGCTAGAGGAAAATTCAAAACATGATATGAATCCAAAAATAAAGAATAACCCAACCATAATGGAGGTAGTGAACAAATAAATAGATATTATATCAAAAGGAGTAATAATCTACCCTATATCTAATTTACAATGGGTTATTCTCATTAACATAGTTCTTAAAAACTAGATTTTCAATAGTGAGAAACAGAAAAAATGAGTTTATCCTTATTAGAAATTTAGAATATTTCTAGATTTTTTATACACTATAAGAAGTTTAATTATGTTAGTTGGAAGTATAATTTTCCCATTCCCTTTATTGACCATATGTTATAAATATTAGTAGTAAATACTGATTACTAATTCTTAGATAGATTTTCATGTTACTTTAGTCTGTCTATTTCATATGAAGATCAATAGAAAAAAACTTTTACCTATCATTATTGTAACTTTTAATATATAATTATTCCATTTAACATATGTAATCCAAAAATTATATTCTATATATATATAGTAATCCTTTTCTTACTATATTGAATATTGATTGGATTTTTTTTATGTATTAATTATTTTTGCGATTATTTTTATCATTACATGATAAATATAGAAAACAATTAAAAAAATCATTGAAAATACACATTTTTTGAATTTTTAAATGTTTTATTCTATTTTGGAGAGAGTTATAGTTCTTTGGAATAGTATTATATAAAAAATAATTGAGGTGGGTAAGTCTAACAATGAAATTATAAATTCATTTACCTATCCAACATGTGTGAAAGATGTTAAATATTTTTTAAGAAATGAATGGTTTTATCATATATTCATCAATGAATTTAGTAATATTAATCTTCCTTTATTCAGGATACTCTTTAAGTAATTAATGTTGTAAAAAATTTCTCAATGAATTAATGGATATACAGACCACGCCATTAGTAATATAGCATTCTAATTGGGACCAAAATTTTGAAATACTTTTTTATACTTCCAACAATGTTTTTAGAGTAGTGTTATCCAATAAAATTCAAGGAAATCCTCAAATAATTTCATGTGCTTAAAAAATATTGGATTTTTCCAATACTCATTACAAAACAACTGAAATAAAATTCTTAATATTTGTCTTTTCATAGGATAAATTCGTATATAACTTTATTGGAACTAAATTCATTTCTTTTTATCTTTATTCTATTAGGTAATTGATACATAAATAATAATAAAATCATATTCTTGTGATATGGATTATAATATTTTATGAGTTTAATGTAGAGATCAAGGGAAAAAAATAGTTGAGAACTAGGTGCCTGGTCATCACAAAAGGCCACTCAAAAGTGTAGAAGTGTAAATTTAAAAAAAAATATACCTTGAATAAATTAATTCCAGGAGATGATTTTAATTTAATTTGAGGATAAATACATTGGTATGTTTATATATTCATCTGTTTTCTCTAGATTTCCAATAGTAATATTTATTGATCAGGGCACTCATTTCTATAATAGGATCATGGAATTTATAATGGGGAATTATGGAGGGAATCATAAGACATCAACACTCTACCACCCAGAAATAAATGGTCAATATGAAGATTAAAATTTATAAAAAAATGGGATCTTAGATAATACTTTCAGTCTAAATGGGAAGAATTGGAGAAAAAGTTTGGAATACACCTTATGGGATTACAGGAGAGTGTACAAAACTCTCATTTGAATGAGACCATACATATTAATTTATGGGAAGAACTTAGATTTACCTATAGAACTAGAGCATAAGGCCTACTATGAAATGTGATATACCAACATAATCTATTCGTAGGTGGAAAGAAAGAAAACTATAACTGCAAGATAATGAATAAATCAAAATAGAATCTTTTCAGAACTTGAAAATATACAAGGAAAGAACTATAGTGGCTCACAAAAAATTAATTCAAAAATGAGACTTCCATCTTCGGGGAAAGGTTTTCCGTTAAAATTCAAGAATCAAGTTGGTGACTGGTAATATTATTTTCATTTGGGGATTACCTTTTAATGTCACTCATGTTTACACTTTTAGTGTTATAAAGGTCATTAAATAAGTAGAAAAGATCCCATTTACTTTTAATGTGAATTAGTTGAAAATGTACTATAAAAATATGTTATTAGAACCAGTGGAGAAGATCACACTCCTCCCACAAGTCTATAAATGAAAACCATCTGGTTTTACCTTTCCCTAAAACTTTATTGTTTTTTTGTTTATATTAAAATATATTACAATTTTTTAATTTTTTAAAATACATTTATGATACTACATAATTTTAGTGTGGGGAATGAAACCTTTTTAGTTTTAGGATTTTCAAATTTTTTTGTTTTTTAGAGAAATTTTGTTTCTTATTTTTCATTTTTGTGTGTTTTGAAACCTAATAAGGTAAATTTAAAGACATGTGAAAATTTTAAACTAATTATAATATTGCAGAGCTAATTTAATGCTGAAATGAAATTTTTTTAAAAAATATAAATAATGTAAATTCATTAAAAAGCTATGTGTTTTCTAATATCATGACATGGTATACTACCCTATATTTAAATCACCTACCTGAGAGGCCTATGGCCCATTTTTAAACCTTATTCCTAATTCACTCATTTCTTGAGAATATAAATACATGCTGGAATAACTATAGTTTTCTATGTAATCTTATAAAAATATTATATCATTGAGGACCCTATGATATAAATTATTGATGCATTATTTTGAATAAAAATCTTTTTAAAAAAATATCTATTATAGTATACCTTTTAATTTAACCCTTTCATCCCTTATAATGTATGAATGGCCTTAATAGACAGCCACATTATAAGTTGAAAATCTCTATCTACCATACTCTATAATTTAATGCATGAAACATAGTTTAAATAAATTATGGTCGAAGTAACTGGATGACTAAAACTAAAGTTATTGGGATATTTTAATCTATTATTAGAGTGATATTTTTGAGGTGCTTCATGAAATAATTGATAAATATGTTTAAATAAATTCCCAATAAATCATTAAAATTCAAGGTAATAGAGGGGAAACATCTCCTATACTTGGGAAATAAAGTTCACAAACCTACTAAAGAAACTAAAGTACCATTGTTCCTTAAAGTTCGAATATAATTTGAACACAAAAATGGAGAATTATAGATATGTTGGAGAAATATAGAGAAGAAATGTGTGTTTTTACTATAGTGATTAAGCTGTGAAATTTCCCTTGAAAACATCAATAGGGTGGAAATGAATAAAGGTAGTAAGGAAGAATATTTTTCACTAGTGATTTTGATCAATTTATTAATGTTGTGTTTTATTACTATTATTTTTAGGAAAGTAATATCAATTTAGTGTGTTTTTAGGTTATCCAAAATATCATTCAATACTGGGCATGGGATTTTATCACTTTTTAAGACTAATAAATATTTCACTTTCCATTGAAAATAAAAAAACTATAAGAAATTATATATTTGAAAAATATATAAAAATGCTACTAAAAAGGGAGAAAAGTTAAGAAAATAATGATTTTGTTGATATGATAAATTATTGAATTCTCATAAAAATTATGAGGAGTTTAGAGATCATACTTTACAAAGGATATTGAGTAATTATTATGTTCTTGAGATAAACTATAAATCATACATTATTCTTAAAAATAGATCTAAACCTCCTATTCCAACTCAAAATATTCTCACAATAGAAACCACCAATCCTCATCCATAAAAAATATAGTAAAGTACTCATGATATGAAATTGTATTATTGAGTGAAGATGAAGAAATTCTTCAAGACCATGGTGAACCTTGCATGAGATTCGAATGAGAAAAACTTTTATTTAAATTCATGCTTGAGTGATGAGTGAATTATTTCTGATAAATAAGGTATAAATGAGAAATATAGGAAGAGATAATTGTAAATAAATTGGATAAACTTAATAAATTAAATAGAATTAAGAATATTAAGTAGTCATGATAAGATTGATAAATTATTTTTTAAAAAGGGGGATCTCTTTGGCTAGTGATTTTAATTTTTCTTGGGTAATCTCTTTAATATTCACTGGTCAATGAGTCAAAGTATTTAGTGTGGGGGATTAACATAGGAAATAAATTTAATATATTTTTATAATATTTAATTAATTTTTATTCCCCATTTTTTATTAATTCATTAAGTTATAGGAATATTCTGAATGAAGGTATTAATTCATTAGATTTTGTGAATATTGTTTAAAATAAAAAAAAATTATGAATTTAAATAGTTTATTTAATTTGTAGAGTAAATAGATGCATAAATTATTATTTTATTTAATTATATGTTTTTTATGTTAAGAAATTTAACTACAATTGTGGAGAAAAATTATTCTATGTGTCTCTTTAGAATATTAAATGTGCAATTAAGAAGATTAATTATCAAATTTCACATGAGTAAATCCCAATTCTATAGGTGTTATTTTTACTCATTAATACAAAATTGGAATAGTCATTGAGACTTAGAAATTGTTTTAAGGGACTTTAAAAGAGTCATGGGTGACTATGGAAGAGTAAAACTCTAGTTTGGAAGAATAAACTCCAACTATGGAAGATTCATATATTACTTCATAAGAGTAAATCCACGTTTATAAGAGTAAAAACCCACTTTTGATGAGTAAATTTAACTTCATAAGAGTCATGTATTTTTCAAATTTTGGTTATCAAGAAGAAACAATGAAGCTATATAAGAGTAAAACATATACTATATGGAATTTATCTATGTTAAAAACAAAATCTATGAGGTTCCACGTTAGAATTCATGAAAACCAATAATAGTAATTCATGTGGATTCTAGTAAATAAGATAAATTTTATTTTTTTATGATAATCCAATTAGAAAAATGAAGGAAATTGTAGATTTTGGGCAATGTTAGACCACAATTATCAAAGGGGATTCTATGGAAGAAGGAAAATTTCAAAAAAAATAATTAAGGATATTGGAATGATTTGATCAGATAGGGAAGAATGTAAGTAATATCCTTTGAGAAGGAATGGAGACTGAAGAAAGCGGAGAGTTTGACTCACACTACTGCTCCTATTTTCATTATTTATTTGTTTTATTTTCTAAATTATCATATTCTTTCACACTTTTTCCTTTTATTTCACCATTTTATCCATTCCATAGAGGGGTAAAACCTAGGGTGATTAGGTAAAGGAATGTAATCTAGTTATATTATGTTTCTGACCATCAATGAATAAACCTATTACTTTTTTTATTTGGGTTAAGGGTTAATTAGTGATTTATATTTTTTATTTTGATTATATTTGATTTGTATATATTCATCATTCATTCCCTTTATCAATGATCATTCATATCCCTCCACTCAGATTAGAATATATACAATGAACAATAAGCTGAGTGATAAACTACATGGTAATTTTTGGTACATGTGTGAAGGCTATAGAATGCTCTAGGGTGGATTGCAAAACATGAATCTTAATTGGTTATTTCCTGAAAAACTTTGATTAATTTCTAGAACCACTTCAGACACATAGAATGGAAGAAATACCAATAATGGATTTATAATATTTTTATTTTCACCAAATTCATTCAACCGAGGGTGAGAGGTAAAGTGATTTTGGAACCTCTCATCGATTAGTTATCAAGAAGAGGGTCCAGGTTATTTAAGAACTACGATATCGTTAAAATTTTATAACCAACCCTAACCCATATCTTCCCATTATCTTGATTTCAATATCAATTTATATTACTTACAAGTTCTTTTTAATACTAAAAAAATCAAATCACCCTCATATTCAAGATAGAAGGGAAAACTAATATGATAGAATCCCTCTATATAGACAACCATGGGTTTCCAATATACTATATTTAACCTAGGAAATAAATTCAAAGTGAAAATTAATATGATAAAACCCTTCTATATAGACAACTATGGGTTTAAAATATACTACATATAACCTTAGAAATAAATAAAATTTTCACAACCCTAATATAGGTTTTGTTATACTACGATGCACAAGTCTTAGTGTTTATGGAGAGAGTAAGTGTTATAGGGTAATAACTATTTATTTTTGCATGTTATTAAGCTCAATGGTGGAGATAAGGATCAACATATATTATTTTAAAGATGAATAGTTTATACACTAAGTTATAGTAAGATTTATATGGGATTATGAGGTTTCACTGGTTTGGGTACAGTATTGGAACAATCATGACTAGTGATTGATCAAGATTTTTTATATGAAGTTGATGTTAGTGAGTAATAAAGTTAATAGGATATATAAGTGGAAAATTCTCAAGGATGAGAAGTGTTATGTTGGAGAGGTTGTAACACCCCACATATGTAGAAGTACTAAAATTAAAAAAAACAATCCATGTGTGTTTTTTATGGTTTTGGACTACTTAAATATTTGGTGGACTTCAGGGGTTGATATTTTTGGGAATTCACCCTGGTTCTGGATGAAATTTTTACGACAGGAAGAAGGACAAGCTGCAACTAGATGTGTTACTCTATGTATAGGGGATAAGTAAGATTAAAATTTTTGGAATGATATTTTAGTCAATTTAAAACTTGGGTGTTATTCTATAAAATCCTTATTAAGGGATGGAGTTGTTTTATGAATCACCCATCCACACTATGGTGGGTTTACATGGTTTTTTTGTACTACCCTAGAAATTGGTGTTTTACGGTGATAAAGAGGTCTATGTCATAACATGTACTTGGGAAATGGTGACTAGTTTTCTAGTTTTACCATATAATAGGGTGATGAACCATGAGTTTCATATCTATGTCATAATGATTAGACTTGGTTTTTTCAAGCTTTCCAGTAATAGAGCACTATGTTTTGACATAAGATGTCATTTCACAATGCATCCTTATTTAGTTTTCATGATTCCAGGGGTATGGGGGTTGCATCGTGACATGGGGGGATACAAAAAAATATCCACTTTGTATATTTTTTCAAATATGATGGGTTTAAATTGAGTTCCTTGCAATATTTGTGGTCCATTCACCCATGAAATAGAGAGGATGATTTCCCACTTAATTTTTGTTCCCCTCTTATTAATTTGATCTGGGAAGATGAGGGATGGATTCCACTGTGTATTAAGGTTAAATATCTTCATTATAACTCTTCTCTTATTCCACTTCCCATTTTCTATTATTTGGTACATCCTAGGTTAGGTTTGTAGAGATGTTTCCATCGAATCATGGTGGGATCGAGTTAGAATGATGAGTATTTGTTGTTTAATGTCTATAAGAGGCCCTGGAAGGATAAATTCATGTGTTTATATATCATTTAACAAGATTTAATTCATTATATTAATTTATTTTAAATTTTCTATAAAATTAGGATCGAATTAATTGGTGAACTAATTTTGGGTTTTTTGGCTTTATTCGGTAGTGGTCTCAAGGGTGTTTTGAGGGTAAATCATACCTTATTACTCAAGGTTTTATTAAGGATATGTCACCTAGTGAGTTTTACCTTATTTATTACTAAATGGAAAGTTTTTAATTAATTTCATATATTAATTAGAAGTTGTTTATAATTAATTTAGATCCTCCTGGATAAGTTAGGGGATCATGGATGATGGTAGTGTTTGAGGATTTCCTAGTCAAGGGTAAAGAGAGATTACATAAGTAGATAACTCTGGTTTGAGTTTTATAGTAATTAAATTTACCTTTTATATGGTTGTGGATATATATATATATATATATTATGTGATTTAAGAGAATTATAATGTTTTAGAGTTAGTCAACTGGGATCCATGAGTGGTTTCTACTAATATGAGGTGAGGCTAGGGATTTTGGTTAAACTATTAGCAAGTCATGGTGATTATAGATTTATTATTTACCCACTAATAGATACTTAGCCTATTTGAGAGGATTTCATTAAAAGAGAAGGAGCTGTGAGATATTCCCACTCTTGGTCTATAGATCTCATGATCTAGTAGAGTCTTATAAAAGTATTTTGTTATCACCTAGAGTAGATACTTGGTGTGAGTCAATATAATTATTGTATAATTTTCTATATGATATAAAGGATTGAGTGGGAATGTGAGAATGATCTGATATTGAACCTAATGTGGTTTCCTTATCCCTTGAGTGATCAGTTGGGATACCTAGATCATGGTTAGACCCTCTCACAAGCCTCTCTCTAGCCTTTGGAAGCACACTTCCAAATAAGGGTTTTTTCTTCCTTTCTCATTTTTGTCAATTTTCTTTAAGTTTTATTGCCCTTTTAATTTCAATTATGAATGTTGGGGTATGTTTTCACGCCTCCCCCATACTTCCCTCTTATTTTTTGAATGATGGGAGATCCCTTTCTCTCTCATTAAATGTCTCCCACGTACACCCGTTACTATGCTGAAATTCTGAAAGGAACTTCACTCTCCTCTTTTATATTCAAGAAATACTTTTGTATCATGAATCTAAATTCCATTACAATTGTTGGTACATGTATATATATGACCTAATTACTTTCCATTACATGTAAATATGATGAGTAACCCCTTTCTCTCTCATCAACCTTTTTTATGAATTCTTATGTCACGCTGTTACCCTACCGAAATCGCACAGATTTTCTAAGCCAATGTCATTGTGTAGTGAATACCATGCCCATTTCTCCATCAAGGGTATTCACCTTTATGAACATTTAATTATTTATTGTAAAGTTTCATGTATGAATTCCACATTCTTTTATCATGGAATAAATGATTATGTTTTATGAATCCATGTTTTATGATCCATGTGGCACACTTATGCATGAAATGAAATGTTTAAAAAGGGTGCGCCCTTATAGCGCTCCAATGCATTGGGTAAAGTATAGTATCATGATACGTCATGTGAAATGAGTTTTGACTCATGATAATTCAAGTGCAACGAGGGTTTAATCATGCTTCATGTGCAATGAGGGTTTACTCGTGCTTTATGTGCAATGAGCCTTGGCTCATGCTAAATCCATGTTAAGTGTTGTTTCCACATTTCCATGTTATGATTATCATGATTTATCATGCCTTTATGTTCATGTTTATTTTATTATATATTGATATATCTATTGTCTAACATGTATTGTACTCCTCATGTTATTCCATGTGTACTCCCTTACTGGGATTTATAGCTCACCCTTTTCTTATGCATGTCCTCAGGTTATCCCATGCAAAGCTAAGTAAGAGGGAATGTAGTGGTCATGTAATGGAAGTTTTCAATAAAGATATTGTATTTCATGTTTTAAGTTTTTATGTAATGATCCTAAGCCCCAAAGACACTAAACCTTTCTATATTCTTTGTTGTATCAAGTGAAGTTTTATGTAATAAATCATGTTTAAGTTTGTAATAAAAGTAGGGTTGTCATAGTTGGTATCAGAAGATAGGTTTAGTTATTTTTGGGATTAGGAAACCCTGGTAAAGCCTTAGATACAAGACTAAGTATAATAAAAACATCCCTAAGTTTTGGTAAATACTAAGTAAGTGTTTTATAAAACAAATACATCTCTTTCTGGATACGAGCAGGTAGAGGCAGCTCTGGCACAGATGTATCCTAGGGGTAAAACCCGAAAACACTGCTTTGAGCTAGACTCGAATGGGAACTGGTGCACGACAATGGGCCTTGTTGCACTCTTGGTTACGACACTCCTGGGGGATATGTTTTGATAAATTCACAATCTTATTATGAACCCTTATTAAGGTAAAAATGCCCTTAAGAATATATCTTAGAAAGTAGATCATGAAAAGCCTAGATTGAAGCCTATAGACTCATGAGTTAAAGAAATTAATGTCTATTTATAAGTCATCAAATTTTGACTTTGGATTACCCTTTATGTGTTACCCCTAACTTTCCATTTATTCTAGCCAATGGCTGGTAATAGGAGGACTCAGGCTAACAACCGTTGTGAAGATCATTGTGATGATTGTACTAATGAGATGCCAAATCCAATGGGAGCGGGAATCTTAAAATTTGTCACGCTTATCTCTCAACTAACTCAAGTTTTGAATAGAAACACGGGCCAAGAGGAACATTCAACCCCCCCTAAGAAAGAACAAGTCTCTATCGAGAGCTTCATGAGACAAAGGCCTCCAACATTTAGTGGATCATCTGATCCCATGATCGCTGAACAATGGATCAACTCCATTGAAAAGATCTTCTCCATCCTTCAATGTTCTGAACAAGAGAAGGTTCTTTTGGCTGCTTATCGTATGGAGGGTGAATCTGATCAATGGTGGAAGTTGATCAAAAATACGAAGCCTGAGGAGGAGATCGAGGCTTTGGAATAGAAGGAATTCTGGAAGATGTTTTTCGATAAATATTTTCCGTGCACCATCTGGATTAAGATGGAAAGGGACTTCCTTTCCCTCAAGAAAAAAGATGAAGAATCTATTGGAGTGTATGAGGAAAACTTTACAAGTCTTGCACGATACGCTTCCAGCTTTGTCGTTACCCCCGAATGCAAGGTTGACCGCTTCTTTGGTGGGCTGAAGCCTAGATTGCGGAAAGCATTAGCGATCCGTGACTTCGACAGCTATGAGTAAATTGTTCGATGTGCCCTCAAGGTCGAAATGGAGATCGGGGAATCACATGGGTATCATGGGGATAAGAAGCATAAGTTGGACTTCAATGCTGGTGGTCTGATGAATAACTTCAACAGAGCTAAGAAGTTACAGCAGATAAAATGCCAAAAGTGTGGAAAGAAGCACCCTAGAAATTGCCCACATGCCAAAAGTGTGGAAAGAAGCACCCTAGAAATTGCCTTAAGGGGATGAGAAAATGCTTCAGGTGTGGAAGAGAAGGGCACCTAGCTATTAACTGTCAGCAAGAAGGACCTGCAGATGCGACAGAGGAGAGGAACGCTCCGTTCGAACCTCAACGCGTTGTTCAATGCTATAAATGCAAAATACTGGGTCATTTTTTAAATTAGTTCCCTAATCCAAGGGTTTTCGGAGGCAACCAACAACCTCCAAGATATCAAGGAAGAGCTTTTTCCATCACTTCTGCCAAAGTGAACTCCGAAAACAAAGTGGTGATAGGTACGCTAGTTATTCATTCAAGAATAGCGAACATACTTTTTGATTCAGGTTCTACGCATTCTTTTATATCTCGAAAGTTTAATAGAACAATCCCATCACCACCACAAATCATGGAAGTAAAGATGTCGGTGAGTATGGAAAATGGAGAAATCATTCCATCCCATGAATATAAGTCCTCCCATGTTATAATTTTTGGTTTGAATTTCCCAGCGAACCTCGTCATACTCCCTTTGGTGGAATTTGATGTAATTCTTGGCATGGATTGTCTTTCCTTATATAGATCCAACATAAATTTTCGGGAGAGGAAAATCACACTCCATATGGAGAATCGACCCCCGATTCTTTACAAGTGTCAGGAGGAAGATGAATCTCTTTTAGCTCCATCATCTCAAGAATGGATATTACTACCTTATGAGCATGCATATCTGGATCAAATTATTGAGTCCAAGAAGGAAACCATCCTTGAAGAAATGCCTATTGTGAGGGAATTCACTGAAGTGTTTCCCGAGGAACTGTCTGGTCTTCCTCCTAGAAGAGATGTTGAGTTCTCAGTTGAACTTATACCTGGGGCATTACCAATATCCAAGACTCCATATAGAATGGATATTTTTGAGCTTGAAGAGATTAAGAAACAACTACAGGGGAATCTGGATAAAGGGTTTATACGCCCAAGTGCTTCACCATGGGGTGCACCAGTCCTCTTCATCAAGAATAAGGATGGGTCAATGCGGCTCTGCATCAATTATCGTGAACTTAACAAAATCACGATAAAGAACAAGTATCCTCTCCCACTAATTGATGAATTGTTCGATCAGTTGCATGGAGCACAATACCTCTCCAAGGTGGACTTGCGGTCGGGATATTATCAAGTAAGGGTTAAGAAGGAAGATGTCCCCAAGACTGCTTTTCGTACAAGATACGGGAACTATAAATTCATAGTAATGCCTTTCGGACTCACCAATGCTCCAGAAATATTCATAGACTTAATGAATATAGTCTTTAGATATTACCTTGACAAATTTCTGGTAGTCTTTAAAGATGATATTCTAATATACTCCAAAACCAAGGAGGATCATGAGGAGCATTTAAGAACTGTACTAGAGACTTTACGCAAGGAGAAGCTCTATGAAAAGTACAAAAAGTGTGAGTTCTGGTTGAAGGAGGTCTCATTATTGGGCCATATCATCACAGGCAATGGCATATCTGTGGACCTCTCCAAAAAAGATGCAATTGAGGGACGGTCGAGGCCAACATCGGTAACGGATATCCGTAGCTTCTTGGGGTTAGCTAGATATTATTGACGATTTGTGAGTAATTTCTCACGATTGTCCAACCCTCTTACCAAGCTAACTCAAAAGGGAGTAAAGTTTTCTTGGAGTGATGAATGCAAAGAAAGCTTCAAGGAGTTGAAAAGGAGGCTTATCACTTCACCCGTGCTCACTTTACCCACAAGTGGGGAGCTTTTTATGGTATTCAGTGATGCTTCGAAGAAGGGATTAGGATATGTGCTGATGCAGAATGATAAAGTAATATCCTATGCCTCAAGGCAGTTGAAAATCCATGAGCGAAACTATCCAACACATGATATGGAGTTGGAAGCGGTGGTCTTTGCCTTGAAAATCTGGCGGCATTATCTCTATGGAGAGAAATGTGAGATATATACTGACCACAAGAGTTTTAAATATATATTCACACAGAAAGAGCTTAATATTCACCAGAGAAGATGGATAGAGCTCATCAAGGATTATGACTTTTTAATACATTACCACCCTGGGAAAGTGAACAAGGTGGTGGATTCCCTAAGTAGAAAGGATCCAGCAATTCTATCAATGATGAGAATTGAGAAGGATCCAATCTTCTTAGACTTGATGAAGATGGACGTGGGAATCATAAAGAATGGAAAATCATCAATCCTTTCACAAATGATTGCTCAACCATCTCTTTTGGAAAGGTTAAAGTATGCTCAAAAGGATGATGTGGGAATTCAAGAAAAATTGGAAGCTACCAAAAAGGGGAAATCCTAGGAGTTTAATGTTAATGAAGAAGGAATTGTGCGGTTTGGGAAAAGACTATGTGTTCCATCAAGTTCGAAGCTGAAGAAGGAACTTTTGGATGATGCAAATAGTCCAAATTTATCTATTCACCCAGGGATCACAAATATGTATTGAGATCTCCAAGAAAACTTTTGGTGGGGTAATATGAAGAAGGAGATCGCCGAATATACATCAAAGTGCCCGGTGTGTCAACAAGTGAAAGAAGAGAGGCAGAAGTCTAAGGGGATGATGCAACCATTGCCCATACCAGAATGGAAATGGGAAAACTTCACCATGTACTTTGTCACCGAACTTCCAAGGACATCCAAAGGCAACAATGCAATCTGGGTTGTTGTGGATTGTCTTACAAAGACTGCACACTTCATTTCTATTCGGGAGGATTTCTCATTGGATAAAATGGCACGGATATATATCCGGGAAGTGGTAAGGTTGCATGGAGTACCACTATCTATTGTGTCTGACTGAGATCCAAGATTCACCTCTAAGTTTTGGAAGAATCTTCAACATGCTCTCAATACTGAACTGAACTTCAGTACGGCCTATCAACCTCAAACTGATGTCCAATCCGAGCAGACTATCCAAACACTTGAGGATATGTTTAGAGAATGCTCAATGGACTTTAAATGAGGATGGGATCAACATATTACTCTGGTTGAGTTGTCTTATAATAACAGTTTCCACTCGAGCATCCAAATGGCACCATATGAAGCCCTTTATGGGAAAAGGTGCAGAACACCGGCATTTTGGGATGAGGTCAGTGAATGTAAGCTGCTTGGACCAGAAATGGTCGAAGAAATGGTGGAGAATGTGAAAACCATTCAGCAGCATATCAAGATAGCCCAGAGTCTACAGAAGAGTTATGTAGATAATCTTCGATGAGTCCTTGAGTTTAAAATTGGAGACATGGTGTTTTTACGCATATCTCCGTGGAAGAAGGTCATGTGGTTTGGAAAGAAAGGAAAGTTAAGTCTAAGGTACATCGACCCCTTCGAGATTCTTGATCATGTTGGGGTTGTGGCCTATCGACTAGCACTTCCACCTACTATGGCCAAGGTGCATGATGTCTTTTATGTATCCCTCTTAAGGAAGTACATACCGGACCCTTCGCATGTACTCTCTTCTGAGGTGGTATAATTGGAAGATGGTCTTTCTTATGAGGAGCAACCTGTGAAGATCTTAGATCGTAGAGAAAAAGTTCAACGAAATAAGAAAATTCCCCTCATCAAGGTGTTTTGGAGAAACCACAAGTTTGAAGAAGCAACTTGGGAGTCAGAGGATATGATGAAGCTGAGTTACCCACATTTGTTTTAGTGTGGGAAAAGTAAAATTTCGAGGGAAAAATTTCTTAAGGGGGGAATATTGTAACGACCCAAAGTTTCATTAATGGAAAATCCCTCTTGATCTAGTTAAATGTCTCTTTATGAAAAAATGTTTTTATAAAATGTAAACTTCATTGGTTTTATGTTAAGAATTGTGACTGTTGTTAATATAGTCATTGAACATTGATCACACGATTAGTATAAATATAAGGCTTTAACGAACCCAATTTTTACTCAGACAGAGGAAGCGATGGCCTCATCCAGTAGAATTTCCCTATACAAAGCCCATTTTTCGGCGCTCGGAAAAGAGGTGGCATCTTTGGGCTTCGTCCTTAACCAAGCCCATGCTGATCTTCATCATGTCAAGCTCGAATGTGGCCGTATATGGGAAAAGTGGAAGTTGATTGAAATTACCACTCTAGCGATGTTATCCGAGCCACCCCAAGAGTCTGTCACCATCGCACACCTTACCCTTAGGTCTTATGCGGCTATTTTAAGGGGTTATGTAACAAATAAGTAGTACTATATTCATGTACATTATTTTTTTAAATAATAATTATTATAATTTCTAGTCATTTTTTATACATTGTAAATAGTTTTTAAATTACAAATGGTGTTTTTAGTTATTATTTAATTAAGAAAACTATTTTATTAAATTAAGGGATTTTTGAATCAAAAAATATTTTAATAAAATAATATTATTGTTATTAAATTAATTTTTTATTAAATATAAATGATCTTATAATTTTTTGAATGCAATTAAAATTTTTATTAAGGTTTGAAAGCCATTTCTGTCAAAACCCGGGAATTTTTTATAAATATTGGTTTTTATTTTAAAAGTGAGAATTAGCATATTTAGAAATTTTTTTAGATAAAATAAATTTCATTTCTGGAATCAGGATGTCAAAATTATCCAATGGTGAGTTTTTCATAATTTTCTGAGGCAGTCAAATTTTTGGGTAAAAATTAAATACTGTTTAAATATATAATGTGTTTTATGACATCATAATGACCCAATGGTGATGTAATAATATACCATAATCCTTATTTTCGGCCAATATATGTTTTATCATTAAAATAATGTGATTTTTGGTTTGTTTGACTTACTTTTCAAAGCATTAATGGACCCCTCAAGACATATTCAACACTTTGCCTTTTTAAATTAATTTCCATGGGAGTGTGACTCACATCCACATAAAGCAAACTTATTATTTTAAGAAGTTAGGACTTGGGCCTTATAAAATATTTTTTTCCTCTTACCTTTTCCAGAAACCATGTTCAAAAACCATGGGATGGTTTGTGGTTTGGATTAATTTAATATAAGGGGACCCAAACCTAAATAATAAAGAATTCCCTCACCTTTCCTATATAAACCCACCCAAACTCCCACTTCATCCTCACTAAAATCCCTTAGAGTTCGTCCAACCTCTACCCTACTCTCTCTAGAATCCTCCCAAGGTGCCCCAAGCTCCCAATAAGCCTCTCACAAGCCTCTCTCTAGCCTTTGGAAGCACACTTCCAAATAAGGGTTTTTTCTTCCTTTCTCATTTTTGTCAATTTTCTTTAAGTTTTATTGCCCTTTTAATTTCAATTATGAATGTTGGGGTATGTTTTCACGCCTCCCCCATACTTCCCTCTTATTTTTTTAATGATGGGAGATCCATTTCTCTCTCATTAAATGTCTCCCATGTACACCTGTTACTATGCCGAAATTCCGAAAGGAACTTCACTCTCCTCTTTTATATTCAAGAAATACTTTTGTATCATGAATCTAAATTCCATTACAATTGTTGGTACATGTATATATATGACCTAATTACTTTCCATTACATGTAAATATGATGAGTAACCCCTTTCTCTCTCATCAACCTTTTTTATGAATTCTTATGTCACGCTGTTACGCTGCCGAAATCGCACTGATTTTCTAAGCCAATGTCATTGTGTAGTGAATACCATGCCCATTTCTCCATCAAGGGTATTCACCTTTATGAGCATTTAATTATTTATTGTAAAGTTTCATGTATGAATTCCACATTCCTTTATCATGGAATAAATGATTATGTTTTATGAATCCATGTTTTATGATCCATGTGGCACACTTATGCATGAAATGAAATGTTTAAAAAGGGTGCGCCCTTATAGCGCTCCAATGCATTGGATAAAGTATAGTATCATGATACATCATGTGCCATGAGTTTTGAATCATGCTAATTCAAGTGCAACGAGGGTTTAATCATGATTCATGTGCAATGAGGGTTTACTCATGCTTTATGTGCAATGAGCCTTGGCTCATGCTAAATCCATGTTAAGTGTTGTTTCCACATTTCCATGTTATGATTATCATGCTTTATCATGCCTTTATGTTCATGTTTCTTTTATGCTCTATTGATATACCTATTGTCTAAAATGTATTGTACTCCTCATGTAATTCCATGTGTACTCCATTATTGGGCTTTATAACTCACCCTTTTCTTATGCATGTCCTCAGGTTATCCCATGCAATTCTAAGTACGAGGGAATGTAGTGGTCGTGTAAAGTAAGTTCTCAATAAAGATGTTGTATTTCATGTTTTAAGTTTTTATGTAATGAGCCTAAGCCCCAAATACACTAAACCTATCGATCTGGTTTGTTGTATCAAGTGATGTTTTATGTAATAAATCATGTTTATGTTTGTAATAAAAGAAGGGTTATCATATATGTCATGTGTTGGTATGACTATGTTTATAGTTATTATTCATTCACTTGAATTGTTATGCTTGAGGTGATGGATCATTCACCTTGAATGTGTTTGATGGTAGATTTTCTTTATTTAGATGTATGAATTATATATTATCCTTAAAGATACTCAGTGTTATATAATTTACTTTAGATATTTTGAATTTGTGATATCCTATTATCCTAGTGATGCTTCATTCACTACCATTGCTAATAGGTGATGTCTCATTCACTCTATGATGCCTCATTTTCCACCATTGTTGATGAATTATGCCTCATTCACTCATAAATTTCTTATTCTACACCATTATGATGGATGATTTCTCATTTTCCACCATTGATAGGTGATTCCTCATTCACCACCATTGATGGGTGATGCCTCATTCAATAATGATATATTTTTCCAAGCTTATCATGTGGTGGTAGATCATCTTTTTATGGTAATACTTTAAAATACATAATTTTATATTGTAGATGTTTGGGTTAGTGATAGATCATTCATATAGTGATAGATCATTGTTATTTTATGGTGATAAATCATTCACATGACAATACATCATTATCCCTCATTATTTGTTAGTGATGCCTTATTCACTAGGAGACACCTTATTCTCTATGTTTATTGGTGTTGCTTCATCCACCCTTAATGATGGATGATGATATATCATTCACCTAAGATAATAATTGATGATGTATCATTCACTTTGACTGTTATATGGATGATGCATTTTTCACCACTATGACATGATATGGAGAGATAACATTCTCCTTGAATGCTGATACGAATAGTGATAGATCATTCACAATCAAGTTGTGTTTAGACTATAGGATAATCAATTATTTCTAAATTTAGTTGAAGATTTTATTTTTCTACTATTATAGTGGTACTATAAGTGATGATCATGTAGTTGTGATAATAAAAAATAAAATTTATAAATCTTACTTAAAACTATCACAGTTATAAGTATGGTTGAACCTAAGTGAATGAAATTTATTGAATTCTTATTAAATAAAAAACAAATAATGAAAAAAATAAAACATAAGAATGAACAATAGTTTATAGTATTATGGAGAAAAAATGAATGGAGTGAAATAGGGAAAAAATAGATAAAAATATAGGAGGAAATGTGTGAAAATATTGGAGGAGAAAAATATTGAACAATAGATAAATTAAATTGATCAAACTTATCAAAATTGATAAATATTTATATTCTTTCATCAAGATTAATTGCAGATTTATAAATATATTAAGAAAAGATATTCTAATACCTCATTATCACTCAAATGTAAATAAGATTCCATTACTCACCTTAAGAAATTATATTTCAACCAAAAAAGAGGATATGGTTTATTTTTACTTGGAGAAGATAAAAAAACTTTTCCAAATTAAGTTCTTAAGTTGATGCATCATGAGAAAAGTGTTCATTATTCATTACTAGTAAAAAATTAGAAAAGTGAAAAAAAAGTGTTCTCAAGAAGAATGAATAAATAAGAAAATATAAAAAACATGACAGGATATTGCTATCTTAATAAAACCCACCATAATTTTTCAATTTCTCAATGAATAATGAAATAATTTTTTATATATGGAAGGATTTATAATCCCAAATTTACTTCTATAAAACTATTATCATAGAATAGAAGAAAAATGGCAGTTAAAAAACCCAATAAAAATAATATAAAACTATGAAAAAATGAGAAAAATAGTAAATATATTCAATAAATATCAATTTGATCCCCAATTAATATTTATTTATACATGTTCCAAATAAATGAAATAATATAAAAATAATACATCACAAAATCAATCATGAAAAATAAATAATAATAATATAATAGCCGATCTTCTCTATTGAGATAGATCATATCTCCAGCTCAATCTCCCTCTGAACCACCACCCTTAAGTTATTCCCTCTTGTTATTATGACATTATGGTGAATCCTTTGATAAATTCCCCCATACATAGAATTAATAATCCTTCATTAAATTTTATACTCTCCCTTTAAAATAACTCTCCACATTTAATTAGTTCCACCACCTTCGGTTTTGTTTTTATAGAATTCCAAATTTTCAAGAATTTTTACATTTAATCACATAATTCTTGTTTATTAATACTATTTAAAAGATATATCTATTTGAATTTCATATACTAGATAGTTCCACGTATCACTAACTCCCTTAACCTTGTATCCCTACACTTATAACCTTAACATATCTTCCTGAAAAATTATGTCACTTACATATGCACCTAATTACTTTATCTTTAATCTACATCAGTAATAATCTATATATCATCAAGTATTGGTTCATACCTTAGATTTAGTAAACATTATTTGGTATCTTGATCAAACCTATTTCATTATCATGTGTATATAAATACCAAAAATAGTAAACCCTTTATCCTCTAACTAAATATGAAATCTAATTTTCTTAATGGTTCATTAGAATCCCATTTGAGTTTGGGAAACCAATAGTCATAAACTTTAAAGAACTACAACAATGAAATCATGGCCATGTTTTTGGTATTTTTGTAGTTGGTGAAAAATCTAGTAAATGATTTAATCACTCAATATTAGAAGATTTACATCATCCCTAATGAATCTTTTAGGTTGGTAGTTCAATCTTTATTTCATTTGTATTCCATATACTTAGTTATGTATGGCCAGATCCACTTAGTAATCTTTGTTGATCATAGACTAGGACTCATTATCATTAAAATTCTAGGTTACTCTGATTTAAGCCCAAGACATTTAATTTGATTAGTCATATATCTTCAATGTTTTTTTCTTGAATAAGATAACACATCGAGCAGTTGGTGTGCGCTATTATTGAACCATGTAAACTCCTCAATCAGGAAATCAAATTCCCTTATTTTTCATAAACTTGAACATAAAAATAGATAAATTGGATAGAGAATGCAACAATTTGATCCCCAATTAGCCTTAATTAATTTCAGTTGTATTTTCTTCAACTGTTGAGTTTGATCTCTCATATTCAAACCACTTTGAGGAGAAGAATATTTGTCATCTCACAAATATCAGCACAACTATATCATGTCTCACACTCAGTCATCAATCCATTGTATATCTAGAATCAGTTGATCTTATTCAATCTTATCCACTATATCATAGCTATGGATGACTTCTTCCTCATCTGCAAGATCCAATCACCCACCTGATACATCTAGAATGATAATTGACTCAATGTTGTTTGAAATTGCTACAACCAGATCTGGCATCTATCTAGACCTAAACATAACCACAAAATCAAATTGAATTATTCAGTGGAAACTAGATCTAGATTTGAGACTCTATATCTATCATTATTTTTGATTCTTAGTGATCTCCTCTCAATTTTGATGAACTCATATTGGTTTAGTAGATAGAAGTATAACCTCATTCCCGTGATTTGAAGATCGACTCTTCTCTATACATCAAACTTGAACCCTTTGTGTCTTTAGATTTCCATCACCATCATCTAAGATAATATTCAATTTATTAAGTATATAATGAGATATTATTAGGTGGTAGTGGATTGACTATACTTTAAAAAAATGTTGTCATTGTTACATAAACTTCAAATTGATACTTATAGGAATTTGGTCAACTGGCCCTTATAATTATTAGAAATTGATCCTAATTAAAATTTGAGAAAATAATCCTTATAAGAATCAAAATTTTATCCATATGGAAATCTTAGTACCCAAAAAAACTAAAATTTCATAAAATATATGTGGAAACATGTACAAAAAATAAATCCACATAAAGTACTCAATTGGGTGACTTTTGTATGCATGTGATGTTATGGATTACTTTTCATTCAGTGCATGCATTCACATATATATACTATTTTTTATTAGGATTATTTTTAGTGTTGTCCTACATATTTTATTCTCACACCTTGAACAAGAACCTTCATACATGTACAAACCTTATGTTTGATATATAGGATTGGGTGATGGCCTGAATACTAGTTGATGAGTTTGGAGAGATTAGTGGGATAATAGAGTCAGGTATAAGTTGATAAAAAGGATGGTGATTGAGTCTCTTTGAACTTTTATTTCTTCTTTCCTATATAAAATATGGTCAGCTGTTTAGTGACCTTACTAATGTTTTATTACTATATGACCAACATGAGTTACATTTTGTTCTAGCATGGATATGTTATTGTTATGGTTTTCTTTTTTCTATAATTCATATTATTCACTATAATGTTACATATATTAAGGATTTTCAATTACTGGTTATTGTTTTTATGATGATTTTGGAGGGTATGTCCTCCTCATGTGCACTATTATAAAATTTGGTCGTTGCCACCAACCTATAGCCTCATCCAGGTTGGACCATGGCTATAGGCCACTTATTTCTTTGGTAAACAAATGATTGTGGATATAGGGAAGATGTCCATGGGAAAATGTATTGGTGGTTATATCCAAGATCCTAAGCACCCACCAAAAAATTATTCCCCTGGGAAGGGTTTAGGAAAGTCTTATGGCCACATCCCATGAGGACCGTGGCTGTAGGTTCCAATAGGCACCATCATTTTAATTTTTTAAAATGTATAATAGTTTTAATTATAAAAATTTATATAAATATTTATATTTATATTCATATTTATATTTATATTTATATTTATATTTATATTATTTTATATATTTATATATATGTATATGTATGTATGTATGTATGTATGTATGTATGTATGTATGTATGTATGTATTTCTACATTTAGCCTATCACAAGTTGGTGGTAAAGTGTTAGATGAATTATAGAACAGGTCCTAAGAAGAAATCCCACCTTCTATCTATTTTTTTAAAAGGCTAAAACAATGTTCATAAATGATGGACATAGATACTTATGGCCATGCTCAAACCATGGTGGTTGAGGCCCTATGTCCACAGTTACAAAGTGTGGTTATAGGGTCCCCCGACAGAGCCTATAGCAATAGGTACTGTCCATGGATATAGCTTATGGGTTATATCCCTGGAAATATCCTCCATGGGAAGTCTAACTGTGTCTATAAAATATATCCATAGTCATAAGAGTTAAATACACAAGAATGGCTCATGGTTACATCCAAATTTTCCACTAGTGGTGGTTCATCAGACCATCATGGACAGTCAGCAGCCTTTGGTATATGGGGAGGTGCGTCTGAGGTCATGTGGATCCACAGGTTTAATATTTTTTATGTATTATAAGTCAGGATGTTAAAATTCTTCTAGATAATTCTGTATCTAATAGAAAATTTCCCATATTTTCTAACACCTTTATTAGGTTTCAATGACCAAGGCAGAAAGTTAGACCATCTAATATTCTTCCTCAAGCTTAAACTTTTACCAATAAAAATAGTTAATACATCCCCATAGCCTATACATCCCATTTCATATTCTTATATACTTCACATATTGATTCTATTGAGTAAATTTTTATTAAACTCATTAATATTGGAAAAACATTTTTGTAAATAATTGATGAATGAATTACTTATCCATATCTGGCCTTAATTAAGACCACTAGTATCTCCAATTTGTTAACATACCCAATAATATTGACTACATGAGTAAATAATGAAGTTCCTTGGTAATATTACATCTAAAAATATTCTTCAAAATAATTAAATATATAATTAATATGATTTCTGTAAGAATATATATCCATTTATTAAACAATATTAACGGTTAGTTAATCGGGAATGGATTGTGCTAACACATAAAATTTTCCTTTTTGTTAAATAAATGATTCTTAAATTTATATTACAATCTAGTAAATTTATTCTATTATTCTTCTCTTTATTCATAGTTGATCTCAATGTCAATTTTTATGATAATGATTCCATTTTATCTTTAATATAAGATTTCATCATATAAGTATCATGTTTTAAATTTATTTAATATGTAATTTTTTAAAAGTTATCACACTAAAATAAAAAAATCATATTAAATTTAGTCCATTTCCATTAGTATTCCAAGATCCATAATTTTTCATGACTTTTCACAGCTGAGTTAGTAACATAATATATGAATATATCTTTTAAAAAATCATGTCGATCATATCATATATAACTCTTGTATATTTCAGTGGACAAATTTTTTCCCAATATATCATATGAATTGTCTCAACTCTATTCTTTAGAGATCTTAACTAGGGTTCCCCAACTAATTTTACCCCAGGATCGCATCAAGAATAAGAACCTAACTACAAGGGTTACCAATATTCAACTTTATTTACTTGAGATAATCCATGGGCATCCTACTTTAGTATAACCTAGCTATTTGGATGTTTGAGTTCTTGAAAATTGTTCACTTTGTAAGGAATATAACACTTCATAATTTATATTGTCTTTAAATATCATCATATTATTTCATGTATTCATTCTTAAAATGATTCTATTTTTATATCCTATACCTTGAACCAAAATAATATTTTCAAAACATGTCAATATATAACTCTTTATAAGTCATGATTTGTGTTACCTAACCAAAAATAAAATTTAATTATATTCACACATATCTGAATACATATCACTCATAAGTTATATGAAACCCTTTCATATAAAATTTTAGAACCATATGAAACCAAAATATCTACAAGAGCTGGCATGGTTCGATAGTTAACCAACCCTTACTTTTCTTGATAGATAAAAAGACCCAAGGGTAATGAGAAGTCTATCCCCAGGCCCCATTATTCATTAATCAATACTCAAGATGATCCTAAATTCTAATACAATACAAACACCTAATTTTTATAAATCATATAAAACCTTTAACATCAAGATTATAACTCACTAACAAAACCTAGTCATGTTTAAACTTAACTAAATATTATGGAATACATAGTATATAACTCCTTATATGCATGATATGATATTTATAAAAACAAGTTTAAAACTTTAAAATAAAGTATACATCCATTCATAATATTAAATTTATATTCATGAAAAAAACCATGGAATAATAAACATTTCATAAATTTTAAAATGAAATAATAAATTATGAGAATTTCATAAAAAAACAAAATTATAAAAATTTTATTATTTTAAATGATTTATGGGTATTCCAAAACACATAAATATAAACATTTTTTATTTATAATATAAATATAAACACTTTATTTTTCATTATTTATATTATATTTAATAATAACTCCTTCATATTCAAAAATATAATATATTCTATTAAAAACAATTATTAACAAGTAAGTATTTCATATTTTATATAAATAGTTCACATAAACCAAATATCATGTATTTCATTTTATTTAAACCTTGATCAAATTGGGTTTAAATAAATTCCAAAATAAGGCCTTTCATATGAACAATCTATATTATAATATAAACATTTTTACATTTACCTTATTCTATAATTTAAACACTTTATAAATTAATCAACCATGTAAATATAACTTAAAACAAGATAAAATTAACTTAAATGTTTTTAGAGGGGATAATTCTTGTCCAATCATAGTATAAAAAATCAATGAAAATTGATTTATGAACTAGGAATTTTCCAATCATTTGGATAGAATAAAATAAATGAAGAACTTGTACCTTTTTTGATGATTTGGTTTATCCAAGATCCCAGACATGGGATTAATAACTATCACTAAGAAGTTACCAATGTAATCCTTCCACTAAAGGTATCCATGGTCAGTGTGAATCTCCCAACTTCTAGGAAGAATTTTCATCAAGACATAGTTTGTTAAAACTTTAGTTATGTATTGAAGAAAATAAGATATTTTATGTGATTTAGTTCAAAGATTTCTAAAAAATCCAATGAAAATCACACTAACCATCTTTCATGTATAATCCCTAACTCCATTTACCTAGAGTCAGTGTTTACTTTATTAAATTGGTATAAGATACATAGAATCTCGCCATGCTAGGTAGATCAGTTTACCAGTCTTGGAAAACTAGGTACATACAATATTCCCATATTACATTAGAAATATAAAATACATAACATAAGAAACATTCTCACATCCTTGATATTATTCATAATATCCATATACTGGAGAAAGGAAAAAAAATTAAGGGTGAGCTGAGATTCTTATTAAGGGTTATGTATAGTGGAAGTTAATATGGGTAAATAAGGCATAATCAACATGGAATATTTTATTTTCAACAAAAATCATTCATTCAATACTTATGTTTTATTATTATCCATGTATAATATCAATATATTAAACACATGGAGAAAAAAATTAATTCTTAATGAAGGAAATGTATAATTTTGGGAATTCATGATCAAGTCCTCTCAACCAATATATCATTAATCTTACCATCATGGACTCTCACCCAAGATATAATTCTTAATAAATGGGAAAGTGTAAACAAAATACCCATATAATATAGAATGATATATTTTTTTCTCTCATAATACATGTTTATTCATCAAGATTCTATCCATAATCATTTCCCACCCATCATTTTCACGTCTTATGCATTCCTTATATTTTGAATGATCAATACAATTCATTCTCAAAAAGCCTTATAGGTCAAAAATTATCTGTATTGAATCAAGAATATAGAACATAAATACATCATCATCATAAAACATCTATAGAAATGATAAATATGGTATCACTGGATCATAACCACAGTAATATCAATGGGTTTTTTCATAGTTTAAAATAACTCTAAAATATCACTGGTAAATTTCTTGAGGAAAATACCCTTTTCACTTTGAAATCGATTATTAAAATCTAAAAATTTCCAAAATATTAAAGAAAATATTTTCTTTGAGAATATATTAAAAAATTTAAAAATTAATCTTCAAAACATTGAGTATTCTTTATGACGGTAAATTCTATTCATGTCATGTATGTTAAAATAAATATTCCTTTTATATTTTTGGTAAGAAGTTATAAATACCTTGTTTAGAAAACGAAAATAAAATTCATTTTAAAAACATTTATAAAAATTTAATCATGGGTAAAAATTAATTTAAATAAATAAATTTTTATTATTAGCAACATTATTTTAAACTTTTTAAGAGAATATGTACATGAAATAAAATATTCTTGAATAAAGAGGAAAAGAGTCTTTTTTTCTTAAAAACATTTTCTCAGTCTTTTTAAGTACTCGAGAGAGGAAAATGATACTATTAATTGAAAATTTTATGAATAAAAAGAGGATAATAAAATTAAATGGTTTTACCGTATAACAGTCATATAATTTCCCTCAATAAAAACTCAAACATAAACAATACGAAAATAAAATGATATTATAAAAGAAATAGCTTACATCAAGCTTGTTTTTTCACATAAGTTCTTTTAACTCATATATAATAAATTTATATTTCTTATAATACTATAAAATAATAATTTAAATACTTATAATATCATATATGGTTCAATTATAATATTTAAACAAAGAATTATTAATAATTTATTATTAGAATCGTCATTTATTGGGTATTAACAATTTTGATTTTTATGAGAATTTGGTTCGATAGTTATGATACTAACACTATGATCATGTTTAAATAATATCAATAATATTAATTATGATATAAATATCATATATATTTATTATATATATTTTTATATTCATCCACGTAAGGAATAGAGAGAAAAATAAATTACACTATTCATGGATACGACAGGTTGTACCTATGCATGAACATTGTTTTCAGGTTTCAACAGATGGAATGAAAGAAAGGTAAATAGTAAATAAAATTAAATAATTATTATTATTTTATATATATCATATATATATTCATTAAATATATCCTTATTACCGTACAAGTAAATCATAAATAAAAAATTAATCACATCACTCTGTGGAGATGGTTGTCCAGTTGTAAGAACGAGCTATGTTATCATATTACAATGAATGAGAAGGGAAGATGGTAGATATAATATTATAATTCCATATTAATTATTATTTCATAAATATCATATAAAAACACTAAAACCATAATCATAACTATCCATGAAGTATGGTGATGGAAGATAAATTGTATCGCTACATGGAGGCGGTAGTCCACACATACGCACGAGCGATATTTTTAATTACCTTTTAATGGAAAAGAGGGTGAATAACGAAGCTTAAATAATCATAATAAAATTTGAGAATATTTATAATACATAATTTATTATTTTATTATGAACTGCGCATATTTATCGGGGGTATAAGAAGAAATAAAATTGAAAGTACTCGATTAAGAGTTTCTCCTCTTCTTCAAGAAGCCTCTTTTGGATTACCCCTTAAGCCATAAAGGGATGGTCTCTTGGAAAAACAAGAAGCTATAAGATATGGGTAAGGAAGATATTAATGTATTATATAAATTATTTTCCAATATTTAAGGCTCAAAATTTGGGAGGAAAATTGGATAATAGGGCCTTTTTATAAGTTATGGGAGGTGTACTCTTAAAAACATATAAACTATAAAATTAATACAAATAAATTTTCATACTAAAGTTACTTAAAATTGATATATTTATAATATAGGATTAATATAAGTAAAAATCATCTCATCCAAAAATATTTATAAAATTTTAGGTGATGTTTTAACTCTTACCAATTTTTTTAACCCCCCATTAACCCTTTTTATAATTACCACAATATAAATTTTCTTACTGATTAAGGGTATGAAATGTTACCATAAAAAGAAAATTGGTCCATAAATAGAATGTGGTTGACATTTTTAACAATTAATCATTAAAATATCCCAATATAGGATTGTATTGTATTTTAAATAATTTATTAAAATATTTTTTTCATAAAATATCATTAATTTCACTTTTGGCATTATACTTGTAATTTGAATTTAAAGACATCAAGAAAAATATAAATTTAAAATATAAATATTTTAAACATTAATATTAAGTTATAATTATCTAAAAAACCATGTAACACAATAATTCACCCAAATTTTGTTACTTATTATATATTTAATATCATTTATTTTATTTTTATGTAAATTGAATAAATATTGTGTTGGCGTTGCATAAGAATTTAATGTAATTTTTCAATCACTAAACATTAAAAATAAATTATAATGATAAAAATTTAATTCATATTTCAAATAAACATTTAAAACTAAACATAACCTATTTTTATCCATACAAAAATATATTAGAGATATTAAAGCCAAAGGAGTGACATTTTGTATTAATTCTTTCCTTAAAATTATATAAAAGATAATATCAAAGAAAACTGGAAAAAAATGGCCATATTTTAAATAATTATAGGAAAATGTTATAAAAACACTCATAATATAGGATTAATTATTGTTTTATTGTAATTTTAAAGCCTTATCAAAAAGTTTTAACCTTGTTTTACCCGTTTTCCCTTACTCATGTAACAAATATTTACTAAGGTGTTACTATTCATAATGACAAAAATTAAAGGGATTTATTTACCTAATTTGAACCTTATGATTCAAAATATATACTCTATTTTATCAAATCAAATTCATAGAATTTATAAAATTTAATTTAAAACTGAACTCATGAAATACGATGAAAAGTGAATTTCCAAAAAAAATGCCTTTTAAGTATTAAAATGTATTTATACCAAATTAAAGTATATTTTTTATCAAAATACCATTTTTTGGATTATATTTAATCAAAAGTTACTAATTTTTATTTAAAATATTCCAATGTAAAATGTAACTTTGTGAGTACTTGAAAAAAATCAATAATCATAACTATTTTCACTATTCATTGTAATATCAAAATTTTCAAAAAATTATCCGAATATAATTTTGATGTTATGGTTCCAAAAATGATATAATTTTTATTAAATAAATTTATTAAAGTTTTAAAAATTAATTATAAAATTTTCTCATAAAAAATAAAAAAACATTATTACTGAAAACGTATTTTTGTAGCATAAAATGAATTTTTTGAAAAAATGAGTTTTTATTTTTTAAGAATTAATCAGTAAATTTTTATTTTGTAAGAAATTTATATCTATTTTTTATAAATCATTTATTATTATTTATACCACCAGTTTAAATATATTGTTTATAATTGTATACTATATAGTAGTTTATTTAGACTCGAGGTTGCGTGTATCGCAAGCTATTGAAGAAATTAGATTTATTTTAAGAGAAATATATCCTTAAATCTTGGTGTTTTGCATTTACCAATGATTTATCCTCATTTTATATTCACCAAGGACTCTCCTTGTAACTCAAATGTTTTTCCATCATTGATGAAATATTTCTCAAACATTTCAAATAGTTACAACCCTTGTAACTAATGGTTAAATCCTCATAATGATTGTTTAATATTTTAAAAAATATTTTTTATTTTCAAAATCATTTGATCATCAACACATGATAATATGACTAAATATTTTAGCTTATATTAGTACAAAATATATGTTTTCAGATAATATTTTTACTATTACGTACTAAAACATGATTTGGTGACATTCACTATGACATTGTATATCCCATAACAAAACTATGATGTTTTTAAGACCCTCATATCATGGTTTTAGATTTAGTACATAATTTTAACAATTTGAAATTATATTTTTAGATTATTTGGGGTATTTTAAGCAAAATAAGTCTTGTTTTACCTCAATATGCCATGGTTTTTCATGAATTGATCATTTGGGTGGCTTTTATATTGTGGGTTATTGTGTGCCACATGGACTAATTAAACTCTAAATTTTACTTTACATTAACAAATAAAAGTTTTCTTAAAGTTATTTAGTGATATAATGTCTATAATTTGACGTGCGATTTAAAGTGGAAGTTGATAAAGAAGTTACTTATTGAATTTTCATTACAAAATTTAAAAGTGGAAATAAAAAGTGAGACTATCATAGGATACAATAAAAATAGTATAGAAGAGTATATAATAAGAGAGTATATATAAATAATAATACACCCAAAATAATAAGATAATGAGTCTATTTTTTATCAACATAATTCATGGATGAATCTTTATAAATTGAAGATGAGAATCTGACTTTGAAGATGTATATGGTTTCCTTTGGTTGTGTAGTGCTCTATTTAGAATAGATTTATTAGTTGATGATATAATACTCATATACACATCAAAATATATAAATAGAATATAAATTAAGGTTTCAGGTGATCTTGGAATTTCATTTATTCATTGAATTTCAAAGTTTCATTGATTAAAGAGGAGAAGAAGAAATTATACTCTATTAACAACTTTTCAAAATTTTCATTAGAGGTTGAAGACTCTATTTTTTAGTAACACTTGAAAAATTATACTATATTTTTTTATATTAATATTTATCATGTCAGATATAATTTTTATTCATGTTATTTCAAGGATAAATCCCACTCACTATAACCATTTGATGATACATGTAGATCGTATGGAAATGGATGTACCATATCAAGCCAAAGACATAACCTTATATTTTGAATGGTTATCATTTTAAATCATAATATTAACTATGGTTGTGTGTATTTTAAAATGAATTCACTTAATTGAATCTATTAATTTCATAAAATTAAATGTTAAAAAAGAAATATTGGAAGATAACTTATTTTTTATTCATCTTAATCAGTGATGAGTGTTAATTTTATAGGAAGTTGTAAGATAATTTATTCACTTATTCAACCCTACCCCTAGTGAATATGTGTTGAACCTCTCTACATATATAATCATGTCAATTATATCAAATATATTTATTAGATATTTATTTTGATAATAAATTTCTCAAATTTATATAATAAATTATCCCAACTTCATTCCTCCATAAACTTAATGGTTATGGTCACCCAACTAAGTGTAGCACAATTTTTACGCCATGTATAGGAACCTAACATTTAGGTTCACACATATTATTCTCACCATTAACAATATAATCCATAAAAATTTAAATTTATAATGAAATCTTCATTTGGATAATCGAGGTCTTGACAATTTTTTACTTTGACATAAATCTCACACCTTTGTATTTTAAAGGTCTTTTTAAAAATATCACCATTTTTATATATATATCTTGTATTCCTACAATATATATACGGTTTCTTATAAAAATTTTACTTATGTATTTCATGTTTCAATCAAATTAACATGTTTCATTCATGTTAATGTAAAAATATTATACAACTAATAATTTGTGTTATACATCCATAGTTTAAATTTAACTATAATATTCAACATATATCTTGATTCATCACATTCATAATTCAAATCAAACATTTTCCATGTAATGTAATACAATCACAAGAAGCCAAGATCTTACTCAATAGAACATGTAATTCAAGAGGTAGTCACCCCACACTTTTTTAGAATAAATCCTAAGAACCCATACTAGTGTAAATTATGACCAAAAGTACCATTATTTATTCGTCATTACTCAAGTGCAATTTTAAATTTCAATAAAAATTTAACTCAAAACATGTATGAATATTTATAATAAATTATCAATTTGGAATTATAAAAAACAAATCCTTAATTCAGATTGAATGATACTAAATCTTACAGCATACCTAGCATAAAACTCCCTAGATGTATCAACTAATATTTAAAGGAAACAAATTAAATAATTTAAATTAAAGTATAAAAATATTCATAATATCGATACTTCATATTTTTTAATATTAAATTCTAAAACTAAATAAATAAATTAACAATTCATATATTTAAAAAAGATAAAAATTATTTATATTTTATATTGAAAACAAATATTCCCATATTGCCACATCTCAACCTGTCTCACTCTATAAATAGTAACTAGATTGGTTGGTGACAAGGCCTTAAGTGATCCACCCCATATTCTAAAGGTAGTTTACTAATATAAAGGGCCTACGTTGTGTCAATGGGGATACTATGCCCCCATATCAGAGTAAGAAAATAGTAGAAGTAACCAAACATCGTCCATAGAAGTAAAAAAATGAGTCTAAAATTAATAAATATAAACAAGGCTATAGTAATAAATGAAATGCAACAAAGGCTTGAACAACCATGTTATACATGAAACACTAATCTCCCATTGGTCCAACCACACATATAATACATAAAAGAAAAATAAATAAAAGTACAAGGCATTACTTTCCACACCATGCCAAACAACATACCAAATATTTACATACATATCTAGTCCATCTTCTTCAATCAATCCTAAGCTTCATCCCATATTTTTTCTATAACCAAGTAAATGACTACTTGGGTACCCTAATTCATTGGTGTTCTGAGTAGGGTGTGATTATAAAAATTATTATGGAACCACCAATTTGGTCCTGTACATAACCAAAAAAATACATTGTATGTATATATGAGCTACTCATCTTGAAATCAGTATTAATAAAATAATCAACAACTGAAAATAAATAGAATACAAATGTCTAAAATAAATCCACGATCAATACTTGGGTATATGATCCTGATTGACTTTAAATCCTTTGAATAAGAAATTTATCTATATTTTATCTCACTCAAACCATGTATAATCATGTTTATCCATGAGTTCATAATTCTAATAAAAAGAAACTAATTTTTCTAGAGCCAAAAATTTATCTGAGCAAGCTATGTCTCCATAGGGGGATATATGTCCCCGGCTTGGGATCACCCATACCCACCTCCAATAACATTAATTAAGTATTCTAGGTAACATTTAAAATCCTATAAATATATAACCGATATGTCTTTCATACCACTACATCCATGAAAATCTAGTCCGATGTATAAACCCTAGGTCTCAGTCTGTAGGTGGTAAATACATTAGAGCTTGGATGAACCCTCTGAGGGATGAACCTTAGGTGATTTGTAAGTAATTCCCTCTTAATCTGAGGTAATAACTTGTAATCAATTCAATAAAAGGATTAACATCTCCATCCCTAATAATTTCAAGGAAATACAGTAACAATGAATCCACACTAATCTTAGGGAGCTGCCTAGGCATTGCTTGAGGAGATCATCTTCAATCGCCGAGAAAATCTTAAAGAGGGGTTATGATACATCCACAGTTACCACTTCTGTAATCCCTCAATATTCAGAAATTACACTGAAAATGGGAATTTCTATAATGGTATCAATTGATCATGAAGTATCATAGGATGGATCCCAAAAACTACATGTTTTCATCCCAATAATGAGATGGTCAATCAAAAAGGTTCAACATCAAGATCCCAAGAAGTGTGTCTGGGAATCCTAATCATAGAATCATATCACATCAAGTCCCATAGTCCAAGTTATATGAAGCATGTTTGGAATAATAGTTTTATTAAAAATAACAAATTGAATTCATAAATAAAAGAGTGAGGGTGGGTTAATTCCTAAACCCACCTCTATTTCCACATCCCCTCATCTCACATGTCTATTATGGGTTCTAAGACGACAGTAGCTACCATATCTGCCCCAAACCCTTGATTAATTATCTCTAGTTCATTCAATGTAATGGGTTACCCATTGTGTTCTATAGGTAAATACATAGTAGAGGTATCATACTCAAAATCATAAAGGTAAACTTATAAGAAAAATTATCCCTCTTGGGATCCTATGAGTCAAGTGGCGATCTCTAGTTAACACCTGATTCACTAGGATATCCTATACCCTAGAATTTTAAATATGGTATTAAAGCCTTGGAGGATACATGAGGTCTTTCCAAAATATAAATAGTCATGAGATAGCTCATATCCCAACTCTATTCTCAAGGTCAGATAGGGATGGACTACTCATCCAACTCTGGCTAAGTCAACTTAAGGTTCATCCACATAGACTTGAATAAGGATTATATGGATTAATAAGTGCAGTATCACCTCCCAATAGGTATAGTAGCCACTTGGTATTCCAAGTAATCTCATTTGAATCCATCAGGTTCAATACATGAAGCCAGCACACAAGGGTTTATAGTAACCCTTTGTGTTCATCCATTTTAGTTAACCAAATTAACTTATTTAAATATATCATTTGAATTAATTTAAAAAAATCGAGTCACCATCATGGGTCATACCAAGTATAAAAAAACTACCATAAACATGAATGTATATTATAGGGCAGGTAAAACATACCACTTACCATTTAAGAAGCTTTCCATTTATTTTACAAGGGATGGAAGCAACTGCCAGGGCCTATCTATGTTCATCCAATAAATACAAATCTCTTACCTCAAAATACAACCACCATTAATTAATTAATTATAACTGACTATAATTAATTAATTAATCTTAACTGGTTATAAACAATTAAATAAAACAAACTATCTAGGCATAAATCTCAAAACCCCACCTGCTAATCTCATCACACGATAACCAAGATCAAATGCTCACCAAAAACCCACGACACATAATCAATCTCAAATCGGGAATAATCCCTAATAATTTCATATAAAATATACCCCAAAATTTTAATTTAAAGAATTAAATCTTTAAAAATTCACCATGGTGATATACCTTGAAGAAATCGCATGTGGTGAAGTGAAGGTCGTATCTCGGGCCATCCTCTTCATATGAAGAGAAAAATACCTATCACCCATATATGATTCTACCATACTATGGTTTAATCTATTGTAAAAAACCCAAACTATAGAATCCAAAATTAAATGAAGAAGAAGAAAAACACAACATATGACAATGGATTTGAATACTTACCTCGAGGCTTCTGATAAATCTGATGGCATTTGATTCTGACCAATAACGAGGGATATCTCCCATTGAAAAAAGTAGCAAGAGGAGGGCACACATGGGGGAGAAATTAGATGAAATTGAAGAGACCACTTTTTTATGGATTGTATTTTTTGTCAAATATTTTCATTGGTTGATAACGGTGATTAATACGATAATAATATTACAATAATTTCATTATGATGAATAAGTTACAAAGTTAATATAGCTTAGATGAAGTCCTCACGTCTTGACATTCCAAGGAACATATATTGAAGACATTGAGCTTCAGGGTTATTTCTAGAGAATTGTTATAGATTCATTGATGATATTGGATTTCATGATTGAATAATTCTCCTAGTTAACTAAGATTATTGATGAACAGATCTTCAGTTAAATTATGTATATCAAAGGTGGTATGTGTTTTACAACAAAGATGAAAGTTTTATTGATTTTAAAGTTCTTTTGAATTGATATTCCAAAAAATGAAAAACATGTATTTAAGTATATTGTTTGAAGATAATGAAAATATTTATTTTCATAAAGAATACTTTGAAGGAGATCATTCAAAATATTATTTTTCCTGAATAATAACCACGAAAATCAAATATTATTATTATTGCATGAGGTGTTTTAAATAATTGAAGAAGTGGTGGCCATGAATTTTTTTGGATTCTATTCTATACTTGGTACATTACTAATTTATTTTTAGGGGTTTATATTAAAAATATGGGGAAATCCACCAAGAAGAAAATCCAAACTTGACCAGGGAATATGTGGGACCCAATGGGTCAACCACTCCCATGGGAGGTCATCCCAAGCCTCCTGGAAGGTAGAAGAGGAGCAGAGTGATCACATGATGTAAGTGGGACCATGTATAATGCATGTGGTGAACATGATTGAGGTCGCATGTAGCTTGGTAAAGAATCCTATTTCCCATGGACCATATGTTTTGCGGACTATGAGGGAAGGGTGTCTGCAGTGAATCTAGATGTCGACCCCAGTTCCAGATCAAAGAAATAGAATAATCAAGATCATTGATATAGCATGGATTAACCATGTGAGATTTTTATTTGGGAAAACACAGTGAGTTTCATTATTCCTTCATCTTAAAAAGTATGGATAAAATAAGGATCATCTGATCAGATCTAATTTGGTTGTCCGATCTACCCATGTGCTTTTATTCAAAATATGCCGCACATTTTTTGAATATATCCATTTTCTTCATCCTCCCATAGATCGATGGCACCATTGGTTTTCTGAAGAATATGTCAGACCACCATTGATCAAGGAAGAGGATACCATGATAATTATGGGGTCTAAATAATGAACCAAACATTAACAAAAATACCATGAAAATTCATTTTCATGATTATATATGATAATGGTTCATGTGAACTAAAAATATAGTATCAAGAGTCCGGTTCGATTTTTTGATATTATTAAATGAGTTCAAGGAATGAGTTTCATGAATAAATGTTTTTGTTCATGTGATGTAACACCAAAAAGGAGTGGCTTAATCGATAAGAAAATATTCCACCATTATCAGTATCATTTTACTCATAGTGGAAGGATTCAAATGATGAGTCCTCATGAAATTCAAAGGAATGATTTTCATGACATAAAATATAAGGATTAGATTAGATGATTTAATGAAGATGAGGATGTAATCCTTGCCTATAAAAAATGAATCCCTGATACTGAGATAGGTGTTTTAGTTCACATTCATGAGAGGTCTTGAAAAATAGAGATTCAGTGGAGCGTTCTATTTTGTGAACTATAAGAGTCCCATGTGCCTTTAAGGATTCACAAAATAAGGGAGTCCCACAAACCATCATTAATTTCACAAAGAATAATTGTGAACCACTTGTGCAAATAATAACCTATGAACACAGTACTGGTGTAAACCCCCATTTTTCTTTATAAAGAACAAGTTCTATGAAGATCTCAGCTTTCACGAAGATGGTCATCCTCAGTCACTCGAAATGTGTTTATATCACATGATCGTAGTGATTCTCGAAGAATGTTTCCACAATCCAGTGCATAATCTAGGATCTCTCACTATACTTCACGAATATGCATTTTTTGTTAATGCCTTATCACTTTTGAGAAGGTTGATATAGTCATTCTAATATTTTTAATGAAGGATTGAACCAATTTTTGAGTTTGAAAAGAATAAGACACTACCATATAGTGCACTTATGTTATGAAAATGTAAAGATAGTGATATTTATTTTTTTTGGTTTATGTGAATTAAAAAAGTGCATGAGGCAAGGGGTAGTGTGTGCATACATGATGCACAATCACTCATGTGCATGATTTGAAATACTTGATTCTGTATTGAGAAAAGGTGATAGGAGGGGTTTTTTGAATAATAAAGTAGATAGTGGACAAAAAATATAGTGTGTGTGTGTGTTTTTGTGTGAAAATATAATGTAAACAATGTATGAATCCATGCGTTGACAATTAAATTCATATGCATATAACTAAACAAGAAAGTGTGTGCACTTTCATAATAAGTTAACATAATTAAAATAAAATGGACAAGTATACATACATGAACTCATATGTATATGAGAATATAAATTCATAAGCTATTGATTGTATGATAAGGTTTACTGATTCTCAAAGATCAATGAAAATTTTTATACATGCATAAGATGATGTTTAGTGTAGTGTAATTAGTGGTACCAAAATATAAAGATTCGCTAAGAAGAACTGATACACTCATGTATTTATATTGAGTATCGAATAAAAATAATTTGAAACTACTACAAATTTTCATATTATTGTGTATCTAATAATAATAGAGTGTTCTCATATAAATATTGATTATTATTTAGGAAAGAATAATTTTGATGATTTTGTTTGGAGCTGGTCATTATTGTTTTGAAAATCATAAAGTATTTTTGTGATTCTAACAAGATTCGAAGAAGTTTACTCACTATAATTAGTTTTTCATTGAAGAAGAATGGGAGAAGAAGAGAAGGAGTGACTAACCAATTTTTATTCAGTTGATCATTATTTGAGCAGGAAGATTTTTTTTCATCAATCTAGAACATTCAAATTGTTGTGACTAATAGAAGAAGAAGGTCTTAGGTCGAAGTTTTGTTTTGGTTGTATTTTTTGTCAATCGATCATTATGATGAATAAATAAAGGATGGTGAGAAAGATGATGAATGGGAATTCATATTGAAATGGATTGCATAATTTTTTCAATCATATTCAGATTATATCACATTGGTATATTGATAAAAAGTTAGAAACTGTTGGAATAAATTTAATTCCCCATCGTAATTCTGAATCACTTTATTTTTGGAAAGAATTGTATTAGTTTCAAAAATAATTAGACTCAAGTTTTTTAAAAGAATATAAATCCTTTTTTCAAAATAATTATACTCACTGTGAAAGTCCATCGTAATGAGAAGAATTAATCTTGAAAGAAAAGGTTTTGATTAGACTTTCCTTGGGTCTGTAATAGGAAAAGATTGTAATGAGAAATTTATTTTGATCAGATTTACTCTGAATTCGATATGAAATAAGTGATTGTTTTGATGAGTAATCAGAGTATATATGAATATGATGAATTAAATGTTATGATGATTTGTTATTTTGGAATTATCATAAATCATATGTTTAATTGATAACTTATTATGCAATCTTAATGGAAGAAATGGGTTGTGAAAAGGTGGTACCGATTATGAGGTGGAGTCGATTGAAGAGAAGCTATCGATTGAAGAGGTAGTGTCGATTTAAGTGGTGGTGCTAATTCACTGTAGAATTTTGTTTTCTGTAAACCACATACTAAAAGATTGGCATTAGGATAATCATACCCATAATGATCATAACCAGGCTATTTGAACTTAGAAAGATCATACTCTGCATATCATAATTAGGAAGTGTTGAATAGTTATTTGAATTTCTAAAAAAAGAGACATATGGACACAGATTTACTTAAAATGTTCTTTACAAGTGGGTCAAGAGAATAAATGAAGAAGATGATCAACAATGCAGTCAACCATTTCAAAAAGGCTTGAATTACTTTTTTGGATGATTTGTGGGAATAAAAGCGATTGTTGAATTATTTCTTGAGGTGGGGATTAACATTCAAATACAATATTTGATTCAAATCAGTTCTTAGAATCATATTCAGAAAATTATAATGGTATCCATTTCTTTATACATTTGTTTTCAATTGATACAGAGGTATGTATTGAAGAAATCAGATTGAGAAAAATCAGAATCATGTATTGAAATCATATAGACGATTCAAATAGAAATATGAAGAAGGAGATTAAATTTGAAGAATAATCAAGAATCTTTAAGAAGCATTGATGAAGTCATAATTACTTTGAGATTTCAGGAGAAATTCATATTTGAGGGAATTTAGGTGAGCGGGAAAATTTTTGGGACTCCCGCCTAAACCTATTTTGGGTCACCTATAAAAGGTAAAAAGTATATAGTACATTCTTGATAATGAAATAAATTTCATCATAGTAGAGAGAGAATCTATGAGTTTTCAGTGAGAGAAATAGATACCATGTTGATATGTGTCAAATAAGTTTCAACGGGAAGAGGTGATAGGAGAAGAAAAAGGATTGAAAAGTTGTCTTTAGATAATGATCATATTAAAGTGATTATTATATTCAGTTGATTACCATACTCTTTATATAAATCATAACCAGTTGATCATTGTATCAGGTTGGGTAATCAGATCAGGATTTTCATACTGGATATTTCCCTAATGAGGATTTTCATATTAAAGAAGTAGGGTTTTTGATTTGTCTTGATCATACGCAGACAGTGCTACATCCTTTTGTATTGAGAATCAGATCAATAATAATAATTCTGAGTTTTTCTTACTCAAGAATTTAAGTGTTTTCAGTTCATTTCTATTGTATTCTATCATAAAATTGGGCTGATAGTACTGTATTAGGGAGAATCGGACTCGAAGGAATCAGACTGGGAAAATCAGACCCAGGAAAATAAGACTGAGTTTTTTAACAACTTCCAGGAGGTTATTACCTTTATTATGGGTAAGGAATTGAATAATTGTATTTAAATTTAATACATTTGTTGAATTTAAAAGAATTTTAGGTAACATGAGTTGTTACATAGAAGTTGTTTTACATTATTTTTGCTAAGAGGGTGCACACGCACTTGGGGATTATTTTCAAAGTGTTTCACGAGTATAAGGGTATATCCTACTCATTGTAATCCAATTATTGTTTTCTAGTGGATTTCATGGTTTTTTGTTGTATCCAAACCATACTAAGTACATAGCTATTATTATTTAATTATGAACTTTATAAATCATTGTGTTCCTATTAATGTGTGTTTGAATTGATTTCAGTAGGGAATTAAATTTTTAATAGGAGTTGAAGGTTGTTTTAATTGAAATATAAAAGAAAAATGAATCACTAATTTAACCATCTCCCTCTCAATGATACAATCACTCTGAATAAGCACTTACAATGGGTATCAAAGTGTTGGTTCCCTTCGCTTATTCTTTACTGAAGTATTTGCAGAAGAATTTCTAAGGGAGAATTTTAATTGTGTGAATAATAAAGGTATTCCTATCTTTGATGGAAATAATTATCATATCTGTAAAGATATAATGTTTCCATATATCATGTCTAATATTTATGATGTTCTTGAAGCTACAATAGTTGGGTTTCCTCCCATTGATCATAAATCTCTCCTTACATCAGTTCAAAATAAGTATCACGATAATTATGGAAGGGCTAAGTATGATATATTATCATCACCTTCTAAAAGTTAATTCTTGAGAGTAAAAGGTGTTTCCACAAAAAATGTTTATGGGATAAATTTAAAAACATATACTAAGGCAATAAAAAAGTAAAGAAAGAAAATTTTCAAATCTATAGATTTAAGTATGATGACTTGAAGATGGGTGAGTATGTATTTGTTGGGGAATTATTTACTAGGTTGAATGATATAGTGAGTGATATTAGATGTCTTGGTGAGAATTTGGATGATTATATTATGCTTTAAAATATCTTAATAATTATACCTAACAAATTCGATGAAAAAGTTTCTTCATTAGAAGATAGAGATTCTAAAACATTATATCTTGATGATTTGAATAGCACTGTTCTTACTTATAAAATGAAAAGTGATAAATCTATAAATATCAAAACAAAATTTTATAGAGAAATGCCTTTCAAGGCTATCAAGAAAGAAAATTCAAATAATATTCTTGAATAATAAGAATCTGGATATTCTTATTCCAAAAATGATGTATGTAAAAATATTAATGATATTTTATCATTGTTTTCTAAAAATGTAAAAAGAGATATAGGAAGGTATAAATGGAAACTTCCCATAAAATGATTTTTATGTGGATTATTTGGTCATTTTTTTTCCAATTTTCTTCTAATAGGTAATGAAGAAGAAAGTAATGAAGAATAAATTGAACAAGAATAAATAATACCAAGAAGATCATGGAAGAAAAAGGATGATAAAGGAGAATTCTATTCTAATATTGAAGATAATAAGTTCTCCAAATCCAAAAGGAGAAGATATTTTTCTAAGGAATATAATAGTGAGGTGGTTATAAATTATGGTGAAGACAATACTTTTATTACAATAGTTAATAAGGAAGTTTCTTCTATAAGTGGGTGTAGTTTCTATGAAGAAGAAGAAGAAAGTGAAGTTGAATTTGAAAAATATATTGAGCATGATGGGGAAAATACTTTTATTGGAACAATGAATGATGAATAATTTAGTCTCAATAGTTATGATAAATAATAAAATAAAATTTTAATTCATTTTAAATAAGAGTTGAAATAATTCTTGAGAAATATTAGAGGACTTGAAAATAAAAATACAGAGTTGGAAGACAAATGTTCCTCAACAATTCAAGAAATATTTTCAAAAGATGAGAATAAGATGATGGTAGTTATTGAAAATTTAAAGAAATATCTTTAAGAATAAAATAATCATAATTAGAATCTCTAAATAAATCAAAAAGAAAAGGTATAAGAGTTAAAACTTGTCTAAAAAAGAGTTATCTAAAGCTGAATTGAGGAATACAAGTTTCAAAAAAACTATCACTGAAGTTGGTGAAGGTTCACCTAATGAGAAACCTGATAAGGTTCAAAAAAAGTTACCTTCAAATTTTGATAAGAAATATGGAATTTCTTTTGAAAATAAGAAATCTGGGAATGTCATATATGTGGCCAAAATCAACAAGGCTAGGAATTCAGAAGTTACAAAATACCCTGAGTCAGAAAGGTTTTTGAAAAAATATGAATCTCGAAAAGATTCAAACACTTATGGTTCCAATAAATAAAAAAATAAAATGAATATTCTGATTGGTAACAAAAATGTCAGTGAATTAGAAATAAATAGAAGAAGGTGGTTGAGAAACATATTTAGAATTCTAGATATTATGGAAGTTTTGGAGGTAAATACTCCTTATATGGATATTGTTGGTATTGTGTGGGATTCAGATACACTGCAAATATTTTTTGATTCAACTAACAACATTTCTATTATCCCACAGGTTATGAAAGGTAAAGGTAGATGGGTATTCAATCTCCTCAATGATATAAGTCTGAGAAGGTTTTTTGTAAAAAAAACATGAGAGGAATATAGAAAGATTGAAAATAGGTTCCAATCATTGGAAAATAATTATGAAATATTTTATCAATATGGAAACCTTGAAAAAGGATGTCTTTTTTTGTTTATGGAAGAACATATAATTTTAAATAAATCTTATAAGTTTGATGTTTTGAAGTTAAAAAAGATAGATCTGCTAAGTTCTAAAAGAAAGAGTTCATAGTTGAATTACCAGAACACATTGACTTCTCTAAGAAGTTGGAGGAAGAATAAAAGAAAGTGAAATAAGAGAAGAAGAAATAAGCTTCTAAAGATAAAAAATGTTGGAAAAAAATTGTCAATATATTGAGGATAGAAGAAATAATGGAATGATACGGAAATTTATTTAACATTATTTCCAGAGAAAAATATAGGAATGGAAAACATGTTACAAACTGATTATAACAAAGATGTTACCAAAGAAGAATAAAATTCCACATCCTCATCAGAATACCCAATATATAAGAAGAATGTTTTTAAAAAATATGAGAAGGATGATAATAAGGAATAAAGTACATCCAATGAAAAATTCAATAAGAAGAAGAAAAAGGAAATACTGAGAGATGAATCTCATTTTGATTGTTGGTTCTAAGAAATAATTGAGGTTCCTCCTTATTCCCTAAAATCATTTAATACTTGTTATGATTTTTAAAGATTTGAAGGAGTGGAAATAATTAAGATGTAATTTATGAGACTTATACAATTATTTCAAAAGAACGTAATGATATTACGAAGAATATGAGGTTTTTAAAAGTTATATTTTTATACACCTGAACTTTTTGATGTGTTTTTTGAGATGGGTATATGTTACTTATTTCTTAAAAAATCTTTCAAATATTTCCCCTATCATGGGTATTTTTAAAGAAACTTGAAAAGGTATTACATGATAGTTGTATTATGGACAACATTGATCTCCTTGATTATACACTCTTGTTTTCTACTTTGGGTTTACCCATATAAACTTAGATTTTTTTAGTTGAAGTTTCTTTGTTTAGAAACTAATGTGATACCTAGGTTGAAGAAAGGTTCCAACCCCTAGAAATGGAGATCATTTGTCAATAAGGGAGAAACTTATCATGATGTCCTCTTTGAATTTTATTATCAATAATGGGGAGAGATAAAAGAAATAGGGTAAGAAATAAAGGAGTAGAGAGAATAAAAAGTAAGAAAATTTACATGTGGTTGATGTGGTTGAAGTGGGTATTGACAATAAATACAAAGTTGGAGATTGTTAGGTACAAGTTGTGTTTTGGTTGTATTTGTTATCAATCAATTAGCATGATGAAGAAAGAAAGGATACAGAGAAAGATGGTGAATGGGAATTTAGATTGGAAGGGATTGAATACTTTTTTCAATTAGATTCAGAGTATATCATATTGGTATATTGATAAAAATTCAGAAACTGTTGGAAGAAATTGAATTCCCCATCATAATTCTGAATCACTTTGTTTTTGGAAAGAATTTTACTGGTTTCAAAAAAATCAGACTCATGTTTTTCAGAAGAATGAGACTCATGTTTTCAAAATAATTGTACTTACTTTGAAAGTAAATAATAATGAGAAGAAGCTATTTTGGAAGAAAAGGTTTTGATCAGATTTTCCTTGGGTCTGAAATGGGAAAAGATCATAATGAGGAATTTATTTTAATCATATTCACTATGAATTTGATATGAAAGAATTGATTGTTTAGATAAATAATCTGAGTCTCTGTGACTACGATGAATTAAATGTGACGGTGCTTTTCTACTTTTAAATTATCATAAATCATAAGTTGAATTGAGAACTTGTGATACAAGATTGATGTAATAAAGTGGGGTTAAAAGGTGGTGTCTATTAAGAGGTTGGTCCAATTGAAGAGAACCTTCCAAATGAAGATGTGGTACCGATTAAATAGGTGGTTCTGATTTACTGTAGCATTTTTGTTTCTATAAACCACATACTAAAAGATTAGAATCAGGATAATCGTACCCAGAATGATCATACCTAGACCAATCATACTCAAAAATATTGTACTCTACATATTGTAATTAGACTAAGTTGAATGGATGTTTTAATTACTGAAGGAAGGTATGGATGAACACATATTTACTTTCAAATGTTCTTTTCAAGTGGATCAAGAGAATAAATAAAGAATATCATCGAAAATGTAGTCAACCATTTCAAAAGGATTGACTTGCATTGTTTAGATGAGTTGTTGGAAGAAAATAGATTGTTGAATGATTTGTCAATGGGGATATTAACTTTAAAATTCAATATTTTGATTCAAATCGGTTCAAAGAATCATATTTAGAAAATCAGAATGGTATACATTTCTTCATATATATTTTCAATTAATAGAGATGTTTGTATTGAAGAAATTAGACTGAGAAAAAACATAATCATGTATTGAAATCATATTAATGATTCAAATGGAATTCTAAATAAGGATATGAATTCTGAATAATAATCCAGAAGCTTCGAGAAGCATTGATGAAATCATAATTGCTACAATATTTGAGGAGAAATTCAGATTTGAGTGAATTTAGGTGAGCTGGAATGTTTTTGGGATTACTGCCTAAACCTATTTTGGGTCACCTATAAATGGTAGGAAGTATATATTACTTTCCTAATGATGAATTATTTTTCATCGTAGTAGATAGGGAATCTCCAAGTTTTCAATGAGAGAAAGAGATACGGTATTGATCTGTGTTGAAAATGTTTCGATGGTAAGATGAGATAGGAGAAGAAAAAGGATTGAAAAGTTGTCTTTACCTAATGATCATATTGAAGTGATTATCGTATTCAATTGATTTTTTACACTACATATCAATCATATCCAGCTGATCATCGTATCAAGATGGGTAATCGGATTGGGATTTTCATACTGGGTATTTCTGTATTGAGGATTTCCAAACTTAGGAGGAACAATTTCTGATTTTTCTTGATCATACTCAGACAATGTTGTATCCTGTTTTATTGAGAAATCAGATTTATAATAATCATACTGATTTTATCATACTCAGGAATTGAAGTAGTGTTGATTCATTTATATTGTATTCTATCATAAAATCAGACTAAGAGAATTTTATTAGGGAGAATCAGACTCAGAGGAATCGAACTGGGAAAATCAGACAGAGGAAAATTAAACTGAGTTTTCATAACAATGTCCAGGAGGTTCTTACATTTCTTTTGGGTAAGGAATTGAATAATTTTATTTCAATTGAATACATTTTTTGAATTTAAAAGAAGATAAGGTAACATGAGTTATTATACAGAGGTTATTTTTTCTTATTTTTTCTAAGAGGGTGCACACACACTTGAGGATTGTCTTCAATGTGATTTATGATTGTAAGGTTATATCCTACTCATTTTAATCCAAGGACTATTTTCTAGTGGATTTTATGGTATTGGATTGTCTCCAAACTATACCAAGGATGTATCTATTCTTATTGAATAGTGAACCTTGTAAAAAAAATTGTTCCTATAGATGTGTGTTTTAATTGATTTCAGTAGGGAATTGAATCTTTAACAGGCGATGAAGGTTATTTCAATTGAAACATAAAATAACAATGTATCAATAATTCACTCCCTCCTCGTCTTATTGATACAATCACTCTGACTGGGCTGCAAGTAACAAATTGAAGAAGAAAATTGGGGAAGAATAAAAGAGTAAAGTGACATCCAACAGGTCTCAATGGTTGAAATACATTCTTGGTGTTACAATCCTCTATCAATAAGGAGAAGATTCTCTTCAGAGGTGGTATAAAAATTTATCCAAGAGATGTAGAATAGGCACTGTTAATTTAATATAGTTCTTTCTAAGTGTAAGGGTATTTTTTAATTATTGTAACCACATTCAAAGGATTAATTTCTAGTAGTTGTGTGGTTAGTATCATTTCTAGACCATGACAATGACTATCTACTCTTATTTAGTAGTGTTACTTATAAAAACATCATGTTCTATCCTTTAATATTTTCATATACTTTCATATGATAGGTAAAAGATAATAGGAGAATAAAGATCATAACTGTTCAAATAGGTAAAGGGATAAAAGGTTGTGATTGGATTAAAAATTCCCCAACACTAATTCACCCCCCCCCCCCCCCTCAGTGTTTGGAATATCCCAAACTAGTCCTTTCAAATGGTATCAGAGGATTGTTTCATCTTTTTTGGATTATCAATAGTGATTTTATTCTCTTTTTTATATATGAGTTTCTTTCCTGAGTTAACAATAAAGTTATTTTTTTGTGAAGATTTATTTATCTATTAGAATAAGTCTATATCTACCAATACCATGATCAAAAAGAAAAATAAATAGAATAGAAAGTTGAATAATAAGTCCCTCTCATATGTAGAAGAGTAAGTATGTGTATCTTCATGAATTGGTAATAATGAATATATATCAAGCTTGGAAATTAATGATAATATTTCTCAAGTATCTACAAAGAATATGGAAAATATATCTACCCCATATAATCAAGAGGTATGTCTTAGTTCCTTTCAAAAATTTCATAAATAATATACTAGCACAAGTGATGATGATGATAAATCTACAACTTATAAAGAATTTTCATTTCATAAATTAAGAGATTTTATGTATGGTATTCCTGAAGAAATATCCTCCCTTGTTTGTGGAGTCTTTCAATATACGTAGGAAGAGATCACCCAGATGGAAGGAGAAGATGATGTTTGGAGAAAAGATTTAAAGAAAATAATTAGAATGTTTAAATATATCTAGATAGGTTTAAACCTTTGAAATAACAAAGCGAACTTGAAATAAGTTCCTCAAAATTGGTCAAAGAAGTTGAATAGAAAGAGGGAGTCAAGAAGACTCTTGAAGAAAATATCCAAGCACTTGAAGAAAAATTGAAAACCAACATTGATGTCAAGGATTCAAAATTTGAAGAAATATCCAAGAAGATCAATAAACTTGACTCTTTGAATTAGAACAAAGTTAAGCTGCATGAAAATGAGGAAAAAAGAATGAATAAGTATTATAAAGAGAAGAAAATTATGATTTAAGATCATAACATCATCCTCAATATGAAATGTCTATATTTGGATGTATAATTTCCCAATCATGAGAAGAAACATATTGATACTTCAAAAAATAAGTAAATAGTTGTTTCTGGTACTCAATGCTTACTTGAGGATTCTACTATCAAAATATATCCAATATGTGATAAGAAGATCATTACTTAATTCAATGATCTATCACAATCAACTGAGAAGAAAAATTTATCATTCATATAATCCTATAAAAATGTTTAAAAATATATTTTCATGAATAATGCAGGTTGGAAAACAAATTATGAACAATTATGTTTGAAGAAAAGGGATAAGATACCTACCACCATGTCTAGGTTGGATAAGAAAAAATAATGGTAAGTTGGTTCCCCACAAATAGAATAAAAAGTCATAAAGAAGAACCAAAAACCTTATACATAAGATATAAATAAATCAATATTATTTGGTCAATTCTGATTTTGCAATAGATTTGGGCATTGTACATTAAATTGTAGGTACAATCCTAAAAATGTAAATTCATAAAGGAAGATTATATCAAGGGGAGAAATCCAGAGAAGAAGAAGAAACATCCATAGGTCCATAAGAATCTATATACTTCAAATAGAATTGGAATTCTTGATAACATCTATGATGTATAAAATGGAAGTGGTTACAAGTATAGTACATGATCATCTCAACATGTATCCAAAGATGATAAGAAAAGAAGATCACAAAATCTAGCTAGGAATGAAGAAGAAATCTTGGAAAGAAATTAGAAGAATTTTGTGATTAGAAATCCTTCTAATAAGGTATTAATAAATAATGGTGAGAAGACCTTGGATTATAAATCCAAAAATTTTACAGCTAGTGCATCCAAAATAACTACTAAGAGTGGTGACACTCAGAATAATCCATTTGGAAGATCCAAACTTGATATAGTAGTTCCTAATGAAATGTTAGTTATCTGGCCAAAATATTTGTAAAGAATGAGTAAACTTGAAGATTAATAAGCTAAGTCCAGAAAAAAAAAGGAAAAGAAATGATTCCACATTATGAATAAAAATGTCATCAGAGTTTATCAATAAAATTAAACTCTTATTTTAAAGAATTTTTGTATGATAGATGCAAGAAAGCTACTCATATTGCGAAAGGTTGTTTAACCTTTCTACTAGAACAAGAAGAAGTCATTGAGAGGAGAAAGAATTTATACTATATGAAGGATAAGAAGATAAATTCTCTACCTAAAGAAAAATGGGATGTAAAAAGATCAATGATGCCTCAACATCAACTAGAATATAAGTTTAGATGTGCAGGCATGAATATTAGATCAAATGGAGAAACATGGTTGAGAAAAACATCTCAACCTTATTGTTCATATTGATGAAGAAATGAGGTTCCACATTATACCCTTAAACCTTTTTATATTGTATTTTTTATTATAATTCAGGGGATTAAAGGTGAAAAAAGTTCTTAGGGGGAACATGAGAAGTGGTTAGTGCAGTCAATGCTTGATAACAAAACTAAAAAATTCACCATTTTTTAATGATTCCTCAAATTGATATTCAAATAAAAATATAATATAGAATAATATTTGATGAAGATGAAAAATTTGATGTCCTATTATATAAATTCATGATAAATAAGATCCCATATTGGATTGATCTTATTTTTAGTATCCTAAAGAACAATTATTCAAGAAGATCATCCATGGTGAAGTTATGAAAATTGTCAATCAAGACAATCACAAGTTGAAAATCCATTTTGGTATTTTTCTCCAAATTAAATTCTTGAAATACATTCTTGAATAGATCCACCATTATGAATATAGTGAGAAGTTTTTCCCTTGAGGGGGGACAAATGAATAATGATGAAGAAGCCGCCAAAATAATTATTTCAATTGGTATCAAACATTTTTATTCTATAATTATCCTGAAGATCATGTAATTAGAAAAGGTATGTCCCTATTAAACTCTCATCCCAGATTATCAAAAATAAAAAAACATTTTAAAAATGGGGAGAAATTGAATAAATCAATGAAATAAGAAATGTGGAAGTACCCCAAGGCCACTTATTCTTCTTGTTGCACTTGAATATTTTTTATCTATTTTTTGAAGTGAGTGCAGAAGTTTCAGGTTTGTCTTTATAAAAAAATATACATATACCATTTATAATTTTCATCCTAGAATGAAAGTGAATAACCCTTTAATACAATTATATGAATTATCATTTCATAAGGTATCATGATCAGTTAGTAATGTATATATTTTTTGTCTAAATCAAATCCTCTTATTTTATAAACCAAGCTTAGCTCGAGTAGACTTAGAGTGAAATTGTGGATGGCACATTTTTTAAATATAGACTAATACCCTTTTCCCATTAACATTGTATTTATTGTTAATAAGGGGGAGATAAAGTGAAATAAAAGTCTGGAAAATAAAAGTGGAGTGAAGTTAATGTTCCGCATATTGACACATTCATTTGGAAAGAACTTTGAAAGTATTTCCAGCAAATACAAAGAGGGAGATTGAAGACACCACTTTGTGTATGGATTTTATTTGTTTTCAAAGATTTTAATTGGTTGAAAATGGTGATAAATTCAATAATAAGATTACATTAATTTCAATATGATGAAGAAGTTCCTAAGTTAATGGATCTTGGATGAATTCTTCAAGTCTTGAAATTCTAAAGAACATATATTGAAGACTTTGAGTTTCATGGTGATGCCTGGATAATTGTTATAGATTACTTTATGAAAATGGATTACATAATTGAATAATTATCCTAGTTAAATCATATTATTAATGAACTGATCTTAATTTCAATTACTTGTACCTAAGGTCATACATTGTTTATAACAAAGATAAAAGTTTCGTGGATTTTGAAGAAGTTATTTGGAATTGATATTCCAAAAAATGAAGAATATGAATTAAAGGATCTTATTTGAAGAGCATAAAAATATTGATTTTCATAAAGAATTCATTGATGGAGATCATTAAAAATATTATTTTTCATGAATAATAACCATGTAACTCAAATATTATTATTGTTGGACCAATCATTTTTTTCTGCATTTTCATATGGCCGGTTTAAGGGGTTGCCGGTACCCAAACATCACCTTCCAGTAGCCCACATCACCACAGAACCACATTAAAAGTTTCAAATTTAAAATTTCAAAAACCTATTCAAATTCAAATTCAACCGCCTCGAACCGCGACCCGATACGCTGACAGGCCTCGTGTCTCGAATCAGAGATGTCAGTCGCCTTCAGCCCGCACGCCAAACAAGGGCCGAGCAACAGCCTCCATCGTCACGCGCCACCATTCACCGGCGCTGGAAAATCGACGACCCTGCGAAGCCGCCATACCTCCGGCATCCCACAAATCTCCACCGGCAGATACGCAGTGGGAACCGACAATCCAACAACCATGCCACACATTCACCGCGCCCACCAGAGAACAGCAGGGGAATCAAAATAACCGGAACGGAGATGAGCTGCACCAACGTCCGCAACACCATCACCCGTGGTCAAGAACAGACCACCGCGGAAGACGCCGACGCGTACCAGGAAGGGTCCAGAGCGCTCCGTAGAGTATGCCGTAGACGGATCGGTCTTACACCCGTAGATCCAACCTGAAGTGCCGTCAATCTCACCGTAGCCGTAAGCCAGCAACCACCGGGGAACATCACCATCTCCAGCCAGAAAACACCAGGAACAACACCAGAAAACAAAAACTCACTTCAACGAAAGCAAAACACAAACCAATAAACCCTTATCGTTGCAAGCAGCGGAATCCCGCAACCCAGATCTCGTCGCCGCAACCCAGATCCCGTCGCCGCCATCCTTATCAACCACGAGAGTCGCCGCAAAACCCCAACCACCCACACCGGAGCTTTGAGCTTCGAACTCCGACCAGCACCGCTCCTCCAGCGAAAACCCTATCCCGCGAGAGGACTCGGGAAAGCTAGCAAGCAACGAGTGTGGAGAACCGGAGGAAACCCCAGAGCCACCGGATCTGAGTGAAGGAGTCGACGAGATCCGATGGAAGGAGGCGGCGATGGGGAGAGCCTTCGAGAATCGCAGCGCCCCTTACGGGCCCATTCTCATGCAATAGTCAAATATTATTATTGTTGCATGAGTTGTTTTGAAGAATTAAAGAGGAGGTGTCCATAAATTTTTTGGATTATATTCATTACTTCGTACATTACTAATTTATTTTTGAGGGTTTGTATTAAAAATATGTTCTAACCCACCAAGAATCCAAGATAACCTCGACCAGGGTACATGTGGTACCCAATGGGTTAATCACACCCATGGGACGTCCACTCGGGCCACCTGGTAGGCGGAAGAGGGGTAGAGTGATCGCATGATGCATGTGGGCATGTGTGTAAGTCCGGAAATGAGCATGGGCAAGGACACTCATATCTTCGTAAAGAATCATGTAGCTCATGGACCACGTGTGTCGCAACCCGTGTTTATAGGGTGTTTGCAATGAATCTGGGTGTTGGCTCAAATCAACAGTAGGATCAAAATCATTGATATAGTGCATCTTAACCGCATGATATTTCGATGTGGGATAGTGTAGTGAGTAGAACTGTTCATCAGTCTTAAAAAGGATGGATAAACCAAGGGCCTTCTAATCAGAATGATCTAGGTCATTAGATCTACCCCCACATTTTTAGTCAAAATATTCCATGCATTTTTTGAATCTTTATATCCTCTTCCTCCTTCCAATCAACTGTGTCACAAGTCTATCATAGAATATGTCGGACCACCATTGATCAAGGTAGAGGATTCCATGACAATTTTGAGGTAGATATAATGAAATAAACATGACTGAAAATATCATGAAACTTCATTTTTAATGATTTAAGATGATAATGGTTAGGCCTAAGTTCAAACACAATTGCAAGAGTCTGGTCCGATTGTTTAATATTCTTGAATGATTTTGAGGCATGAGTTGCAAGTGTAAATGATCATGTGCATTTGATGTAACACCATAAAGGAGAGTTCCAATCATGAAGCAAAGACTTCACCATTATTGATGTCATTTAACTCATGGTTGAAGGATTCATACACCGTGTCCTTCAGGCATTCAAAGGGAAGATTTTAGAAACATAAAATTCATGGATTTGATTCAGTTATTAAATTTAAAATAGGTTTCCATCATTACCTATAAAAAATATAATGTTCGAGCTAGGTGTTTTCATTCTCATTCTTGAGAGATCTTGAAAAATGAAGTTTCTTATGAGATTTATATTTCACGGGCCAATAGAACCCCACAAACCTTCAACGATTTGTGAAATAGAGTAGTAATTTGATGCATTAAGAATAGCTGAGAACATATTATGTGAATAATATCCTACAAACACATGATGGGTTTAAACCCTCGTCATGATTCAAGGAGAAATGGTTTTACAAAGCTCTCTGCTTGCGCAAAGAGGTGATATGTGATCACTATAAATGTGTCAATATCACACGCTCTTAGTCAATTGTGAAGAATGGTTCTATGATCCATTCCATGAGTTAGGATCTCCCACTATTCTTCATGAAGATTTGTTCCATGTAAATTATTTCTTTCTTTCACAAAGGTTGATACAGTTGTTATAAATCATGCATGAAGGACTGAACCATTGTTTGAGTTTTCAAAGAATAATACACTACCATACATCACACTTATGTTACACAAATATATATATAGTGATCCACATTTGTTGTGGTTTGTGTGAAGAATAATAGTGCACAAGGAAATCAATAGTGTGTGCATAAATTATGGACTTTCACTCATGTGATTGATTTGAGATACTCAAGTCTGCATTGAGAAAAGGTAATAGGAGGAGGTGTTTACACTATATAGTGGACAGTGGACACAAAATATAGTGTGTGTTTTCAAAGATAATATAAACAAATCATGAACGTGTGCAGTGAAAAGTGAATTGATATGCACATAAAATTATAAATACACTATGTGCACTTTCATAAGTAGAGAAAATAAATAAAAGAAAAGGTATAAGAAAGCATACAAGAAAGGACATGTACATGAGAACATAAATTAATAAGCTCTTGATTGTGTGCAACGGTTTACAGGTTCTCAAATATCCATAAAAATTGTTATACATGAATAATATAAAGATCAGTGCATTGTGATTAGTGGTACAAAACTATTCAATTTCACTAAGAATAACGGATAGACTCATATGTTAATATTGAGTATCTAAGAAAGAGAATTTGAAACTGCTACCTAGTTCCATATTATTGTGTCTCCAAGAAGAATAGATTGTTCCCAGCTAAAGATTAATTATTATTTAGGGAAGAATAATTGTAATGAGGTTGTGTTGAGCTGATCATTATTGTTTTGATAATAAAAAAGGAGTTTTGTGATTCTAGTAAGATTGAAAGAAGGTGATTCAGTGTAGTCGATTTTGCACCAAATAATAAAGAGATAAAAAGTGATTGACTAATTTATACTTAGTTGGTCATTACTTGGCCAGGAAGAATTTTTTTCATCAGTCTACTACATTCACATTATTATGACTAATAGAAGAAGAAAAAGAAGGAGAAGAAGAAGGTAGTGCAGCTATCAAGTTTTTTGTTTGGAAGAAGTAAGGAGTGTTCCTTTCATGTTGTTGTGAAAGTAACAACGTTAAGAAGAAGATTGTGTAAGAAAAATTCAGTATAGTGACATCAAAAAGGTATCAACAGGTGAAAGAATTTCTTGGTGTTACAAAACTTTATCAATAAAGAGATGACTATTTTGAGAGGCAGTATAAGGATACATCTAAGAGCCGTAAAATAAGCACTATCAATTGACTATAGTTATTTTCAACTGTAATGGTATTTCCTACTTATTGTAACCACATTCAAAGGATTAATTTCCAGTGTTTGTGTGGTCAGGATCACTTACAAACCATGCCAAGGACTAGCTACTCTTATTGAGTAGGGAACCTTATAAAAACATCAGTTATTATTATTTACTATTTTTATATGCTTGCATTTCATAGGGAAAAGAGAATAGGAGAATCAAGATCCTAACAGGTCAAATAGGTAAAGGTATAAAAAAATTTATTGGATTAAAAATTCCCCAACACCAATTCACCCCGCCCCCCTCTCAGTGTTAGGCATATTCTAAACTGGTCCTTTCAGAAATAAAGGAGAAATGGGGGGTAAAACCCTTTAAGGGTTAGAGGGGTAAAATAATAATTTGACCCTTTTCAATGAGGTGCATAGTTAAAAAAAACACTATTATGAAAACCCTATAGGCTTCAATATCTAAACACCTCACCCTTATATGGTTTCAATACATAGTTAGGAAAATCATGTACCAACCATGTGAGTCCTTTTACATCTCTACACCAAACCACACAGTTATCTGGGGCCCTCTCACATGGTTAAATAAACTACTCTCTAGTATAAATGTTTACACATCATTAGAATTAATTGTGTACCAACCATGGTCCCTATGTTGTATTTTCCCAACACCCCTTTTTTAGGTCCTAAAACCCAAGGAAGCTCCAAAAACCTTTAAGATGCCTTATGATCCTTGAAACACATCTAAAAACATCACTTTGAGGCATTCCAACCATTAGAGTTCTGTTCCAAATCTCTGATTAAAATTTGAATCATCTAAACACTAAAAATTCAAATTCCTTCTAGAATTTTTCCAACTCGAAAAGACAAGATCTTACAACCTCCCCCACCTTAATATTTCTCAACCACGATAAGCCTTGGTTATTATCAAAATTAATGGACCATCCTACTTGGGTTATGAACTCCATTTAAATTATCTTGTTATGTTTCTAAATTACCAATTCACATCCAAGATCCACTTTATTCCTATGGAGCTTAACCCACTAAAACCCAAGACAACTCTCATAACCATCACCAAAACATCAAGACAGCACTTACTCGAGATCATGTTACCTAAGAAATGATAATGTCATCATCTCTTCATCAACCAGTCTATGGTTCTCCCCACCATAGGTTATTACTTTTAAATGGAAAATTATGAGTCATGGTAGCATGAAAAAACATGTCCCTTTTCCTAATTATGTTTCTGGAATGTTTATCAACTGACTACACCCAATCACACATGATTTCACCACTCTCAATCCTTGATTTAATCTAAATAGTTGAATTCAAATCAACCCAAATTAGCCTGGTCAAGATGGATTTTCCTTGAAATGTATCGTATGACCCTTATATTGAACCCATGTTATCTCATTAGTTTCCTGATGTGGTTCCCCACTAACTTCATACAACTACTTGAGGAAACTCAAGTTAAACCACAATCTGCCAACTACTTTAAAAAATGCTCATATTACACCATCGACATGCCATTAAAACTTATTTCCAACACCTTTACCTCAAGCCACATTAAGATCATTCTGATAATTCTCACTAAATCCCAAACCTAACTTCCTATAATGTTTTTTAGATAAACTATCCTTTATAAAATGGAATTTAAAAGGAAAAACTAATATCAAATGATTGCTCTCATCCTTGCACGACCCTTCTCAGATGAGGGTTATATAATAGAGATTATATTACACTCCCCACCATAGAAGAGTCCTTATCATCACACCAATGAATCGAGTTCCTAAGGAGTCCCTTAATCAAACCACAAAAGATATTTAGTTAGCTCATTGTATAACCAATGCTCTCTTAGTGTACTTAGGATGATATCAAGATATTGGGAATGATTATCTCTAAACAAATAATAAAATAATATTTCATCAATAGGCATTTATTTTTCTACCCACATCATTCTCACCATATTTTCAATATATATCCAGGATTGAACATGATAATTCATGCCACTGCACCTGGTCCATTATTGATGCATCCTCTGCCATGGAGTGACATTCCTCATTTAATCATAGCTCTCAAGAAACCATGTCAACTACATTTATTTAAAACCATCGGTCCTCAACTCTCACACAACCACTCACCGATTTACAATTTAAATGGTACCACATGAAAATGACACATACCATTACTATCTCAGCCAACATAGTAGGTGTATAATCCCATACAACCCAAAACACATGCCCACAAGTCACATGTGTCAAGTCCAAGATCCAAATCCTTTTTTTATTCTCAAGATAAAACACTTTATGGGTGAGTGGTAACCTTACAACGACCGAATACCAAATCCAAAACCACCCTCAAGAAATTTTGTGCACAGATTACACAATTCAAAGATCCACTTTAAAAACTTAAAATATTAAAATTAAAATTCAAAAAAACTTTTGTGGGAAAATAGGTCCTCTCGGGAATCACTCGCCCCATGAGTCGCCCAAGAAACCCTAAAGTCACATCACCAACTTCACCATAATCATGTCACACACCTTATCATCATGAAACTAGCATCTTATTCACATCATCTTAGAACCAGAAAAAGCCATGCCACCACCTCAGGCCGCAAGACTTTCCTCCCTCTATCATTTACAGCACCAAGAATCGCCCACCAAAAACTAAACATTGCTGAAGTTACAAGACTGGTTACCATAACTGAACAAGTTGGAATCGACCTTATCATCACCAAGAGAACATTCATCCTCACCTCATAGAAACACAAGAATCCACCATCGAACCGAGAAGAATTCCACCATCCAGAGACACCATCCAATGTCACCGAAAGAACCCATCATCATTAGTGCCATGGCAGAGAGGATCTTCATCATCGACATCATCCACACCATAAAAACAACCAGATAAATGATCGGAACAAAACATTGAGAAAACAACATTACTAACCAACATCAGTAAAAAAACAAGAAAGAAAGGAGAAAGAAAGTGGGACAAGAACTTGAAAATTATTTGGGATTGAAACCCTAAGGAGAAACCCAAAAGAAAGGATACATAGAGAAAATATAGAACAATAGAAAATCATATTAAGATTAAATAAAGAAGGATAAAACTTGAATAGGACATGGGAATGAAACCCTTAGAAGAAGGGCCAACTCCGGTAATGCCTGTAGATCTGTCATCCGCCAAACCGCTAGCCCAAAGCCTCAGCGTATCTCATGCTCCAAATCCGACCTTAAGAGGTGCTAAGGAACACAAGATCAGAGCACAAAGAGGTAGATAGAGAGAAATCAAGAACACCATCATAGAGTAGGGAGAGTGGAGTGAGAGAAATAGAAAAAATCGAGAGAGAGTAATGTAGAGTCATTGTTGCCGGGAAATTCAATAGTACCAGCGCAGAGATCATCGTCAGGGAAATCCAAAACCCTAGGAGATACTCAAGAGCCGTCAGGAAAGTGAGGAACCATATCTCAAGTACAAGATGATTGTGCAATGTGTAAAATTAGTCTTAACATTCTAAGAGATCCCGAGTAACTCCTTTTCCAAATCGAGCACCTCACCTGTGCAATAATATATTCCATAACAGCCCATCACAAGGCATTATTTTTTGAATTTAGATCATCAACTACACAACTGAAAACCAATAGGTCCAAGATCCCAAACATTCATTCTCATTGATCACAATCCAGATACACAATCATCTAATGTTATTCCTCAAAAACCAAAGGTATCATCCTTCCTATATCGTAAAAACTGAGCACCTACCATGCATCAGTCTCAACACGAGCATACAACCAAGCTCGCTGTCTACAAAGGCATCTATAAACCTGAGTGAACCTCTCTTGCAGGTTTCCCTCGATCAATTTTTTTTTCAAAATACAATGTTTTAAGTCAAAACTAAGGGCCTATATGTCTCCCACCAAGCCCTGCTAGATCAAGTCTCAAGATGGGTCACTAGGACAAATTAAATATCCAAAAGGTTAAACCTCTCACTAAGGTGACATCTCACAGGGTGTCACCCTAGCACCCATATTAATGTAAGGCATCTAACATGTCAGACAACCTTGTCTAAGGGAGGTAAGGATAACATCAAACTAATAGATTCAAAACCTAAAAATATAGGTATAATTATGCTAGTTGTGAATTCCCATGTTATAGAGGAAAACACCCTATAATTTGTAATTTTCAACCCATTAGTAACTCTGAAAGGATTCTTGTTTCTTAAAAATTTAAGGCGTCAACTACCAAGAATCGTCCTACCATACCATGATCCACTCAAAACATCATCATAAGGGTTAACTCCTTGGAGGTTCATGATATGAATGTAGAAAAAATAAACAACTGACACTCACCGGGTATCTGTATATGGTAATACCCCATCGAGGTTCTAGTTCACTTTAAATGTTTAAATACAAATTGGAATCACACTAAAGTATATGAATAAATAACTATAAATGAAGATTGGTTAAGTAAAATATCATAGTAAGATAGATGGGAAACCTCCATGTAGGTTTTTGTGAATCTTTAGTTAACCGCTCGTGAAAAGGATACACCCCCAAAGAGTCTAATAGAAAGGAATTGGCTATTGACATTAACATATGAGGTTCAATGGTATACACACAACATTGTCTCAATGATCTTTGTTGTACATCACTCACATGGTTTTGTTAAGTATAAATCCATTTCAATCTTTTTGAGAAAACACTGAATATGTTTTTACTGACACTTTAAATAACTAAAACAAGGTAACAAATCCCCCATGAGGGGACCAACACTTGGGCATCATATTCCCTATCAAATCATGAGGTTCAATTCACCTCATGTGCATGAGGAATGAGTTATCATTCTCATTGTATAAAATCTCACCATAGATCCACATGACCTACCACCAGAAGGATATATATATATATATATATATATATATATATATATATATATCTGTGGGTGTGTGGCTGTGTGTGTGTCTAAATGAGTAGATTTCCACCAAGAACCTATATGAGAAACACTATTTAGGTTGTGTTGACACTTTAAACAATTGACCTCACTTCCAGTAATAAAATCACACACAAGCAGGCCTATAACATGTGCACCCTACATTCCAAATATGACGCATGAATAAATACCTCTTTCCTTTATTGGCTAAGTGTTATGATGCATGAATAAATACCTCATGAACTGAGGTGAATTGAATAAATATGATGCGTGAATAAATACCCTACATTCCAAATATGATACATGAATAAATACCTCTTTCCTCCATCACAGGTTTTGACACATTCCAAATAATCCTATCTACCAAAACTCAAATAGTAATAAAACAAGAAAGTAACAACTATGATACCACATTATCATATCCCGACCCTAATCACTCTATAAATAGTAACCGGATTGGTTGGTGACAATGCCTCCTCGTATGCTAGAGCTTGTTGACTAATGGTGAGAGCCTAGGGTATTTCCGTGGGGGGGACTATGACCTCATGTCAGAGTAAGAAAATAGTGGAAACAACCAAACATCGTCCATAGTAATAAATAAATAGAGTGAAAAAGAAATAAAAATAAGTAAGACTATAATAATAAATGAAATTTGATAAGGCCCGAACGACCATGTCATACATACAACACTGATCACCCACAAAGCCGACCACACATACAGGAGTACATAAAAGAAAGAAAATTAAAATTAAAATTTTCTACTACCTACATTGAGTTGTTCCACATACCATATCTCCACATACCACCACGGGAAAAAACCGTTATTTTCGGCAGACTATTTGCAACGGGGAAGGATCTCATCGTAAATAGTTTGTCGGGAGGCACTATTTGCGACGGGACCCTGTTCCCGTTGCAAATAACAACTTATTTGTGACAGAAATATGTATCGTGTCGCAAAAATGTAGGTGCGGGTTGCTTTCCAAACCGCAGGAAGTTTATTTGTGACAGGTTTAACCACCCGTCATAAATAATCTTTGGTGGGTTTTAGTATTTGCTATGGGATTCTTCTCTCGTCGCAAATACTATGTCAGCAGGTAGGTATTTGCGAGGGGACTCATCGCAAATACCATTTTAACTGTCGCCCCCAATTAATAGGGGGTTAGCATTTGCGACCGGTCCCATCATAAATAAGCTAACCTATATATACTCTCATCTGGTTTTTTTTTCATTTCGCAACTCTCTCAATTGCTTTATCCCTCTCTACTCACATATTTTTCTCTTCAACTTTTTTAAAGTTTAAAATTTTACATCGGAGCAATTTTCAAGCCCTGCATCCTATGAAAGATTCAGTTTTAAGGTATTCATCTATTACATTTATTTTTTAGTTAATTCATTTTATTTTATATTAGTTATAATTATTGTTAACTTGTGGTAATTAAATTATATTAGAATTATATAATTTTATTTTGCATTATTTATTTTTACAAATATATTGTTTTATTAATATTTACTTTTTTATTTAAAAGTAAATAGTATTAATTTGTAATAGTTTGGTCCAACTATCATTAATTAATAATAATTACGCGTAATTAATAGTAATTAGTATTAATTATTATTAATTAGTAGTAATTAGTATTAATTATTATTAATTAGTAGTAATTAGTATTAATTATTATTAATTATTACTAATTAATATTAATTTGTATTAATTAGAAATATTTAGCAGTAATTATCAATAATTAATAATAAATAGTAATATATATTTATAAATAGTAATAAATAGTAATAAATACGAATAACTGGTAATAATTACTAATAATAAGTAAAAATTAGTAATAAATAGTAATAAATGGAAATAAATGGTAATAAACGGTAATAATTAGTGATAATTAGCAGTAATTAGCAGTAATTAGCAGTGATTAGCAATAAATAGTAATAAATATTTATAAATTTTAATAATTAGTAATAATTAGTAATAAATTGTAATAAATTGTAATGATAAGTAATAAATAGTAATAATTAGTGGTAATTAGTAGCAGTTAGTAAAAATTAAAAATAATTAGCGGTAAATAGCAATAATTAGCGATAAATAGTATTAATTAGCAGTAAATAGTAATAATTAGTGGTAAATATTAATAATTAGCGGTAAATCGTAATAAATATTAATAATTAGTAAAAATAGTAATAATTAATAATAATTACTAATAATTACTAATAATTACTCATAATTAGTAGTAATTAGCGGTAATTATCAGTAATTAGTAAAATTTGTGGTAATTAGCGGTAATTGGTTATAATTAGCAATAATTGGCAATAATTAGCGGTAATTAGTAGTAATTAGAAATAAATATTAATAAATAGTTATAAATATTAATAATTAGTAACAATTAGTTGTAATTAGTAATAATAACTAATAATTAGTAATAATTAGTGTTAATTAGTAATAATTAGTAGTAATTGGTAATAACTAGTAATAATTAGTAATAATTAGTAATAATTAGTAATAATTAGTAATAAATAGTAATACATTGTAATAATTAGCTATAATTATTAATAATAAGTAATAATTAGTAATAATTATGAATAATTAGGAATAATTTGTAATAATTAGAAATAATGAGTAATAATTAGTAATAATTTGTAACAAATAGTAATAATTAGTAATAATTAATAATAATCTGTAATAAATAGTAATAAATATTAATAAATAGTAATAAATAGTAATAAATAGTAATAATCAGTAATAATCAGTAATAATCAGTTATAATGAGTAATAATCAGAAATAATCAGTAATAAATAGTAATAAATAGTAATATATGGTAATAAGTTGTAATAAATTGTAACAATTAGAGGTAAATAGTAATAATTAGCGGTGAATAGTAATAATTAGTGGTAATTAGTAGTAATTAGAGGTAATTAGCGGTAACTAGCAGGAAATAGTAATAAATATTAATAAATAGTAATAATTAGAAATAATTAGCGATAATTAGTAATAATTAGCGGTAAATAATAATGATTAGTGGTAAATAGTAATAATTAGCGGTAAATAGTAATAATTAGAGGTAAATAGTAATAAATAGCAGTAAATAGTAATAAACAGCGGTAAATAGTAATAATTAGAGGTAATTAGTAATAATTAGTAATAATTAGTAATAATTAGCAGTAATTAGTAATAATTAGTTGTAATTAGAAGTATATAGTAATAAACAGTAATAAATAGTAATACATATTAATAATTAGTAACAAATATTAGTAATTAGTAATAATTAGCAATAATTAGTAATAGATAATAATAAATATTAATAAATATTAACAATTAGTAATAATTAGTAATAATAAGTAATAATTTATAATAAATAGTAATAATTAGTAATAATTAGTAAAAATTTGTAATAATTTCTAATAATTAGCGGTAATTAGTAATAATTAGCGGTAATTAGAAGTAATTGGTAATAAAAAGTAATAAATATTAATAATTAGAAATAATTAGTGATAATTAGTAATAATTAGTAATAAAGAGTAATAAATAGAAATAAATTTTAATAAATAGTAATAATTTGCGGTAATTAGTAATAATTAGCGATAATTAAATGTAATTAGTGTTAATTGAAAATAAATAGTAATAAATAGTAATAAATATTAATAAACAGTAATAAAGGTTAATAAATTTTAATAATTAGTAATAAATAGTAATAATTAGTAACAATTAGTGGTAAATAGTAATAATTAGCAGTAAATAGTAACAATTAGCAGTAAATTGTCAAATTTAGTGGTCAATAGTAATAAATAGCAGTAATTAGTTATAATTAGTAGTGATTATTCTTAATTAGTAATAATTAGTAATAATTACTGGTAATTCGTAATAATTAGCTGTAATTAGCAGTAATAAGTCATAAATATTGATAAATATTAATAAATAGTGACAATTAGTCATAATCAGTAATAATTATTAATAATTACTAATAATTAGTCATAATCATTAATAATTATTAATAATTACTAATAATTAGTAATAATTAGTAATAATTAGTAATAATTATTAACAATTAGCAATAATTAGTAATAATTAGAAGTAATTAGTAATAATTAGTAATAGATGGTGGTAATTAGGAATAATTGGTGGTAATTAAGAATATATATTAATAAATATTAATACTTATTAGTAAATAGTGATCATTATTGGTAATTAGTAATAATTAGCGGTAAATAGTAATAAATAGTGATAAATAGTAATAATTTAAAATATTTAGTAATAATTTTTGAGTCAATAAGGTTTCCTCATAACTTCTTCATTCCTTCATGTTTGGGGAGATTGTTGAGTCAAAAAGGTTTCCTTATAACTTTTCCATTCCTTCTTGTTTTGAAAATCACAACCACCTTATCTTAAGGAAATTTTCATTTTACCCTATGTTTTACTTTCATAAGGAAAATTCTCCTTGCCCAAGGAAATTTATCATTACCATGTTTTTCATTATTGATTTTTTCTAAGTATAAAATTTGTTTTGTATCTAAAACCTCAGAATCATATAAATACATAGATATAGAGCATTCTGTTTTTCAGATTTGAATTCAGGTTCCGAACTCTTCTAAGTTCAGAATCCGAACTCTTACGAGTTCTGTCTCCGAGTTATCTAAATTCAGACTCTGAACTCTTCTGAGTTCTGACTCCGAGTTCTCTGAATTCAGACTCCAAAATCTTCTGAGTTCTCTAAATTCAGACTCTCAATTCTTCTGAGTTCAGACTCTGAACTCTTATTAATTCAGATTCCGAACTTTCTAAGTTTGGGTTCTGAATTATTATGAATCCAGATTCCGAATTTCCTTGAAATTCAGACTCCAGAATTCTATATAATTCAGGTTCCGAATTCCTTGGAAAATAGAATCTGGATATCCTTGTATTATAGACTCTAAATAGTTTTTGGGTGGACTCTGAACATTCATTTTTACTTACATTCCTAAAAATTAATTTTCTTAAGTAATCATTTTTTTTCTTACTCTTGTTTTGGTTATAAAAAGATGTTATGCATTCAGTTACTAACTAACTGTTTTTTGAGTGACACATATACTGGTCCCTCCGAAATTCAATGAATAATATGACCATTGGAGGAGGGATTCAACCGTTGAGAATGTGCTTATAAATATGAGATCATTTGAAAGAGCTCACAACAAGTTGATCAATCTAGAGATTACATGTTGCTGAAGTGATTTCTAGATAGAGATACTTCCATCTTTGTGCGTACTAAACATCTTGTTTAGATTTGATTTGTGTGACTCAGAATGTTGATGAGTATATTCGAGGGCTTCTGGGGATAGAAAGATAGAGGTGTCGACTACCTTAAAGTTCGAGGACTTCCTTGCTAAGGAAGACAGAGGTGCCGACTACCTTGAAGTTGAGGGCTTGCGGGGATAGCAAGACAGACTCCAATCTTCGTATCGAGAGCTTACCCTGGTGTGGGTAAGACAGACTTTCTTGAAAGTTTAAATCAAGTGACCTTTATCCAAGGTTGTTGGATACCCTTTTCTTTGGGTTAAAATAATTACTAGTTGTTACTTGTATTATTTCAAGTTTTCCACTAAATTTTGATTGTTGAGGAAAGTATAACAATCTTATACTTCCTTATATATTTATACTCTGATTTTTTAAGATTCTATATGATTTAAGGTAGAATCCTTATCTTTGTAAACTTTTGTTAAGTTTCATTTCTGGAACCATATTTCTGGATTCACTTTTTTGGAATCATATTTCTTGAATCAAGCAAGTATGTAGAACTAGAGGTTTTCTGAATTACCTTGTTTAGATTTGTTAAACATAACCATCTTTAAAAGTCCCAAAAGAATTTTTAAAAGTATACAATTCCCCCCCCCCCTCGTATTTTGTTCGTCATTGGATACTTTATTCAGTATCTATATCATTTCAATCCTACATTTGATATTATATAGAATATCATTCTCCATATACAATCTCAACAATTAGTATCAGATGAGGTTTCTGAAATACTTATATTTACATATAAGTTTTCCTTGCTCAAGTTTTTAATTGTTTTGTTTTTCATTGCTGGGGAATATTTTTCTTATTTACTTAACCTTACTACTAAGAAGTTTTTGTGGAAAGATTTTCTTTAAGATGGCAGGAATCAATGTTGGTTCTATTGACAACCTAAATCCAATAAGACCACATATTTTTTATGGGAATGATTATGAATATTGGAGAGATCGTATAAATAAATTAATTATCAATACTGGAGTAGACAATTTTGTTATGCTTACTGGAGGATATAAAATCCCTGACAAAGAAGTTAGTACTTTCACCAACCAAGAAAAGCATGAATATCAACTGAATTATGTGTTACGCAATAAATTTATTTGTTACATGACTAGAAATATATATATCCAAATTTCATCTTGTGAAGCAGCAAATTGTATTTGGAAGAATCTTGAAGTTACTCACTTTGGAACTTCCAAAGTTATTGAAACTATAAGATCCATTCTCAGAGTTTAATATCATGGTTTTTTCTTTCCTAATGGAGAACCCATATATAAGGTGCAATAAAGATTTATGACTATCATCAACCGTTTACAATATATGGGTGATAAAGGATTATATTATGAATCTCTTGTGGACAAAATCATAGACATCATGCCCAATGAGTGGGAATCAAAGAGAATGGCTATAGATGAGAATAGAAAGGTTACTCAGATTTCTTTTGATAAACTGTTTGGAACTCTTCATCAACATGATACTAGAATGAAGAGAGATGTTGATAATGTTAAGAAGAAGAATGGGAATGGTATTGTTTCTTTTACTACAACTTCAAATCATATGAAAGCTAAGACTCCGAAGAGAGTTACTAGATCTAAATATAAGAATGTTGTTATCCAATCTGAATCTAGTGGAAGTGAATCTTCAGAAAATGAGTAAGAAAATCTTGCTTGAATGATGAACAAGATTGTTGGCTAGAAGAATTTTCAATCCAGATACAAGAAGAAAGAAAGGAAAGATAAGAAAGATTCAAAAGTCACATGTTATGAATGTAAGAGAGTTGTACATATAAGACCCAGTTTTCATATTCTTAAAAGAAAGGAAAGAAAGGAAAAGAATTATGATAGAAATAGAAATAAGTACTAAAAATATAAAGACAAGAAAGTCTTGAAAGCTAATGACACCTGGAGTTCCAGTGGTGGAGACTCTTTAAATGAATCATCAGATTATGAATCTTCTGGACAGAAGAATCTTGGTTTAATAGCCAGACTGCCTATTGAAAGTCATTTCTTAATGGATAAGGTACACAATGATGAATCTATGACCAATCTTTTTTTGAATGAAAATTATAGTGATGATAAATATTATAACTCTTGGGATGAAGAATCTTCTTCTGATAAGGATAATACTTTACCTTTCTATGAATATGTTTCTAGGTTTGTTAAGCTCCTTGAGAATGATAATTCAAAACTAAAGAAAAATCTTGGTAAGGAAAATTCTAGAAATACTATTCTTACACAAGAAATATCAGATCATTCTAAGGATCTTGATAAGAAAACCCTTTATTTTGAAAGTATTTCAAAAAACCTCAAGGAAGTAAAATATGAGAAGGATAAACTTTCTAAGGATCTAGAAAATTTAATTTCTAAGAAAAATGTTTTTGAGCCTAACTCTATTTCTAAAGCCAATGTTTTTGAAGACAATAACTTATTTATAAGACTAAAATCTGAAATTTTTTCCTTAAGGAAGTGTTTGTCAAACTTTACCTTATGTAATGAAAATTTTAATAAGATGTATTCTCAAATCCGACCTCTTAGGAATAATTTTGGTTTTGGTTATTCTAGTTCTAAACTGATTTTTAGTAACAATTATTTTGTTCCTCAAAGTAATCCATTCTGTACTAAATGTTAGTGTGGTGGGAACTGGGAAAAAAATTGTTCCCTAAAAAAAACTCAGTCTTTAGTTTTTCATAAAGCCTATTTTTCAAAGAAAATGTGGGTGCCTAAGATTTTTCTTTCAGATGTTTCTGGATCCAAGAAAATCTAGATTCTGAAAGTCTAACACTCTTATTTTTAAGAAAATAAAGATGGTACCAACAGCAATACATGGTACATGGATAGTGGATGTTCCCTGCATATGACTGGTAATGAAAACTACTTTGAAAAGATTATCAAGATGAAAGGAGGAGAAGTAACTTTCAGATATAATGCTCAGGGAGATATTATTAGTATAGGTAACATTGTTCTTCTTGGAAAAACATTGATTTTAGATGTTTTATGTGTTAAGGGTCTTAAGCACAACCTCATTAGCATAAATCAATAATGTAATGAAGGTTACCTTGTGAATTAATGACAAATGCTTAGTACAAAATTCCAAATAAGAGTTTATTCTTTCTTCAAGTAGGCAAGAGAATGTTTACACATTAAACTTAAAAGACCTTAAGATCCAAGTTTTACCTTGCCTTAGTGAAATGGAAGATAATTCATGGTTATGGAATAGAAGGTTAGGACACTATAACCTTAGGAACCTATGAAAACTCTCTAATAAAAGACTAGTTAAGGATCTACCAGATCTTAGATTTGATTCTTCAAATGTTTGTGATCCCTGCAAATATGGAAAGAAGCATAAATCAAGTTTTAAATCAGTTGGTGAAGTCTCAACCAATGATACATTACAGTTAGTGCATATGGATCTTTTTGGCCCAATACAAACTAGAAGCATTGGAGGCAAATATTATGTATTTGTATTAGTTTATGATTACAAAAGATTTATGTGGGTATATTTTCTACCAAAAAAATCTGAAGCTTTTTCTTATTTCAAAAGTTTTAGAGCCCTAGTTAAAAATGAGAAAAACCTTCCTTTGATAACTATTTATAGTGATCATGGAGGAGAATTTCAAAATTCTGATTTTGAAACTCTTTGTAGTAGAAAAGGAATTAATAATAACTTCTCAGCACCCAGAATACCTCAACAAAATGGTGTTGTTTAAAGAAGAAATATAATTCTTCAAGAGATAAAAAGAAACATGTTGAGTGAGTATTCTGTAGCCAAACAGTTTTGGGCTGAAGCTGTAAGTAATGCTTGTTATACTATAAATTGAGTTTTGATTAGACCATTTCTTAATAAAACACTTTATGAGTTATGGAATGGTAGAAAACCTACACTTTTCTACTTCAAGGTTTTTGGTTGCAATGTATTCAGTTTGAATGTTAAGATTATTTACACAAATTTGCACCAAAATCTGGTGAAGGAATTTTCTTAGGATACACCACAACTTCTAAGGAATATAGAGTTTTCAATAAAAACACTTGTACTGTTGAAGAGACAGTACATGTCAAATTTGATGAAACTAATCCATTTATTTTTAAGCAACCCCATCCTACATCTTTAGATGTGTTTTCAAAAACTGATTATCCACATCTGTTAGAAGATCCTTCTGATAAGGAAAATGTCTAAGAAGATATTTCTGAAGCATTTAACCTAGAAGATATCCTACCCTATATTGATGAACATGTTTTAAAAAACCCAAATCAGTTGTTTATAAAGAATCATCCCAGTGATAGTATCATTGGTGATGTAAATCAACCTATAAGGACAAGAAGTTCCTTAAGAAATGAAGTCTAACATCTAGTATTCCTTTTTCAATTAGAACCAAAAAATATTGATGAAGCCTTAGGTGATTATTATTGGATAAAAGCTATACAAGATGAACAAAATGAATTTGAAAGGAATAAATTCTGGACCTTGGTTGAAAGACCTAAGGAAACTTCTATTATTGGGGTAAAATGGGTATTTAGAAATAAGTGTGATGAAAATGGAATCATAGTTAGAAATAGAGATAGATTGGTTGATAAAGGCTATAATCAATAAGAAGTAATAGACTATGAAGAAACCTATGCTCTAGTAGCTAGACATGAATCTATTCGTATTCTACATGACTTTGCAACATTCTTCAATTTTAAACTTTTTCAAATGGATGTGAAATGTTCTTTCCTTAATGGTTTTGTTAAAGAAGAATTTTTTGTTGAGAAACCTCCTGATTTTGAAGATACAAAACATCCTGAACATGTTTATAAACTTACCAAAGCTTTGTATAGACTTAAGTAAGCCCCTTGAGCTTGGTATGATAGACTTACAGAATTTTTAATTCAAAATAATTAGGTTAAAGGAAATGCAGATCCAACCCTTTTTATAAATAAAGATAAGAAAAATGTTTTGATTGTTCAAATTTATGTCGATGAAATTATATTTGGTTCAACTCAGAAATCTTTAACCAATTCCTTTGCGGATCTAATAAAATCTGAGTTTGAAATGAGTATGAGGGATAGTTAACATTTTTCCTTTGTTTTAAAATTTCTAAAAAACCAGAAGGAATCTACATATCCCAATATAAGTATATTAAATATATTCTTAAAAAGTATGGATATGACAACACTAAAATTATAAGTACTTCCATTGGTACCTCAAACACACTTGATCTTGATGAAGCTGGGAAACCAGTGGATCAAACATCTTTTAGAGTTATGATAGGAAGTTTACATTACTTGACAGCTAGTCATCCAGACTTAATATTTTCAATATGGTTATGTGTCGGATATCAATCCAATCCTACGGAATCTCATTTAAAGGCAGTTGAAATAATTTTCCTATACTTAAAGGGAACCATGGATTTAGGACTCTTTTATATTTCTGGAAATGATTTTGTTTTGAAAATTTTTTTGGATGCTGACATTAGTGGATGTAGAATGGATAGAAAAAGTACAACTGGAACTTGTCATTTCTTAAGAGATTCATTAGTTTTTTGGTCATGCAAGAAGCAATACTCAGTAGAACTTTCCACTACTGAAGCTGAATATGTAGTAGCTGAAAGTTTTTGTGCTCAAGTGTTGTAGATGTAACACACACTCACAGACTATGGAAAGAGTTTTACCAAAACAAAAAAAATTTGTGATAATACTAGTTCCATTTCCTTAAGTAAAAACCATGCACATCACTCTCGTGAAAAAAACATATACATTAGTCATCACTTTCTTAGGGATCACACACAAAAAGGGGATATTATTCTTCAATTTATCGGAACATAAGATTAACTTGATGATATTTTCAAAAAATCTTTACCCTCTGATAGATTTGAATACATTAAACAGAAGTTAGGAATGATAACCATAAGGTAATCCTCCTAGATAACTTTTTGTTGAAACCAATTTCCTTACAGCAATATACTCCTTTTCATTGGGGGAGTACATTTTCTCATTAGTTAGATCAAAATTTTTTGTAATGAAAATTTTCGTAGTCAGTTTTTTCAAATCTTTCATAATCGAAATTTTTGTAATAAAGAATTTCGAAATTAAAGTTTTTGTAATAAATATTTTCTTACTTAAAGTTTTCAAAATGAATATTTTCATACTTAAAATTTTCTGAATGAATATTTCCGTACTTAAATTTTCGTAATGGGGTTTTTCATAATCAAAATTTTCAGAATCTAAAGTCCTTCAAGAAGAATTTTTTTTTCTCAATACGAATAATCTTCCAAAAAATCCTAAAGGTATGTTTCATTTCCTGAGTTTTCTTAATCATTTTTTACTTGATAGTTTTTTTTAAATATTTTAGATTCTCTTTTCCCTAAATCCGAATGTTTTTCTTAAAAACCTCAAAATATCCAATTTTATCAAATTTTCTTTACGGCTATTATATCAATTGTAAGATCTGATTAGAAGGATTTTCATCCATTGGATTAGTATTGGAAGATAAATTGTCATAGAAAATGCCTATATAAATGACCCTTGATGGTTGTCCCACATCGATCTCAAATCTCTCGCGTGTTGATCCTCTTCTCTTCTACTTAATCTTGTTCCGAACTTCTCAGAGTTTTCTCAAATCTGAATGTCTGTAAAAGAATCCTCTTAGAAATATATGTCTAGTGTCAAGAAAATATCGATGTTCTAGGTGTATAGAGAAAGGTTGGTTCATCCGAATTTCTTTTCCAAGTATGATTCCATCATCTCAAAGAATATTAAGCTGAATGGATGGTAGAGTGTTTGTGTATCAAAGCCAGGGGTTCAAGATTTAGTATATCTGGACTTGCTTGTTGAATTTTATGAATCGGTTAGTTTCTTCAAGGAAGAAGGTAGAGAGAAGTTTTTGTTCAAGAGATATAGAAAGACTTATGCTCTTTCATATACTAAGTCAGCTAGTTTAGTTAGTATTCCATATAAAGGAAAATTTGAGTTCTGTTCTAATAAGTTGTTGGATTTCAAAGGAAGTTTTTTTAAGGAGAAGGCTATGGAATGTCTTGGACTTTCTAATTTAAAGACTCCTAAGATCACCCAATTGTCTACAAATTATCGGATTCTCGAATTATGGTTTCAAGGATTCATCATTCCGAGAAAAGGTGACAAGGACACTTTGAATAAGAGTGACATGTATATCTTGGATTTCTTGGTGAACCAAAGGAAGATAAATCTGGTTAAGCATATTCTCATTACTACCAAGAATATTAAGAATGTAAATTTGAAGGCTCAGATAATCATGCATCCATCCATTCTCTCTAAGTTAATAGTTTGGTGCTTAGAATCTTTTAAAATTCATTGCAGCTCTAAGACAAGGAATTGCAAAGTCATGCTAGACAGTGATGATACTTTGAAGAGGATGAACATTGGTTTTTCTAAAGACTCTATTGAATTTTATGACCTACCTGAAGAATAAGCTGAAGGTATTCTGAAAAAAATAAGAAGTGGTTAAACCATCAAAAAAGGTTGGAAAGAAGAGGAAGTTTAAGGAAGTAGAATAGGAATAAAAAACTCCAAAATCTAAGGAATCTCAATCTGCACCTACAAAACCTAAGAAGCAAAAGGAATATCCTGATTAGGTTGTAGAAAAGTGGAGGGAAGATAAGAAAAATAAGAAAGTAGGGGAGCCAATTTTTGGTTTGGATCTTGCTGAAGCCAAAGATTTAAAAGAAAATATTGTTGATGATCTTGAGAAGAAAGATAAAGAAAAGAAGCAAAAGAAGAATATAGATGATGTAGAGATTGTTCAATACCTTTTGAGGGATATTGAGAATGCATTATAGAATATCCTAGTACCAGAATCCGTCCTGGTAGAAGCCTTACCTAAAACTATGGGGAAGAAGTTTGTCACTTCGGAAAAAGTTAAAGAAAGAGAAGAAGTAGTAGTACAGCATGTTGAATAAGAAGTTGAGAGTGGTGGTGACACCGCAGATTTGATTAAAAAAGTTGAAGATTTCCATGAAAATGAAATTCCATACGAGAAATTGTCAATCCGAATGTTTGATGCAGAATATTCAAAGCTGGCAACACCTGGGAGAGATGAAAAAGGAGAAGAAGACAAGAATGAAGAAGAATTGAACAAGCTGCCTGAGGAAGAAAGTTATAATCATCATTTTATTTATCCTGAAGATGTTGAGGCAGGAGATGAGAAGGATAAGATAGATGAAGATGGAATTGATCACCTATATGATAGTGAACATAAATCTCTAAATGAGGAAGCCATTTCGAAGGCTAATAAGGTTAAACATGTGGTTTTTGATACACCTACTAAAGTTGTTGTAAAGAAGAAGGAAGTTGGTGGATCTTCAAAGAGGAAACTTACTGAGCTTGAGAAATAGCCCTCACCTAGCAAAGTTTCAGATTCAGAATCACCATCTCTTGGGAAAGATTTCGTTGTCCAGTCATTGAAAAAGCTTGTTGGGACCATTCCGATTTTTCCAATCATAGACTCTGGATTCTAGATTCTTCAACACACAATAAATCAAAAATCGGATTCAGTGTCCATGGTGATGGATAGGTGTGTCAAGATTCAGGATGATTTCAAGAATTTCTTCATTAACTATGATTCCCACAAAAGTTCTTTTAAGAAAATGGTTAACTGGTCAAAGAAGACAACTGAAGATTTGAGAGATCTTGATGAGTTCAAAGATAGTGTCAAGGAGGCATTTGACATTGAATATGGTAAGATCAAGGATCTCACAAGAAGTTTTGAATAGAATTTAACTCTATAACAGAATTACCAGATTCAAGAAGTCAAATATCTTAATGGAAAGTTGTATTCAGTTGCTCAGAGTTCGAAGAGATAAAGTGATATCTGAATTGAGATAGAAGAAAATCTTGTCAAGCAGGAAGAAGTTCTGAAGGCTCAAGCAGAGGCTCTTAAGGCTCAGGAAGATAGAATCAAAGCTCTAGAGAATAAAGTTGAGGATCAGGATCAAATTATAAAATGAGAATAGGTAGACCACAAGGATCTTAAGAAGCTCAAAAAATAGTGAAGAAGCTGATTCCCAAGGAAAAGGAAGTATGATCTTATTTGAATCTGATATTTTGTTGAATTCCTTTCCTTGTACAAATTTTTTCCTATCATAATGAAATGTTTGTTTCTTGTATTTTAGATGTGTTATACTAATATTTCAAGTACCATAATTTATTTTCCATTCTCTCAAACTCCATTTTTAAAATCAAAAAGGGGGAGAAAGGAAAAATAATACTAAGTAAAGAAGAAATATCCCTAAGTAAGGGGGGTTCATCTAAGGGAGATTTTTCATTACAAAGATTTACGTATTCAAGATAATGAAAAATCTCATTCCAAAAATCTATAATACGATTGTTAGTGTTCTAAATCCCAAGGTGGAGTTAGTCATATTTATCTTTTCCCATGTGATAAGGGAGATAAGTTTTTTATTCAAATTCTAGGAAAATATTTTCTAAATTCCTTATATTCTTTTTCATAAGTATGTTTGTGATTTCCAAAAAGGGGGAGATTATTGAGTCAATAAGGATTCCTTATGAATTCTCCATTCCTTCTTGTTTTGGGAGATTTTTGGGTCAATAAGGTTTCCTTATGACTTTTCCATTCCTTCTTGTTTTGAAAATCACAAACACCTTATCTTAAGGAAAATTTCATTTTACCCTATATTTTACTTTCATAAGGAAAATTTTCCTTCCCCAAGGAAATTTATTATTACTATGTTTTTCATTATTCATTTTGTCTAAGTGTAAAATTTGGTTTCGTATCTAAAACCTTAGAATCATATATATACTTAGATATAGAGCATTCTGTTTTCAGGATACTAGTTTAGGTTCCAAACTCTTCTGAGTTCAGACACCAAACTCTTATGAGTTCTGACTCCGAGTTCTATGAATTCAGACTCCGAACTCTTCTGAATTCTACTCTGAGTTCTCTGAATTCAGACTCTGAACTCTTTTGAGTTCTGACTCTGAGTTCTCTGAATTCAGACTCCGAACTCTTCTGAGTTTAGACTCCTAACTCTTATGAATTATGATTCTGAACTTTCTATGTTCAGGTTCCGAATTCTTGTGAATCTAGATTCCAAATTTCCTTGAAATTTAGACTCCAGAATTCTATAGAATTCAGGTTCCAAATTCCTTGGAAAACAGAATCTGAATATCCTTGTATTATAGACTCCGAATAGTTTTTGGGTAGACTCTGAACTTTCATTTTTTCTTACATTCCATAAAATAAATTTGCTTAAGTAATCATATTTTTTTTACTCTTGTTTTGGTTGTAAAATGATGTTGTGCATTCAGTTACTAACTAATCATTGTTTGAGTGAAACATGTAAAGGTCCCTCTAAAATTCAAGGATAAATATTACCATTGAAGGAGGGAGCCGGCCGTTGAGAATGTGCCTATAAATAGGAGCTCATTTGAAGTAGCTTACAACAAGTTGATCAATCAAGAGATTACAAGTTAATGAAGTGATTTCTAGATAGAGAGACTTTCATGCTTTGTGCGTACTGAACTTCCTTTTCATATTTGCTTCGTGCGGCACCGAATGTTGCTGAGTACATTCGAGGGCTTCTAGGGATAGGAAGACAAAGGTGTCGACTACCTTAAAGTTCGAGGACTTCCTTGCTGAAGAAGACAGAGGTGCCGACTACCTTGAAGTTGAGGGCTTGTGGGGATAACAAGACAGACTCTAATATTCAAATCGAGGGCTTACCCTGGTGTGGGTAAGACATACTTTCTTGAAAGTATAAATCAAGGTACCTTTATCCAAGGTTTTTGGATACCCTTCTCTTTGGGTTAAAAGATTTACTAGTGGTTACTTGTATTGTTTCAAGTTTTCTGCTGCATTTTGATTCTTGAGGAAAGTATAACTATCTTATACTTCCTTATATCAGTATACTCTGATTTTTTAGGATTCTATATACTTTAAGGTAGAATCTTTATCTTTTTAAACATTTGTTAAGTTTTATTTCTAGAACCATCTTTCCAGATTCAGTTTTTCATAATTATATTTTTGGAATCAAGAAAGTGTGTAGAACTAGAGGTTTTGTGAATTACCATGTTTAACTTCATTAAAAATCACCATCTTTAAATGTTCCAAAGGAATTTTTAAAAGTATAAAATTCACCCCCCCCCTCTTGTATTTTGAGCATCATTAGATACATCATTCATTATCTATATCATTTCGATCCTAAATTTAGTATTATCGAGAATATCATTCTCCATATACCATTTCAACAATAATTATTAATGTTTACAAATAATTAGTAATAATTAGTAATAATTAGTAATAATTAGAAATAATTAGTAATATTTAGTGGTTATTAGTAAAAATTAGCAGTAATTAGTAGTAATTAGCGGTAATTAGTAATAATTAGTGGTAAATAGTAAAAATTAATGGAAAATAGTAAAAATTAGCGATAAAGAAATATAATTATTAAAAATAAGCAATCATTAATAAAAAAATGTTGTCAAATAATAAAAAATAGTAATAATATGCATTAATTTTCAGTAATTAGTAATAATTAGTGGTATTCAGTAATAATTATTGGTAATTAGTATAAATTATTATAAATTAGTGTATATTAGTATAAATTTTAAATAGTTTACTATAAATCACAATGAAATAGTATATATTATTATAAATTAGTAGAAAAGTGAAAATAAAATAGGTCATCAATTTTCAGGCCACGATTAATAAAAAATTTGTACGTACATGGTTCACAAAAATTAGTTATTTTTCCTGGACTGAATATGGAAAATTTTATGATTTACAGATTTTTAGCAATTTATAATATATTTTATTACTTTATAGTAATTTATAACAAAATTTATTAATTTATAAAAAAAAAATTTAATATTAAAAAAATTAGTAAGAAAAAATTAATTAAAATTTAGCGACAATTAGTAATGATTAGTATAAATAAACATTAAATCACCATAATTAGTAAAAAGTAATGAAAATTAGTAAAAATAATTGAAAAATAGATAAAATTGACAATATTTCAAAGTAAATTATGCTTGTTTTAATTTTTATGATTTTTTAGATCATCTTTTATTTATATAAAATCAATCATAAACAATTTATTTATTTTATATTTTTTAGAATAATATTGATCAAGGAAGTTGATAGTAGTATTTATTACCTAATTGTGATTAGATAAATCATCATAGTAATCCAAATGATTCTAGTTTAAATCCTGTATATGTTTAAGGTGTTGAATATTTTTTATCATTTTCATCATCAAAACTAGAAGTTGTTTTGGAAGGGAAAAATAAGTTTCCATGCAATAAATGTGATCTAAGAAGATTTCACACATTTGACAGTGTTGGGGGTCATCTATTGTGATCTGGTTTTCAAAATGATTATGTTTTTTGGTATCAACATGTTGAACATAGTTCCATAGAAGATACTAATAATTTGGTTCCAGATCCATCATGGTTTCAAAATTTAGTACATGATGTGGCTGGTCCATCTTTTCAACAAATTGAAACTCTGGATGATATTGATTCAACTCCATATTTGGAACCATTATTATTTTATGAGTTTTTGAAGTCTTTGGAGGAAGCCTTATATCTTGGTTGCAAGATAAGAAAATTTGAAGCAGTTGAAAATTTTATGGCTTTTAAATCTGATAATGGAATGTAAAATAGATTTTTTTATCAGATATTCCTTTTAGTTAAAGCATTGTTACCTAAAGAAAATGTGTTGCCTACAAATTTCTATGAGAGAAAAATACTTTTTCATAATTTGGGTCTTGGTTATCTGAAGATTCATGCATGTTAAAATGATTGAATCTTATATTATTATTAAAATAAGTTGTGTTAGTTTTCCTATATGTGGAAAATCTAGTTATAAAGAGGTTCGACTAAAAATGTCTTGATTGATTTTTGTAAAATAATTGAGGAATTTCTTGATTACACACAAATTACTATGTTTATTTATGTCTCAAAACCCAGCGTCATTGATGTCATGGCATAAAACCAATATTTCAACCAGTAAAGGCTTAATCTATCCTGCTGATGGTGATTCATGGAAACAATTTGACTAAGCACATCTGTCTTATGTTTCAGAAGATCGAAATGTGTGATCAGGTCTTTTTACTGATGGTTTTTGTCCATTTGGTTCTTATGGTAGTCAATATTCTTGTTAGACTTTTTTTATAACTTCATACAATTTACCTATTTGGATGTTGATGAATAATCCATATGTATTTTTGACCTTATTAATTCCATGAAATCTGAAAAAAATCTCAATTTTTATTTAAAACCATTGATTGTTGAGTTAAATTTATTATAGAGGAATGGTTTCTGTACGTATGATGTTGTTGCAAAATAGAATTTCCTACAAAAATCTGCATTAATATGGACAATTAGTAACTTCCCAACATATGTAATTTTATCTGGTTGGAGTACACATGGTCCAAAATAATGTCCTTATTGTATGAGAGATAATAAAGATTTTATACTTCTTAATGGAAGAAAACTGTGTTTCTTTGACTGTAATCAAATATTTCTTCCAGATGATCATCCTTTTCAGAAGAAAAAATATCATTTCAAAAGAGGCACAATTGATAGAGATGTAAATCCAACAATGATCTCACGTATTAAGTTAAAATCTATTGTCTCTTTATTACCTCCCATTACATTTGGACAGACTATAAACCAATTGAAAATTGATGGCTTTGGGAAAGAACACAATTGGATAAAACAAAACATTTTTTTGGGATCTATCAAATTGGTCTAATTTTTTGGTTTGTCACATGTTGGATATCATGCATATTGAGAAGAAATATTTTGATAATATATTTTATATAGTTTTGGACACACCTGGTAAGACCAAAGATAATGTAAAGGTGTGATTAGATCTTTCCCAAATTTACGACAACCAGAACATAAATTGTTTGAAAATGACAGATCATATAAGTTAATGAAAAAAAAGTGTATTATACAGTTTCCAATGAACATCATTTATTATTTTATCAGTGGATTTCAGATTTGAGGCTTTCAGATGGTTATGTTTCTAATTTGGATAAATGTTTCAGAAATGGTAAAATTAACGGATTAAAAAGTCATAATTTTCATATTATAATGGAAAGACTTCTATCAATTTGATTTAGAGGTTTGATGAATTCTATGATTTTTTATGTTCTACTATAAATATCATATTTTTTCTAAGATATTTGTGTGGTGAAAATAGACTATGATTCTATAAGTATACTGTAATAAGATGTTTTTTAAATTTTATGTAAACTAGAAAAAAGCATCCCTCCATATTTATTTGATTCAATGGAACATGTTATATTACATTTGCTGCATAAAGAAAAATGAGGAGTTCTAGTACAGTTCCAATGGATGTACCCATTCGATAGATACATGAAGAAATTGAATAAAAAGGTATGTAACAAAGAATCGACTGAAGGATCAATTAAAAAAACTTATTTATAGGAGGAAATTTATTTTTTCTTATCCCATTATTCTCAATCTGAATATCCCTCAATACATACCCACATGGTCCATAATAAGGGAAATTTGGAAATGAAATAAGAAATCAATTATCAATTTTTAATCATCCTGAAATTTTTATTGGTGGAGTTTATGAACGATGGATTTCAGATGAATAACATCATAGGGCTCATACATGTGTTCTTCTCAACTATGAAGAAATGAAACCATTTTTATTATGAGTTCTCCTATCACTTATTCTAAAATATTTTTTATTGTAAATTAGTATTATTTTATTTTTAGATTTTATGATACTTATATCAAGAAATAGTTTCCATAAATTACAGTAGCTACTCTTGAAGAACATCGACAAAATAATTTTTCCTACTTGTTTCAAAAATTGGAAAAATATATTGTTTATGGTTTAACATATAAAATCAACTTATTACTTTTTATAATGATAATTCTTTTACAAATTTTCACTTATCTCCACATACTGATAAAATTGATAATCGATCGTGTGTATTGAGTAACCCACCATCCAAAATGTTTAAATCTTATAATGCATTTATGGTGAATGGCTTTTGATTTCATTCAATTATATATGGGGAATAAAAAAACAATGAATAATGGTGTTTTCTTGAGATGATCTCATTACAGAGAAAGTGAAGTTTACTTTAAAATCATGCTGGAAGAAATAGTTGAACTGTGTTATCAGGGATAGAATTACATAATCATATTTAAATGTTAGTGGTTGGATACTGAGAGAGGCTTGCATGTTCATCCATATCATGGAATCGTTGATATTAAATATAAAATATTTCTTGATATTATTTTATTATTATTATAATTATTACTACTTATTATATTATTATTATATTATTATTATTATATTAATATTATTTTATTATTATTATTATATTAATATTATTTATATTATTTATATTATTATTTTATTAATATTATTTTGTTGTTGTTGTTATTATTATTATTATTTAATATTACTATTTTATTTTATTATTATTATTATTATTTTATTGAATTTTATTAATATTAAATTTTATTTATTTTTTATGTTTTTCACAATGGGTAGGTCATCCCATCATAAAATAATTTTTAAGAAGACTCGAAGAAACTCTTTGCAACTAGAAATTCTCTCATCACAAAAAAAATACTATTTGCGACACCATTTTATGCAATGGGAAATTTGCGACGGTACCTCCATCATAAATAACTCAATTTCTAGTAGTATACATAACTAGAAAATCCTTCTCAATTGGCCCCAAGCCTTATCCCATCCTATGCCTGTAACCAAGTAAAGGGTTACTTGAGTACCCTAATGCAATGGCGCCCTGAGTAAGGTGTGAGTAAAAAACTCGGTAGGGAAACACCAATGTGGTCTCATACATTATCAATAAAATGTATTATATGTATATGTGATATGATCATTAGGATAAAAACAATAATAAAATAATAAACTATTGGAAATAAATATAGGAAAATAGTAAATTAAATCCAAAATCAGTCTATGGGTCTATGATCCTGGTCGATTGGAAATCCCATGAATAAGTCACTAATTTAGATGTCATCTTGCTAAAGCTGTGTAGAATCAATTCAGTCCTTGGGTCCATAATACCGATTGATAATACCTACTTTGTCTATAATCAGAAATTTCTTTGAGAAGGTTGCATCACCATATGGGGGTATATGTCCTCTCCCTAAGATCACCCATACCCACCTCCAATCACTATATAGAAGAATCCCAGGTAATATCTAGAAATTTGGTAAATGTGGAACAAAGCTGGATTTCATACAACTCATGTCATGTAAATATAGCCTGATGTATTAGCCTTGGGCCGCAGTTTAAAGGTGATCAATACATTATAGCTCATATAAACCCTAAGCGAGAAAACCCTTGGGCAATCTATAAGGAATTATCTCATGGTCCAAGGTAATAACTCACAATCATTCAATAAATGGATCAACAGCCCCATCCCTAGGAATGTTTGGGCAATAATGTAATGGTGTGTCTACCTCGATCTTATGGAGTATCCTAGGAATCACTTGAGGAGATCATCATAAATCCCAAAGAATATCCTAATGAGGGGATCAAATTTATCCTCAATAACCCCTATGTAATCCCTCGGTAGGTTGAAATCCCAATGACAAATGGGACTTCTTGTAATTGTATCAATTGATAGTTAAGGCTTGTAGGTTTTACCTTAGTAAGTACCTCTCGGAATCCCAATAATGTGATGGTCAATAAAATGGATCAATAGCTAGATCCCAGGAAGTACATCTGAGAATCACAATCATAGAATCATATCATATATGGCCCGATGGGATGAGTTCCAAGAAGCCCAAGTACATCTATAGTAACCAATAAAATACAATAATAAAATTGTGAGAGTGGTTGAACACATAAACCCACCACTATTACCACAACCAATTGGCTCACATGTTTAGTACAATTTATAATGTGACACCATAAATCAAGTATTTTTATGTGTCACTTCTAATCCTAACTCAAATTTTTATCCTTAGTACTGTAGTATAGTTTCAACCAAGGTTGTATCCCAATGAAACATCCCTTTAAGAGTTTTCTATCACAATTTTAATATTTATATTATTTTATCGAGTTTTTCAGTGGATTTCCATTACTATAAAAGAAATTATTCTAATTTATAAATACACAAGAAATTGTAAATATAAAAAAACAACTGAAAAAGGGATTGAAACAATATCAAGAAGCATAGAAAGTAACAATGTGTATAAATGCTGGGAAACGAGCAGTAGAAAGTTAAAAGAATAGAGAGAAGTGACCAAATATAGTTGATCTCCTCGTTTAATCTTTCTTCATCACATGAAATTATTTAAACTGAAATACTCTCAATTAATGAATTAAAATATCACTACATGCCTTTTATTTGGATCTAAATGTTTAGAACAAAAAATAAAAAATTCTTTGTTATTATCCTTTTTTTAAGATTTAGTAGAAGAACTGGACAATCATTGATCACCAAAACATAGTCATTCTCTTGTTGTACTCACTATTATCGATTGAGAATTATAAAGTTTAAATAATGAGACTCAACCTTTAGATACTAACCAAATGGAGTAAATGGTATTCACTATATTAACAACATGCTCGGATTGACAATGTTTCACTCACAAAATAGAAGAGAAAAGAAGAATATTAAGTGAAAGAAAAATGATCATTAAATGTAAATCGATTATTCAACAAATAGATCTCTAGAGAGGAATTATAGTGAAATATTCAAGAAATTAAATCTCATAAATAATTCACCATTCAAATATAAAATATTTGACTATAAGATATCTAGTTGTAAATTTTTATAAATAATGGAATATTTTTAAACTTTATCTATATCATAAGTAAAGGAAACTATAAAAAAATATCTTCTATTTTCTACTCCATCGCTCTAATTCGGAAAAAGTGTGTGTCTTTGTATGCTTCTATCTAAATAATTCTCCTCTTTTTTGTATTCTTATTTTATTTTGTATGAATTTTTTATTTTTTTATTTTTTTTTTTATTTTTTTTATTTTTTCCACCACCTCATTTTTATCTCCATCGCCTTAGCTATGCATTTTCAAAAAATTTCCTTGAATGAAAATGACCCTATGTAAATCCCCATGTTAATATCATATGTTCCATCCCATTTCAAATGACTCAGTATCTCAGGATCATCATCTCAGGATGAAGAAATTCCCAACCTTCTCTATATGCTTGAGATTTTATCCATACTCAAGATTCTATCACATGATCAACTGAACCAGAATTTGGGACACCCTAACTAGTTGGTAATAAACAGATTTCTTCTTTGAGAACCTAGATTGACATTGATTCTTTTATCTATTAGTCATTAAGATCATAAAATTCCTCATATTAGTTCTTCAAAATCATTTGGGTTTGTGTTCTACATTGACTATGATCCCATTTGATACTCTAGCTCCTGGTCATCAATAATCTTCATTCAGTCATACATCTTTAGACAATTATCATTCAGCAACTTGGTTGAGTGGATCTTCAATCTTGGGTGTCTTTATTTGAGCTTCATTCATCTCAAGTGATTATTTAATTCTATTTACTTTCACATATGGATTTTTTAATCCATCATCAATCCAAGGTCGGAAACTCAGTAGCGGCGCCAGTGGTATTCAAATCCTGAATCTAGTTTTGGTCGAGTTATAAAACTCTGGATTCATTGAGGGTGGTGAGGAACACATTTGGTTGTGGTGTCGGTCAGCTCGACTGTAGCAGAAAAAAAACTTGGATTGGTTTTGGTCTTCATCAATGGCTTTGACAATTATCTTTCATATTCAACCACCATCTTCAATAGCATCTTCAACAAAGAAAATTGGTCGACCCTTTATACTTCTTCAATAAACATTGGTTCATATTCAAATCATATTTGAATGAGCTTATATTTTATCGTATTAATAAACTTGGGTGGATCTTAAACCTATATGATAGTGGCTTGATAGGTTCTTAGTATTTTAAACCTCCATAATACATCACTATCACATCCCTGAATCATCTTCTTCATCAAGTTTGGGTGAATTCTCCATTGATGATGGTGTCCTCAGTCCAGTGTTTTATTTTTTGGCAGCACAATGGTTCAAAATGGAGGTTCTAGTTTACATATCACCAATAGTTCAGATTCATCATAAGCTTAGGTGAAAAATATAATTCACCATCCCTAAAAAAATCTTGAGTTTTTGGTAAAAATTAACTTTCTTTCACTTTGAGGATCTTTTTAGGTTTAAATTTTTATAGAATTAGGTCTTAACTCATAAATTTCAAAACCAAATAATATAAAGTGGAAACTTCTAATTAATATCCATTTTTCCCATAATATAAATCTTTTAAAATAAAGAATTATTTATTTTCATGGAAAATCTTCACAACTTACAACTTGAATTTTGACTTTCCCTTAACCATCTTTAAACCCTGTGAATTTTTAAAAAAAACTTCGGATAAGAACAAAAATATCAATAAGGGATATAAAAAGAAATAAAATAGTTAGTCCAATGAAAAACATGAAAACTTATGTAAATTTACCATTAAATTCAAATTTATTTGATCATATGTAATAAAAAATCCATATAAAAACACACACACCATTTTCTCAAATAAAGCCTTTAAAACCCTTAGAAAGTAATTAAAATCCCTTTTTCAGTAGCGTAGAGCATCATATTCATAACCCATTTAAAAATAATGTTAGGAGTAATTGGAGCCCAGTTAAATCTATAGGAGAAACTATTTGGTAACTCTATCCTTATTTACTATTAAGATAAGGAATATTACCTAATTAATTGGAGCACTATTTGCGCACACCAACCATAGAATCTATATTAGGCTCACCTGACTCTATCTGGGTGCACCCATTGTATAAGTTATAATGGTCTCACTCGACACTATCTGAGAAAACCCATTTATTATATATAATTATAAATCACCATGTATTTAATAAAATAGTTTTTATGTTTAAACTTTTCATCATAAAACATTTGAAAAAAACTATTTTCTAACTCATATACAAATCGCTTTTAGATATTAAAATACGTTTTTTTAACTCATTTTCAATACTTAAATACCCTTTTATTTTAAAAAACATTTTCAATACCAAAATACAAAAAAAATGGAAATATGTTTTTTCATTAAATAATGCATGAAATATTGTAAAGGAATCCAAAAATCAAATAATAGTCACATTATTAGAAATTATTATTATCACCATATACGTTAAAAATGGAATAATCTTCTTGTCATTTGTGAAAATGTTCCGTATAAAATGCATAGAAGGATTGATTTGAAAAAAATTGAAATTAAGTAAAAAATAGAAAAAAAATTTAATTTAAAAATCTTTTATTTTCATATAAAAACCATCATAAAATCATTTTAAAAACATGGACATGGAAGAGAAATATTTGGAAGGAAAACTTTAAAAGAGTTTTTTTTTTAAAGAGAATTCCATTATCACTTGGGAAACATTGGAATCATAATCCCCATTAAAGAATAATATTAAAAAACATTAAATATCATGATAATAAATAAATTCATGATATATCACATCAAATTGACTATATATACACCTTATAAAGGAATATAGGTTCTTAACATCAAAATATACCTCAATGAAAGGAAATTGAGATGAAATCTCTTACCTTGAGTCCGACTGGTCATGTATATTATTTATATTATTAAATAATTAAATTATGATAATTAATTAATTCCTTAATATCCTTTTAAAATTTTATTATTCATTAAATTTCATTTATTACCACATTAAATAACATTATTTAATCAATTATGTTTATGTCGGGTGTTTCAATGATATTTGGATTATGTGTCAAAATTTACTTGGTTATTGACTATTGGTCAAAGAGGTCATTAATAAATATCTTAAGAATAATAACCATGAAATAATTATCATATTTATACATAATTTATAACTTTTAAAACCATCGATGAAATATGATTATGAAAAATTTACTACATTATAATCATGGAGATGATAGGTTGTATGTAAGCATGAGTAACATTTAAGTTCTTCAATGATAATTATGGAAAGAAGGTAATTAAAATTTTATCTTTAAATAATTATAATAATATGATAAATACCATATTAGTTTATTAAATATACTTATATATATCATCCATGTGTTGTGATGATGAAAAAAAATAATCACATGGCTTCACGGAGGCGGTAGTCCACACGTACATGAGCAACGTTATCATTTTTCAGTGTTAGAGAAAAAATGATATATTATCTTTTAATAATGATAAATATTTAATTAATATAATTATTATTTCATTTATATTAAATATATTCATTATATTTATCCTCATTACCCTCAATGTAATGCATTCATTAAAACTGATTCACATCGCTTCACATGGCAGTAATTCACCATACACACAAGCGACATTATCGTATACACCATGGAATGTAAATTAAGAAGGTATATATGATATCATAACTCAATAAGTATATATATGTTATAGATATCATATATATAATTAAAATTCATCAATACAACAATTATTGAGAGATGATTATGGAAAACAAATGACATCAGTTCGTGAGGCAGTAGTCCACCATACACACGATTTATGATTTCATATCCCATTTGATGGAATATGAGATGTATTTAAGTTATAAAATTAACATGATAAAATATTATTATATTTTATATACAATCATTTTTATATAATTATAATTGAGTAATAATTTAAGGATGTGTAAGAATAAATAAAATAAAGACACTCGGTTAATCACGATACCTTTTCTTCAGGAAACCTCCTTAAGTAAGCACTGAAATCCTTCTTGTGATGTATTTATAATAAAAATAAGGGATCTCAGAATTGGGGAGGGAAGGAAGTTTTTTATTAATTTATTTTCTGATATAAATTTCTTTCAAGGTGCGAATATGAGAGGATAGGGTTTGGCCTTTTATAAGTGAGGTGAGTGGCACACTTATTATTTTGGAAAAGAAAACGGTGTACTCATGTTTTTCACATGCCACATGCCTACAAAATGAGAAATTATCAATAAATATACATTATAATTCAAGATATATCCAAAAAATATATTTTATATAAGTTTTAGCTCATTTTAACACTTTTATTTTTAGTTTAACCCCTAGTAAATCCATTTTTTCTTTAACTATGATAATTAATTTTTACTTTTTTCACTATAAATTATGGTAAAAAAATAGGTGAAACTTATTATATAATATAAATTCTTATTATTAAAATTATTTAATTCATTTTACCGGATTAAATTCACATAAGTAGAAAATTTTAATTTAAAATTAAAGCCACAGATGCAACAAAAAAGTGAGTTTTTAAGAAGTGTATTTTTCAAGATAAATAAGATTTTATATAAAATATATATTTAATAATAATTATTATGTGAATATAAATTAATATTTAACTATATTTAATATATAAATTTCATTTCAAACTTTGGACATTATGGGTTATTTTAATTAATTAAAATGGAGAAACATTATGCACTTTAAAATAGTTTTCATAAAAGTCTCATTTTTAAACCTAAAAATAAACTTATATTAAAATCCAAAATAAATTTTACTCAAAAGTAATTAATTAGATTAAATATAAATAAATAATAATTATGTTACATTAAATAATATTAAAGCATAATGTGTCTTTTAAATTTCTTAATTTATTGAAAATAAATTTCTTTTTTACAAAAATCTGTATTTTTTACCATTCATTGAAAAATCAATATTTTCTGAAAAATTCCAAAATTTTACCCAAGGTAATTTTTTATATTATGGTTTAAAAAATGAGAATAATTTTCTAAAACATATTTTCAAAAACATATAAAAATAAATAATAATAATTTATTACTAAAGCAATAAAAATCATTTTTGAATAAAACATATTGTTAAATAATAAATTTACTTTACTAAAATTTGATTGATTATTTACTAAGAATTTGTAACACCTAGAAATTATAAAAGAAGAAAATTTTATTTGATATAATATTTTACATGAAACTTTGATCTTAAAAAACCAATTAAATATATTTATTTAATTTTAATCACTTTGATAGCTTACAGAACACGCAACCCCGAGTCTAAATGAATCGCAATATAGTATACCATTATGAACTAGCCATGAAATTGGAGATTATGAATTGTAATAACTAAATTATGAAAAATATATGTTTTAAAAATGTAAAAATAAATTAATTTTATATCTATTAATTAAATATAAAATGATAATATTTTAAAATAAAAAGAAATGTTTTCTGAAAAACTGTATTTTTTTCTAGAAAGCTGTTTAATCATTATTTACGCGCATAATTTAAAATTGATTTATAAAAATTTTAGAAAAAATGTTTTATAAAATGGACCTCATTTTTTAAACCATAATACCAAAATTATCCTAGGGTGAATTTTTGTGATTTTTTCAAAATTTTTCATTTTTTATGAGTAGTGAAAAATACTGAATTTTAATTGAAAACTGCATTTTCATTTAAATTATTTATAAAGTTAAAATACATTTTTAATTGTTTTTAAAATAAAATTATTTCAATTATATATCTATTAATATTATATATCTCACTAGAATAATTTTCTTATTGAATTTTTATATAAAGACTTGATATACTTTTGAACATTTTTTCTTTGAAAACTCGTTTTATCATCACGTCTCTGAGATTAATTTTATATTAAAAATCTTTCACTTTTGAAAATGGAATTTATAAAAATGGATTAAATATTTGTAATAATATTAATTTATATTAACTAATAATTTAAAATTAATTTTTTACCAAAATTATTAGTGAAAACGTTAAAAATTAATTGCCGCAGTTAAGGTAAAAATGGGATTACAGTGGGCTTAAACAAAGAAGATAAGGGTTTAAATGACCTAAAAACTTGTAAAAATATTATTTTATGGCCATATTTCTCACGTATCCTTCCTAATTTATAATCTAGGGTCATTTGGAAGATTTTGGCATGTGAATGACTATCATTTTGTATTCTTTTGGGAAATTTTCAAGTAATTTTCAAGAGGGTTCCCTTTCTGCGCTTATAAAATAGAACTCCCTCTCCTCACTTATTCACACATCCCAAGAAACTTTCCTTAAAAACACTACCAAAATATCTCCCAAAAGTCCTTATACAAATTATATATCTTATATTTCTCCCAAAATACAATACCTTGGTTCCTTAAGAGGTGATCAAAAGGAGGTTTCTCTTTGAGAAGGTAATTATCTTAGTAAATATCTTTCGTTTTATTTATTATTTTTCCAAATTTAAATATGTCTTAACACTTCTAGTATTATAACACCATTATATACCATATATTTAAATATTATTATTTTTATGGCATAATATCTATCCATCTCCACTTCTATCAAATTGGAAACGAAATCATCAATCATGTGAACAGTGGAGTACCGCTTTGTGAACCGATGTAGTTCATTTCCATCATCACCATTCAAGGATGGATATAATTATGGATTTACCAAATTTATATGATATTTATGATATTATTATACTTATGTAATTTTAATTTCACATATACCTTTTTATGTAAAATTCTATTTCAAATTCGACAATGTCACTCATGTTTATGGAGGATTACTGCCTCACGATGCGATGTGATTCATTTTTACTTACACATTACATGGAATTTAATAAGAAAACCATTAATGAATATAAATGATATATATGAGATGATATTGATTATTTAAATTTAATATATCACCCACTTACTTACCCTTTAACTCTTTAAGGGAATAATATCGTCGTTCAAGTGTACGTACGGGCTACTATCTCCATGAAGCGATGCAATTCATTTTCCACGTCTAAATTTCATAAATGGTTTTAAAAATTTATCTAATAAATATATATGATATTTATAAAATTAATATAATTTTGGTTAATATGGATATATATCCTATACACAAGACCCATAACTTTCATGATAAAAACGTAAGAGAGAAAAATGCAATTAACACCCGAAACAATGTAAATAATGAAATATTATTTTTTAAAATAGGTGGTAAAATGTAATAAAAGGATAATATATGGTATTATAAATATGAATATAGTTCTGGAATAAATTAATAACATTATTAAAACAATTATACATGAGGTTAAATCATGTTTAACTAAAGAAAAATGTGAGGTAAGATACTTCATCTCAATTTCCCTTCATTGAGGCATATTGTAATGTTATGAAACTAATTGGTTTTATATGGTTTATATAATTCCACATTTACATGTAATATCATGATTTATTAATAATTTATGGTTTTTAATTTTACATTTTAATTATTTCATCAAAGGGGATTTTACTTTAAAATTACCAAGTGGTAAAAGTTATTCTATAATCTCACTTTCTTTTGTGATTGTTAACTTTATATTGAAAAAATCACTTTTTTGTGATAATTTTTAATTAGAAATTAAATTTATATTAAATATAAATATTATTTTATAATGTATATATTATTTCCTAAACTATATACCACTTTTACATATAGTTTTTATATTGAAAGTTAACTGATTAATTGGGGAAATGTTGATAAATGTTTTCCCTTTACTCAATATGGATATTTGATGATAAGGAATATTATTCATTAGTTAAATTTATTATTAAATATATAGGGAATGCTTTGGGAATGCATTTATTGGTGGGGAACATAATTATATATCCCCTCATTACATTGGTAGGTATCATGAGACTAATTAGCTGGCCAAATTAAACAGGTTTCTACCTGTATATTTAAACCTTCTTGTGAAAAGGACTTGATGGTAGAGGTATCATGATGCTTGAGATCATGAAATCCAATAATTAAGAATTTTAATTATTGAGAATTAAATTATTTTTATTTTTCATGATATTATCAAAATTATTTTATATTTAGATGCATTTCATTCTCAGTTATTGGTTAAATGGAATGTGTTTTCAGTTATTTACCTTGCCATATTGATTATGAATTATTTATTAATAGATTTAATTGTATGTTTTCCCTTACTTATCATATTATATCACCCATATCTAAATTTTTTTCCAAATGATATTAGGATTTTTTATTATTAATATATAGGAATATGCTGAGGGGAATAATGGTGTTCTCAAGTAAAATATTTTTGTATTTTATGTTTTAAAATGTGATTTGGATTCAAATAAGTATCCACTTTAACAAGACTAGTAAAATATTTAGTCCTTTGGTATGTGATTACTTGTATCTTATTCCAACGTAATATATTATACACCATCTCTGGGCTACTAGGGTCAAGGTAGTTATGACATTTATCAATAATTTATATTGAATAGGATATATATATATATATAATAAAGTAAATGATATAATTCATTCCCATAAATTTATAAGATAGTTTATAATGGTTATATATTTCACATTCTGTTTAAGCTCGATGTTTCATGTCAAACATGATATTGAACATAGTTTTCTTTTCAAAAATCTTAGAGTGTTACAGAAAATTCTTCTGGATCGACAGTCGTATTGGTTTGAAATAGTGGTTCAATAGATTTTATTCGGTTTTTAAGATCATTAGGTTCCATGGAAGGGTTTCAAGATTCAAGTAGGATCAGCCATGAATCTTTAAATATTGGTCAAATCGAAAACTATGGTTCTCCAGAGTTTGATTCATTCATCATCAAAAAACATGTACATGGGGGCTTCCAAAAATACATACATAAAGGGATTATCAGGAAAAAAATATATAAATAAAGGGCTTATTTGAAATGTATACAGGTTTGGAATTGTAATTTAGCTATGTGGAGAATAAAAACCCATTCAGCTATGTGGAGAATAAAGATAGGTCTTCTGTAGTATTTAGCTACGCTGCACACAAAATTAAAAATTACCAAAATCAATCCAATTAAAAACTATAAATTGAAATTCCAATAATTAGTTAATTAATTAATAAATAAAACAATGAAATAATAAAATTAATAAAATAATAATTATTTTAATATAAATTATAAATTATTCATATTTATTTTCATTGGGTTAAAAATTAAATTAAACATATATTAACCAGTTAATTAAAAATAAAACAAGGAAAAGGAAAATTAAATAAACAAAACATAAAATTAAACAATGATGCTAAAATAATTATTTTAAAAGAATATAAAAAATTAAATAATAAAATAAAAGTCTGAATGAAATTTATAATTAAAAAATAAAAACATATATTAAACCTAAAATTAAAAGATTAATTAATTTAAGATCGAATTTACAAAAAAAATAAAATTAATCAAAAAAACATAAATTTAATAATTAAAATAGAATTAAATTAAAGAAAATTTGTGGAAAAATAGTATCAAAAGAAAGTCACATAAAATTCCCCTACACTAATCTTTTTCTTTTCCTCAAGTAAATAATGTAACAATATTCAATAAAATGAAATGAATCTTAAATTTTAAATAATGGATGGTTATAGAAAATTTCATTTCAAAATGATTTTACCCCTTATATTTTTATCAAGAAATTTATAAATTTAACCTTAATAAATTGAATATTTTTAATAAAAAACAAATTTATTTTTAAAAATATGATTCTCCTTAAAAATTTGAAAATAGATTAAACTCACTTTAATTTATATTTAAACAAAAGTCCAAAGTTCTCTTTTCTTTTAGGACAACACACTCGCATAATTAGTAGACAAAATAATTTAAACATTATTTTTGGATGATATAATTTAACAATTTAAATGGGAGTGTAAATAACTCATTCATAATCTTAAAGAATAAAATAATGAGTTCAACTAGAGTTAGTATTTTCATTTTCCAATTGATTTGAATGTATATTTTATGAGTTTAAATCCAAATTCAAAAATTGAAGGTAAATAGTAATTATATAACATTCACATTTTTTTACCAAATTCAACCACTTTTTAAGTGGTTAATGAAAATGTTTTACCCAACTAAATCCAAGGGTATTGTAGAATTAACCTCTTTAAAGTGGCTACACAACATTAAAATTTCATAAAACAATTTATCCATTGAAAATGATTAATTGAAACTTGAGAAACAATCAAAATTGAAAAAATTTAGTGGTTTTATGATGTTAACAGCTTTGTGGTACAGTTTATCGTAGTAAAAGACCCTTTCCCCAAAATAAAACTCAACATTTTCTTTAATGTTAAATTCAAGGTGGAGAAACATGTGAATTAAATTTTAAAGTTCCAAATATATTTTCGAATTTAGTATATTAAAATCATTTAATAAAGTTTGTAATAAATCTCAAAGTATTTTTCCACATAGCCCAAATAATTAACAACTCACAGCATGCACAAAAGTTTCATTCTGGTAACCACTTAAAACATTCAGCACAAAAATAAAGTGTTTAAAATATTTCTTGTTCAAGTATGTATTCAAAAATATTTATAATAAAGAAAAGAATTTCTATCATGGATACACAATCAAAAATAACCAATTTAATAGTAATGACCAATAATTTTCATCACAAAATTTTGTATGAAAAATTTATTCCATTTCCACTCTTCTCTTAAGAAATTAAATTCAAATTAGTAACAGCACAAAGATTTAAAAAAAATGTGTATAATTTTAATAAAAAACACCCCTAAAATAGAATATTTTCCCTTAAATCCAAAGAAAAATTCTTCGATCTTCACTTTGAAATATTTCCCATCTTCACTTCGAAAATTTTCCTATAGTTATCTTGAAAAATCCTAAATATGGAAATGAATAAATATTTAAGTCTAGAAAAATTCATCTCAAGTAAAATAAAACCAGATTTAAAAAAATAAGAGGGGTATCAATGTTTCTTTAGGTTGTAGCTTCATTTGATAAATATAGATTGTAAAACTACTAATCCAATATGAAGATAAAGTATAGAGAAACCCCAAGTTGATTCTTTATGGGGAAAAACCGAAACATCATCTTTCCATCAAACTCATTTTATTCATTATAAAGAAAAAAAATAAAAACCTATCACTATAAAAAGTTATAAACATCCACTAAACTTATTCCAAACAAAAAAAGTGGGAATAAAAAACCTTAATTATTAATTGGTATTCATATTCTATCAATAGGAACTCCTCCCCCATAAGTTTCTTATTTTCTTCCCGAAATAGTTCAAACTTTTTCCATTAATAGTGACTAAAAAATCCCTCCCATGATTTCCAATATACCTAGAACCAAAAGGAAAAACATGATTTATAATAAAATTTCCATCCCATTTGGAATTAAATTTACCTGGTAAACGATTCATCTTATAGTTTTACAACAACACTTTATCTCTAATATGAAACTATTTTTTCAATATAATATTTTCATGATGAGACTTTGTTTTATCCTTAAAAATTATACAATTTTCATAGTCATAGTAGTACATTTCTTAAAAATCTTGAAAAAAAATATTCCTCTCTTTAAAATCTTTAAAAAGATTCAAATTACATGATTTGATATCATAAAGATCTTTATACTCTAATTCCTTGGGAAAATGATAAGGTCTTCTAAAAACTATCTTATAAGGTGAGATCCCTATTAGATTCTTATAAGTATTCTTATACACACAAAGAGAATCCTAAAGTATTAATCTCCAATCATTCCTATTTGGATTAATAATTTTATTAAGAAAATGTTTGATCTCTCTATTTTAAATTTCATCCATTCCATTTTTTTAGGGTAATAAGGTGTGGAAACTTTATGACTCAACCCATACCATTTCAATAAATCCTCCAAATTCTTATTATATAAATGAGTACCTTGTTCAATGAGAATAAACTTGGGCATCCCAAATCTATAAAATGATTTTTATTGAAAAGTTATGACACTACCTTAAAATCGTCAGTCCTAGTGGTCATATCCTCAATCCACTTGGACCCATAGTCCACTGTAATAAATATGTACATATTTCGAAAGTAATTTGGAAAAGGGCCCATAAATTCCATTCCCCAAACATGAAATACATTGAAAAAAACAACTTTTGTTGGGGTGTATCAGGTATTTTAGATATTTTTCCTTGTAATTAATGAGATTTACAAGTCCTACAAAACTTATGAGAATCTTTAAAAATGGTAAGCCCAAATAGTCTTAAATACAACACTTTACTAGTGGTTCTATGTCGTTCAAATTATCTACCACATCTTAAATAATGGAAAAAATTTAGAACTCACCTAAAAATTTGATCACTTCCCATATTAAACATGTATGTATCATCCCAAGAATATTTCCTTGATTTATTAATCAGGTTAGCAACCTATTTCCTGGAAAACAATCATGTAATAATTTCATTAGCTAAATAATTCACAGTTTTTGAACACCATGGTCTTTTGATAATAGTTAGAGAATAAAGTTTATCCGTAGGGAAAATATCTAATAGGTTCAACAGACAAAATATCTTGATAAAATACCATAGGTATCCTACTCAAATGATCTGCTATAGTATTCTCAATTCCCTTCTTATCTTATATCTCTATGTAAAATTATTTAATTAATAATATCCATATAACAATCCTCATTTTTTATTAGTTTTTCCCATGAGGTATCAAATAAAAGAATGATCAGTTAAAATCACTACCTTAGATCCCAAAAGATGTCTTCTAAACTTATAAAGGTCAAAGAAAATAGAAAAAAATTATTTTTTATTATAGAGTAATTATAATGGGCAGCATCTACAGTCCAAGAAGCATAGTTAATGACATGTTAATTTCTCTATACTTATTTTTCAAGAACATCCCCCGAAGATAATTACGAAGTATCATTAATCATCTTTAAAAAAATCCCTAATTAGGTTGTTGAGATATTGGTGGGGACACAAGTTTATTTTTGAGTTTATTAAAGGATTGTTTATATATATCATTAAAGGAAAAAAGTAATTTATTTAGATAAACATCTTTTCAAATGGAAATTAGTTCAGCTAAAGTCTTTTATGAACCACCTATATAACCAACCATGGAAAAGAAAAGATGTAATATCCTTCACATTATTAGAAAAATGTAATGAAGATATAATGTTAACCATAGAAATTTCCAACTAAATCCCAATCCTATAAACATCATTACAACGAAAAATTCCAATTTCAACTATAAAATGGCATTTCTCAAAGTAAAAAATAATGTTATTCTGAATACAATTTCTAATAAAACTCATAAACTTATCTGATAGATCTAAAAGAATGGAATTTACACTATAAAATCATCCATAAACACCTCCATTCATTCCTAAAGAAATTCTGAAAAAATATTAAGTATGCATCTTTGGAAGGTGGAAGTTGAGTTACATAGTCCAAATAGCAATCACGGTTAAAAAATGTATTGAAATGGAAAGTAAAATTTTTTTATCTTATTCCTATTAAGCTATGTGAATCTAGAAATATCCATAAAAACCATCCAAAAATAAAAAATGGGATTTAACAGATAACATTTCAAGGATTTGATCAATAAAATTCAAGGTAAATTAGTCCTTCTTAGTCTCTAAGTTCAGCCACCTATAATCAATGCATACACTCCACTTGTTGGGAAACCTAGCAGGCACTAACTCTCCAAATTCATTCTTAAAAACTATAAAACCTCCCCTATTGGGTATAATATGAACTGGATATAACCAAAAACTATAAAAAATGGGCTAAATAATACGCATAAACAATAAGGTATTCACATCTTTTTAACCACTTCTATAAGGGTAGGATTCAACCTCCTCAGAAATTATCTAAAATATTTGGAATTTCCCTCTAAGAGTATCTAATTTATGTACACTAAATGGATAATCTCAATCAAATAATATAAATATCATATTATGGATTTCCTATTCATCTTAAGATCCTCTAAAAGATGTATTTTTTACACACTAGATAGCTCACTCTCAAATATAATAGGGAATTTTTATTTGTCTTCCAATTAGGAATATTTCATATTTTTAGGAAAAATTTTGAGTCCACGTGAGGATGGGTTATCCCATTTTGAAAAAATAAGTTCTTTAGTTTTTTTAGTTTATTTTCAGCCAGTAAAACATCTCTAAGAATAGCATAATTACAAACTCCTATACTAGTAGAGCAATCATTTCCAAGAAGAAAATATTTTTCATCCTAAAAAAAATCATATTCAAATTCAAAAAAAAATGTGACTTATCAGTAGAATTATGAGCATAATTTGAGTTCAAAATAATTTATTTATAGAAATATGTTCATAGAAAAAATATTTATCCATAATTTTATCATTTTTAGTAGAATCTAAGTCAATTTTAGTAATTTTAGGTTCAATTTCACACAAAAATTTAGAATTTTCAACAGCATTGTATATTCCAAGAGTTTTAGAAAAAATATTATTTATTTCACTATCACTCCAATAAAAAGATTAGTATTTATCATGTTTAGAAATTCCAAAATATCATACAATTTTTTTAAAAAAATATTCAGTTTCAATATCTTTACAGCAAACTTCAAATTTTATAGCAGACTTATTTTTTACGAAAAAATGATTTTCAATGAATTTAGAGGTTGGTTATATGGAATAAAATTAGTAAATAACTCTATATAAAACCAATAAATCATTTTAAATTTTTGTAGATAATGGTATTCCCTAGGGTGTTTCATTGATTCAAAGATACAAAAATTAACGATATTTTATCTAAACTTTAAATAAAGAGTTCCTTTATGAACATTTATTACCACCTTAGTACTTTCTAGAATGTTCTTCCTAAAATTAAGGGTTAGTGTAAAATTAATATACCATACTCAATGTATAAAATTTAAAATTTGGTAGAGAAAACAAGGTCTTTAACCCTTACCAACACATCCTCAATGACTCTTGCTGGATTAGCTAATATTTTATTAGCTAGCTGGATGAAAATACCAGAATACTTTATCTCTCCAAACAGCATAGATAAAAAATAAATAATAAGGTATAACATTTAAAAATGCTCCTAAATATAATATTTTCTCTTCAAACTAATTATTACCAATGACACATGGAATATAAAATGTACTTGGATCAGTGTATTTAATAATGAATGAATGTTGAATCATAGAAATAAATAATTCTTCTCAAATTCAATTTCTAACCTCCCTTGAACTTCCCCTTGTGAGTGCATATATCCTTAAGAAATTTAACATATTAATGGATCTATTTTATAGTATCTAACAAAGCTATGTTAACCTATAATTTCCTAAAAGTTTCAGTCAATTCTTTGTCCATTTTAGTTTCATCATTTTTTTAACAGGAGGGATACCTATATATGTTTAGATAATATTAAACTTTATGTCTCCCTTTATAAGAATAAATTAGGTCTATAAAATCCATATAGGTTATTTTAATTTTTTTTCATTATTTTTATTTTATTTTTCATATTCTACATGTGTGCAGATAATAGGTTCTTGTACAGATTGAGTAGGTTTTAAAACCGTTTTAGTATATGGTTTTGTGACTTATTCTTGTGATTTTCTATTATTTTCAAAAGTAGATCTATTCTTTTAAGTTTATTATTCATTGTGTTAAAATTCAAGGTTTTGAATTTCAGTTACACTTCTCAAAATTATTACACTAACATTATCTCTTCCTATTAGGTTCAATTCATCTTATGATGGAAAATTACTGCTTCTTGGATTTTTCAAACCACTGATTTCAATTTCAAAATGGACCATTTGAGTCACCATATTTTATATATATGCTTTTTTTATTAAGAAATATATTTTTTAACAATCTCTTAAATATGTGAATCATTCCTTTGGTTTCCTTGTTGTTTTTGATTTTCTAGATTCTAAAAATTTGTAAAATTCCCACCAACTTGGTTTCTAAATTGATTTTAATTGTACCTAGGTTTTTTATCAAACTTCTAGTGCTATAAATTCCAATTTTATTTATTTTTAGGAAAAAATATATTATTTTATTAGTTATTCTATATTTTTTTGAAATTTTTATTAGATTGGAAAGGCCAAGATTAAAAATTCTAGTTAATAAATTAGTTATTCATGATATTGAGGAAAGTTTTTCAAGGAAAGATCCCATTATTTGATTTGGGTCCTTCTTGAAGTTGTAGAAATTGATCATTAAAACAATTACTAATAGAAAAAATGTCATAAAAATATGAACAAGATGGACTAGTTCTGGTTGACATAATGAAGGGATGGAGTTTTTCAACATCTTCCTCGTCATGCTCACAAGATCACTCAGCTAACTCTCAATTAGACTACTACAAAAATTGGACGTAGATACATTCATATGCGGTTTGACAAGGATAAATCCCCTAAAATAGTAAAAATAGTGGCTTTAAGGTCAAAGATATGGTGTCGATTTTTCGTAAACTGATGAAAAAGGTAGCTATAGGAATTCTTTGGCATTAGTTTTAACATAAACTGATGCCATTTTTTGTGTTGTTTTTTTTAAACCGACACCAAAAATAGAATTGTGGTTCATTTACAGCGTCAGTTATTCTAAAAAACTGACACTATAAATGAAAAAAAATATCAGTTTTCGGTAAAACTAATTCCATAAATTAAAAAAATACTTCGGTATCAATTTTCCTAATAACCAATGCCAAAAAGTTTTTAAAAATTGTACGGGATCAGAAAACCCTAATTTTATTGTCAAAATTTAAAACCTCTCTCACTCGCGACGAACCCGACAACAATTGTTGACTATTTTTTTAAATTTATCATTATTTCATGATATGTGGTTCGATTCTTCATTCTCTATCATTATTTCATCATCTATGGACTTATTTCTCTTCGCAAACCATTTTTTGGCCGACCATTATCTGCAGTTTTATTTTCTTTCTTTATTCTTATTTATTGTTCATTTCTATAAACATTTTTGATAGATCTTATGGTGTTTGTTCTTCCAACGAATTTGAGGGAGAAAGTTCAAATTATAGTTCTATTTTCCTAGGTAAAATCCAAATTTTTTAAGTTTTTTTTAATTTTAAAGTAAAATTATTTATGATTTAGTTTTATTGTTGATTTATTGTTTAAATTATTTTTATTTAGTTGATTCTTATTTATAAATGTTGTTCTTAAATATTTTTTATTTTCATAAATATTTTATTTTATGAAATTATCAAATATTCGTGATGATATATATTGATTAATGTTTTGTGAAGAAATGATATGTAAAATATATTTCCTTCACATTTTTTGTTTTGACATTGTGATGTGTGTTAAATATTGATTAATGTTTTGATGAAACTTTTATGATAAACTGGTTGAACTTGATCTATTATGATGAGTTCAAAAAGAAGATGTTATAGATAAATGTACTATTTAATTATATTAGATAACCAAGGATAAGTAGATGTTAGTTAGCTGATGATGATGATGAATATAGATGAAATTATAATATGAAAAAGAGAAAAATAGTGGAAATTGAATAAACTCACCTAAATAATGTGATTTGTAGTAGAATTTTTGTTTTTTGACATTTTCTTAATAATGATTATATGAATAGTTGGAATGAAATGTTGAAATGATCATGTGACTTGATAAATAATATTATGATAATTTTTTATGGGTGGTCTATGTGATTTTATATAATTATATAGTAAATTATTTTTTTTTGACAAGGTTATTCAATCATTAATATGATATTGTAATTTGGAGATAATTTGATAATCTGAATTGAAAAATATCACTACATTATATATTATTGATGTAATTATTGTTTTTATCAAATTGATGTTATATTTTGATATTTACGTGGTATGAAGGCATTTCATATTCCTAGAGGGATGTTGTATTCCCTATTGATGATGTTGTGACAACCAAGACTTTATAATTTTATTACTAATTATTTTTATTGAATGTATTTTTTTAATTTATCTATTTATATATATATATATATATTTTAATATGTTTTAATATATTCACCAATCATATTATGATATCAAGTATTAAATGGATCATAATTGGATAAATTTCCAAAGAACCATAAGTGAATATAAAAAAGGATTTGATGAATTCTTGGAATTTGATAAGTAAAATCATCAAGTCATTGATTTAATTTTTTGTCCACATGTGATGTGTTTGAATATTAGAAATTTAAACTCCAAATAAATCAATAATCATCTCATTTTCTATGGTTTTAGCCTTAATTATACACATTGGATCTAGAATGGTGAAATAATTGAAGATTCAACATCTAATGTTGATAACAATATTTATAATGAGGTAAAGGATCACATTGAATAATTAATTCATGATTTAGGTGTTGAAACCACAAAGAAACTTCATATATTGAATGATTGTATATAGATTCTAAGAAACCATTATTTCCAAGTTTTAATAAATATACAGTGTTATCAGCAATTATGAGATAATTTAACTTGAAAGAAAGAAATGGTTGGAGTGATAAAAGTTTCTCCAAATTACTTGAGCTTTTAAAAGAGATAGTTTTATAAGGCAATAGACTTCCAAATTCCAATTATGAGGTGAATAAAATATTATTCCCAATGGGATTAGGATATAAAAAGATGCATGATTTCCCCAATGATTTTTTATCATATAGAAAAGAATATGAATATTTATCAATTAGTTCTAAATGTGGGACATCACATTATAAGATAGATGAGAAATTCAACTCAGATTCGTTCTTAGGTACAGTCATCTAACCTCATGAAAAATCAATTTTGTACTTTCTAATGACATTACTCAATAATTTTTTCATATAATTCTTATAATTCAACTGTGATTCATTCTTAGGTACCAGAATCAAAGCTCCTACTAAATCAATTTGGTACCTTCCAATAATTCCACGTTTGAAGAATCCATTCTCAAATTCATTTAATGCAAAAATGTTAAGATGAAATTCAGATGAGCACATATCTTGTGGTAACTTATGTCACCCGGATGATTCACCACAGTGGAAGAGATTTGATAAATAGTTTCATGATTTTGGAAGTGAAGTTATAAATCTCATAATGGGATTTTTTACTAACAGAATGAATCTATATCGGAGCCTAAGTAGCCAACATAGTTCATGTCATGTTTTTTGGTTGTTTACAACTTTTCCCCACCACTATGTATTAAGAAAAAATATGTTATGATGAGATTGATGATTTTTTGACCAAAATATCTAGGAAATGATATTGATGTGTATCTTTCACTATTTATTGATGATTTGAAAATACTATGGGATACAAGTATTAAAGTTTTCGATGCATAAAATAAATATTATATTCTTTTGTGTGATATGATAATGTTCACTATAAATGAATCTCCTGCATATGAAAACTTATCTGGATATAGTGTTAAGGGAGATAAATCATGTCCAAATTGTGAAAAAGAGACTTCATATTATCAATTTCAGAATGAAAGAAAGATAGTGTACATGGTACATTGAATATTTTTTCGAATTGATCATCCTTATCATATATTGAAAAAATAATTTAACGGTTTATAGGAATACAACATTCCCCATCAACCATTTTTATTTGAATAATACTATGACATGGTGAGAAATATTGATCAACATATAGAAAGAAAAGAAGTTGTGGTCTTTAAAAAAATATCTGGAAGAAATAATCTATCTTTTTCAAACTACCTTATTGAATATTTTTAGAGATAAAACATAAAATATATGTTATGCTTGATGAGAAAAACATATGTGATAGTTTTAATGGAACTTTGTTAGACATAAATGGAAAGAAAAATGATGGATTTCAAGCTATATTGGACTTGATATGAATGGGAATACATTTGGAGTTAGCTCCCACTATGAAAAGAAACAAAACATATTTACCTCCATTATGTCACACAGTAAGAAAGATTGAAAAGATGAATTTTTTTTAGTGACTTCATGAAATTAAAGTAATCAGTTTTTATTCTTCAAATGTGAACAATTTTGTGTCATTGAATGATTGTAAACTAATAGGTATGTAATATCATGATTTTCATGTATTTATGCAACAACTTCTACCAGTCAAGCTATGTGGTATATTTCTGACAACTATCAGAAAGACTATCATCATTTTATGTAATTTTTTCAAATCCATTTGTAGCAAAGTCATTGATTCAAATTTGCTAGATGTGTTATATAATGAATCTTATCTTATTATTTTTCAACTCGAAATGTATTTCACACCAATGTTTTTTGATATAATGGTTCATTTGGTGATTCATTTGGTGTGTGAGATAAGAATATATGGGCCTATTTATTTATGATGGGAGTATCCTTTTTAAAGATATATGAAAATTTTCAAGAGATATGTTAAAAATATTTATCAACTAGAGGCCTATATTGTTCAAAAATATGTATCGGAAGAGGTGATTGAGTATCATATATATTATTTTTATGAAGTAGATCATATTGGTCTCCTTATATCTCGACATATGACATTTAATAAGGAAGGTAGAGGGATTCGAGGCTTAAAAGGTAAATTTCATTCCATGTGATGAAGTGATGGAAGCACATTTATACATTTTGAATAACACAGATGAGGTTCAATCATATATATTATCAGATATTGCTAAATTAAATTTACGATATCCAAAAAGAAATGAATAGTGGTTGACGGTTGAGCATAAAAAGACATTTGTTTCATTTTTTAAAGATAAATTCACCCCAAATATATCTGCATTAGCAACATTAAATTGGTTGGTAGGGGGACTATCTCTTAATGTGATCACATGGTCTGGTTTTAATATTAATGGGTACACATTTTACACAAAATACCTGGATGATAAGAGTACCATTTAAAATAGTGGTGTAATGGTCTTCGTTGAAGCGCTTCATTTTTCGAGTGCCAAAGATAAAAACCCAATTTTTGCATCAATGCTATATTTTGGAGTTCTTGAAGACATATGGAAAATTGATTATATTAAATTTCAAGTCACAGTGTTTAAGCGTAATTGGGTTTCAAGTAATAGTGGTGTGAAGCATGATGAATAAGGGTTTAAAATGGTTGATTTTAAGAAGAAAAATAGTTGCAATGATGAAACCATTTATCATGTCCAGACATGAAAAACAAATATTTTATGTCATTGATCCATTTAATGATCAGTGTTCCATCATTTTGAAATGGAAAATAATCCATTTTTCTAATGAGGATGATGAAGATGATGATATTATTGATTTATACAATGCTTCTTCATATATTATATGACTTTTGGATAACAATGACTTTAACGCAGACATAGTGCATGCAGTATGAAATGATCAAGATAAAGGGATATGGGAAAACACTAAATTACTCACCTAATTAATCTAGTAATTATTTATATTTTTTTCTTTTTTGAAATTTACATGTGAAAAAACTGTATTATTTAATAACTATTTTTATATTTAAATTTATGAATGTTTCTATCATTTTAGAAATAATGTATATATTTAACAGTTTACCTTCTATATTTTTTTTGTTTAAAAATTATAAAATCATTAATTTTATCATTAACTTACACATGTGTGCCCTTTTTTACATACATATTTTAGTTTTCATATTTTCTAGTCATTCGATTGGATAATAATATGTAGTTATACAAAAATTTCATTACAACTGACTATTTCATTGACGGATACTGATACAGAGACACAGAATCATGTACTATGGTATTTGTCTTTCTTCATATTATTAAATATCCATTAATATAATTATTTAATGAAAACAAACATTTAATTTTAAAAAAATAATTGTAGCGCTACTAATGAGAGCACAACGGTGGAGTCCTCTGATTTTTTTGTTAGGAAACCAAGTTCTCAATTTGGTAAACATGAAATTACACATTCACCAAAACTATTACTTGCTCTTGGAGATGAGCGATTGCATATTACTTTTTATGATAATAATATTGCAACTGGGCCAAATGCAACACAATTTATCAGCTATTTCTTCATGAAAATCCATTGTAGGATTAGCATATTATATCTTGATTTGAAGGTCATCGACAAGATGGATAAAGATCATCTTTGGGAGGCCTTAATAGTGTAATATCTCAATTGATTTATTTTTTCATATTTTTTGAATATGATATATTTTAAATGACTAATTTTTATTTTATTCAATTATATATGACATTTGTTTTTTAAGAAACAAAAGTAGTTAAGAAAATATGTCTTACTTTGGTGGAGGTTAGATGGAAAGATTTCAAAATGAGGTTGAAAAAATTTCTGTTTTTGTAGAAAGACAATATGAAAACCCATACCTAAAGTATGAGTTTATAAATGAAGATATGTAGAAGAAATTTGTTTCTAACCAATATGATGAATCATTTATGGTATCATAATTATATCATATTATAAAATTTAATATATATTTAACTATTCATTTATTAGTTTAATTTTTGTATAACTTGACTCTTGGAAATCCCATCAAGACATCTAGTTGCAAAGTGTATACCCTTGTACATTATCATGTAGAGGGTATCATTTTTTGGAGCAAAAAATAATTGAGGAAAATTTTGAAGCACTAAGATATCACTATAATAGTGTTTCTGATGAGCTCCAGTTCGGTCCTTCATCTCCCCCCACTCACTATGAAAAATGGAAAATAGCAAGAAAAAGAAGAACTTAAAAGTATCTTACAAAGAAATCTAAGAAAGTAGCTAAAAAATTTTAAGTAGGTATTATTTATTTTTCATGAATTTTTTAATATTATAAATTATAAACACTAATATAAATTTTTTATTTTTTTATTTCAGGATATACATAAAGAGAAAGAGACATGGGTCTCTTTTCTCCTTGAGGGTATGATGGACATCCTAGGCAATGCTTTATGAAATCCAGAACACCCTGGTCGTGTTAGAGGATCTCAGGCGAGTGTTAGTATTCAGAATGTTTTTAGTCATCAGAGTATGCAATCAAGAGACTCGGAAATAGAATCTTTAAAGCTAGGTTGAAAGATACGAAACAGTCTATCGGTGATCAAATTCAAGCTGTCATACAACGCGGTTTGTTAGAACACTTGACAAGACAGTCACAGGCTGCGCAACCTTCCCAGCCTTCCCAGCCATCTCTGCCTACCCAACCGGTTGTGCAACCTCTACAACCATCCCGACCAGAATACCCTACGCAGACTGCATAATTTGATCCAACACCTCCTCGCTCATACAAAACCTTATACTATGAGTTGTATGCTAGATATCCTCATATACATATTGTAGCATTAGGACTCGTACATTTTTTTGGGGATTTTATACATCACCAACCTATGAAGATGGGTCAGGTAAGAGTATTAGTACTTGATATTATTGATCCTAATGATCTACTACCATTTTATACTAAAGAGGTTACTAGATTTAGGGATTGTATGAGTCATTTTTTACTTTGGAAAATTAGTCTTCTTTATTATATTTCATATGAGGTATGCGTTTTTTTAATATTAAATATATATTATTGAAAATTACTTATAATGTTTTCTGGCATTTAGCTTATATAGGATTATCTAAAAGAAAAAGAAATTACACAAATGAAATAAAAGGTTTAAGAACAATCGACAATAGAAACTTCTGATATTTATGATGGGATACCAAGATTATCTCAGGCTTTTTATTCATTGGATAATATCTATGATTTTTGGATGACTTGTGATATATTCGGAAGAGACTATCCATTGACAATACCCAGAGAATATATCAAGCATCTAGTTGATTTTGAAGAGCTCGGTGTGAATGTGTTGCATTGTTTCCATGTATATAAATTGATGTTTCAATTTTTATTTATTTAATTAAAGATGGTTTAAATTTACTAACTATATTACTTTTTTAATCAGGTATCTACACATGATTCTTATACAAAATGACAGCACAGGCATTTATGGTTTTACAAATCCAGAATAAATTTCCATGGATATGTAATATGTGAAGAATCCTAATAGATTTTCATATATATGTGAGATATTATCACAGATAGAGATTAGGTGTTGGTTTTTTCCATTTCTTGATAAGTAACAATAGAAAAATAATTTTGAACTAATGATCATTATAAATTCAGTAATTATGAATTTTTTGTTTTTTATGATTCATTGGATGTTAGGCATATTTTGCCCAAGTGAATACACCTTATATTGGGTTTTCTCTTTATCAGGGGGTGTTTGTCAAAAAAAATCTAACTTATTAAATAGGTAAGTTTTTTTATAAGCTCATTATGTTTAATTCTCATTGTCTATAAATGTATTATTAGTTCAAATATATGAAAATATAGTTTATGTAAAAAAATTAACAAAGAACACATGTTGATAAAGATACCAGATGAAATCCAACATGTGGAAGTAATGGTAATTATTTTTTGTATTATATATTATTCTGATATATATATATATATATATTGGTTTTTATTATCAAGTTAATGTTTTATAACCATAATGTCATCATCAACAAGGACATGTTGAATGTGGTTATTGTGTTCTATGATTCATGTACATGATAATCACAACTGGGGTAACTACTGAATTTGATCAGGTCAGTTGTATTAATTATTTTATATTTTATGTCACAGTATTCTATTTTATAATCTTATATCATTCAATTTTATTGTATAAATTCAATAATGACCATTCTTATACGCAAAATGAACTTACCCATCTTCGATCTTTGTTTGCGAACTATTTATTAAGTGTGATTATGATTTAAGATATGTATATTCTAATGATTATGAATAATATTACATTTTCCTAATAACATGTGTTCAAAAAACTAATTCTTTGGTTATAATAGGTGTTTGAACATAATTATATCAAATGAATGCTTCACCAATAACTAAGAATGATCATGTTGTAAATTTTAGGTATGTGTTTTCTAATTCTACTTTATAATACAAATGCGTAGATAATTTTTTGATTAACTAGATAAAAGTATGTAAGTTTTTATAGATTTTTAGTCAATGATAAATGTTGTTTGATTTTTGTACACTATTTTTCTATTACATGGATTATGATTATTTTGGAAGTGTAATATTAAAAATTTTCTATAAAAAAAATTAAACTTTGGGAGTCAGTTTTCAAAAAAAAACTGACGCTGAATAATTTAAAAAATACCAAGTTTTCTTTGATGGTTTTCATTAAGATCTATTCAAAAATTGCTTTCGGCATCAGTTTCTCTAACAAACCCAACACCGAAAACAAGACTGGGATTGATTTTTGGTGTTGGTTTATTTATTAAACTGATACTAAAAACTAAGGACAATATCCTTTTTGACGTCACTTTTTTAAAAAATGACTCCAAAAACATTATTTTTTACATCACCGTTATAGACTTTGGTTAAAAAACTAATGTCAAAAATGAAAAAAACTAACATTAAATCGAGTTTTTGAAATAGTTCTAGTACAAAATTTCACTAGATTTTGGGCCATTTTCAAAATAAGATTTCTATCATATAAATAATTCTTATCTACTAAAGATTCTCAAGCTGAAACATTAATCATACTCTTATAAATTATGTATAGGACCTTAAAAATATTGGATTAGGATTTGGTTATAAATTTGGTGATGAAGGTTGCTAAAACACAAAATTTTAAACCTCTCTCAATAGCCATGAAGAGTTTCCCCTTAGATATTCCTAACGGCATAAATATATTTTCTAAGAGAGGAAGCGTTGAATTCTGGGGGAAAATTTCTAGAAATATCTTCTTGAGTTGGTTCCAACTCCCTATTAAGGTAGATTGGGAGTAGTAGAACCACTCTTTATCCACCCCATGTAAATAAAAGGTAAATACCCTCATAGTTATCTAATATTATCTCACTTATTGAGGTTTCATGATTATATACACCAAGTGGAATTCTTGTAAGTTATTACGAGGATCCTCTCTTGATAAACCATAGAATTTAGGTAAATTATGAATCACACCTGATCTAAGATTAAAACCAAGAGTTGTTTTTGGTTCAAGAAATGTTTTCTATTATAGAAATCATCAGTAGCAAGATCCTTCAAAGTTCTATAGTTATTCATGTTTTATAAATTTTAAAATTTTACTATTTTGATGGAAATTTTTTTGTGTTTCATTTTTTGTTTCAATTTTTCCAAGATTTTAAATTTCTTCAACTAATTTTTTTCAATTGTTTTAGTGATAATATTGTAGGAGTTTTTTGTTTCTATATTTTCAAGGTAATTTTTATACATGTAGAAAGAATTTTTTATAAATTTTTTTGAACATTTTGTTTGTTTTTTTAGGATTATTATGATTTATTATATATATATTTTATAAAATATTTTGTAACCCTCCATGATAATATAACTAATTGAATCATTTATTTTTATGTGTCTCTTTTAAACCTAACACAAATTTTTATCCTAAGTACTATAGTATAGAATTATCCAAAGTTTCCTCCCAACGAGACTTCCCTTTAGAAGTTTTCTATCAAAATTTTATTATTTATATTATTTTATAAAGTTTTAATGGAAATTTTTATTATTATAAAATAAATTATTCTAATTTCTAAACATACAAGAAATTTTAAACTGAAAAAAAACTAAAAACAAATTGAAATGGTAGTAAAAAGCAGATAATATAACAATGTGTAGAAACTATTAGAAACTAGCAGTATAAAGTTAACAGAATAGAGAGGAGTGGCCAAATCTAGTAGATATCCTGGTTCAATATATCTTTATCACTTGAAATTATTTATGTTGAAACTAACTCAATGCATAAATTAAAATATAAACACATGCATTTAATTCAGCTCAAAATATAGATAACAGTAATTAAAATCTTATCTATTATTCTTCTTTTGTTAAGATTCATTCAAAGCACTCAATAATCATCAAGCACTAAAACCCATTTTTCTTCTATTCTTCTCACTATTCTTCATTGAGAATTGTAAATTTTAGATAAAGAGCATAAAACTTAATCTCTTAATCAAATTGATTTAACATTATACACTCTATGAACAACACACTCTGATCAGTAATGTGTCAATCATAAAATAGAAGAGAGAATAAGAACATGATGTGACAAAAAATGATAATTAAACTTTAATTTAATATTCAATTAATAGAGGTCTGTAAAAGAATTATAGTCAAATGTTCTATAAATTAAATCTAAAAAATAATTCATCATTCGAATCTTTAAGATTCGGCCATAAGAGATATATCTGAACATGTTCACGAAGCACAGAAGACCTTCGAACTTCATTGGCATCGGAAGTAGAGATAGCTCTATAACATATTTTTTCTTTCCACTCTCATCTCTCTACATCAGAAAAGGTGTTTATTTTTATCTATTTTTTCTAGAAAATTTTTCTCTTTTTTTATTCCTATCTACTTCTATCTGAATTTTTTAATTTATATTTTCTCTTTTCTTTTTCTTATTTTATCTTATTCCTCATTTTGATCTCCACCTCCATAGCTATGATTTGTCATGAAATTTACTTGATTGTATATGTCTCTCTTTAAATATATGTTTTAATCTCATCCATGCCACCCCATTTTAAATAAATTAGTATCTCAGTCTCATCATCTTCGAATGAAGTGATGTACATCCTTCTCTATATGCTTTAGATTTCATCCATACTCAAGATTCTATCAAATGATCAATTGTAAATGAATTTGGGACACTCGAACCAGCTAGTTGAAAACCCATATCTACTTTTTGAACCTAGATCAATGTTTCTAACTTCATTAGTATTGGGTCGAAAGTGGATTTGTTTCAAAATAAACCCAGCTGTGATAGTAACAATTTGTGAGAATCACCAATGTAAATGAAGCACCAAACCAAATAGCAGAATAATAAAGGGGACACATATTTTAATGTGTAAAAACCCTCCTTGAAGAGTATTAAAAAACCATGGGGAAAATCTGAGAATATTCACTATAAAAAAGAGAATACAAAGAATCCAAGGAATAGCCCAAACTTCAATTACAAATATAGTATAAAAAACCTGTGTGAAATTCACACCCCGATACACCTTTGTCGCCTCTTTGATAATAGTTCATGAAAATTCATCACCCTTAGGAGATCAAAACCAAACACATGGTGTTGTTGTAGCACCTCATTTAACAACCCAATTATCTATTGTCTGCTACCACCCACACTCAAAATCGTTGTCCACGTTTTTCGCATAAGCCTCCACCCTCTACTACTGCAATGTGTTCACCCCCTCTACTCTAGGTATTGTGGATGATAAAGCATGGCTGCTGCCTACCCCTTTTATAAGCCCTCAATCCCACTTAAAAAACATGTCTCTGTGTGAATTTAATTCATGTTTCCTTGACATGTGTTTCTATTTTCCAAAAAATGTGTCCTTGTTTAAAGGAGGCTCCATTACTTCAAAAAAATGGGTTAAACCCCAAAAATCTGTTGGCCATCAAGATCATCACCTTTATTGTATTGGTTCTTCAATATATTTTGAGTTTGTTCCACACATTTACTATGATCCCCTTTGATACTTCAGCTCATGTTTATCAACAATATTCATTTTGTCACACAACATTGAATGATGATTATTCACAAAACTTGGGTGATGGAATCTTCGATCTCCGGTAGCCTCATTTGAGTTTTAGTCAGTTCATGTGATTATTCTATTTGATTTACTTTCATATGGGGCATTATACATCCATCATTGATCCTAGTTTGGAAAATAAGTAGCATAATTGGTGGTCCTCAAATCCCAAATCCGGTTTCGATCAGGCTACAAAACTATGGCTTCATCAACAGCGATGAGAAACTAGGTGTCTGTAGTGTTTTTTGGATTGATGGTGGAAACAAAGAACTTGGATTAGTTTTGATCTTCATCCATGTATTTTTAAATCATCAGTCATCTTCAACCCCAAGATTCAATGACATCTTGAATAAAAAAATCATTCAACCATCTAAAATTCTTCAAAAACATTGGTTCATATTTAAATCATATTTAAAGGAGCCCCTAGTTCATCATCTTCAAAAACTCATGTGTATCTATAACATAGATGATTACAGCTCAACATCTCCTCAGTTTTTTAAACCTCCACCATACATCATTCTCATACCCCTAATTCATCTTCTTCATTCGACATCTCCTTTGTTATTCCAAAAATGCATACATGAAGGGATTCCTAGAAACATGTACATGAAGGGATTCCCAGAAACTCGTATGTGGTTAGAACTATAATACAAAAACGTGTAGAATGAAAACTAATTCATCTATTTTTAGAATGAAAACGGTTCTGTTGCTATATTCAAGTACATTAAACACAAAATTACAAATTATAGTAATAAATCCAATTAAAACTATAAATATAAATTATAATAATTATTTAAATAAGTAAATAATAAAATTAAAAAAGAATAAATTATAAATTATTAAACCTTTAATTTCATTAGATTTAAAATTAAATTAAACTTATATCAACTAATTAATTAAAAAAACAAGAAAAAAGAAAATTAATATTCAAAACATAAAATTAAAATATGATTCTAAAATAATTATTTTAAAATAATATTAAAAATTAAATAATAAACTCAAAGTGTGAACAAATTTTATAATTAAAACCTAAAAACATATGTTAAACATAAAATTAAAATCTTATTTAATTTAACACCAAATTAACAAAAAATTAAATTAATCGATAGAAAAAAAACTTTAAAAATTAAAACATAATTAAATTAAATTAAATGTGTGGCAAGACAGTATATAAATAAATCAAATTCACACCTGATACCATCTCTACCCCAAACCCTTAATGTATCATCTCAAGGTCATTCAACATACCGGGGAACCTAATTGGTTCCCTATGCCAATACATATAAGCGGTATTCTATTCGGAATCCTTGAGGTCAACATATAAGCTTAGGCATCCATCTTGGGATCCTATGAGTCAATTCATGGTCTATGGTTAACACCTGATGCACTAGTAAATCTTATACCATTTTATCAAAAATAGGGTAGTTCGGCCTTGCTAGCTACATGATGTCTTTCTACAATAGGGAAAATCATGATATGACTCATGGTCCATCACAGTACTCAAGGTTAGTCTGGGGCAGTCTACTCATCCAACCTATTCCTGATCCACCTAGAGTTCTTCCACGTAGATCTACATAAGTTTAACATGCCTTACCAAGTATATATACACCTCCCAAGATATGTTGAGGCCACTTGGTATTATATGGAATCTCAGTCTCAACCATTAAGGTCAAGACATGAAGCTAGCACACATGGGTTGTTAGTGTCCCCTAGAATTCATCCATTTTAAATAACCAATTTAACTAATCTATAAATTTCATTGGAATTAAATTTAATTGGGCACATCATCCTCAAGGGAGATCCCAATCATACATATACTATGATAAACATTCATGGATACTATATGGAATGTATGACTGACCACTTACCTTTTATAATGTATCTCATTTATTTTCCAAGGGCCAGCAACAACTGTCAGGGACCATCCAAGTTCATACAAGACATATGAAGATCCTAACTCACAATCAAAAAGATCATAAATTAATTAATTATAACTAACTATAATTAGTTAACTAAACTTAAAAGATTATAAATAATTAAAAAACTAACAGTCAATGCATATAGCTTGAAGCCCCATTGACTAATACCATCACACTGAAACTATAACCAAACACTCACCAACAACCCATGACACATACTCAACCTTTAATTGATCATAATACCTAAGAAACGATATCAAAAAAACAACCTAAAATTTAATTTAAAGCAATAAATCATTATAAATTAACCACAGTGACATAACTCTATGAGACTAAACATGGAGAAGTGTAGTTGGCCTCATGGGTCATCCTTTTCCTTGAGAGAGAAAAATCCCTATCAACCATATCTGATTCCACCATGGTCTGATTGAATCATCCAATATTAGAAGAATATGGATAAAATAAAAATGTAGGCTAATGTAATTAAAGACTTGACTCAAGGATTCCAATGCATCTTAAGGCATTATATTCTAACAAAAAACAAGAAAGATCTCCCATGGAGTAAGGGATGAAGAGGAGGGAATACATGGGGGAGTTACTAGGATAAATGAGGGGAAAATGAGGTAAAAGTTTAAGTTTAATAGGGGAAAATGGTAATTTTCCCATTGTAATGAGGCACACGATTAGGACACCCGGTTAAGGAAACCGTGCACCAGCCATGTGTGATTCACTATTTGAACACCTCCCCTCTTGTACAGTTAAAGTTCATGGTTAGTAAAACCCTGAACAAACCATATGATCCCCCCTACACCTTTTCACTAATACACATGGTAATATAGGTCCCTCTTTTATGGTTAAACAAACCATGTTCCAGTATAAAATGAACCACACGATCATTACTAACCTTGCGGCAACCATGTATCTTAAGTTGTATTTTATCAAAAGTCCTATTTTAGTTCCCGAACCCCAATGAAGCTCTCAAAAACTATGATATACCTTTAAATCATCAAACTATGTCTAAAAACATCACTTTGATTCATTCCATCCTTTGGAGTTCCATTTTGAATCTCTAATTAAATTTTGAACAGTACTGTAACTGAAAATTCAAAATCATTCTGGAATTTTTTCTACTCAAAAAATAAAGGATCTTACACATATCATTATCTATGATATATATAAGGCCTATAATTTTATCCAAAGTTTTATAATTTCATCTTATAATGTTACATTATCATATAATTCTTATTTTAACACTATAAGTTTCAATATCACATATCATTGGTCATGATAAATTTTTTAATGTTATTACTATGTAATTAATGCATAACATTACTCATGTATTATATCATAAGCAATAATATCTATAAATTTATTCCAGTAATTAGAAAAAAATCTATTTTTTGAACTTTAAATTATGCAGTGATATCACTACAACACTACAATGATATCATCACCTATTTTTTGGATGAGATAACCATACTTATCACTGTCAACAATATCTAATATCATTTTCTATGATATCATGATTAATAACTTGATTTAATTCATGATAGAGACATATATAATATATATAGTGAAATTATCATATCACATCATGTATTACATATGTTCTTTATAAAATCATATTATTTTATAAAGTAAAATATTCTTCAATCCATCACTAATGATTTATCTAATTCCAATGTTTGACTTTTTGAAATAAAATAAATCAAAAATGCAGTGGAAATAAAAAACCCAATCCAAGATAATTCCTAAGAATTAATTAATAAATTCATAAATATAATAAATAAAGACATTTTACTTATCTATTATATCTATAACTCATGTAGTTGGTGATTATTACATTAAAACAATCAACTATTTCTTACCACAAATGGTAATCCACCATATATGAACTCTTTAAACACTTCATCAGTATCTTTATTATATCCCATGATATGATAGTATTCCTCATGGTTAAGGGAAAAATAATGAATAAGAGAGATTTAATAATGTGTAACTCAAAATATTGTCTTGTGTGTATAGTAATGAATCCATAAAGTCCCTTTTATAGAATTTATTTATTAAAGAAGGTTCCTTAAGGAGTCTGAGTGCTTCTTAAAAACATTGTTTGAAAAAAAAATTATTATAATTTTATTATTCATTACTTGAATGATCATTAATCACTTCAATGATTCAAATAAATTTTACATTTTAATAAATAAATCATCTAATGATGTATAAGCTGAATAAAATAATATCTTACATTGAAAAAAGTAAAATACCATACATGAAATATCTCTATAATGAAAAATATAACACTTAATTTGATACATATCATAGTTTGTGATATAGGCTTTAGTGGATGAAAATTATCATGATTGAATCATCGTATAATTATATTGAGGAGAATATCACTTCATTAAATGAAATAGGATCTAAGAGATGAATAATTTCTCAAATTCTCATCATGTTATGCCAAAAGGGAGTGAATAAAACTTTTTATAAAGGAATATTCTCATAATCATATCATTAAATGATTATTTTTTGGAGTTTATATCCATTTATATATACTATATTTATTAAATGAAGTATAATCCAAGGGACCAAGCATTTCTAAATTTATCATTGAGTTGTGGTGATGCGATATAAATTTTATAATATATTATATCATATAAAACATGGTTTAACTCATTTATACACATAATAAAATTATGTGTAAACCAAATAAATGAAATTATATGTTGATAGATCGAGATACCTAGCATCAACCCAAAAAATATATGTATTATTAATTATTATATATGTGGATTAGTTGAGACGACCTAGAACTGCACTCATAGATTCTTTGCTAGAAATAAAACTTTACACATATTATTTGATACGAAATGATTTGACCCTAAAATAAAATGTATATATTTTACATCACCTCTATAATTTAAAAAAATACTCATAAATTCACACAATACTATAACCTAAATGTTTAGTGCCTTAAAAATTAGATACATGGACAACTTATTTTACAACACTCTGAAAATTTCCTCATAGTTTCACCCCACTATACCCACTTATAAATATTTCATAAGTTATATTTTAGTTAAAAATTCACACAATCCTAGAACCCAAAGGTTTAGCGTCTTTGAAACTAGATACATAAACAACTTATTTTACAACACTATGAACATTTATCCATAGTTGTACCCCACTATACCCCCTTCTAGACATTTCATAAGTTACACACTTATTCATATCCTAGGGAATTGAATCATAAGAAATGTGTGAGATTAGATTCTCAATAAGGGTAAACATAAGAGATAACAATCAAAGATCGCAAGTGAACATAATATGAGCATGTGGGTTTGAGAACATAATTAAGGTGTATAACAACAAATAATCATAACCAAAAAAATATCATAAATCATGAGTCATGGTATAAATATTTTTTTATAAAAAATAAATGAGAAATATAAGTGTGGATATTTGATCCAATAATCATGAAATCAAAACCTAAGCATAAGAATATGGTCTATAAAAAATCTATAGAACCATAATATTATGAACATAATTAATCGCTCTAACAACCCTGAATCCTATAACCTAAATCCAATGGTTACTTTATTACGTTAGCATAGATACATGGGTTATAATCTTAAAGTAATGATTAGTTAATTAGTTTTAGAGAATCAAATACATACATGATACTCATTTTACATTGGGAATAAATTATAAAACATAAGAAAAGAAAATGTTTGGAATCCTTAAAACTCATTCAAAGAATTTTTCATTATAATATAGGTAAAGGAAACAAAAAATGGTGATCTCAAATGATCATTAAGGTTATTAAAAATCAAAAATATCATTATTAGATAATTCATAATCATTATAGTAAGGTAAATAACTAAAAAAACATGTCATTTAATTAATAATTTGAGCACAAAATACATCCATGAATAATATAAATGAAATAATATCATGGAAAAGAATAAATGAATTCTAAATTAAGAAATTTATTAATACTAGACATCATAATCTAATACATAATGACATATATATCATCAATTCCTTGTGACATGATAGTTTAAATGATTAGTAGGTATACACCAAAAAACCAATTTAATTTGGCTAACTAATTTATCTTATAAGACTACTGATTCATCGAGGGACTATCTATAATCGGGCCCCATCAATCACTACATATCCAATGCATTACTCATATATTCAATGATCAATTAAATTTATAAACAATATTCCTTAACAATAAATATCTATATTGAGTAAATAATAGGGATTTATCAATATTTCCTCAAGTCAATCAAATAATTTTCATATTAAATAACCATATATAGAAATGATATATGGTTTAGAAAATAATAATATCCATTATACAAATAATATTGATATTTAAGGGATATTAAATGTCCAATTATCATAAAAATTGAATGTTTCAAGAGGAGTAATGACCTAAACATTATTAAGGTATAAGAGATGATCATCAGTTCATCGAAAATATAGGTTTCGTAGTAAGACCATATCCTTTGGAAAAAATAATAAAAATAGAAGTAAAAAACATAAAATAATATTTCATTAAATATTTATATTAAAAAATCAATTGAAAATGTGTATAATAATAGAAATTGATAAAATTTTATGGTTGTGGGGAATTCTGTTAATGTCGTATATGTTAAAAAATATTCCTTTTGACTTTTTTTGTAAAATAAGTAAACATTTACCCTTTCGAAAGAAATTAAAAAGATTACATTAATAAATTTTAAAAAATTTAGTAGAACTTAGAACATCCTTAATAAATCATTTAAGTAATATAAATTACTTTTTTATAATAATTTTGAAAAAAATATGGATATGGAAGAAAGATATACCTAACTAAAAGGGAAATAAAATTTTTTTTTCCATTTAAACATTTCTTTTATTAATATAAGTTAAAAATAGAGGAAACTTTGTAAGAAAATATGAAAAAACCTTAAATATAAAAGTTTTAATAAAATTGATGGATCATATAAAGTATGGATGATATGATTTCTTCAATTAAAATTAAGGCAATCCCAAAAAAATGAGATAGTAAAATAAATTCTTTCCTATTTGGTAACTTTTAAATTATAACCCATTGAAAGAATAAAATTGAATTGAATAATTAATCACCATGAATAAATATTTATTCATGTTAAATATATCCATTGGGTAGTATATACACCCCATAAAAGTGAATAGGGGCATAATAACATATATATCTCAATGGAGTGTTAGTTGAGATTAAATTCATTACCTCACGCTTCCCTTTTTTTTAATGTGATTTAACCTATTTTATAAAGGTTTTAAGCATGTTATTAATTTATAAAATAACAATATTCATATTTATAACACCATATATTATCCTATTATAACATCTTATCACCCGTTCATTAATAATATTTCGTTATTATTATTATTATTTCAAGTATTAACTGTATCATTTTTTCATCCATGTTTTATCATGGAAGATCTAAGTATTTTGTATATGATATATTTACCTAATATATATAGTTATATTAAAGTCATAAATATCATACTTACTCATTATAAACATTTTTATAATCACTCTTTAATGTTGTACATGGAAAATTAACCGCATTGCTCTATGGCGACGGTAGGTTGTATGTACGCACGATTGATGATATCATTTCCTTAATGGGTGAAAGGGTAAGGAAGTGTGTTATATATTAACTTTAAATAATAAATATAATTTCATAATTATCATATATATTCATTAATTATATTATTATTATTGTCTATTGGAGTTGGTGATGAAAAAAATTACATCGGTTCGCTAGGCGGTAGTCTATTGTACACACAATCGATGGTTTTGTTTCCCATTTGATTGAGAAGAAAATGGAAAAATATTGTGAAATCAAAAAAAATAAAATCTAACTATATGGGATATAAATTTTTTATTAAAATTTAATTATTAACACATAATTTAAGGTTCTAAAATAAGAAGTAAAAAAGGAGTTTGGTGAAGTAATTACCTTTTCTTAAAAGAACTTGCTTTGGATATCTTATTAAGGACCCTATAGTTGGTCTTTTAGGAATAATATCACCTATATAATGTTTATAAGTATTTTTGGGATATATTTTTTTAGTTATTTATTGAGATAAATGGCTTTAGAGGTTTGAAAATCTGAGAGGATAAGGTGCCCTTTTATAATTGAGGTGAGTGGAACACTTATTTTTCTACATTTTTTTCAATAACCTCATGTAATTTTCATGGTCATATGGCTCCAAAATGGATCATGTTAGAAGGTTAAAAGGATAAGGTTAAAATAAAACCAACAAATATGGTTTAATAAAGTTTTTAGGTCATTTTTACACTTATATTTTTAGATCAACCTCCTGGTAAATTCATTTTTACCTTAACCGTGGTAATTAATTTTTACAATTTTTATTATTCATTATGACAAAATATTCATTTGAAATTATTAAATAATTTTAATTATTATGATTAAAAATAGGAGATTAATTTTATAAAATTAAATTAATATAATTTCAAGTATTTAATTTTAAAAAAATTGCAAAACCTATCGAAAAAATATTTTTCAAGAAATGTATTTTCAAGCATAAGATGATCTTATATTAACTATATGACTAGTAATAATCATTATATGGATTTAAATTCATATATTTAGATATATAATATATAAATTTAATTTAAATCATTCATCACTAAGGATTATTTTAATTGATTAAAATGGATAGATATTATTCCTTTTTATACAAAACAGTTTTCTGAAGAAGAAAAACTAGTTTTTTGAAAAATATAACTTTTTACCTCAAAATGATATTATCATTATTTATATAAAAATAATAGTCAATGAATTTTTAATTACTCATATTATAAAATATTATTAATAATAAAACTAATAATAGTTAAATACATAATTTTAAATTATTCATAAAATCTTATTTCTAAGGGAAATTATTAAAATTTCATTCTAGGATTATTTTGACCAAGTAAGTTCAAAATTGATATTCATCCTATCAAATTAGAATTTTTACATGAAATATTAATATTTAAATTGTATTATAGTTTTATTAAAATATAATTTCCCATTACTATAATTGAATCTTGGGTGTTACATTCTTCTCTTCTATAACAATTTCACCCTCAAAATTTTTATGGATATTACCTTCAAAATAAATAATGGTGGTTCTTATTCAGAAATTCATCTAGTTCCCAAATTTCTTACTCCATTTTATTATTTCTCCAAAGTACATTTAGTAGTCAAGTCTTCTTATTCTTTATTACTTGATCTCTAGTATCAAGAATATGGATGGTCTCTTCAATGTAAGATATATCAGGTTCCAATTCTATTTCTCAAGAGGTGAGCACATACGTTGTGTTTGTAATGTTCTTACATAACAATGATATATAGAACACATCATTTTATTTAGAGAGTCTTGGTGAAATTTCCAATTGATAATCCAGGGCTCCAATTATTTCCATAATTTAAAAAGGTCTGATGTACATGTGGCTTAGTTTCCCTTTCCTACAAAACCCTGTAACTCCCTTCCATAGAGATAATTTCATGAAAACATGATCTCCCACTAGAAATTAAAAAAAAATCATTTGGTTACCATCATAAAACTTTTCTAGTTTTGATCTAATTTAATATGAGTATGAATAGTATTTACCTTTTTCATTGTCTCCTCGACAAGTTTTAGGCCTACAATTTTTCTTTCACCAACTTCATTTCAACAAGTTAGAGTATGACATCTCTCACGATATAATTCTTTAGACAGTTCCATTTTAATACTTGAATAGAAACTATTGTTATATAAAAACTATTATAAAGGTAAATATTAATCTCGCATACCCTGAAAGACAATTGATAATGACCTCAAATTGTATTATAATGTTTCAATAGTGCTTTCAGACTATCCATCAGTTTGAGGATGGTAGTTGGTGCTCAAATGAAGCTCAGTATCAATGGACTTCTAAAGACTCCTCTATAATTTCGATGTAAATTGGGGGACACAATATGAAACAATTGAAATAGGTTCACTATGAAGTCTTAAAAATTCATTAATATAGATTCATTTGATATTCTCAAGAGGTAAATCTTCCCTTATAGTAAGGAAATGTGTATATTTTGTAAGGCAATCAACAATAACCCATATTGCATCATTATTTCTAGAAGTCTTTAGCAATCCTGTAACAATTTCTATAGTAATTTCATCCCATTTCCATGTAGGAATAGGTATAGTCTGAATTATTACTCTATGATATTGTCTCTCAGCCTTAAAATATTGATAAATAATGCATCTTGATAGATAATTATTAATTTCCGACTTTATGTTATCCAAGAAAAATTTTCCCTCAAATCCCTATACATCTTGGTGCTATCAGGGTGTATAGATAAATTTAAGCTATGAGAATCATCGAAAAATTTACTTTTTAGCATAGGTATATATGGAATACATAGTATATTTCCAAATTTTATAACTCTGTATTCACAAATAAAAATACTATCAATTCCCAATCATTCACAACTTTATTTTTCTTCTGAAAATTCTCATCATCTGATTGGGAACTTTTTATCATTTCCAATAATAATGGATTTGCAATCATTTGAAAAAGGAGTAATATATCCCTTTACTTAATAATTCACATATTCATATTTACTAGAACCAATATTATAGGATCCTCATAAATTACTATTATAAATTTATTTTATAGCCACAGATTTATAGCTATAGTTATAAGGACCATGGGTATAGGTATCAGATAGTCATGGGAATTTTATGGTACATGGTAATAGAAATCCCCCATTTCTACCTTGACCCACCCTACCCTCACGATCTTACTCCTCCATGAAAATATCATCCCCTAACACTGTTATCCAACCTTCCATGGTCCTCCTCCTCCTACACGACCACCCAACCTCCCCACAATCCCACTCCTCTAATGTGGCCACCCACCTCTCTACTAACACAACTCCAATGTGGCCTCCCTAGATACTCCTATAATGTGCCTATAATGTGGCCACACAACCTCCTCAAGATATTCCATATTCAAAGTGGCTCTAACATGGCCACCCCACCTCTCGAGATCCTCCTCCTTTGACACATCCACCCCCTGATCCTTCTTCTACGACACAACCACCCTATCTCCCCAAATTCTCACTCAAACCAAGCCCTACACTCACGATCCTCCTCCTCCCATGACTTCTCACTAACCCTATTCAACCAACCCTATTTAAATCCTACCTTACAATATTTAACATTTGAAGTCATTTAATCCTACTATTCTATCAAATTGTATCTGTATAAATGGTTAGTATTCCTATCATAGTGCATTTTTTTGGGTATATGGATAGTCGAGATTATAGGTAACATGCTATTTTTGTTGTTCCCATGGTCTTCCACTATAAATGGATTTCTATTTACCCCAATCTCCCTTGTAAACAAATTTTTATTCTATTATAATATGTACTTAGTTATACATTCATCCATATTTCTTTCAGGAATATACAATTTTATGCTTTTCTCCTTGTAGCAATGACTTTCTTGGATCACATGCTTATATTATGTCAAATTTATGACCTGTTTATATTTCATATTCTTCAATATTTATATTTATTTATGTTTATAGTGGTAACTAAAAATCATTTTATGTATTCCCTTTTCCAAATCGATCATACCCAAATTGTAGTAGTACCAATATTACATATAGATTATGGGCATAATAAGGTTTCCAGGAACTACTTCATGATATTTATATAATTAGGGTTTATTTTATAGCACTTACTAAAGAATTATTATATAAATTTGAAAATATTTTAGATGTTTTTCTCATTAATGAAATCCTTTTCTATGACTTATTTAAGCATATTTTCAATAATAAAAAAATACTTGTTATTTTTTAAACTAATTATCATATGTGATAAGTGTGTAAATAGTTTTTAATAAGTGAAATAAATAAGACACCAAATATTTTTTTGTTAAGGGATTAGTAGTTTTTAGTAAGTATAATTATTATTTTTTATTTCTTAAAAGATAATAAATATGGGGTATAAATTAATTATTTTTTGGAATATGATAATTTTCATGCATTTGTTATAGTTTTCTAAGTCTTTTTAACTAATATGTTTTAAACTAAGCTATATTTTAGTATTTATTTTTCATGGTATTAAATTTTACTTTTTTAGGTCACATGATTTATTATTTTTTTACATTTTTGTTTCATTTACCAGGATATATGAGAGTGTGACATTCCATTAAAAATCTATAGAAGTATTTTTTAAGTCAATGAGGTGTTATTTTATTCATGAATAATTATTGGGGATTAATTTTTTTAAAGGAAAATAATATATTTTTTATGAACATTCCCGAATTTTTATTTTTATTTTAATATTTATTTTAAATTTATAACACTTTCAATATTGTTTAAACTTGTTATGTGTTAATAGTGGTTACTTTAATAGGTTAAATTATTTCAGGTTTAATATTGTTTTCATTGATTATCCATTTTTTAAAGACTTTTCTTATGAAATAATATTATATTATAAAATAATGTAATTATGTTTTAATATATAAATGTGGTTAAGGAACCTGTGTATGTGTAGATTCATGTTATTTTCAGGTTGGATTCATTTTACATTCACGCTTAACATGATAATCGGTAAATGTAATTCTTGTTTGTGTATATTTTTTGTTAATTGTAAAAACTTATTCTCTGATATTTTGTTATTATTATGGGAATTTATTCCCTATGACTTGGCTATAATTCCAACCCTTCCATTTTTATATTTTTATAACTTTACAGTGGTGGATACCAATTTTTTTTATCCCCTTTTATATTCTGATCATGCCTGCCTTACGATAGTACTGATATTACCTAGATATTACAAGTATACTAAAAATTTTGGGAACTAATGCAATATTTACATCTCACTAGGGACTATTTGATAAAAGCCATTTAAAATTGTCTATAACATATATCAAATATGATAAGTACTTTTTTAGAAGTGCATCATGTTGAAAAAATAATAATTTCCTTCCACTTATTTAAATAATACATGTTGCAAAACCACTATTTTATGTTATTTATTTATTCAATAAGGTATGTTCTTGATAAATTACTTTGATCAATGCAATAAGATATATATTATCTGGAGAAATAATTATTTTTATATTATTTATATATTAAATAAGGCATGTTCTTGATAAACTACAATTATCAATCCGAGCAGGTATATATTTAAGTGGGAGTATTTGTTATTGTATAAATATATGTCCTTTCATGACTACTATTTTTCAAGATGGTATGTTCTTGATAAAGTACTATTTTTTAGGTAGGTATATATTCTTGATAAATAATACATGTTTTAAAAACACTATTTTATGTTATTTATATATTCATACAGGTATGATCTCAATAAATTGCTATAAGCAATGTAAGAAGGTATATATATTCTTGAGAATATATTATTTTTATGTTATTCATATATTAAATTAGGTTTTTTATTGATAAACTACTACGATCAATCTAATCATGTAAATATTCAATTGGGTGTATATGTTATTTTCTCAATATATGTCCTTTCATAACTACTATTTTTCTGTTATCCATGATTGTATGTTCCTGATAATTCTCCATTCCAAATGTGTTATAAAATCCTTGAAACTTTCCAAAAATTATTATCAAACATATCCTAAGTGTAAGTGTTTATTAAAAAATAGAACAATCAGCTTTTAAATTTGTATATATCATCACAAGTTTTATGTTATTTAAATATTATTCACATTTTGGTAAAAAAACAATTTATCAGTTTATTTTAACCACACAACCCATTAAATCCTTAACCTTTGATTTTAATAAAAAAAACATTTGAGAATTAGATTACAAGTACTCTACCTATTCCATGAAAGGTGATATCATTATTCTTCTTTGAAGTTTCTATGTCTCACCAGCCAAAATGAATGGATTTATCTTCATTTTAAGGATTATGTGTTCATTATTTGGTGTCTACTCAGTTTCTTCTTAGTGGGTGTCTTTATTGGAATTTAGGATTATTTGACACTCAACATGAGGTTTATAATGTTTTCATTTCATTATAAGTAACACCTTTTAGGGCTATATTGGACAATATAATTATTGAATGAAATAATCATAAATAAATATAGGGAAAGGGTCCATTTTCAGTAAGAAATATAGAATTATTTGTATTAAATAACCCGAGTGATAAGTGTTACTACTATTTTTCAATAATTTACATGAAATAAATTCCAATACTTACCTACCTATGCTCTCATTTTTCATTTCTTAGTTTTCAGAATACGGGTTGAAAGCAGATCTTGAAAATTTCTTGAATGCTTTAGTTAAATGTTAGGTGGATCATTTTGGGATAATAAGAACATGACTAAGACTCCCAGCTTTCATTATAGGTTTTTATGTATAGATTATGTGTATATATATATATTCTAATTATACATCTTGAAATATATATTCTTATATTTTCTAAATATATATATGTGTGTGTGTATATAGTGTGAATATTTATATTATTATTTATATCATATACATTTTTAATCTTATATATATTTCGAATATATTAATTTAAACCTACTCTTACTTTCTTCTTTAAAGCATATATATCATTAATTTTTTTAAATATATAGTGTGATTTTTTTGTTTAATAACCTACCGTTTCCCATTAAAATTCATAGTGGGATACTAGATAATGATTTCCCTTTCATTCACTTGAGGTGATTACCCACACATGAAGGTACTTTATCTCATAATTACACTAAAATTTCAGATTTAAATATAATTGAATGATTTTTATAGACCACCTGCATGTACTTCCTCTTCTATTAACATATTTAAATATTTTTACCAACAACCTAATTTTTTTTCATCGTCACTTCTTTTATAAGGATTTAAAAAATCCCCTATTAAAACCTAAAGAAGATAAAAAAAAGTTTGTTATTATACTTAAGAATACTTTATTTTAAAATGTAATATATTTATCCCAACATGTGAAAAATACTCATGGTAACTCATATAAAATAGATCACCTATTTTCTCTACATTTATAGTATTACATGTTGCTTCATTTTGAGTATATATTTTATGTTATCATGGAACATGGTTGATTTTATATTGGTAATAAATCCAATATTATTGTAGAATCATATTAATTTTATTATGATGACACTCAAATAAATTTTTTTAAACGTCATTTATTTATATCAAATTTCCATGTTTTGATTCCTTATTCTTTTTTTTTTGGAGTTTTATGCTTGAAATGTTCATTTGATGATCCAGACCAGTATCATATATTTTATTTAGTATGATGCATTATATATGAATTTAATGGATTCAAGGTTTATATTATTCATTAAAGTGGTTTTATTTTTTAATATAAACTATTTTATATTAATAAAATATTAGTGAATTTTATTGAGATATAATCATTTTTTAGGAACTATATGATCGCATCACGATTCACTACTTTATTTCACCCTTACATCACTGTTTTAAACTTGTTTTGTATTTAAAATTACAAATATTATCTCGAATTTCTCATCCCATTTGATTCAATTATTAAATTTTTATCACTATTAAAAAGGTAAATTATTCTAGTTTTGGTGATTTCATTGTAGGATGAGGTGATTTGGAGGGACGAAGATGATCGAGAAGGAAAATGGACCAAACTGCATGGAAGCTCAAGGATATATGTCCACTTTTTTGAACGTTTAGCAAAACATGTGGCTTAAAATGAGCTTAATTATTTTATTAATCTATATTACTTCATGGGATACAACTCATCTCAATAAGATGAAGCCTGGTTCATCCGTTAAGGGGGCCATTCGAACCAATCTGTCCAGGGGCAGAATCTGCACGAAGTAAAATATTTGGTTCTATATTTTGGATATATATCACGTTGTATTCTTCCATTGTCCGCAAAATTTAACATAGAGATATTAAAGATGATATTATACAAAGTTTCTCTTTTTTCCAAGTCGGGATAAGTCCATTTACCAACCCAAAACCATGACATGGTTTGTATATAGAAATATGGGTGCCCAAAACCACTTCCCATTTTGGCTGTAAATTGGTACATTGGGCACCTCATTTTCAAGTTCGACCAAGTAGTGAAGTGCTGCCATTTTGGAGTTCTAAAGGTGTCCTCTGATCAACTTGGAGGTTTTGTAACATTCTATACTCATAGGGGGTCTCTTAAAATAAGGATCACTTCATCGAAGCCTTCCTCTCCTTCTCATGTTGTAATATTTGTCTTTTCATAATAAAATAATTAGTTTATCTTTTATTTATTCTATTTTGCAATATTTTATTCACTTATATTATTCATTAATTTTTCTATTTGGTATGTAAATAAAAAGTATAAATGAGATTGGGTTCTACCCTTTCTAAACTTTTTCACATGCAAGACGTTTCTATGATGACTACGTCGCCCATAGAAGAGTAGTTTTCTTAGTAATCGATCGACCTCTTACCTTATCCATTTATTTATTTTGAATCAATGAGATACTTTAATTCAAATAATATAATCCATAAATTGTTTTTTTTTTATTATAAGAAACTAATTAAGCAATTTAACAATTAACACAAAAACACACGAGGTCGTGATTTGTGTAAATTGTGTTAGTGAAAACTTAATCGGTAAAACAAGACCACACGGGATAAATTTGTAGAGCTAAAATATAATCCATAAACACAATTAATCCTTATTTTCAAGAATATATATGTGACCTAATTTACCACTGACCATAAACTAGACTTTGAATATCAATCAAATCAGGGTGTTGTGATTGCATGTTCTGGAGCTAGCCTAGGGATTAATTCACTTCGTCTTTGTGGTAAGGTTGATTCTCATAGGGTTAGAGGATTAAAAAATTAGGGTATCATAATTAAGTGGATATTAATTTAAATTTTAAGGATTAATAAGTAATTGAAGAGGTATAATTAGATCGATTACTTCTTTTAAAATATTTTCTAAGAAACATATTCTTGTTGTGTCTTTTTAATCAAACTTCATTTCAAAAAAAAACAAAAAAATTTGCACTCTTCTTTCAGAAAACTTCTTATACTTTTATAAATGATAAAAAACCCACCATATTTTCAAGTATTATCTTTAATTTTTTTAATTTTTTTTCAAAATACCTTTAATATGTTGTCCTAAATTACTTCCTCCTTTGAGAGATGACTTTGGTTAGCCACTCTACTACACCTAAATAACCAGAAACTGAACATTATTTAAAAGCGCCCACAACAACGCATTTCAAATTGGTGTTGTTACCAAGGAGGAAAGTAATTATTTAAACCATTTATATTTATTCCTTTTATTTTTCATTTTATTCTTTTTTTATATTCTTTTTTCCTTCTTTACCCATTATTAATTTTTCTTGTTCTTTTGTTTTCATCTTCTTCTTCATTTTGGGCCATCAACTCAAACTTCTCATTTTTATTTTATTATGGTCCACTTTTCTTCTTTTAATTTTTATTTGATTTATGACACCATCTAATCTATAATATATCTTAGATCTTCACCCTAATATTTAATGTAACCTTAGGTATTGAATCATACATTCTCAGTCTACAAGAAGTTTTAACATTCGATCAGTTAGAGAATTTCTCCATTCTAGGAACACAAAAATTGGAAACACTTCTAAATAAATCATAAAATAAGAACCAATTGCTGAAAAATAATAAAAATTAACTTAATAGAACCATTCTATAATTGGATGCACCAAACATTAATTATCAACCAAATTGCATTGCATACCCAAATCTCAAATCAGACTTTGAACTGAAATTTGGGTTAATTCACCTTCTTACAAAGTTCCATGGATTATATGGTGAGGATAAAAACAAACATTTAAAATAATTTAATGTAACCCTTAAACCAATAAATGTATTTGAAGATCAAATAAAACTAAGAGCATTCACATTCTATCTTGATGGAGTTACAAAAGACTGAATTTATTATTTATAACCTGAAGATGAAACTTGTTGAAACGATTTAAAACGTCTTTTATTGTAGAGATTTTTTCCAACATCAAGGACCATGTTCATTCATATAGAGATGTTAGGGATAAAGCAAGTACAAGGGGAGTCAATTTATGAGTATTGGGAAAGATTCAAGAAGTTATGTGCAAGCTATCCACATTACCAAATTAGTGAGAAACTCCTCATCCAGTGCTTCTATAAAAAACTCACACCTATGGAGAGGAGTATGGTGGATGCCACAGATATAGGAGCATTGGTGGAAAAAAACTCCAGTAGTTTCACATGAATTTATTGACAAGATGGTACAAAAATCCCAAAAAATTTGCGATTGAAGTACACCATATGTTAGAGGAGTACATCAGATAAGTCCTTTCTCTCTTGAAAATCATTTGATTGATACTAAGTTATAATAATTGACCACTATGGAAAGGTATATTACTTTTTCTCAAAATACATCCCAACCCACTCCTATGAGGCCATATAGAATTTTCACTGAAACAGACCAACCAACTTATTGTTTCCCCCAATTACAAGAGTCAAAGGATTGTGCAGCAATATTCTCTGGGAGACAATATCATTAGCAACAACATCCACATACCCAAAAGAAGTATTATTCCTTTGAACTAACATATAGCCAATGGTGGAAGGATCCATAAAACATGAGGTATGTCTCTGGACAACAACAAAGGCCCCATTTTCAACAAAACTTCCAATAGCCTCTACCTTACTAGTAGGGTTTCCAACAATCCCAAATGAGATTTGAATCTCAAGAATCAAAAATCCAACAACAAGGGATTTCTAAACCAAAGGTAGATGATAATACTGATGTTATTTTCAAACAAATTGTTCTTAATCAACAGAATGAGCTAAATATTCAAGGTTCTAAATTTAGGGAGTTGAAGACATAAATGAGCCAGATTGCCACCCCCCTCCATGAGCTGGTAAGTAAGAACTCTAAAATTATTCCTTCTTAGCCTACTCTAAATACAAAGGGTAATTTTAGTGTCATCACATTAATAAGTGTGAATAAAATGAATGATACTTCTTCACCCACCATTCCATATGGATTCACCTCAACTTCGGATAATCTCCATTCAAGACCAGTAGATGAGAAACCAAAAGAGAAATAAAATGGTAAGAAAAAGACTAATTATGTTCCTTTTAAACCCCTTCCCTTTCCCAATAGGGTCTTCCAAACCAATAAGATGGCTGAGGAGGTGAAGAAAAAAGAGTTTTTGGACACATTCAAGCATGTGGAGATCAACATCCCTCTACCTGAAGCCATTAAACAAATCCCGAGGTATTCCAAATTCTTAAAAGAACTTTGTACCAATCGAAGAGGGAACAAGGGAAATGATAGGATCAATCTTGGAAGGAATTTATGAGCACTCATTACACTAACTCTAGCAATTCCAACAATGTGCAAGGATCTGGGGACATTCATCATCCCATGCACCATAGTGAAGTTTCACTTTTCTGATGTTCTGTGATTTGGGAGCTTCTATAAATGTGATGTGTCACTCTATATTCTCTTATTTATAGATTGGTGAGTTGATTCCTACAAGAGTAATGGTGCATTTGGTGAATAGAGTTATAGCATATCCAGCGGGAGTCCTTGAGGATGTACTGTTCGGATAAGAGACATGATCTTTCCAACAGATTTCTACATGCTTAACATGGAGCATGTTTAGATAAGTTCTCATGCTCCCATTATCTTAGGTATTCCTTTCATTAAAACTACAAAAAAACTATCATAAATGTTCATGAGGGTACACTTTCAATGGATTTTGGAGATGAATTTGTGATATTTAATATTCTGGACTCTATGAATTACCACTTATAGGACCATTCTATTTTTTTTATCTCCCATTTTGAACCACCGTATAAAAACCCCATAGAGTTTGATTTTCCTATGCTTAGGGAGATTATGAGTATTGGTTCTATTTTTATGTTTAATATAACTTCCACACTGATTTATAATGCACAACCCTCTCTTATATTTTATTTTGAAATGGATTCATATTCTGATTTTGATCATGTGAACTCTGATTATGACTTTTCTGTTGAGTATGACGATGGTTTTGATGATTTATTCTCTTATTTTGAGGATGTATATTCTAATAATGATGTTCATTGTGCACATATTTTAGTTCCTTAACTTTCTCCATCCATACATCACCCCCCTACACTATAAATCAAGCCATTTCCACCTAATCTCAAATACTCATACTTGTTAAGTGGTGAAAAATTACTTTTTATAATTTCTAACAATCTCCCTTTTGAACATGAAGAAAAACTTTTGAATCTATTGAGGGAGAACATTAGGGAAATCAAGTGGACCTTGGATAAAATATCTAGTATTATCCTCTCCATTTTCATGAATATGATTCTTTTGTAGGATGGTGCTAAACCGGTTAGGAATCCACAAAGGAGACTGAATCCAACACTTTTAGAGGTTGTTAAAAAAGAGGTTGAAAATTTTCTCGAGGTAGGTATAATCTATCCCATTTCAAATTCCCAATGGGTGAGTTCTATTCAGTTTATGCCTAAGAAAAGTGTTATTACTATTGTTAAAAATGATAAATAAAAGTTAGTTCTAATGGGGGTGAAAAATAGTTGTCATGTGTGTATTAATTATAGCAAACTAAATTAGTCCACTCGTAAGGATCATTTCCCCCTACCATTTATTTATCAGATGCTTGAGAGACTAACTAGGAAAACACACTATTGTTTCTTGGATGGATTTTATAGATATTTTTAGGTTCCTATATCCCCAAATTATCAGGATAATACAACATTCACTTGTCTATTTGGTACATTTTCTTACCAGAAGATGCTATTTGGACTTTGAAATGCCCTAGGTACCTTCCAGAGATGTGTGGTGATTATTTTTTTCTAATTTTATTGAGACCCGCATGGATGTATTTATAGATTATTTTACAGTGTATGGGTCTCCATTTGATTATTTTATCTCTAGTTTGGGAAAGGTTTTGAATTGTTGTATTAAGAAGAATCTGGTCTTAAACTTTGAAAAGTTTCATTTTATAGTATAACATGGGATTTTCTTTGGGCATGTAGTATCAGAACATGAGATAGAGGTTGATATATCTAAGGTAGATATTATTTCATCCCTAACCTATCCTTTATGAGTGCATGATGTTATATCTTTCCTATGGAATATAGGATTTTATCAGGGATTCATCAAATATTTTAGTAAGATTGTTCTTCCTATGTCATGATTGCTTAAAAAGGATTTTTATTTTTTGTTTTATTATTCTAGTAGGAATTCCTTTGATGAGCTAAAATAGTGTCTGACCACTCCACCTATCATATAACCTCCATGGTGGGATCTTCCTTTTGAGTGTATGTGTGACGCCTCCAACTTCACAGTCGGAGCTGTCTTATTTTAGAGGGTGGAGGGATGCTCACATGTGATTTCCTATACATCTAGGACATTTGATTCAGCCCAATAAATCTACACTACAACATAAAAGTAGTTTCTTACTTTCATATTTGATTAGGATAAATTCTATTCATATTTATTGGGCTCTAAATTAGTTGTTTTTTCTGACCATGCATCTCTGAGGTGCCTCTTGAAGAATCCAGATGCAAATCCTAGACTTATCTGATGGATGCTCCTTCATGAAGAATTTTATATTGAAATAAATGATAAGAAGGGGTCAGAAAACCTAGTGGCGGACCACATGAGTAGGCTTACTCACACACTAGAGGCTGAAACCTTGGACCATGTACCCCTTTGGGACACTTTCCCCAATGATAATTTTTATTTCATCTCAGGTACGCATCCTTAGTATGATGATTTAGTGAACTACCTTTTTGCATCTAAAATCCCTACAAATTTTAAAAAAACATCACGTCCAAAAAATAAAAAGTGAGTCTTGGTATTATGTGTGGGATGATCCCTACCTTTGGCGCATGTGTAGTGATCAAGTCATTAGGAGGTGTGTTCCTGATCATGAGTTTAAATCTATTCTGTATTTTTTTCATACACTTTCATATGGAGGACACTTTTAACCCCAACGGATAACTAGTAATGTTTTAGACTCTATATTATATTGTCCTAGCTTATTCTATGATGCTCATTTGTTTTGTATGTCATGCTCATGTTACAAACACATGGGAAAAAATTCTAGGAGACATGAGATGCCTCACCAACCCATATTATTCTTTGAGATTTTTTATGTGTGGTGAATTTATTTTATGGTTCCTTTTCTAAGTTATTTTGGTTTCTTATATATTTTGGTTTCTATTGATTATGTGATAAAATGGGTGGAGGATAAGGCCACCAAAACTGATGATTCTCATGTTGCAGTGAAATTTTTCAAAGCACAGATTTTTTGTTGGCTTGGAGTAACAAAGGCCATCATCAGTGACCAAGGGACACACTATTGAAATCGGAATTTGGCTTCCCTCCTTTGGAATTATGGGGTGACACAAAAAACATCAACACCATACCATCCCTAAACAAATGACTAGGTTGAGGTTTCAAATCATGAGTTGAAACAAATTTTGGAGAAGACCATGTAGCCGAATAGGAAGGATTGGAGAAAGGGCTTAGATGATGCACTTTGTGAATATAGGATGACATGCAAAACTCCCATTGGTATGTCCCCATTTAGGATTGTTTTTGGGAAATCTTGTCATCTACCCATAGAGGTCACGCATCGAGATTATTGGGCTATAAAGAAATTCAACTTGGATTTGGCCCAAGATGGAATTCAAAAGAAGTTGCAAATTCAAGAGCTTGAGGAGATTATATTTCCGTCATATGAGAAATCAAGGCTCTATAAAGAAATATCAAAAGAATCTCATGATAAAATGATCTAGAAAAGAGAATTTCATGTCGGAGAGAAATTCCCGCTCTATATTTCACGATTGAAGCTAATTCCCTGTAAATTACATTCTAGATGGTTATGTCCTTATGTTGTGTCTAATTTTTTTCCTTATGGTGTAGTGGAGATAACACAAGAGGATAGTGGAAGGATCTTTATAGTTAATGGGAAATGTTTGAAGCAATACATTGGGAGACTTTCTACAGATGTAATGGATTTCATCACATTGCATGATCCCATTATCCCTTGAGAATATCAGGTTATTCCTAACCCTCTCACTTTTATATTATTTTTACTAATTAAAATTCTACATTTAATGTGCACATATCATCTCATGGGTTCACATTTAGGATAATGCAATATTTTAAGTGTGGTTGAGGGTACCTTTTAGTTTAGTAATTTCAATTTTTTTATTCTTTTCAAAAAAAATCTGTGTTTCTAAAACTTTTGAGATAAAATGATTCCCATCACTATTTTGAAATCCATATCAATAAGTTAAACAATTTATCCCATGAAATTGAGCTTAAATGAATGCTGAAAAATGACTTTGTTTTAAGTTCAAATCTTAAGTAATTTCATGAAAATTACTCTGAATTTTGAATCTCATGCCCTCACTGTCTTTATATTTTAAATAACTTTTCTGTGAGGCTTCTGAACTATTCTTTTAATATTCTTTACATTTACCTCACTTCTTGAGAGAACCAAACCATGCTTGATTTAACCAGAATTTTATTTATTTCTATCAAAACTTGAGGGTTTGAGGTACTTATGCTTTAAATGATTGAGGCATTTATTTGGTATTAAATCCCTTATTTCATAAGAATCCTTTTTATAATGGCCTAACTTGAACATTTAATCCTTGTATCCCTTATAATTCATGAATATCCTATTAGGATAGCCATATTACAATCCAATTTTCCCTATCCAACCAACTCTTGAAGTAAAATTCCATAATATAGTTGACCTTAAGTGTAGGGGAATCTATCTTGTGTTATGATACCACATTTTGTGATACTTCGGGTGAAAAATTAATTTATGAATAGATCTGTTTTCTGCTGAAAAAAATAATTATGTTGAAAGTTGTGCCTTTTATGGATCATTCATGATAAGGGAAGTTTTTCCTTTCTGTAGATTCTAATAGAGAAAGAAATTTGTGCCTATATGGAGCTGTCAATAAAATCATGTTTGAGAAGATTGACATTTTATCTTCCAAAATGTTGAATGGTGTGCACATTCCTTTATTTTTTAGGATGATGAACACAAATTGATGCTAAGGGGATTGATGAGGAGACCATATTTAAGTGAAAATTAGAATAATGATATTTTTATTAAAAAAGATTCAAGCTCTCCTCATTCATCTTGATAATTTTTTACATTTAAATCCTACCAATCGAAACCCATAGAACAACTCTAAAAAGTCCTCATGATAAACATATGTCCCTGACTCACATCAAGTGGTGATGTAAGAATTTAAAAAGCCTATGGTGACCCTTGTATGATTTTGGATGAGAAAGACATTACTGAAAAATTTACATATATGTGATAAGATAAAATTAAAGATAGATAAGTTTTTTTGTTCATGAGAGGAAAAATGAATTGGAAATATATTAAATGATATGAATTAAGAACTTGAAATAATGGTTTTTTGAGGAGGTATGATAACTTTTGTTTCATGGTTTGGAATTTTTGAATATCAAGGATATGTGTTTTAAATTTTGTTTTGATTTGATATTGATGTTTACTTGTCATAATTTTTTATAATACATGATATGAGGTTTTTCCCAGGAGTGAAAAAAGGTAAGTGTGGGGGTGTGACCGCATCACGATTCACTGCTTTATTTTACCCTTACATCTCTATCTTTAAATTGTTTTGTATTTAAAATTACAGATATTATCTAAAATTTCACATCCCATTTGATTAAATTATTAAACTTTTATCACTATTAAAAAGTGAAATTATTCTTTTTTTGGTGATTTCGTTGTAGTAGGAGGTGATTTGGAGGGATGGAAATGATTCAGAAAAAAAAATGGGTCAAAATCCATGGAATCTTAAGGACATATGTCCAAAGTTTTTAACATTTAACAAAATATTTGGTTATAAATGGGATTAAATTTTTTGTAACTCTCCACTACTTCACGGGATATAACTTATCTCAAGAAACCGAAGCCCAATTTATCTATTAAGGGGGCCATCCAAACCAATATGTTCAGGGAAAATAATCTACACGAAGTCAAATATTTGGTTTTATAATTCAGCCATATCTCATGTTGTATTCCTCCATTGGATACAAAATTTTACATAGATATATTCAAGATTCTAACCTAAAACTTTTCTCTTTTTACCAAGTCGGGATAAGGCCATTTACCAACCCAAAACCAAGATACAAATAGTATCTCAAAATATGGGTTCCCAAAACCACTTCCCATTTTTGGATATAAATTGACACCATGGGAACCTCATTTTCAAGTTAGATCAAGGAGTAAATTTCTACCATTTTGGAGTTCCAAATGAGTCCTCTCATAACCTTGGAGGTTCTAAAACTTCCTATACTCATAGGGTAGGCTCTTGAAGCAAGTATCCCTTCATTGAAGCCTTCCTCTCCTTCTCATGTTGTAATATTTGTATTTGTTTATAAACTTCATAGTTACTATTTTATTTCTTATAGTTTCCTATGTTTTATTCACTTATCTTATTAATTAATATTTCTCTTTGGGAATGAAATCATGAGTAGAAATGATATTGGGTTCTACCCTTTCTAAACTTTTTCACATGCAAAACATTTCTATAATGACTATGCTGCCCATCGAAGAGTAGTTTTCTTAGAAATCAATCGACCTCTTACCTTCTTCATTTATTTATTTTGAATTAATGATATACTATTATTCATATAATATAATCCATAAATTGAGTTTTTTAATTATAGGAAACTAAGTAATAAATTTAACAATTAAAATAAAAACACGCAAGGTTGAGATTTGTGTAAATTGTGAGAGTGAAAACTTAATCGGTAAAACAAGACCACACGGGATAAATCTGTAGAGTTCAAATATAATCTATAAACTCAATTAATCCTCATTTTTCATAATGGATATGTTCCCTAATTTACCATTGACCATAAACTATACTTATAGTATCAATCAAATTAGGGTGGTGTGATTTCATGTTCTCGAGCTAGCCTAGGGTTTAATTCACTTCATCTTTGTGGTAAAGTTAATTCTAATAGGGTTTGAGGGTTAAAAAATTAGGAAATCATAATTAATTGGATATTAATTTAAATGATAAATATTAATAAGTAAGTGAATAGGTAGAGTTATATCGATTATTCCTTTTAAAATATTTTCTAAAAAACATCTTCTTGTTGTGTCTTTTTAATCGAACTTCATTTCAAAAATAAAAACAAAAAAATGAAATCATCTTTCAGAAAATTTATTCTAGTTTTATAAATGATAAAAAACCCATACTTTAAAGTAGTATGTTTAAGTTATTTAATTTTTTTCAAAATACCTTCAACATGTTGTCTTAAATTACTTCCTACTTTGAGAGAATTCTTTGCTCAACCACTCTGTTGTACCTAAATAACCTGAAACCAAACATCATTTCAAAGCACCCACAACAGTGCCTTTCACTATAATATGAGTGTTATAATCCATTTTAAAGTTTTTTTTTCAAAAAAAACCAAACATAAGTGACTCAACTTTCTTCAATATTATTATTGACTAGATAATGTTATTATTATAGTGTACTAAACAATTTTAATATCTAATAATAGAAGTTATTTTAACTTAACTAATGTTAATTTTCCAATTATATTTCTATCCATGTTAACTAGTTTTTGTTGTGAATATCATTAGATGAAACATTTATTGTGATGAAAAAATATAAGTCAAAGGATTATTTCTAGTCATTTATCATATTTCTATTTTTCACTGATACAATAATTTTGGTTCCCATTAGTGTTTGTATTTTGTGGGGGTAGTTTCAAATACAATGTTTTATTATTGAATGATTATTTTTTTTTTATGTCAACCCATTTATTGGTGAAAACTAGAATCTAAAAATTATAATAAATTTAATTAAAAAACACCTATTGTTGGACCCTTTGTGAGATAGTTTTTTTAATAATCACAAAACATGACAATTTACAAATCATGATAATTCACATATTATGTTTTAAGTAATGTTAATCATGTTAGTGAATATTTATAAATGAATAGAGAGTATAATGCATTTCAATAAGTCAATAAATTATGGATATTTGTGTTTCAATATATTTACATGTAATTATGAATTTCACTTAATCTGGTATTGTTCTATATAAGACATACACTGTAAGTTTTTTAAAGTCTCTGACACTGATTGGTTCAAGGGAGTCACTGATGGGTGACACACCAATGAGGACTCACCGATCGAAGAAGATTCCAATGTTGGACTCACTAATAGAACAAATGACACACCTATGGACAAGTCATTGATGATCAATCACACCGATAGTTCAATCAACTCACTGGCAGGTGACTCACCGATGGGAGACTCATCTATAGTTGAAAGTACTTACCGATGGACGAGTCACTAATGGGTGACACGCCGATAGTTCAAAGTACTTACCGATGGACGAGTCACTGATAGACGACTCACCGATGGGTGACGCATCGATAGTTCAAAATGAGTCACCGATGATGACCCACTGATGCCCAAATAGAACGATAGTACAAATGACTCACTGATGCCTAGAGTCACCAATAATGATAGAAAGAACTCACCAATACATAGAGTCATTGAGGTCGATACCAATGCTATTGACTCACTGATACTTATAACTCACTAATAGTCATAAATAATATTTTTATTTTATTAATTTAACTTTATATCTAACGGTCATATTTAGACAAATTAATGCTTCTGACATTAATTAATCACGTTTGTAGGATATTTAGATTATATTATTAGGAACATGCTTATGGGGAGATCATTATGTCCTCTAGGCCTCAAAGTATAAAAGAATTACCAGCTAGATCATTCTTAATAAAGAAAAAATTGAAAATTTCAGAAGAGCACCTGAAACTCTTGAGCATACATTCAAAACCGAAGAAGTGAAAAGGAAGAACATACAAGGACATCAAAAAATTGAGCTAATCCTGCTGAGCATACCTGAACATCTTTTGAACAAGAGGTTGAACATCTCATACTCCTAGAAGACAAAACACAAAAGCTTCGACACTCTGTTTTGGATTCAACTTCTAGAAGAGGACTCGAACTTCAATTCCACTTCATCAAACGAGTCTAGAGCTGCACTACATAGCACAAAGAGCCTTCAAAACCTAAATATACATCTTTAGATCTATTGTGCTCATTTATTTACATTTCTGAGCAGTGTGTGTATCTGTCTGTTGCACACACACTGACTCATATGCATAACTGGAGGATATTTGATATTCTAAATATCACACTCTATTTATCCATTTATATCCCACGTATAACTATAGAAGAGGTCATGTGTGATATGTTTGTTGTTTTTTTCCCATGAAGAACTATGGTAGAGGTCAAGTATGACCTAGAAATCCTTGTGTGCTATTGTGAACCCCAATCTAGGGTGTGGATCAAACTTGTTTATTAATTTAAACTATTTGGTGGCAGGTGATCACCAAGTGGAGAGGACTAAGTCTCATCTTGAGAATGAACCTCTTATTTTAAATTATGTTGTTTCTATTTTTATTTTCTTTTAATATTTTATATAAAAAAAATCATTCAAATAAAGTTAAACTCTGATAAATAGTTTATCAAGTGTTTATTACAATTTTGACCAGTAGGTCAATTTCAAAAGTTATATTAATATTTAGGTTAGTATAACTGAGAACTAATAAATCTCGTGAGAAATTAATTGAACATTCATGACTCTTATAAATTCAATAAAAACTAACTTGGATTATTTTTTTAATTGGGAAATTTTTCAAAGTACCAATCCTTAACAAAAATTTGTATAGGAATTCAATTAACCCCCCTCTTAAGTACTCTACTCCGACCAACATTTGGAATCATAGGTTCTTCTAATTTTTCATTTTTCAAAGCTTTTTCAAACTTTTTCAACTGTTATTGTAGTTTTATTTCAAAGATCATAAAATTTCTATGAATACTAAATTTTTATCTCTTTGAAATCTTTTCCAAATTTATATTGTGGACAATAGATTAGAAAGATCTGCTACAAATAGACCACATTTTTTCAATAGAAAAAATTATGCTCAGTGGAATCTTAAAAATAAAAATACATTTAGAAAGCATGGGATTTGAAATATAGACTACTATTGAAAGTAAATATGCACTCACTATACTGTTGTAAACACTTGGGTGAAGCTACCAAGACTTCCAATAAAAAACTGTGAAGAAATGAATTCTCTATATTGTGCACTAGGAGATGAATAATTTGATCGCATTTCTTCCTATAAAAATAATCATGAGATTTGGTACACTTTATCTGTTTCCCATGAGCAAACAACTAATGTGAAAGAGATGAGATTAAATTCTTATACTCTTAAATATGAAAATTTTAGAATGAATACTGATAAATCTATTTCTGATATGTATCTCGGGTTCAATGAAATTATGAACATCATGATTTCTTTAGGAATAGTTTTCACAGCAAAGGAACATATCATGAGGATTCTACGATGCTTACCAGAGAGATGGTGAGGGACATCAGTATCTATAAGAGAATCATGCAACATTGATAAACTTCCAGAGAAGGAATTAATTGAAAAATTAATTATGTATGAAGAGGAACTAAAGGTGAATCAAGAGGATGAAGAGACAAAGAGGAAATATGTAGCCATCAAGACTACCACTTCCAAGATCAAAGATAAAGAAAAAGTTCAAACTGCTTTTGAGAGTACAAGAAGTAAAGAATTGTCTTTATACAGTGATGAGGAAATGGCCCAGCTGACCCGAAGATTCGGAAAATTTTACAGAAAGAAAAATTTCTTCAAGAAACCAAACTACAAAGGAATATATAAAAATAAAGGAAATTGGGAAAAGGATTGGAAGAAGCCTAACAAATCAGAAGAATTGGTTTTCTATGAATGAAAACAGAGAGGGTATTTCAAATCTAACTATCCTAAATTAAAGTATAAAAATTAGTATGAGTATAAATATTGGAAATATAAGAGAGAAATGAAGGACACTTGGAGTGCATCCGAGGATAGATCCAGTGAATATGCTTCTTCTCGGAATGATAAAGAAGATATTGAAAACATGTTCTTTTTTAAAAATACCTCAGAGGTACTCTTAAACTCTCCTATACCTAAAGATTATTATTCTAGAGATGAATCTGAATCTGAAAATATGAAAAATGATGAACTGTTTGAGTATTGTAATATTCTAGAAGAAACTTGTAATGAACTGAAGGATAAGTATAAATCATTAAAGAAACAGCATGGACTCTCTACTAATATTAAATCTAAACTTACTATTGAGAAATAGAAAAATGCATAACTGATAAAGTAAAATAATGAACTAAAGTTATCTAATGAAAAATTAAAGAAGGATCTCGAAAAGTTTACTAATGGGAAAAAACACTTACTCAATTACTTGGTAAATAGATAGCTCATAGGTATAATACTAGAATAAGATATCAGTGAGGTTAAAGAAATTTATCTAAAACACATTTTATAACTAAATCTGGAAAATATACTTCTCTATCCAAAAAATCAAGATTTTACTGCAAGTTCCAGTTCTGAAAAATAATTTATTGCATTAAGTTTTTTTGGACCAAATAAAGTTTATTTTTCAAATACTTTACATTCTACATATAGGAAACCCATAAGAAAATTGTGGGTTCCTAAAGCATTTCTTACTAATGTTTCTAGACCTAGACAAATATGGGTACCAAAATCTTTTCTTGGATGAATTGTTTTGTAGGTAAACAGCCTAAAGAGTTCCTATATAAATATTTAGTACTTGGAAAGTGGTTGTTCAATAAACATGACAATTGATTACCCAATATTCAAGAATCTCACCAAGATTGATGGAGGATATTTCACATTTGGTGACAATGGTAAAGGAAAAAATCATCAACTTAGGCCAGATGGGTTACCCTAACTCTATTTCAATTTACAAAGTACTTTATATTGATGGATTAAAATATAACTTGTTTAGAATATCTCAATTGTTTGGTGATGTATTTAATGTTAAATTTTAAAATTATTTATTCCATTTTTTATGCTAAAAATAACTTAGTATTTACTACTCTTAGAAATGATAATATGTATGCTGTAAATTTAGACACACTAGCATCACAGAATGTTTCCTGCCTAAGTGCCTTTCACAAAGAGTCTTGGATCTATCATAGAATACTAGGACATTGTAATGTACACTCCCTTAATAAATTAACAAGAAACTTTTTAGTTAAGGACCTTCCCAAAATATAGTTTCCAGACAAAAGAGTGTTTAATCCTTGTCAAAAAGAAAATCAACATAAAATATCATTCAAAATAAAGAAATAAGTTACAACTTCTCAACCTCTTGAGTTGGTTCACATGGAATTGTTTGGAACATATATAGTTTCAAGTCTCAATGGAAATCACTATGTTTATATTCTTATAGATGAATTCTCTAGATATACATGGTCCTTTTTCTTAGCTCACAAAAGTAAATCTTGATCTCATTTTTTCAAGTATTCTATGACTGTATAAAATCTTAATGGACCTAAAATTAAATCCTTAAGAAGTGAAGATGGTCATGAGTTTGAAAATAAATACATTTAATCTTTGTTATTACAAAATGATTATAGGCATAAAATTTCTTCCCCTAGGACACCTCAACAGAATAGTATAGTAGGAAGAATAAATAGAACCCTACAGAAAATTACTTAGATTGTGCTCAATGAATATGACATAACAATTTATTTTGGGTTTGAAGCTATTAATATAGCTTGTTATATAATAAATAGAGTCTTGATTAGACCTATCCTTAGGAAAACTCCTTATAAGTTATGGAATATTAGGAAACCCAAGGTAAATTATTTTAAAGTGTTTAGATGTAAAGTTTATATTCTAAACAATAAAGATAATCTAGATAAATATTCCTCCAAAATTGATGAAGGAATATTCCTTGTATATTCAACATCAAGAAAATCATATAGAGTCTTTAATAAAAGAACTAAATGTGTAGAGTAATCTGTACATGTCAAGTTTGATGAAACAGATCCACATGAACCTAAGACCTCACTAAGGAATCTTGAAGAGGATATGTCCAATTTGGACATCAATGCTAAACCCTCTGACCATTTTATAAAGGAATATGTAAAACTTCTAGTTCTATAAATTCTACAGATTCTTGTAATAAGGAACCAGAACCAAGTGATGAACCTAAATTAACTAGCCATATTTTTACTAGACCAACTAGAACCCTTAAAAACCATCCCTTAGATGCTTTTTGGGGGGATTTAGAAAGAGGAACGCAAACTAGAGCTTCCTTGAGAAATTAGGTTGAACATCAAGCATTCTTGTCACAACTTAAACATAAAAATATTAATTATGTAACAAATGATGAATTTTGGGTAATGGCTATGAAAGAAGTCCTTAATAAATTTGAGAGAAATAAAGTATGGAAGCTTTTTGGTAGACCAAAAGACACATTGACTATAGGAACTAAATGGGTGTTTAGGAATAAAGTAGATGAATCTAGAAATATAGTTAGAAACAAAGATATATTGGTTGCACAAGGCTATAATCAAGAAGATAGAATTTATTATGAGGAAACCTTTTCACCAATAGCTAGTATTGAAGCCATTAAAATCTTACTTTCCTATGCAGCACACTTGGATTTCAATCTTTATCAAATGGATGTCAAAACTGCATTCTTAAATGGTTATATAATTTAGGATGTTTTTGTTGAACAACCCCCAGGTTTTAAAAATCAATATTTTACAAATCATATTTTCAAATTAACTAAAGCTTTGTATTGTTTGAAACAAACTCCAAGAGCTTGGTATGATAGGTTAAGTAAATTTATTATTTCTAAAGGTTTTAAAAAAGGAGTTTCATATCCTACTCTATTTATAAAAATAATTTCTAAAGATGTTTTAATAGCTCAAATATATGTAGATGATATTATCTTTGGTTCTTCTAAAAATTATTTATGCAATAATTTTTCAAAAATGATGCAAAGTGAGTTTGAAATGAGTTTGATGGGTGAACTTAAATATTTTCTTGGATTTCAAATATTTCAAAACAAAGAAGGTATTATTTTGAATCAAGGGAAATATACTAAAGATATTTTTAAAAGATATGGATTTGATGGAATTAAGAGTAGTGAAACACCTATGAGCTCTGCTTGTAAGTTGGATCTTGAAGAAAATGAGAAATCTGTTGATCAAACTACATATAGAGGAATGATTGGGAGTTTTCTTTACTTGACTGTTAGTAGGCCAGACATCATGTTTAGTGTGTGTATGTGTGAAAGATTTCAACTAAACCCAAAATAGTCACATTTAAATGTTGTTAAAAGAGTTTTCAAATACCTCAAATATACAACTAATTTAGGATTAGTCTACCCAATAGGACAACCTTTTTATATGGTTAGTTATTCTGATGCTGACTTTGGTGGGTGTAAATTAGATAGAAAGAGCACCACTAGAACATGTCAATTTTTAGGAAATTCTCTAATTTCATGGTGTAGTAAAAAATGAAACTTTTATTGCATTATCAACTTCTAAGGTATAGTACATTGTTGCTGGTAGTTATTGTGCACAAATTTTTTGGATGAAACACACTTTATTTGACTATGGATTTCAATTCATACATATCTCCATAAATTGTTACAATACAAGTGCTATTATAATTTCTAAAAATATAATTTCTCATTACAGAACAAAACATATTGATGTAAGATATCCCTTTTTAAGAGATAATTATCAAAATGGTGATATAACTCTTGAGTTTATTTGGAATGAACATCAACTTAATAACATTTTCACCAAACCCTTAAACTCTAAAATAATGAGATACATCAAACATTAACTAGGAATGATAAATATATAAAGACTATCTGACCTTATCCCTTTAGAAAAATCTATTTTTATATGACATTGATCACTATGACACCGATCGTGTGAAACCAATTGTGTGAAACTGATCAGGTGAAACCGATTGTGTGAAACTGATCAGATGAAAATAATCAAGTGAGACTGATATCGTTAGAGTGAAACTGCTAACGATAGAGACCTTTTAGTAAATCTGTTTGTCTATATCTTTTAAGTAAAATGACATAGTTTCTTGTTTTTTTACCGTTATTCTAATTTATATTTTTACAAAGTACAATCACTAAATGATAAAATTAAATTGATCCACGCTAATTCTACCCTTCAACCTTTCACTACCCACTCTAACTTCGAACCTTTGACCTTTTGACTTCCTTCTTCGAACCCAAACCTAGAGAATAGAGAGTACAAAGCGTTCGATGGAAGGACCAAGTGAATATTTTTCGTCCAAGCATCAAAGAGGATAATCAAGTAGTGCTGCAAGTTCTGTGAATCCAAAGTTGGGAAGCTTCATAGTGACTCCTGATAAAGAAGTGTCTGCCGAATGGTTATTGTCAAGAAATTATCTCTTGCTGAAAGTTTTGGAATCACAAGTTTGTATTAGCTGGTTTGAAGACAAAGAGATACATTTCTATCTCAAGATGGTACACCAATTTTATCTCTTCTTGGAAGTGTTTTTGAATGGAGTTGAGGATTCTCAGATGAAATCAGTGGTAAAGGGAAAGGAGTTCTCATTTTCTTCAATAGAATGGGATGAATGCTTGAAAATGCTACATGAGGGAATATTTGATGTCTACTAGGGAAACATTCCACCAACTTCAGATTTATTTTCTTATGCATTGAAGGAGTTAACTATAAATGAGGAATAAAGAAGAGCAATAGCCTCATAATTAGATGGAGAGGCCAGAATGCTATTTAAATTTATCCAACACCAAATATTCCCAAGAAAGGTATATTTTGATTTCTTAAAGTATCAGGATGTCTTCCTAATTTACTTGTTGAAGAATTAGGTGAAAGTGAACCTATGTAGGTACGTTATGGTTCAAATTTGTGAAATGATCAAACCATATATAAAAGAAACTTGTCTATATTAACTAAGGATTATTTACACAATGTTGAAAAGTCTAGGATGTGTGGAGGATAAATATGAGGTGATTACTACTTGTAGTGTCTTTTTCCTACACAAAGACGTCTACAAAATGATGAAAATAAATTGGAACCCATGGAGGATAATTTGGGTAGTATATGAGGAGAAATTGTATGAGGATTATAATCCCATTGATCATCTTACTAGACTAAGTGATCAAGCCGATCCAAGTCTTAAACCTGGTGAATAGGTTGTGTATTCAGATGAAGAATAATTTGATCCTGAGCTACAAAGATAAGAGGGGTCTCCTATAGATGATAAGAGTGGCCCAGATATTTCTGAAATCCCTAAAGAAATGTCATATGGACCACCAAGACCACCATTAGAATTTCCCTCTAATGAACCTTTATTAGATGATGATGAGGAAGAGACTGAATTCTCAAGAGTTGAAGGTTATGTGAGCAGGACTGATAATGATGATAAAGATGAGGATGATGATGAGGATGATGATGGTGAGCATGTGAGTGACTCGATAAAATCTAGACAAGATGTAGTCAGTTAAAGTGAGAAGTTTGTGCATAGAGATGATGATGAGGCTGATAGACAAGATGATGTTGATCCTGAAGGATAGGTTGATGTTGATGGTGTTGATCATGTTGAAGGATATGTTGGACATAAAGATGGAAATAACCACCCTGATGATTCTCAAGGAATCATTTAGGAACTTTTTGATATTATGGATGGAGGTCAAGAGAAAGAAGCTGATGTTCAGATTGTACCTATGCCTCAGGATGAGGGGGATCCTCAAGTGGCTGGAGGTCAAGAAGAAGAATCTCAAGTGGTTGGAGGTCAAGAATAATAAGAATATCAAGTTCAGATTGTACATATTCCTTAGAATGAGGGAGAACCTCAAGGTAGAAGAGTAAAAATTGATACTGTAGAGCCTAGAGATTGGGATTGTACTAATGAGTAGAATAAAAATACAGGATATATCCTGTTTGGGCTGGATTATGATTCAGATGAGGATATGTTAGCTCCTCATGCTATGCAAGATGATGTGGAACTGACTGCTTCTACTTCACCTGCTTTACCCACCAGTGATGGGCCTATTGTACCTTTAGTGCCTAGTGACTATGTCACCAAGGCTGATCTAAAACAATTCAAAGCTGATGTTTGTGAATCTGAAAGATACTCTATTGAATTTAGAAATGAATATTCTACTTCTATGAGTATTTCAGAGTCAGATGCTTCTATGATTGCAAGAATTTTAATTCATGAGATACAGTCCAATATTATCACTACAGTCGAGACCATTGTGAGAAATAATTCAGTGATGTGAGAAGAAGTGAAGAAAATGGGTCATGAAATGGTATCCTTATCCAATGATTCCAGAACCACACTTGGTGGTAATATGAAGGTTCTTAGGAACCTTTTTACACATCTACTGAATGAAGATTTGAAAAAGTTGAATGAGGATATTGGAAAGATGATTGTTGGAGCATCTAGTTCTACCGTTTCCAAACCTGCAGTTAATATGGGGCCTTTAGGATTGTGATGAGAGAATATTTAAAGTTCATTAAGAATGAATCTGATAAATAGACCCGTTACAAAGTGAAACAAAATAGTGACCTTGTTTATAACATGGTGATACAATGTGAAAATGAAGTAACTGTTGCTCAAAAGGAGATCAGGGAGAAAGTGGAAAAGTACTTTTCTAAAATCTACACAAATCATGAGTTTAATAACAACTTTAAGTACTTGTATGAGAACCTTAAGATACCACTAGTGATTTAGTCATTAAAGAAGCAAGTGATCTAGTTTAAAGAGTTTACTCCCACATTGGATAAGTTCATGGAAAACAGGGAGGATTTCAAGAAGGCCATGCAGTATGGGGGTGAAATCATCAATGATTTTATCAAGCTTTTGAATCAATACCGGCATGTATAGTATGAGGCTATAATGGTCCCTACAGCTTCTTCCATTGGACCTAGTCCACTACCTCCTGCTCATATGTTAGTGTCTCAAGCTTTATCTCAGATTAGGCCAGTGATCCAAGAGCAGCCTCCCAGTCGTATTTTGTTAGAGTAGAGACCAAGCCTTGCATCTACTATTCCTACAACTGTTTCTTTACCTGGTGTAATCTTTCAACCAAACCATCCTATATCAACAAAACTACTTCTAGACCCCAATATTAACCCTTTAGACAAAGGGAATCTTCTCAAAATCCCAAGCCTTAGTTGTGGATCATTCTTTGATAAGCCTCTGTAATTTTATTTTTGATGAGTGTCTTTTGATGTTTGTACTATTTTGTACTTTAATAAATATCAATTTTACTTTCATGTGCTTCGCATTTATTTGGGTTATTTTTCTTAATCCTTTATGTTTCTTTTCACCTTTTTTCTAATCCCAAAAGGGGGAAAAATCTATGGATGGTATCAACTCTTAACCTAAGGGGGGGAACTATGGCATAGGACAGATGGCATGTAATCAACAGAAAATATATATATATCCCAACTCTGATATAAATCACTAATACTGCTCTAATACAACTTACTAAGGGGGTGCATGAAAGTTATCTAATATAACTCTCTTGTAAAAACCTTTTATATATGCTCTGATGCAATTATTGAGGGGAGTATAAAATGAAATACCTCATAGTTATATTTCGAATTCACTATCACTATTGGTATGCTAAGCCAAGTCATTCTTATTCCTTAACATCGTGTATAACTCATTAATGACATGATTTGTGATTATCAAAAAGGGAGAGATTTTTGGACCATTTGTGAGATAGTTTTTTTAATAATCACAAATCATTCCAATTTACAAATCATGATAATTCACATATTATGTTTTAAGTATTGATAATAATTTTAGTGAATATTTATAAATGAATAAATTGTATAATGCATTTCAATAAGTCAATAAATTATGGATATCTATGTTTTAATATATTTACAAGTGTATATTTACATGTAATTATGAATTTCACTTAATCTGGTACTGTTCTGTATAAGACAGAAACTATAAGTTTTTCAAAGTCTCTAACACTGATTAGTTTAAAGAAGTCACTAATGGATGACTCATCAATGAGGACTCACCGATCAAAGAATACATCGATGATGGACTCACTGATAGAAAAAATGACACACTGATTGAGAAGTCACTGATGATCAATCACACCAATAGTTCAAGAAACTCACTGATAGGCGACTCACCGATGGGCGATTCACTGATAGTTCAAAGGACTTACTGATGGAAGAGTCATGGATGGGAGACACACTAATAGTTCAAAGTAATTACCAATGGATGAGTCATCGATGGACGACTCACCGATGTGCAGTGCACCGATAGTTCAAAATGAGTCACCGATGACGACTCACTGATGCCCGGATAGACCGATAGTACAAATGACTCACTGATGCCTAGAGTCACCAATACCGATGGAAAGGACTCAACAATATAGATAGTCACTGATTTTGATACCGTTGTTATTGACTCACTGATACTTATGACTCACTGATATTCATAAATACAATTTTTATTTTATTAATTCAACTTTATATCTAACTGTCATATTTAGACAAATTAATGCTTATGAAATTAATTAATGTTTCTTGTAGGATATTTAGAGGATAGTATGAGGTACATGCACGTGGGGAGATCATTATGTCTTCTGTACCTCAAAGTGTAAAAGAATTACTAGCTGGATCATTCATAATAGCGAAAAAAAGTGAAAAAGTGCAGAAGAAAAGCTACAACTCTGAGCATACTTTCTAAACCCAAGAACTCAAAAGGAAGAACATATGGGGAGATTAAGAAATTGAGATAAACCTATTGAGCAGACCTGAACAACTTTCAAATAATAATCTGAACATCTCATACTTCTGTAAGCCAGAACACAGAGGCTTCGAAAATCTATTTTGGAGTCAACTTCCAGAAGAGGACTTGAACTTCAATTCCACTTCATCAAACGAGTACAGAACTACAATTCATAACACACAAAGCCTTATAAAACTAACTCTACATATTTAGCTCTATTTTGTTCATTTATTTACATTTCTATGTAGTGTGTGTATCTATTTGTTTCACACACACATAATCTTGTTCATAATTGGAGGATACTTAATATCCTCAATCTCACACTCTATTTATCCATTTATATCACACGTAGAACTGTGGAAGAGGTCGTGTCCAATATGTTTGTTGTTTTTTTTTATGAATAACTCTGGTAGAGTTCAAGTGTGACTTGGACAACCTTATGTGTTGTTGTGAACTCTGATCTAGGGTATGGATCAAACTTGTTTATTAAATTAAACTGCTTGGTGGAAGGTGATCACTAAGTGGAGAGGACTAAGTCTCATCTTGAGACTGAACCTCTTGTTTTAAATTCCACTAGGCCTATTTTTATTTTCTTTTAATATATTTTATAACAATTTTCATTCAAATAATTTCAAAATTTGATAGTTAATTTATTAAGTTTTTATAATAGTTTTGAACTAGTAGGTTAGTTTCAAAAGTTATATTAATATTTAGTCTAGTATATCTGAGAAGTAATAAATATCTTGAGAAATTAATTAAACATTCAAGACTCTTATAAATTCACCACAAACTGAATTGGATTATATTTTTAATTGGGAAAATTTTAAAAGTACCAATCTTTAACAGAAATTTTTATAAGAACTCAATTCACCCCCCTCTTGAGTACTCTACTCATACTAACAACTATTAATAAAAGACCATGACTCAAATTTATAGTGTTAATGGACTAATGATCTATTGATCATGATCTTTATGATTGAGAGTGATTCTCTTTGTTTATTCTTTAAGTGTGGTCTTACTACTTCTATATGAGTGATATTTTTTAATATAGCAATTATATTTATCTTGTAATCGTTTTTATTTCTTCCAATATCTTGTGTTGGGTGAATTTTTAGGGTATGATCTTATTAATTAAATCATTTACCAAATAATATATAGGGATAATATCTTGATCATATAATATTTTTATTGATGAAAGCCTAAGTTAGTTGATTTCTATTTTTATCTATTAGATCAAAGAGGTTAAATGTAATAAATTTTTGTTTTTTGATTAAGTAATTGATCCTTTTGTATATTTGGGTTAAAAGTAAATACTTTTTGATGATAGGAACTTGAATATAATTTGTTTAATAAAAAAATTAATTACATAATGTAATGGGAACCCCATTTTCTTATTACATTCCATGCATTACATGTTCTTCTTTATCTATGTTCTATTTATATGTTGTTCAGAGTGTGTTGACCTCTAAATTTTTACTTTGTCTCAAATATTATTTTTTTACTTTGTCTTTAGTAGTTTGTAATGAAACCTACATTAATCTATTTGAACTATATTTCTTAAATAATGGATTTATTTGTAATAATTTTTTTAATATGTAATTCACCTGCCACACCCCTCTTAAAGATTCTTATCTGGTACAACATAATCCCTATCAGTTATCCAAATGGATGTAAAAACATTGTTAAATAATATTCTTGGTTTTTAAATTAAAAGTTTAAAATACAATATTAAGGCCCAATTAGAATATTTCATGTGAGTGATATGTCACGAATAATCCCAAGTCGACCCTGAACCAGTCACTCGGGCTGCTCTGCAACAAGTCCCGAGAGTCATTCCTGATCCTCCTGGGATGGAGACAAGCATCGAGGGAATCATTAGAGTGAAAAATGAATGATTTATCCAAAAAATAAATAGTTAAACAAACAACAAAAATAAATTAATAGCCCAATACACATTTATACAAAAGTCGAGATGAAAATTATTTGAACATAAAACTGAAAGTATAACTAAACCAAACAACTCAACCAACCAAACCTAAAAACCAACTAATTCCACATGACCCCACTGATCACTCTCCAACAAAACAATCACACATTTCCCAAGGTGATAGGACTCAAGCTGAAACCTGCACAAGGGATAAAAATAGAAGAAGAATATAGGCATGAGTATTAAAACTTAGTAGGTTAGCCCGATATTCTATTTTCAATGAACTTACTTTAAAAAGAGAAACATCAATTTCAATTTTTAAATAAAATATATAAAATTATTTTTTCCAAACAATTTTTCATTCTATAAACATTATAAAATAAAATTCTTACAAGTTTTCAAAAATAAAAAATTCTAGAAACCAATTTCAAAGATATGCAACTTTAAAATGAAAATAGTTTTCAAGAGGGCTGATTTAAATAATGTACACTTTTAAATAAAACATATACACTGCTGAATTTACCAACTAAACACACCATATGTTGATGGTGGGTACAAAATATCCAATGAGTACTAGTCACGGGAACACCCCTAGGTGCTAGTTTGTTGTGGGCCCTAGGTACCTCATATCTCGGTGTAAAAGTAACCATAATAAATATATGTTATCGTGCATGAGCCACTAGTAGGGAAAAGTTCATAGAACCTAGTGGTTCTCAACATCATCATCATAATTTAGTTAGTGGTGTCGTCATCAAACTTGTTACGTGAAACATGGAAGAAACCACACCAGATCACTACCATACTAGTACACGTCCGCCCACCTAGATACTTGGGTTTCCCTCTTTGTGCTCAATCAAGTTCCACATGTTATCAAATAAACTTTTCACATGAAAATTACTTTTTCCAAAGCATACACACATTAAATATCCCACAAAAATATTTCAAATTTCTTTCACATATCAATAAACCACTTAAAATTTTCATAAAACAATTTCAATAAGTATAATGAGGTTTTGTGCATAAAATACATTCAAAAATGCTATTTTAAGGAAAAAATACCACAAATACCATATAAAACCAGATTTTGAATCCCCAATACCATTTAATAAATCAATTTCATGAATCATGAAATAAACCCACATGGTGCAACATTGAACACACATGAAAACCTTTTTTTAAGAAAAATGCCAAATATGCCTTTAAATATTTTACGAAACCAACGTATAACAAAGATAAAAATTATACCTTTCATAAAGAGGTGTAAAAAACCATTAGAATCATCAAAACATTTACATTAAAACTTTAAAACATTTAGGTTACACATTTAAATCTCATCCATTTTCATAAAAATTCCGAACAGGCCACCTACCGGCAACTCGTGCCAAAACATGTCAAAAACCAATACCCATATCTTTATAAAACCAAAACCACTTTTTACAGACATAAAAGGACCCCAAAATATCACTTTTCATGCTTTTTATACTTTAATAAATTCAAACAATTCATTTCATCTCACATTTAACACTCAAAAGACAACTTGTCACTTTTATGAAAACTAGGCATGCAACATTTAGCATAAAAACTTCTATTAAACACCCAAAGGGGTAAAACCCAAAATTTTAATGCCAAAATGTTTTTATAGAAGTTAGAAAAGGTCATAAACATTACAATCTATATGGAAAAACAAGAGTAACATTTATTTTAACAAGCGATGTGCACTTTTATAACAAAAAAACTCTATTTTACACAAAACAAGGCATAAATAAACATTTTTCACACAAAATAGATCATTAAAATTTTATAAATAAATAATAAACATGTATATAAGGTGATAAAATCAATAAAAATATGAAACTTAAATAACAAAGGAAAGTTCTTAGAATAACCTACCTCAAAACCGTGGTGGAATGGAAATGCACACCCGAAAAGACCTACCACGGGTTATGAAACACTAGATCTATGAATAACATCCCTAAACAAACAAAATACCCATAAAAAATCATGGGAAACCATAAAAATAGTTCTTTAATGACCAGGGGAGAAGATAAACCTAAGAAAAATTGGAAGGAGAAGGAATAGAGATAAGAGAAGAGAAGGAAACTCACCTTAGTAACTAGTCAACCCTTCATATTCCTTTATATATACACTAAATGAGGGAGGGGAATGGATTGGGAATACATGGGAGACCTTTTTAGGTCTGGAAACACTAGGGAAAACATATTTGGGTGCATTTGGGTCTAAAAATACAAAGGGGGAAAACTTGAAAAATTAAAAATTTTAATTCTAGGCAGGGTCGCACGGTTAGGCCGAATGGTTTGTTAAATCATGCACCAAACTGTGTGGTAACCATGGGTTCAACCACACAGTCACCCCTAAGTGGACACATTACCATTCTCGATTCATGCATTAGGTTTTATACTTAATGCATGGTTACCCCTAATCAATTACACTGGCGTGCTCTAACCATGTGCAAGGCCACCTCATGCCAAAATTTGTATCTTCTCTCCAAAACTCTCAAACGAACCAATGGAAAATAAATAGGGAAAGATTAGGTGAATAGGAAACTCCAAGAATTAACACCCATCACACTTAGAACCTAATAAGAAGACCAGGATTTCCAAAAAATTGGATCAAAAACCAAACTTGAAAAACCAGGTTTGACAATTCTCCCCATCATTAAATCTTTCTACCCTTGGAAATCCATAACACATTCCAGCTTATTGTTCAATGTATAAGGATTCATTATCCACATGGTCTATCCTCTCAAGATAAGGACATATTATCCACCAATAAAATAAATTAATCCACTTTCCCAAATAAAACACCAACCCACAACCACTTCTTGAGAATCAATGGAAAGATTAAGCCACTACCTCCCCAACCAAGCCAAGAACCAGATTGTTGTGCCTTCTCCTAGTTAACCAAAAGATCACCCAAACCAAAGAGAACTCATGAAATACAATGATTTGAGGGGAGGTTGTAATGGACTCCCCAACATTAAAATACAACTAAAATCTGAGAAATCCATAAAGGAAAGTTCTTTGAGACCCACGGTGTGTCTCCCCACCAATATAAACCAACTAGTAATGAACAAATAAGAATTAAACATGAACTAGAATTCTGACTCACCCACACAGGCCCACCAAAACTATCCCTCATCCACCTACCAATCTATGTTAAAATGAACACAACTTGAACATTTAAACCACCCACTCCCAAACGGAGGGGAAAAGATTTGGGTCAACACTTTCTATGTGGATCCAAATCCCCACCACTCAGGGTGGGGAGGGAAGGGGAGCCAATCATTGGGCCACTAAAAAAATAGGGGACTACCCAACACTCTCCACCTACAAAAAGATAAAACCAAGACTGCACCTGATTCACGTAGTCGGTCCACACAGGGACATTGATCGGAAACCCAAATTTGAGAAGGCATGACCACAAACGCTGCGTGAGGGGTAAGTCCACCAAGATCTTTGCAATAAGTGGAAGTTCATAGCGATGAGGAACCACAATATAAACATAGAAACTACCTCACCACAACGGTGGAGGCAGGATCTTAGTAAAGCTCCCAACACCTATGGTTATTTCCTAACTTCATGAAAAGCTTCACTCTGAGGCCTATGGCTAGAGTCTTGATGTTTGAAGCATATGCTACATCGCAGCTAGGAGCTAAGGATCACAACACCCCATGAAACTCACTTTCTCAAAAACACACCTTCATCTAAATAGAAACTCATATATACATAGCACTATTCTCTCTTACTTTGAACAAGGATAATAATGGAAAAATAATACGGCGAAACACATCAATATCATTGAAAAACATTCTATATCCAAAATAATTATTACAATAGGGAAACACTTTAAATCATGCCCAAACAGATCTATATTCCATAAAAAAAGTTGATGAATAATCTAAAGAGGTGGATTTAACATCTTAAATGAATCCTTAGGCTGATCAACTGGAAGTCTTGCCTACGAAGAACTGTATGTGGCCACATCACAACATCCAACACATCTTTGGAAACTCATTGAACATTGATCCAAAACCGAGCCACCAACAAGATCCCATATCAAGACACAACAAAAGTATGAATTCCATACCACAAGTAAGCATAATGAATAAACCACACTTCTAAAATATAGGAAAAACTAGCCACAAAATCATCAATTTATAAACAAATGCAAAAAAATCATGTAAAAAAACTTTTTAAAAACTATATAACTTGGTGGATTTTCACATTCACTATTGGTGTTTCATCAAGTCTCATTCACATGAACATTTCTATTCCACCCTAGGAACCCAACCACTATTCCATACTGGGTATCCATCAATATATCTATACAAAACCATTCATGTGATCACTCATGAAAACACCAAAGGCTAAAACAAAAAACATCATTCCAAAAATCATATACCTTTCGAAGGCACACAAACCACCAAGTCAAAAACCATTTTTAGATTTATCAAAACTTTTTCCAATATCTCAACAAAACACACTTCATAAAGAACTATTTGATTTAAAACCCATTACATTTCATTTAATACAAATTACAAACAAATATTCTATTCCAAACAACCCTTTCCCATTTCAAAAATTCAGCGTGGTCTCTTTTCTTAATCTGATATCCACAAAGGCCAAAACCCTTTTCCAGAAAAACACCAACCACTCAAAACTGATTCCCAATACCAATTCATCAAATTCAAAAAAAATAAACATCCCAACACATCCCATTTAAAACAAAGTTTCAGAATCACTTTTAAATAATCCAATATTTCCAAACATTTTTATTTCAAAAAACCATTAGTTAATATTACGGAAATTCAATCCCATTAAATCATTTCCGATTTCTCCCCAAAATTTGTTTCCCAAAAACCCAAATTTCAAATAAAACTTTGTTATATTAAGCATTGAAAACTTACTTCCACAATTTTCACATAATTATTTTCAATACTAAATTCATAATTCAAGAAAGGTCCAAGAGACCCGCAAAAGGGAACTAGTGTCGGTGGGTGACTTGACCATATGGTTGGCAGCCATATGTCAAACACACCACCAACACAAGGAGCCTTCTTAGGACCATTCCTCAGCTCCACATGGATTTCCAGGACCTGTGATCTCATGGAGGCTATTATTACAACTCCCCTTATCATATCCCAATCACCAAACAATCCCTAATAACCAAAGAAACTAATATAACCAGACTTCCCATGGACACTCGGGGATCGGAACGAGCAAGAGTTCACGAAGCTATTCCCGAACCTACCACTCAAGTCTTGAAAATCCTACTCCATATACCTTAATATCCCCCGAATAATAAGGTAGCTCTAAAAATTAAGGTCCGTTAAGATCCAACCTAGCTCTGATGCCATTTTCTCATAAACCAGCCTAATTCAACCCTAAACTGGTCACCCGGGTCGCTTTGCGACAAGTCCCAAGAGGCGTTCTCAATACTCTCGGGATGGTGACAAGCACCTAGGGAATCAGTAGACTAAAAAGGGAATTATTTTTCCCAAAAATAAACAATTAAACAAACAGCGAAAATAAATGGACATCCCAATACACATTTATATAAAATTTGAACTAAACATTATTTGTACGTGAAATTGAAACTAAAACTGAACCAAAAAACTAAACCGACCAAACCTGACAACCGAATAACTCCATGTGACCCCACTGGTATCTCTCCAATAAAATTATCACATGTCTCCTAAGGCAATTGAACTTAAGCTAAAACATGCACAAGGTCTAAAAACAGAAGAAGACTATTGGCATGAGTATTAAAACTCAGTAGGTTAGCCCAATATTCTATTCCCAATTCACTTCCTTTAAAATAAAAGAAACGTCAATTTCAGGTTTGAAATACAATATATAATAGTATGTTTTCCAAACAAGGTTCCATGCTATAAAAATTTTAAAATAAAATGCTTGTAAGTTTTCATAAACAAGAAATGCTAGTAACCAATTTGAAAGAGATGTAACTTCAAAATGAAAACATTTTTCAATATAAATACTTTATGGAATTTACACTTTTAAATAAAAAAACATGATTCTTAATTTACCAAAAAACACATTGTATGCCGATGGTGAGTACAAAATATCTAATGAGCAATAGTCACGGTAACACCCCTAGGCACTAGTTCATTGTGGGACCCAGGTACCTCGTATCTCAGTGTAAAAGTAACCATAAAAAATATATGTTTTCATGAAAAATAAACTAGTAGGGAACAATACCCATAACCTAGTGTTCCCCAACATCATCATCATAGTTTAGTTAGTGTTTTCATTGTCAAACTTTCTATGTGAAACAGGGACGAAACCACTACGAATCACTAGCATACTAGTACATATCTTCCCACCTAGATACATGGGTTTACCTCTTTGTGATCAATAAATTTCCACATGCTATCAAATACACATTTCACATGAAAATTTATTTTTTCAAATCATACACACATAAAACATCCTACAAATATATTTCATGTTTCTTTCACTGATCAATAAACCACTAAACATTTTCATAAAATAATTTTAAGAAGTATAATGTGGCTTTGCACATAAAATCCATTAAAAATGATCTTTTAAGGACAAATTCCCACCAATACCATGTCAACCCATATTTGGAAGCCCAAAAACCAATTAATAAATCAATTTTATGAATCATAAAATGACCCCACATGGTGCAACATGAAACACACATGAAAACAATTTTCTTAAAAATCCAAACGAGCCTTTATGCATTTTACCAAACCAACGTATAATAAAGGTAAAATTTTAAAATTTAATAAAGAGGTGTACACACACAATTATCTTTATAAGAAAATTTATATAAACCCTTTAAAACATTTAGGTTACACATTCAAAGATCAACTATTTTCATAAAAATGCCGAACTGGCCACCTACTAGCAACTCATTCCAAAACATGTCAAAAACCAATACCCATTTCTTTAAAAAACCAAAACAACTTTGCACAGATATAAAAGGAACCGCAAAATATCACTTTTCAGGTTTCCCATACTTTAATAAATTCAAAAAATTCATTTCATGTCATATTTAACACACAAAATCCAACCTAGCACTTTTCTAAAAACTAGGCATGCAACAAATAGCAAAACAAATTCTATTAAAGACACAAAGGGGAAAAAATCCAAGTTTGAATGCCAAAAAAATTTATAGAATTTAAACCAGGTCATGAACATCACAATTCATATGCGAAAACTAGTGAACATATATTTGAACAAGTGGTGTGCACTTTTATAACAAAACAGCTCCATTTTACACAAAATAAGACATAAATAACCATTTTTTACACCAAATAGATAAACCAAAGGTTTAATAGAAATACTAAACATGTATATAATGTGATAACATCAATAAAAATATGAAACCTAAATAATAAATTCAAGTTATTGGGAGAACCTACCTCAAAACCATAACGGAATGGAAACGCACACCCTAAAACACTCGTCGCAGGTTCCAAAACCCTAGATCTATGAGTACCATCCCTAAAATAGAAAAAAAACCCATAGAAAATCTTTTTAAACCTGAACCCTAGTTATTTTATGACTAGGGGATATGATGAACCCGAGAAAATTTGGAAGGATAATGGAGAGGGAGAAGAGAAGAGAATGAAACTCACCTTAGAAACTAGTCAACTCTTCATCTTCCTTTATATCTACACAAAATAAGGGAGTTGAATGACTTAGGAAGCCATGGGAGACCTACTTAGTTCTGGATGCACCAAGGACAAAATTTTGGGTGCATTTGGGTCTTAAAATCCCAAGGGGGGAAACTTGGAAAATTAAAATTTTAATTCTGGGCAGCACCAAACGGTTAGGTTGCACAGTTTGTCAAATCGTGCGCCAAACCATGTGGCATCCATAGGGTCGACCGCATAGTCACAAATAATTGGTCACACTCCTATGATTGAGTCATTTAGTAGGTTTTATACCTACTACACGGTTACACCTAAGTCGTCGCATGGTTGTGCGCCAACCGTGCACAAAGCCACCTCATGCCAAAAATTGTATCTTCTCTCCAAAACTCCACAAAGAACCAAGGGTAAACCAAGAAGGAAAGATTAGGAAAAGATGACACTCCAAGACTCAACACCCATCACACCCAAAACCCAAGAATAAGACCAGTATTTCTAACAAATTGGATCAAAAACCAAACTTTAAAAACTGGGTGTGACATGATATTTTTGTAAAAATAGTATATTTCCTACCATGTGACCACTACGTTTCAACTTGGTGCTGGTTAAGATTTGAGTAGCCAAATTTTCATTGTATCCATTAGTAAAATTGATATAACTTCTTTTAGTAACCTCTAATTATACCTATATAGCTTCATTGGAAAGTTATATTCTATGGCTAAATTTCATTATATGTAAATAAAATTTATATTAATCTTCATAATGTGCCAAAAATTCAATCTTTCCATTGTAATTTAAAACTATTGCTACAAAATATATGAGTTGGTGAAATATCCTTATTCATTTGAACTCCAAACATCTCTATATAACTTCCAAAGAAAATTATATATCTTCAACAATAATTAAGTGACTCAAAATCATGTTAATCATCATCATCCTTGTGTATTCACATATTTAGTGATTTTTCATCAAGTTGAACTCATAAAACCTCAAGATGGTATCCTATTCCTTCATAAAAGTAAAAATCATGTATAAAATACTCGTTAACACTAAGTGAAACTTATGTATCAATCTATAACAAGAATATTCTTTCACTTTCACATATTCATTAATAATTATATGGATTACACATATGGAAATTTCCTCTTTAATCAATATTTTAATATTGTGAAACACAAGAAAATTATGCTTTAACTCAAATCGAACATCCTTTTCCATAAAAAGTGGATTCACAAATAGAATAGACTCTTCACCTATGTTCTTTTCATATGATTATGGTTTTTACACTTGCAACTAGAACCTTAAAAATCTCTATCTGATTTCATAAACTTTGTACATAAAATATAGTGCTTGTTCAATCCTATTCATTGAAAAAATTGAAACTGCATCCCAAAATCATGTGTTTTCCTCTCTTGATTGCAAAAGTGGAGTTTGAATATGAAATTCAAATAGTATTTGAGAGAACACCATAAGTTCTCAAGAATTATAAATGTATGTCACATTTGTTTCTTACTCATGATGTATATATAAGAAAACCTATGTCATATAAATAAACATCAATGTAATATGATGATGTTACCATGATGTTGAATGAATTTGTAAATCTTTACTTTCTTTATTAATTAGATAGTACATATGAAAATTTATCAAAGGGATATTATCACCACCGCATCACCAAGTAGGGTGATGTTTCTTAGAAATCCTCATTCTTTAATGTGTGAGAAATATTTTTTCATATAGAAACATTGTATTATTCTTCTCATTAAGTTATATACTTCATTTCTTTATTCTTAATTATGATATAATTTTCAATTATTCCATGGTCGTTATGTTGTTCTCATGGAATGTGGTGTAATGATATTAATCTTCCTCATTCTAATCTTTAACCATGATTTCATGGGATCATAATTATTATCATAAGTATTCTTAATTATTATATTTTTATATCAATACCCAAAAAAAGAAACCAATTGAGATAATATATATTTACTATAATGAGTATTATTTATCATGGTTTATTCCCTCTATAAATATTTACACAAAACTGTTTTTTTTTTAAGCTCAGTTTTGTGATTTTATTGTTTCTTAAAATGCCATATTTGGGATTAAAATTTTACTTATGGAAAAAATTAGACTAATTTAATTGGATCCATTAACCAAATATTCACAATTTTATTTACAAAAAAAAATTTAAAAGATAACCAGAAATAAATTGAATTAAAAGGTTTTCAATTTAAAAGTGTAAGTATCTTCTAAATTTTAGAAACCAAACCATTTACAAAATTGTGTGCATTGCCTCCCATATGTAGAAGGGTATTGATGATCATCATTAGAATACATAGTTTGTTAGCAACCAAATTTTAAGGAAAATAATTTATTATTTTCCTAAGTGTGGAAAATATAATATATCTTTATTTCTAAGATCTGTATATGATATATGGCTACTACCAGTGCATCAAAAAAACCACCCCCTTGACCTCATTGTAACTCAAGTTATTTGATGATGAGGATGATTATGAACTTAAAACCTCATAAGAAGAACCTATTTTATCCATCATACTTCTTTTTGGTCGATGTCTATCCCTTTTTATTAGTGTAATGTCCTGGATTTTTTGTGTATTATTTTTAAATATTATATATAATTAATTAGAGACCAAGCTTTGAGACGACGTATGATTCTGAGACCCAGGGTGCCCAAAATAATTTTTTGAAATAAATTAAACTTTAAATAGTAAGAACAGGTAGTTTTTATGAAAAAGTGGAATAAATTTTAAATGGGTACCTGGATCAAAAATCTGAGGGAACCATTGAATTTAGAGTAGTGACTTTACCTGATTTGAGGCCTAACACCGGTCGGTGTAGGATGGTTGTGAAAGTTAGTTTTATGACATTTAATAAAATAAAATAAGCATACTATTTATTTTAATTTTCTATAACGCTAATGAAATAACCTAAGATTTTAAATTAGCTATTAAGAATAATTTAAATGTTTATCCTCATAACCCTGGAATTCTTTGGAATGTTGGAGAGAATACCCTTGGAGAAACCTCTTGATGACGAACAATGATGAATCAAGCAATTCTGAATCGTTGCGCCAGTGGAGTTGGAGGATCTCAGTGATGATGGTAGTGTAGTCTTTCTTTGTCAATGATCAATCCAAACTTGAGTTAGGGTGTGTGATTTAAATTATTTATTTACCATTCTTGGATTTAATGAAGAATGTTGATCAACCCACGAACAGGTTGTCCCATGATTCGATAATTCTTACGGGATGGATGATTGCGGGTTTGATTTGGGGAATTGATCCTATTTAGATTTAGTTTATTGATCCTTATAATGGTAGAGGATCAAGTATGTAACAAAAAATGTTTGAGGTTCATTCCTTGGGTTGTTTATCTGTGATTTCTTCCCCTTTATTCCCACATGTTCTTCGTTCTTCGCAGGGTTATGAACAAAGGATCGTTGCGCATCTATTTCCGGATGCAATGATCTAAAATCGTAGATCTGACATCGTGATGACCTAGAGGAGGTGTGATGAAAATGTAGATAGATAGATCAACATATTATGGGAGATATTTTTCTTTGATTGTTCTTCATGCGGATGATCGGAATCGGTTTTCAGAGCTAATCAAAGGCCTGAAACTTACCAAATCGGTGTTTCATGGATTAAATGACTCTAGATCTTCAATTTCAAGGTGAAAAGATCATTGGATAAAACACTAGAAGATCAATTGAAGAATTGGAGGAAGAATAATGATTCTGGAAAATATCGATGAACATGGTTTGTGTCATAAAATACACGGCATGTGGGACCGATCCAACAGCGGCTAGGGTTTCAGGTGACAGAGAGGTAGAACACGACGTCTGATAGCTATCATAAGGAATTGGAACCTTACCCATAACTCAGTGTGTATCTTGAATGATACATGGACATGATGTGGAGTACACATCATTTACTCCACCATATGGCCAGACCCTGACCAGATACACGGGCTACCCCATGTATTGGTACACAGGTAGGTGAACACAGGTTGAAGCTGTGTGCTAGCACATGGTCAGCGTATACAAACTGGACCCCTGATAGTCGGACATGGTGTCTAATCCTTTCTTCACACTGTGTATACCTTTTCCACATGAAATGTTCTTTTGATATGGGATGTTGTACACAGGCAGTACTCAGGGTCAAGGGACACGACGTGTGACCTTTTTACATGCTATGTACTCTTTTCTACATAGCTTTATCTCTTTGTCCAATGTATATTGGATAAGTTTCATTTTGGTTGGTACCCCTTTCTCATTCCCCTGAATGTTAGTTAGTATCATTTTTTATCTATAAGAGTATGATCCCCTTCAGCAGAACTTTCTAGATAGAGTCGGGAGTCCTCTCCAAGAGGCCTATAGTAGGATCCTATATCTATTCATGTGCCCTAGGTAGAGTCACATTACCGATGCAACCAATCCTACTAAACATTGGTCCTCTACTTACTAGGTGAATCTGGATGAGTCTTGGTATACAACATGTCCCTCTAAATGATCCTTATCTTTGTATTGTGATCTTCCTCACTCGTGGAGTTAGTTCTCCTTTAACAAGTGTATTGTATTCTCTCTTCAAATATATCAACATATCTATCACTTTCATGGAGGTTCCTAATGAGTAGTACTTATAGGATAGACATCATCGGGTCTATTAGAATCAACAGTGAGTTCTATCAGATGAGTGTTTCGTGGAATCTTCGAACTGAATCCCTAGCTTGGGTATGTGTTCATTGTGACTTACCACTAGACTAAGGGTATGGGTTTAGAGTATATCTGTAAATGTTCTTGTTATATGTAATGTAGAAATATACTGTGTAGAGATGATTGTACATTTAATTGTGTATTGGGTTGTGGTTTTCAGGTTTTCCTACTGAGTATTGTTATACTCACCCATACACGGTATTTTCCCACACATTTTGTGTCTTGTACAGACAAGCGACCTTTTGACAGAGTCCAGGGCATACCAAGACCGGACAGAGCTTTGTGAGTTCCAGAAAGACTGAGGAGTTCCTATATCTTTGAGTAGCAGTCCTAGTACCTATCTTGTTTTCTTATAAGCTGAAATTTGTAGTTGGAAGACTCTTTCTTTTGGTGGGATTATATTCTATCCTAGTTTACTTTTTCACATTTTACTTTCCATTGTACTCTATTGGTTTGGTTTTGCAATATTCATGCATTTTTTCCTTATTAGTTTTTACATTTCAACATTTGTGGGCTTGGATATGTGTGTGTGTGTGTGTGTGTGTGTGTGTGTGTGTGTGTGTGTGTGTGTGTGTGTGTGTGTGTCTAGGTACTTAAGAAATGTCTCTCATGTTAGTGACATACCTACTCTGTGATAGTCACCAGTCCCTGGCCAATTAGAGATAGGCTTGGGGAGTCACGACACAGGCCCCATTGGGATAGGTCAGGAAAATTGGTGTAATGTTATTTTGTTGTTTTTTCCTTCCTTATTTCAATATGGGGTTTTAGTTTTAGTAGTTGAGAATTTCATATGTATTTAAATGTTTTTCTAATGATTTAGTGTTAATTCATATAAAGTAGTCCTATTATCTTCTTTTATATGCATATTTCTCTTGGTTTTGTGTAATATTGAGGATGAATTTCTTCTATTCGCAGGTGTAAAACTAGATATCTTATTTCAAGAGTGAAGATTATTAGCTACTTTCAGCACCTATGTCCAAAATATGAGTAATCATTCAATCTGAAATTACTATTTATTTCCTTATATGGTTCTTCTTCTAATGAAACATCCCAAACAACTTACTCAAGTACTATATCAATGTCATTATTTTACCTAATGGTATATAATAATTTATTCCATCTATCATTTACTTCAATATTAAGAACTAATTCAAAGCGATACCTTTCACTTAATATTTTTATTTAGTTTTTGATGGTTTAGTGATTCTAGTTTAATTTTTTTCATGAAAATATGATTTTATATGATAATTTTATTTAATATTTTTAGCTTATATGGTAATATTTTTAAAAAAAATTACACCATAAATTCCATATAGTTTATATGTTAATTTTATTAAACAAATCAACAACTAAATAAATATATAAAAACTATTTAAATGTTGTTTTTATTAACATAAAAAAAATGAAATATAAATAGTTTATATATATATATTTGTATGTTAATATAGTTTATATTATTATAATATTATATGTTAATACTGTTTATATATTCATATAGATTATATGTTAATACAATTTATAATTTTATATGTCAATATAATTTTAATTTCTTTTGGATTAATGTATGAGAAAACAAGACTTAGATTTATCATGGTCATATTTTTGTGTTATATGTATAAATATGGATGTTATATAATCATCCTCAAGCTAAATATGGGCTCAGGGACTATAGGGGTCTTTTTTATAGTGATAAAATTGATTCTTTAAGCTCTGATTATTCTTTAGTGGTTCATCTTTATTATAATTTTTTAACATTCTTAATAGTGATAATAAAGTGACTATCATTGAAGCTAATGAGTGATTAAATAGGTCCAATGATATTATTCAAACTAGGAAAATGTTAAATGTTACATCTTCATCTTTACCACTAAGTAACAAAACTAATATTTATTTTTTAAACAACAATAATAAATTTAAGAAAGATAATATTGTTTTCTTTTCTTCCTTTCTTATCTAGTTAAATCGTATGTGATGAAATAATTTGAACTTTTGATTGTGTGTTCTGTATTTAGTATGATTCTTTGAGTGTTAAATCAACCTTGATTTTATATTTACAATTCATTTATTTGTTGAGAATTTGAGTACAGTTACTCTTTATTTTATTTTTACATTCAGTGGTAGCTAAACACTTTGATAATTTCTCAATAAAAAACAGAGTTCTTTAACTATATTTTAGTGTTACTACTATACTTATAAAATAGTTTAATTTTTGTATCTTGTATTTTTAGGCTATGTAGTGAGTGAAATATATTGATAAAAATCCTTATAGCTACTAAATAAGTTGTTTTCATGGGAATTAAAATATGAATTGAACTACTTATAGCCACTTTTCAATCATCTTTGTTTAATTTACCTTATTTCTACTATTTATTACTCATATATAGTTTTAAAATATAGATCCTCATTCAATATTTCAATATTTTATAATTTTTTAAAATTTTCATTCAATAAGATCCTAACCATATATATAACTTTTCAAAACAAATTTCCTAAATCTCGACACAAATCATACCAAAAAAAGTCATTATTATTTATCAATTCTCTAATATTTTATCATATTTTATCACTATATTGACTCATAAACAATATTTATACAACATAGTCATAGAATTCATAAAATATCATAAAAATTACACTTTGGAATATAATTCAGTAAAGGATATCTAACAAAGTATATCTATTAAATTTACACATAATGAAATAATTCATTAAGATGTAATCAAGACAAATTAAATAATAAAATCATTTATGCAATTTACCTTTCATTTTAAACATATGTATACAGTTTAATAAATCATTTAACAATTAAAAAATATGCACGGTATGAAATTTTTATTTATATCATTACATAATACTCCAGTAATTTCATAATATTTTGGGCACCATGGCTTCTTCGTTGGTTCACCTATACTGATTTTTCATTTCCCGACACATATATGCATGCACACACACACTAACATAGAATGAAAATAATAAATATGGATAAGGTTTATCTAATTTTCACTTGATTTTATAAGATCCAAATAAAAAATAACCACTAGATAAGTGGCTAAAATATCATAGTCTCCCACCTCCCCACTTCTCTTTTATCACCACTACTGCCAAAATTTGTGTAAACCTAACTACATTTCTCTCTCTTTTTTATATATTTTAGTTAGAAAAGATTTTAGTCCATTATTGGTGGGTTTATATTTAGTTTATATGAGAACCCAAAACTCTGAAGCTTTAATTAATTTCCTCTCTAAACGAAAATTTACATGGTATAATAAATTATCTATTCATTTATGTATGCATTTTACATCTTCATTGATACCAACTTCATATACAATGAATATTTAAGCCTAATTGTAACACCCCGACCCCAAAAGCCTTGATTTGTTTAATTTTTTTATTATATTTGTATGATTACAAGGAATCAAATCCTGAAAGACCAAATAGTTCAATAGTTTTGGAAAATAGGATACATACATAAGTTCAATGTTACAGCTTGAAATGAAATTCATGATATAATTTCCCCTGGAAACATCCACAACTCCTAGATTACCCCTGCAATTCATTCATAATATACTTACTCACATCCTGATGTAAAATAAAACATAAGAAACATGTGAGCTTAGATGCTTGGTAAGGGTAAGCAATACAGCAAAAGATATCATAAATATAAACATTAGGCATGGTGAATAACTAAAAACACATGCCTATAAAAAATAAGCTTGAGTATAACATGGCACAAATAAGAGATAAATAAATAATAACATAATAAAACATTAACATGAGTATTCTACTAGTCGAATAACCACAGAGACTATCAATTACTAGTTTCATAATGAGGTAATGAATAATGCAGGATATCATAACTATTCTGTTAAGGCCTCATGCCAAGGCCATACATAAACAGGTAAAAACCCAAACTAGTTTGTCTCATGAGACCTACCGATGCATCGAGGGCCTATAGTGGACCCCACCCATCACTTACTAATTCCAATGAATTCCTAATATGAAATATATTAAAATAATAAACATATAAATGCATATTGAAACTAACATATGAAATGTAAATAACCTTCCCCGATCATTAAACATAAACACTAACCATTCAAAGTAATATGGTGAATGGTATCAAGATAACACATACATAGTCAAACTAATTAGAAACCATTAAAAATAGTTTATATGATATCATAAAAGATAAACCTCAATGAATTACAATATTCAATAAAGTTTGTGGACATAGATGAAGATACTTTTAAATGATACCATTGAAAATTTCTTGAGGAAATAATCCTTAAACATTCCAAAGTGTCCCATACCACCTTGAAACATTCAAATCATAATCCCTTTGAATATCATGATAATAATGAAAATCTTGATATGATATATCAAAGATAATTAAATACACCACATACAAGGAATAATTGATTATATATCTCATAAAAGTTAAAGTGAGATGAGAAAAATCCTTTTTACCTTGGAAAGAATAATTCTTTTAGAAAATCATTTTTATTTCTCATGAAATCATATTTTAAACATGTATATCACATAAAATGAAATTTAAGGACATTGAAAATATATTTAAGGTATAAATGTTGTCCCACTGAATTGAAATCATGTAAAAATAGTTTTTAAAGAATATTTAGAAATAAAGCATTTTAGTGCGGTTTGAGGAAAATATTAAACAGATTTTAAAATGGAAGGGCATGTTTGTTTTCATAAAACCATAAATGAAACAAGATATTTTTAATGATAAAATGTGTGATTTAAAAAAATGACTTAAAATAGATTATATAGTTCACTTTCAAAGGGGTAAGAATTCGAGAAGTTCCCTTGAATCGGGCTTGTTTATTAGAAAGAAATGAGAAGGGAACCATTTTAAAACATATATATCCCCATAAAATAAGGATGATATGATCTGGATATATGATTTTGATACATATACATGTAATTTAGGAGTAATATAAAAAAATAATCATTACATTTGACTAATGGTAGAGAAATAGTAACCCGAAGGAAAAAATGGGGGTTCGGGTAGAATCTCTTACCACTTTGTAATAAATCAATTCATATGCTCCAAAATTAATAACCATAAAATGATAAATTGAATCCATGAAAATAAATATATTAATTATACGATACAACAATGGTAAGTATACATGCACCATACATAATAAATAGTGTTGAATAAGTAATATCTCATAAAAATGGATGTGAGATGAGAAAACCCTTACCTTATGTCTGAACGTATTCTTCACTTGACCTTAACATCTAGGATAATAAAATTAAATCAATAAATTAATTAATTAATAACCTTATATACTTATATTTTATTCATTATAGTTTTATTAAGCTCATTAATTTCCTTATTGATAAGTTACAAGATTGAATTTCATCATTCTGGAGTGTTTTTTTTCTTGGTTTTCATAATCAGTTTGTTTATAAGTAGTGGAGTTCATGTGGAATGGATTTAATTATATAGAATTGATTTTATATGATACTAATTAACATAAATAATATTAAATTTTCATATAATTCATTTGGTTATATGGTATGAGGATGAGTTATTATATGAAACATTAAGGATAATCATTTAGATTATTTTGGCGGTATTTAAATTATTACGAAATGGTTTTGTCATATGAATTAATATTATGTATATATAATAGTTATAGAATATTAGATAAGTTATAATAAATATATTATATTTTTTTTAACCATAAAAATGGTTTCATGACCAGTATTTATGGAGAAATTGAAGAGAGAATATTCGTCGTCCACGAAGGTTGTAAATCGGCACCTCCTGGATGATGATTTCGTTTTTAAAATAAAATAGAGAGAGTAAGAAGATTGATGATGATTATTACATTAACATGATTAAATTATAGTATATAGGTGATAATGGAGTTATAATGATCATTTGGATAGAGGATTTGAGGATATAATAATAATATAAAATTAATGGAAAATGAATTAAAGGAAAACGGGATAGGGTTTACCTCTTAAAATATCCTCCTAGAGAACCTCCTTAAGGGAAGGGTTTTTTGGTATTTTGGTAAGAACAAGAGATACTGGGAGTGGGAAGAGACTAGGGAAGATTATTTGGGTAGAACTTTAAGAATATTCAATGCATATTATAATGAATATAAGAGGGAGTGAGGGGTGGTTTTTATAGTGGAGGAGAGGAGTGATTTTTGAATATCTTCTACATTATATTATTATTTTTATTGAGAAAATAAATATTGTTTTATTCTTGGACCAAAAATAGTAATAGGTTCATTTTATTTCTAACTAATGGTTTCTTAAATCATCCAAGGAATGGTGAATTTATCCTGTAATGTATATATACGGTAAATTACAATATTTCACTATTCACTAAAAATTAAAATATTTGAGAAAAATCCCAAAAATTCACCACAACTATTTTTCAATGTGTAGAATCAAAAAATAGACTCCATTTCATAAAAATAATTTCATAAATATGATAAATTTAATTTCTTAATTAAAATTATCATTTACTTGAAAAATATAGTCTTTAAAATTAAAACTGATTTTATAACACCCTAAAAAATAACTAAGGTCTCATTAAATTATACTAAAATCATAGGAAAAAATATTTATTTAGGAATATATTTTATGAAAATTAATTTTTTAAAAATAAATTTATTAATTATAAAATTTTAATAAAATATTTATTATTCACAAGAAAAATACCAACACTTAATTATTAATTCTATTTCATTTACAAGGTACCTAAATTTTATTTATACTTTCATGGGTGATGTTACTATTCATAAGGATCATATTACTATTCATAAGGGTAACATTACTATTCATAATGGTACATTACAATTCATATGGTTTGGGTTACTATTCACCAAAAAAGTGAGTTGACCCTATCAGACTCTAAATATCTTACTGAACGCAGCCGTGTATGTCAGTTTTTAGAAATTAAAATCACATAAATGGAAAAATTATGTTTATTGGATAGGTTATAACAAAGTTTTGTTTCATAGAGATTCATTGTTTCTTTCATTCTATATTAAATTTATTTGTAAATCCTTGTGGTGTTACACTAATTCTATCTTTTTTACATAGGAAATGTGATATTTAATCTTAAGTAATTCTTTTTATTCTTTTTATTTCATTGTCTCCAAAACTAGGTTGGAATAATATTATTTTAGGATCTAACTTCACAAAAAATATAGTGTGAGAAAGATAGATTTCACCCCACATTTTGAGGGAGGCTCTCCATATACCTATTTTAATCATTTGAATTAACAATACTAAATATATACACTATGTAGACATCATTTGAAATTTTTTCTTAATTTTTGTGTGGTGGTTTCTAGAAACATTTTATTGTTTTCCTATATTTCTAAAATAACATTTTTTTCATCTAATTGAAGTACTATTCATTTTTTGGAAATATTATGCATCATTTTACGCACATGTGTCTATTAAATGTTTTTCTATGGTTAAATTACATATTATTTTAAAATATATATCACATAATAATGTAGTTAGAAATATCACTTGATACTACTATATTTTTAAGAGGTATGAAAATTAGTAAGTGGATCATACTTATTTACCATGGATCCTTAATGAGAGATGCTTAATCATAAAGTAATAAATTAAAGTGGATTCTTGTATTTTTTTCCATGATCACTTCATTTTGTGATGTATTATTTTCTTCTATACTAAAATATATTGATAGGATTGATTTTTTCTCATGGGTTTATAGCAGTCCCAAAAAAACTATAGAGCAACCTCATGATTTAAATATTGACACCATTGTTTCTGGCACTGGGGTTTCCTCCTCCAAAACAACAATGTAAATCTATAGAGTAAGGTATTTATTTGTATTTATATTGATTTAAATTTTTACACCATTACCTATGTATCTACTTTATTCCTTTAAGTGGTTATATAAATACTTTTTTATGCATACTTTAATTTTATTTCACATATTTTGAGACTATATTTTTTAATATTAAAAAAAATTAGTATTTCCATCATTGCTAGCTAATTTTTGTTCATTAATCTGTATATTATCATGCTAAATTTACTTTGGTTAATTTATATAAAAAATTATATAAATTTATGTTCAATATTGTTTATTTTTATTACTAATATAAAATGTAAATTTTTGTTTTTCCAATATTTTTTTGTCTAACACTATAATTATTTATTTTAAAAAAATTATTGTTTGTAATTACATATTTATAAACTAGATTTTAGTTTCTAAACATTTTTTATTTTTTATAATAAAAAAAGATCATGTTTCAATATATTTTTTATATGTTCTATGTTATCATGTTTTTAAAATTTTTATTATTATCATTATTTATATAAGATAAAACCACTTTTTAAATTTTCAGAGTGTAAACTAATGAATTTTCAATATAATATTTAATTTAAAAATTATTTATATAAAATATTTGTATTAATAACATTTTGTTTAAATAAAAATGTGTTATATCAAATATATATATATAATTAGTATGTTTCATTAATTAAATTTTTTCTCATTTATATGAATTTATTTTTAAAGATTATTTTCTCCTACCACTAATTTAGGTGCATATTTCAATGAAGATGTTGACACTCATAATGATGATGATGTTGGTGGTCTGATAAGAGGTGATAATTATATTGGTGTTTCTTTAATAGGTGATTATGTTCATGATGGTTCTGATGATACTGATATGGAGGTAAATTTTAGATGTAAATTTTATTCAGGGTTTATACATTGAATTTTATCTTATAGTTTTTTTATTCTGATTATATTGTTATTAAAATTTTATATTTTTTATCTTGGATATAATTTGAATTATCATGATATATATTGTATCCTATTTGAGTTCTATTATGAGATATAAGGTAGATGTTTTTTTACTTGAAACTGGAGGATGTTGGTGTTGTTTTAAACCGCAGAAGTTGGTGGGGTTTAAGTGCGGTTGGGTAGGATTTTATTAATGGTTTATGGAGGATATAACCATGGTTTATAACTATGGTAATATCCATATTTCCACAATTCAAACTGTGTATATAGACATATATCCCAGATTATAAATAGTTTCTTTACACAGGTATGGAAAAGAAATAGCCACAATTTGTAGTAGTGGAACTTTCCCTATATCCATGGTTTAAATTTTGGAAATAGATCTATTTCCATGGTATGAACAATGGTTATATGGTAATTTTCATGGTTACAAACCATGGATTTATACTGTGTATGGATGAACCTATATCCATGGTTTCTAACCATGGAAATATCCCAATTTCCATGGTTCAAACCGTGGATATAGGTTCAAACCTGTTTCTATGCCCATAGGATCCATGACTAGGTAAACCATAGATATTACATATATCCATGGTTTTTATATCTATATCCATAATTTTAAACCATGGTTATAGCTTAATTTTCTAGTATTGAATCCTCATTTATGTTAAAACTCAATCATATTTTCTACTCAATGCATATGCTACCCTATTTTAATTCTCTAGGTGTTAGTGTATTGAGAAACCATAATCCATGAGTAATTCAATCCATTAACTTTTCCTCATATTAGGCTCTTTCTATGAAAATATGTGTTTCAGGCACTTATGGTCTGTGTATATCTCATATCTTCCACTATATATGTAATGTATTCATATCTTAAAAGTAAAGTTTATGGATTAAAACTTAATATCATGATTTGGATAGTTCTATTCATGAGTCTTTTACTGACTTTATGCATATGAAATAACTTTATCATTATATATAAGGAAACAACCAATTACCTTCTTTGATGTATCACTATATATCAATAATATACCATTTCATGGTGGTTGGGTAAAAATCATACAATTGACTAATATCCCCTTAATTCCTTCAAAACATTATTCACATTCCATTATACATATGAACTTAACCCCTTTACATGTAATCTTGGTTAATGAGTTAGCCAATCAGGAATTTTTTTTGAACAAATCATCGATATTAACCTACTAAACCAATGAAATTATGTATCTAGGTTATGTTCATTAATTTAATCCATTATATGAATGCCTTTTTCTTAAAAATATTAACTGAGATTCCATTGTTGGAGATAATATAGCCTAGAAAAGAAACTTCCAATAGCCAGAACTCACACTTTATAAATTTCCCATATAACTCTTTTCCTATAAGAGTCTCAAGAATGATTCAAAAGTGATTCTAATAGTCCTATTAGATTTTAGAATACACAAATATATCATAGACAAATACCAAAATGAAACTATCAAGATACTACTTGAATTCTCAATTCGTTGGATCGATAAAAATAGATAGTATGTGAGTCGATATAAATGGAATTAATATAAACTCGTAATGTTCATACCTTATTCAAAATTCTATATTTGGAATATCTTCCTTATTTACTCATGTCACACCATGATTTTTATTTTGACCTTTGTTCCAGTTCATCTTTTGGCCCCATGTTTTTCTCTCAAGTTTTGGGTGTAACGGGTTTAAGTTTTGAGTTTTTTGGAGCATTTTTCTCATGTTACATGGTTTAGGTTCATGTTTAGAGAAAACCGAGAGACCTTCTCTAGGTAACCTTGCGGTAAAGGTTTGTAGGTAGTGTCATAGTGCACAGTATGCACACGATTTGTGAAACCACATGGGAACCATGTTGGAAGCTATTGGTTTTGGAAAGAGGAGTTTCGCACGGTTGTCACACAGCTTGTAAACTGTATAGACAAACTATGTAGGTTCCCAGGAGTGTTCAGTGATGGGAGCACGATTGGTCCGTGGTTTAGTAAATTGTGTGGCTAAACCATGTAAGTTACCTAGATCTTAAAAGGTGTAAAATTACTCTTATTCCCCCCTTGGGATTTTAGACCTAATCCACCCCATTTCTCCTCTCTCTCATTCATACAGCCATAGGGAAGCTCCTATTTGGTTATTCGAGCCTCATCCTCACACTATTGGTGTGGATCTAGGGTTGTTCAAGGATTTGGGGTGATTTCTCAAGGTAATCTCTTCTCCTCTCTTCCATCTTCATTCTTCTTCCACTTTTTTTGAGTTCTTCTCCTCCTATGGTCATGTAAACCTAGGGTTTGGTTTCCCCTTGATTTATGTTGGGGTTTTTTTTGTCTAAGGTTCATTTTGGATCATCTTTCATTCTCAAACCCTCATGGCGTGGTCTTAGGCATGCATTATTGAAGTTCCAAGAGTTTAAGTTAGGTTTCCCAAGCACTTGGTTTTTTAATTTATGATTCATTAGTTTCTTACCTTTCATGAAATCCTTATATGTTAAATAATAATTCATGATCTTTTTAATAGTTTTTTTATGTGTAAAATAGTGGTTACTTCGTTATTTTGTGACAAATAGACTTCTTTTGCTAAATATTACACACCAAGTGTTCGATGAAATGCCTGTTTGGACCTTGTGAGTAATTTGTGGTATTTAAAGTGTGGTTTTTCTTGGAAAATGTGTAGTGGTTTATGAGATAATGGTTTTTATTAATTAAAATATTTTTATATATAGTTTTCATTTATAAATAAAGGTGTATTTAGGTTTTAAAAATTATTTGTTATGTGATAATGATGTGTAGCCTATTTGGAATTTCAATAGAAATAGTTTTGGTTTGTAATTGTGGCATTAATTCCTTAACATAATTTTATAAAATGATTGTGAAACGTGATTTATGCATGTTCTATAATTTTATGATAAATGGTGAAAGTGATTTTGATGAAAACCCTCCATGGATGATTCCCTTTCTTTGCTTATGTTGAATGGGTGGGATTTCCTCACTGTGGAATCCTCATAATCCATTTGGTTTATATAAAAAGGGAGATCCTTATTATGGACTCCTTTTTTTATCTATGAGTTTTAAGGGAAGATATGGATTCTTAGGGTGGCTCGAGGTGATACCTGTTATTGAATTATTATTATTATATATGCATGTGATCGAATGCTCTGTTGGCATCGGTTAGATCACCACCATTATACATAATACATGGAAACCTAGAATAGTGAGACTTTTATGAGAATTATTATTGCAATGGCTAGATTATGCACTATCTATTGGCCCATAGTATGTGGATATATTTGGTTTATTACTATGGGATTTTCCCCTCTATTTATCCTGAGTTAGGGTGGTCGGGAGTTTTTAGGGTGCTTTTGATTTCACCATTTGAGGAATGCTTCTAAGGATAGGTCTCATGTATTAGAATGTTCTATATTATTCATGATCTCCTAGGTTTAACCATGTATAATGACACTTAGTTTCTTATAGTGAATGATTATGATCCATTGTTGGTTGGTTACTCTTTTATGTTTATTTCCATTTCCCTTGTCGTATGATTGTTGTACTTACTCCTTAAGTAGTGTGGATTTATGTAAAAATGGAAAAAAATAAAGTGGTTATGGAAAAAGGTTTTTAGAAATGTCTTGCACTCCTCCTACCCCTTATAAATGAAATGTCATCATTCTCTTTTAAAAATGCATATAGTTCCTTCATAATAATAAAGTGTGATTTTAAATGGTATAAAGGGAAATGTATTATGTTTGGGTTTAAAATGGTTAATGTGTGGAAAAATATTACTTTTATATATTTTATTTCAAACTTTAAATTGATGTTTCTTTTATTTTAACGAAAGTGAATTGGGAATAGATTGTTTGGGTATGCCTGCTAATCTTTCATACTCAAACCTATAGTTTCTTCTTGTTTTTAGATTTTGTTGTAGGTTATAATCTTGGTATTGATTTTCATGGTTGATGGTTGGGTTTGGTATTGGAGAGTGGACTTTGGGGTTACATGAAGATGTTATAGTCATTAGATTCAGTTTGGTCATTGTATAGTCTATCTCAGTTTTATTGTACTCTTCATATTCTTGTATAAAGGATGTTTAGTGTGAATATTGTTATGTATATTAGTATTATTTTATTATTCCTTTTTTTAGTTTATTTATATTGGGTGAAATCATTTTTTTTGTCTCTCTTTTGATTCATGGCACTAGTTTCCAGTCTGTGGGGATCAGGAACACCCTTCGGGCCACGTTGCAGTTCAACTCAAGTGACCGGTTCGGGGTCATCCTGGGTTGGTTCATGACAAAATAGTATCAGATCAAGTCATCTCTTAAAGTACCTTTATTTTCAGATAACCCTTTGTTACTTGGGTATGTCAAGGTAAATGGAGTAGTATTTTTGGGACTCGAGAGGTAGGAACGGGAAGGATTCCATGAACCCTTTCTCGTTGTGATCCTTGGGTTTCCGTAGGGAGTCCAGTTTTGTTGGTTTCTTTATTCCTTGTGGATCGTTTGGTGTTTGGGATATGAAACGGGAGTTGGGCTAAAGGTATTCATGAGCTCTTAAGTCCTGGAAAGCCATGTGGAGCTGAGGACATTGTCCTAAAAGGCTCTCTATGATAGTGGTGTGTTTCCCATATGGTCGCCAACCATATGTTCAAGTCACTCATTGACATTAGTTTCCCTTATGAGTTAATTTGATTCTTCTTTGATTCTGAAAGTTTTTTTCAGATATCTTGTTTTTTAATTGTGAAAAACTAGAATTTTTAAAATGAAAATGGTTTAATGAGATTCAGTCTTTATAATCAAAACCTGGGTTTATGAAAAATGGTTGTTTGAAAGAAGATGTTTATTTTGTAATTTGTGCCAAATTAAAAGGAGTATGTTTTTAATCAAATTATTTTTATGAGATGGAATTTGTTGAGTTTTTAATTTTTTTGAATGAGATGAAATCAATTTTGGGATAGAAATCCATGGGATTTAATTTTTGAGCATGAAAAAATGGATTGCAGTGTGGAATTTGAAAATAGTTTTTGAATTGGTGGTTGGTGGAATTTGAAAAGTTTTTTGAAATTTGAAATGGAATAATTTTATTTGTACTTTGGTATTCTCACGAGTTCTCATATATATGGTTAAGTGTGGAAATGTGGATGAGTACCTAGATTAGCATGAGTTGATGGGTGTGTGGGGTGGCACGGGAATGTGTGTCTGAGTGAGACTATAAGAAATACCATTGGAGAGTGGGTAGTCCACCAAGCCTGTTTTATTTATAATTTCTTTCAAGAGAATTTTTTTTTGATGTGTTGGAAACCATTGTTGTGTGGTTTTTTTCCATGATTCAGGTAGTTCTGTATATACGGTATTTTGAGTTTGATAACTCTTATTGATGAGTTGGCTTTGATTGAGCTTTTTCTTTTCTTATTACCAGTGTATGCCCCTATAGAGATTTAATGGATATTCAGGGTGCGGCTTTGGGTGATTCTCCGTTAGAAGTATTTCTGGTTGATCAACCTAAGGATTTCGTTCTTCAGTTTCGAAAGTTGAGACCACCTCTCTTTTATGGTCAAGTAGATCCACTCGAAGTGGAATATTGAATGCATAAAATGGAAGGGATCTTAAATTTCCTTAAGTTTCCTAATTCATTAAAGGTTAATATTTCTACCTTTATACTTGATGGCTCTCCCTGAAAATGGTGGAATTCGATATCTCGGAACACGCCTCATGAAGATATTACTTGGGATTTCTTCAAGGATTCATTTATTCATAAGTATTTTTCATGAAATTAAAAAGGTTATAAAAGGGATGGAGATGTGTTTTTTGAAGTAAGGTAATGGATTTTTGTTGGAATACATCTATCATTTTGTGGACTTAGTTTCTTACCTTTTGGAATATGTTGTGGATGATTCCATGAAGGCTCGGCATTTTGAGTGTGGACTTCATCCTGTTCTATGGTCAAAGGAGTCGGATCTCAACCTAACTACCTTTTTCAATGTGGTAATGAAATATCTCCATACTAAAGTTATGATAGTATGAGTAATTGATGCATTCGACCTTTCTATAGTCCTTGTGAGTGGTGATGGGAGTTCTGGAAAGGAAGTGGGGAAGAAACTTGAAGTTATTGGTGCTAGTTGTGGAATCAAAATTCCTATGAATCTTTCATAAACCTCTTATGGGAATTATATCTAGGTGTGTTATCATTGTGTAAAGTAGGGTCCCAAGAATCCATCACGTCCAAGTCCTCCAAGGCCTTGCCATTCTTGTGTATTCTTAGGTCACCTACAGTAGTTTTGTCAGGGTGTTTATAGAAAGTTTCATGGATCCAATTCCTAGAATTTATATACTATTGGGGGACTCATTTAAAGATTCCTTATTGAAATTTTCCTTCCATTTTTAAGGGTTATTTGGTTGTAGCTTTTGTATCAGTGGTGTTTTCTCTTTAGTGTTTAAAATGAAAGGGAATGTTTTAAGTATTTTAATTAACTCCTATTTTCAATGGAAGTGTGGTTTTCCTTTTGGAAATTATGGTTTTTATTTTAAACTAATTGTATGATGCATGTTCCTTGTAGGGGTTATAAACTATTTATTGTGGTGCAACAGATGCTTCAAACATAAGAGCTCTAGCCATAGGTCTCATAGTGAAACTTTTCACGTGGTTAGGAAACCACTAGGGATGCGGGGAGATTTGGATCAATTTTTCTCCCCTTAGTTCAAGAGTGTGTGGTCTAAATGTTGTTGTCGTACTCTTATTAATCATGTTTCGTGGGATGGTTTGGAAGAGTTTTGATTGGAATGTTTGGGAAAGGCCTTATGTTGGCTCATGTTGAATTTTTAATAGGTTGGTGTTGGTTAGTTCTTATGGTGGGGAGACCCACCATGGGTCTTGTTAATAATTATTCTGTGTTTTGATCAGTGCTATTCTTTTTCTAAATAGTGAGGAGTCTATTATAGACTCCTATAATGAGAATGTGGTTTGATTTTAGTTGGTTTCATGTTTTATCTCTTTTCATTTTGAGTAAACATTGTGAATCATCATTTTGATCTTTTCTATAGCTCGTGTAGAACTTAGTTTGAGAGGTCAGATCATGCAGTTGTGGGAATACTTTGTCATTGATCAATAAAATGGAAGATTTTGTGTATTTATATGGTTATTAAGCATTATGGTGGGGAGAATTGTCACACCTTGATTTTTATTTTGATCTTTGTTCTGGTTTAACTTTTGGCTCCAGGTTTTTCTCTCAAGTTTTGAGTGTGACGGGTTTAAGTTTTAGTTTTAGAGTGTTTTTATCATGTTTCATGGTTCAGGATCATTTTTAGAGAAAAATGTGTGGCCTTATCCAAGTAATTTTCCATTCAAGGTTTGGAGGCAGTGGCATAGCACACAGATTGCGCATGGTTTGTGAAACTGTGTGACAACCATGATGGAAGCTATTAGTTTTTGACAGAGGAGTTTTTCATGGTTGGAACATGGTTTTTAAACCATGCATCCAAACCATGAAATGCCAAGGTGTGTCCAATTAGGGGTACATGATTGGTGCACGGTTTGGTAAACCGTGTAGCCAAACCGTGTGAACTTCCCAGGTCTTAAAATATGTAAAATTACACCTTTTCTCTCTCGGGATTTTAGGCACAATCCACCCCATTTCTCATTCCTATGGTTTGAACATCCCTAGGGGATCTTCTACTTAGTTCTTTAATCCCCCTTCTCCCTCTATTGGTGTGGATCTATGTTTCTTCAAGGATTTTGGGTGATTTTTCAAGGTAATCTCTTATCCTATCCTATACCTTCATTATTCTTCCACTTTCTTTTGATTTCTTCTCCTCCTATGGTTATGTAGACCTAGGCTTTGGTTTCCCCTTAATTTATATTGGGATTTTTATTTGTATAAGGTTTCTTTTGGATCATATTTCCTTCTCAAGTTCTCGTGGTGTGGTCTTAGGTGTGTGTTGTTGAAGCAACAAGAGTTTAAGGTAGGTTTCCCAAGAACTTACCTTTTTAATTTAAGATTCAGTAGTTTATTTCCTTTTACACCTTCCTTATATGGTAAATAATAATGAATGATCTTTGGAATAGTTTTTTGATGTGAAAATTAGTGGTTACTCACTTTTTTGTGACAAATAGCCATGTTTTTCTAAATATTTCACACCAAGTGTTCGATGAAATGCCTAATTGTCCCTTATGAGTAATGTGTGGTATTTAAATTGTGATTTGTCCTATAAAATGTGTTGTGGCTTAGGAAATGATGGTTTGGATTTATTGAAATAGTTTTCTAAGTGGTTTTGACTTATAAATAAAGGTGTATTAATATTTTGAAAATGATTTTTCATGTGACAATGATGCGTGGCCCATTTAGAATTTCAATGGAAATGATTTTGGTTTATAATTATGGAATGAAATCCGTAACATAATTTCTAAAAAATTTTTTGAAATGTGGTTGATTTCCATTCATAAATCTTTAGAGAAATGGTAAAAGTGGTTTTGATGAAAAACCTCCTTGGATGATTTTATTTCCTTATTTATGTTGAATGGGTGGGATTTTCTCGTTGTGGAATCCTCACAACCCATTTGGTTTATGTAAAAAGGTAGATCCTTAGTATGAACTCCTTTGTGATCTATGAGTTTTAAGGTAAGAGATAGATACTTTGGGTGGCTCAGGGTAAGACTTGTTGTTGAATTATTACTATATATGCATGTTATTGGATGCTTGGTTGGCATCAGTTGGCAAACCACCATTATACATAAGACATGGGAACCTAGCATGGTGAGATAATATTTGTAGAGCAATTGTTGCACAGGCTAGCTTATACACTAGATGGTGGCCCATAGTAGGTGGATATATTGGGTTTATTACTATAGGATTTTCCCCTCGGTTTGCCATGATTTAGGGTGGTCAGGAGTGTTTAGGGGGATTTTGATTTCATCGCGTAAGGAATGCTTCTAGGGTGGGTCTCATGTATTAGTATTTTTGGATTATTTATGATCTACTAGGCTCACCCATGTTTATTAACAATTAGTTGATTGTAGTAAATGATTATGATCCATTTTTGGTTGTTACTCTTGTATGTTTATTTCCATTTCCCTTATCGTATGATTTTTGTGCTTACTCCTTAAGTAGTTTGGATTTATGTAAAAATGAAAAAAAAATCAACTGGTTATGGAAAAAGGATTTGGAAATGTATTTCACTCCTCCTCCACCTTAGTAATGAAATGCCATCATTCTCTTTTAAAAATTCATATAGTTCTTTATTGATAATAAGGTATGGTTTTAAAATGATAGAAAGGGAAATGAATCCTGTTTGGATTTAAAATGGTTAATGTGTGGAAAAATATTGATTTTATATATTATATTTTTAACTTTAAATTGATATTTCTTATATTTTAAAGGAAGTGCATTGGGAATATATTTTTTAGGCATGACTACTATGTTTTAATACTCACGCCTATAGTTTCTTCTTGTTTTTAGATTTTTCTATAGGTTTTCATCTTGGAATCAATCATTGTGGGTGATGATTGGGTTTGGTATCAAATAGTGACCTTCAAGGTCACATGGAGATTTTGTATTCATCAGGTTTAGTTTGGTTATTGTATAGTCTGTTTTAGTTTCGTTGTACTCTTTAGATTCTTTTATAAAAAATGTTCAATTTGGATATTATTATGTCTATTGGGATACTTTGATTAATTATACTATTTAGTTTATTTATATTCGTAAAAATCATTCCTTTTTTCTCTCTGTTGATGCTCGGCATCGGTTACCAGTCTTTGGGGATCAGGAACGCCCTTTGATCCATGTCACAGATTAGCTCGGGTGACTGGTTCGGGGTCGACTCAGGTTGGTTTGTGACAACTCACAATTGATGATACCCAGAATGAAGTTCCATATTTGAAAAATATTGATCTCGATGAATTTTATAAAATAAATCATCAACTTGAGGCAGATGATACTTGTTCTTTATCATAATATCATTGAGATCTCCATAATTAATTCATAGCCCCATGGATCCATCTTTCTTCTTAATGAAAAGATCATAGGCTTCCCAAGGTAAAACACTTGGGTGCATATGTAACACCTTAAGTTTATATAAATTATTTTTTTCAATTAAATTAAGTTTCTATGATAGATTGTGCTACATGAAACAATGTTTTAGATTGCATTATACGCAACACTTGATTTTAACAAAACCACGATATATTATTAGTATAGTTATTTAAATGTGATCATTATAACCTAGCTATTAAACTTAGTGATATGAATATTAATAACTACTTTTAAAATATTAATTATAATTGTTTTATATAAATAAAACATATTGATAGTAAAATATATAATTTTGGTAAAGTTATTATATGTTTTAAAAATACTATTTTCTCAAAAAAAGTTTTTTATGACTTATTGTGAACAATAATAATTTTTAAAAAAAAATTTAGAAAATGAAATTTATAAAATTAAATTAAATTTTTAATTCATAATGTCAAAATTATCTTAGGGTGAATTTTTAGTATTTTTATGAAATATTTCACTTTTTATGAGTAGTGAAAAATATTGAATTTGAATTGAAAAATGTATTTTCATATAAATAATTTATAATGTTAAATAATATTTTTAATTAGTTTTAAAGTTAAATTAGTTCAATTATACATCAATAAATCCAATTTAGTTTATTGGAATCATTTTAATATTGAATTCAAATATAAAAACTCTATATTCTTTTGAACATTTTTACTGTAAAAACCTGTTTTCTCATCACATCAGTGGGATTAATTTTAAATTAAAATTTCCAACTTATATGAATGAAATTTTAAAAAAAGTTTCCTTATTTGAAATAATTATTATTTATAATTTCTAATAATTTTAACTTTATTTTTTGACCAAAATGAATAGTGAATTTAGTAAAATATAAAATTATCGTGGTTATGGTAAAAAATTATTTATCAGGTGGTTCAACAAGAATGATAAGATTTAAAATAACCTAAAATATAGTATAAATTTTATTTAATGAGTTTATTTTGACATTTTACAGAAAATTATATGAAATATGGAAATTACTTGACACTTTCCTTTGAATATGACCCATATAATAAGTTAAGTAAAGAAAACGATGAAAAAGATACATTTATTCCTTTTAATTTCTATAATGATTTGAGATAGAGAAAAAAACAACATTGGTTTGATTATAAATATTATCTAAAAGATAAATTATTTATTTTTATCATAATAATTTTCTTTAATTTTTATATATGAAATAATTACATTAAATTCTTAAGAAATGCCAACACAGAAATTATTTAGTTAACAATTAAATAAAATAAATAATAATAATAATGAGAGTGAAGTAAATTGAATGAATTATTTTATTTAATTATATTTTTAGATGAATATATCATGTTACATATTTTTTACCTTAATAGATTCTAATTCTATCATTTTCTTGATATTTTTAAATTGAAATTAAATAAATTGTGTCAAAATTGACAATCAATTTATTTTGATAATAAATGATATTTTATTAGATGTTTAAAAATTACTAAAAATACTATATTCCAATAATTTATTTTTAAATGTTAATAAATATTAAATATTTTCCATTCATGTACTAATTTTTCTTTTATATTGACTATATTGACCCTTAAATAGTAAAAACTATGTTAATGTGGTTAAGGTTGTAGCGGTGTTTTTACATGTTACATGATCTTGTGTTAAAAATAATTTCCAAAAAAACATATTATTTAGATATTATAAATTATATTTCGTATTTATAATCATTTTATCCCAATTATATAATAATTTTCACTTTAATTTAGTCTTAATGGATAAATTACCTAGGTTAGAAAACTAGTTACCATAGTGAAACCCCAAATTGGTAAAAATAAAGTAACTTGGTTGTTAAGGAATGAAATGTTTGAAATATGTGTTTTATTATGTGTTGTAGTTTTTTATTCAAAATATAATACCTACACACCTTTAATTATCATATTAATATCCACTTGAGGTAAGATTGACCTCCCAATAGTGAAGACTTTTGACTATTTACAAGAATGCCACCCCTCCTCAATTGTAAAAGGGAACTCACTATCCCCACTTCTTCAAACATCTCAAGACATTTGGATTGAAAAATATCTACCCAGATAACTTCCCAACTTCTATCCCCTCATCCTAGAATCCTTAGTTTGGAAAAAATTTTAACCAAGCAAGCCTTTAGTGAAAACCTAAGGTGGATACCTGAAGAAGAGGTAACATTCATCAACGAGCGTTTTCATTTTATTTATTTATCAAACCCTATTAAATTATTATTATTACATGATTATATAATAAACTCAATATATTCCATATATTTATATGTTTTTATTTCAATTTTATGACTTATAACTTCCTGAACTTCCATCAAATGGGTTACGAAATCATCGTTAGTGTGTACAGAATACTACCACCTTGCGAACTGATGTTGTTCATTTTTTCATTACCACCTATCAAGGATGGTCAGAATGATGGATATATTATTTTTATATTATTTTTATTATTTTATTATTTTATTAAGATATTGTAATTATTATATCACAAATACCTTCATACTCCATTTTGTGGGAATACAATATTGTCACCTGTGTGTACGACGGACTACCAACTCATGGAGCGATGTGATACGTTCACGCTTTACATGGAATATATTAAGGATGATTTTAATGAACATATATGATATATATTACATAAAAATGATTATATAATGATAATATAACATTTATATTTCTTTCTTTCAATACAATAAGAAAATGGAAACAACATTTATGCATACATATGGCCTAACATCTCCATGAACGATGTATTTAATTTCCTATCACAAAATATTTTGGATTACTCTAAATAAATATATATTGAATATATATGATATTTATATCATTTTTATCATTATATGGATAATCGAACCACGATCTAAGCAAGAATACTAAAAGTAAAAAAAATCAAAACACGCACAAAAAATAAAGCGGTTATTACCCAAAATGTAGCATTAACATTTAATCATTAATAAATGGATAATAAAATTCCATAAGGAAATAATATATGTTATGATATATATGAATATTTTTATGTAATGGGTGGAGTTTTAATAAGTGCAACATAAGTCAATACTTAAGGTAAGGGGATTTCTAATCTCACTTTTATTTCTGAGAGACTTATGCCATATTCACCACTCATTTATTTGGTGTGGTGTATATACTTACCTACGACATGATATATCATGAGTATACCTCATTTAATTATAATTAATGTTTCCATTTTTTTATTCTTTCATGTGTACTATGATTTGAAATTAACTCACTTAGAAAGGGATTTCTGTCTCACTTTTTACTTTTGTGAGACATGTGCTATATTCACCACCTCTTTATTATATGTGGTGTATATATAACCCATGAATGTATTTTATGAATATTATAATTAAAATTATTTTTATTTACATATCCATATTATGATATCTCTTTAATGGGTCTTAAAGTTAAAAATTTACCAAAATGGTAAGGGATTTTTGTCTCCATTTGACTTCTTTGAGACGTATGTTAAATTGTGCAACTATATTTTTTCATAGGGTTTATATACAAACCCTTTTACATGTAATATAATTAATTTATTCATATTAATTATATTTTAAGTTTTATTTTATATTATTCATTCATAGGGATCATGATTCAAAGTTACTAAAATGGTAAATATTTCAAGTTACAATCTCATCGTTTATTGGGACTATTTAAGATTACATTTCTGATGATAAAATATTATGACCGATCTCTCAATAATTCTCATTAATTTTATTAAAATCTACTTATACATGATATATTCAATTAATGGTACCATTTTTTCACTCTTTGGTACTTAAAATTATTAAGAAAAATGTTTTTAAGAAAATATAACTTTATTGTTTTTTTCTTTCAGGGATCTATTCTCTTCCAAAGTCATGTTTTCTAAAAAAAGTCAAAATTTTTTATTAATATATTATTATTTTTAAAATATATTTTTACCCATGTTTTAATTTTTATAAAAAAAATTTAAAGGGATCTTCAAGTCATTTTTCGAACAATGCTCATTTGGATTTTATCAAAAAATGTGAAAGGAATCATCATTTTTACATGTATGTCTTGAACAGAAATTTTCTGATGTCATGACCAATCATTACTTTGAAGATTAATTTATAAGTTTTCAAGGTTATTTTTCAAATAAAAATGTTTTCAAATTGTTTTGGCTTATTTTATAAGACATGATTGTGAAACCTATCTATTTCCCATGTATTATGATATGATGAAATTTTTATGATACCCATTTTATTTCATGGGTTATGATATAATAACTTTTTATGATCTTGTGGAATACATAAATATGGTTTCTATTATTTGATGGGTGGGACCTACATATCCCTCCAATGAATTGGGTAAAGATAAATGCTTTATGAGATTAGAGGGTGCACAGGTGGTCAGCCCAATCCCAAAATAAAGGGTACTTGGGTGGACATCCCAAGCCTAAAAAGGAGAGTACACGGGTGGTTATACCAAGACCAAAATAGGTACATGTGTGGTTATCCTGATCCTAACATGTTATGAATGTCTTGGTGGTTATCCTTGATATAATATTTTATATACTTATGTATTTAAAACAAATTCAGTTTCTTATGCAAATGTTATGCTCTCATGAATCATATTATCTAATTCCCTTATGATTCATGTCTTATGAACTTATAATATTTATGCCATGGCTCATGTTTATGATCTATTATAGGTTTTGTATGAAATTTTTAAGTTTTTTTCATTATCACATGCTCTTATTATCATCTTATGCTTTAATATTATCATAGATTTATATCCATTTTATTTACACATACTAAGAATTGGATCTCATCCTTCCTTTTGTTTCCTTTCCCCAGGTTTTAAAAGAAAGGTTTTATATAGGGTATTTATATGAATATTACTAAATGGGAAGATATTTGTGGGAAGATTTGAATATATTTCACCAGAGTAAAATATTGTGTCCCAAGTTTCCAAAGGCACTAAACTATTACAGTCTTAAAGCATGTGTTTTTGTAATGTAATGAATATTCATCTAAAAAGATGTAATATTCATGTATGAGAAGCCTAGTTCACTATAGTTGGTATCAAATGAAATTTTTGGTTAACCTTTGGAAACTGGTATGACAAAACATTAGTGAGATCCCTAGGGATATTTCTAAGTATATGTCTAGGTATGTCTCTAAGGATAAGCCTAAGGATGAGTTAAAGTATATAAAAATATCTTGGAATTTCGATAAAGGATAGAGTGATTGTTTTCCAAGAAATTACATCTATGTGTGGATATTAAAAGTTTATGTGTCTCTAGTATAGATGCAACTAGAGGTAACAACCCAAAAACCACCGTATTGAGCTATAATCGATCGAGAACTGGTGCACAATAATAGGCCTTGTTGCACACCTAGTTTAACACTCCTGTGGGATATTATTTGGAAATTCACAAACTCTTTATCAACCATCATGATGGATTTAAATAATAACTATGAATGACCAAATATATCATATTTTAAAGAGGGTTTCGTGATTTATACTTCCTATAAGTGATTTTTCATGATTATGTGGTTCCCCTCTATGATTAGTGTTTCTCACACTATAATTTTGGTTTTATTCTATGTATGGAACCAAAATAAATCATATTAATATTTAATTTGATGAAAAAATAAGGGATTATCTGAAAATAAATTTGATGATAACTTGAAATAAAGATATTGTGATTATGCCTGATCAACTATCAAGATATATGATTAACAATGTGAACTTCACTGAGATTCCGGACACATAGAATATGAGGAAGATGGAATTTTATGAAATTTAATGTGGTAATGAACATGGATGAAAGAAGACACATATTCCTATATGTTAAGAAGGTGGGAAGAAAAACCTGAATGAATATCTCAAATGGAGGGGAAGATTTTATTTGTGTGGAAGGTGTCATAGAGTGAAAAATTGTCAATGAGTTCAATGTCTTATCTATGGATAACATGGAAATTACTGATAAAACACAATTTTATTGAATATTTTCTTGATAATAAATGATATAATTTCCTCACATTGTGGTAAATATGTTTATTTATGAAATATTTGGGATTAGATCATTCATTTGAAAATTTGATTAAAATTTCAGTTTTACCCTTTTAAAATTCACTATAGTATTTTGCACATAAATATTTTAATATGACATATTTGAACTTAAAATTTTGTAATAGTTTTACTCACTTAATTTTCTACAAATTTTATGCAGAAAACTAGAGCTAAATAGTTTATTTGGATGGAGTAAATGGGCCATTAAATCAATGGTGGTCTGGAAACGTTAGATTGGACATCACTTTAGTGTTTGGGACATATCTTCTACATCTGTGAATGGATTGAGTCCAAATTTTGATAGGAGATTGAAAACCCAATTTATCACATATTATCCTGCTGGAAGGATAGCTAATTCCTACGTTTTGGTGGTCAAGAAGGAAGTGAACATGAGATTAAAATATTTGTCAGAATCTTCTCATTCACACTTGAAACCACTTTTAACCTAGCCTCCCCTCCACTCTATAAATATGTATTTTTCTCATTTTTAAGGGTTGGGACATGAATTAGGAATTTTAGGGAAGATTATAAGAGGTTCCACTCCAATTCTCCAAGAAATTAAATAAGTTTATCTCTTGAAGCAAGGATCCCTTCATCGAAGCCCTCTTCTTCTTCCTCGTGTTGTAATGTTTGTGTTTTCATAATAAAATTCTTTATTATTCTTTAATTTCTTTATTTTCTTCTATTATTTTCAATTTTATTCTTCAATTAATATTCCTATTTGGGATAAAATTCAATAGTGGAGACAAGATTCGGTTCTACCCTTTCAATCCTTTGCTCATGAAAAACGTCTCCATGATGACCACACCGCTCATGGAAGAGTAGTTTTCTTAGTGATCGGTCTATCTTATACCCTATTCATTTAATTATTTAGAATCATTGAGATATTATAATTCACTTAATATTATCCATGAATTGAGTTTTTAATTTATATGAAACTAAGAAAACAATTGATCAATTGACACAAAAACACGCGAGGTCGATATTTTGTGTAAATTGTGAGAGCGTGATCTTAATCGGTAATACAAGACCACACGAGATAAGTTTGTAGCGTTAAAATATATTCCATAAACTCAATTAATCATAATTTCTAGAGTGTATATGTGCTCTAATTAACCACTAACTAAAATCTAACCTTAGAACATCAATCAAATCAGGGTGTTGCGATTATGTGTTCCGAAGCTAGCCTAGGGTTTAAGTAATTTCATCTTTATAGTTAAGTTAACTCTCGTAGGGTTCAAGGGTTAACAAATTAGGGGATAATAATTAAGTTGATATTAATTTAAATGATAATTATTAATAAGTAAATTAAGTGGTAGAGTTATACCGATTATACCTTTTAAAATATTTTCTAAAAAAACATCTTCTTGTTGCGTCAAATTTCATTTCAAAATTAAAAACAAAAAAAATCTAATCTTCTTCCATAAAAATTATTCTAGTTTTATAAACAATAAAAAAAAACACATACTTTTAAGTAGTGTTTTTATTCTATTTTATTTTATTTTTAGAATACCTTTTAGAAGTTGTTTTAATTTACTTTCTCCTTTGAGAGACAACCTTGGCCATCCACTCTACTGCACTTAAGTAACCTGAAACCTAACATCATTTGAAAGAACCCATGAAAGTGCCTTTCAAATTGGAAATGTTGTCAGGGAGTCAATTAATTATTTAAACCATTTATAGGTATTTATTTTATTTTAAATTTTATTATATTCTTCTCTTCTTTCTTCCTTCTTTACCCAATCTGAGTTTTTTCTTCTACTTTTATTTTCTTCTTCTTCTTTTTAGACCATCAACTCAAACTTCTCATTTTTATTATGGTCCACTTTCCTTATTTTTATTTTTATATGATTTATGAAATGAACTAATCTTGAATATCTCTTAGATCTTGACCCTAATATTGAATGCATCCTTAGGGCTCAAATCAGACATTCTCAGTCTACGGGAAGTTTCAACATTTCACCAGTTGGAGAATTCCTCCACTCCCAGAACATTGAAATTGGAAGCAACTAAAATACAAAAAAACAATAACCAATTGCTGAAAATAATTTTAATGAACATAATAGAACCATTAGATAATTTTTTGCGCCTGATATTAACTATCAACCAAATTACATTGCATACCCAAATCTAGAATCGAACTTTGAACTAAAATCTAGGTTAATTCATATTCTTCCAAAGTTTCATGGATTATCTGGTGAGAATCCAAATAAACATTTGAAAGAATTTAATGTGGTTTTATCAACATTAAAACCAAGAAATGTTTCTGAATATCAAATAAAACTAAGACCATTCCCATTCTCACTTGATGGAGCTGATAAAGATTGGATGTATTATTTATAACCTAAATATGTAACTTGTTGGAAAAATTTGAAACGTCTTTTCTTGCAGAGATTTTTTCCAGCATCAAGGACCACATCCATTCAAAAAGTGATCTTGGGGATCAAGAAAGCCCAAGGGAGTCAATGTATGAGTATTGGGAGTGATTTAAGAAGTTGTGTGCAAGCTGCCCACATCACCAAATCGGTGAGAAACTCCTAATCCAATACTTATATAAGGGAATTACACCTATGGAGAGAAGCATGGTGGATGCCACAGATGGAGGAGAATTGGTGGAAAAGACACTATTAGCTTCACGTGCATTTATCGACAAGATGGTACAAAACTCCTAACAATTTGGCGATCGAGGTACACCACATGTTAGGGGAGTACATCAGTTAATTACTTCCTCTCTTGAAAATCATTTGATTGATACTAAGTTGGAATAATTGAACACTATGGTGAGGAAGATTGATTTGGTACAAAATAAATCCCAACCCCCTCCTTTAAGTCCTTGTGGAATTTTCACTGATACAAGCCACCCAACTGATTGTCGCCCCCAACTACAAGAAATAGAAGATTGTGCAGCAGTGTTTCCTAAGAGACCATATCAGCAGCAACAACAACAACTATATCCCCAAAAGAAGTTTGATTCAACATAAAACCAAGGGTGGAAGGATCAATTGAACATGAGTTATGTCTATGGACAACAACAAATTCCCCCTTTTCAAAAAAAAACTTCCAACAGCCTCCACCTTACCAATAGGGTTTCCAACAACCCCAAAGGAAATTTGAGGCTCAAGCATCATCAATCCAACAACAAGGGGATTCTCAATCAATGTTAGATTCTAATAATGATTATTTTTTGAAACATATTGTTCTTAATCAATAGAATGAGTATAAGAGTCAAGGTTCAGAGCTGAGGGAGTAGAAGACTCAAATGAGCCAGAGTGCCACTACCCTCTATAAACTTGTAAGTATGAATTCTGGAAATTTACCTTCCCAACCTAATCCAAATCCAAAGGGGAATGTCAGTTCCATCACATTGAGAAGTAGAAAGTAAATTAATGATACTTCTGTACCCACCATTCCACCAGGATTCACCTTAAATCCAGAAAACCCTCATTCCACACCAGCTGATGAGAAACCTAAGGAGAAAGATAAAGGTAAGAAAAATATTAATGATATTCCTTTTAAAACCCTTCCTTTTCTAAACAGGGTTGTTCAAACCAATAATATGTATGAATAGGAAATTCAAAAGGAGTTTTTGGACACATTTAAGCATGTGGAGATCAACATTCCTCTACTTGAATCCATTAAGAAAATCCCAAGGTATATGAAATTATTAAAAGAACTTTGTACCAATCGAAGAGGGATTAAGAGAAATGAGAGGATCAATCTTGGAAGGAATGTGTCAGTGATCATTAAACCAACTCTAGGAATGCCAACAAAGTGCAAGGATCCTGGGACATTCACTATCCCATGCACCATAGGAGAGTTTCACTTTTCTGATGCTCTTTGTGATTTGTGAGCTTCCATAAATGTGATTCCTCATTCTGTATTCTCTTATTTACAGGTTTGTGAGTTGAATCCGATGAGAGTATTGGTGTAGTTATAAAATAGAACTATAGTATATCCAGTGGGAGTCCTTGAATATGTACTTGTCCGGGTAAGAGACATGATCTTTCCAACATAATTTTACGTGCCTAAAATGGAGGAAGATTGATTAAGTTCTTATAGTCCCAATATCTTAGGTAGACTCTTCCTCAAAACTATAAAAACTATCATAAATGTCAATTAGGGTACACTTTCCATGGAGTTTGGAGATGAATTTGTAATATTTAATGTTATGGACTCCATAAAGTACCCCTCAGAGGACCATTCTTCTTTTGTTATCTCCCATTTTGAACCACCAAGTAAAAACTCCATGGAATTTGATTGCCCTATGTTTAGGGAGATTATGAGTATTGGTTCTAGTCTGATGTCTAATATCACTTATATATCTATTTCTAATGAATAATACTCTCATAGATTTGATATTGAAATGGATTCATATTCTAATTTTGATCATGTGAACTCTGATTATGACTTAGCTGTTGAGTATTCTGATGGATTTGATGTTTTATTCTCGGATTGTGATGATTTCTATTCTGATACTGATGCTCTTTGTGCACATATTTCAGTTCCTTCAATTTCTCCATCTATACATCACCCCCCTTCATTGGAAATCAAGTCATTTTCACCTAATCTCAAATAATCATACTTGTTAAGTGACAAGATATTACCTATTATAATTTCTATTAATCTTCCTTTTGAACATGAATAAAATATTTTCAAGCTTTTGAGGGAGAACATTAAGGTAATCGAGTGGACCTTGGCTGACATATCAGGTATTAGCCCGTCCATTTTAATGTATAGGATTCTTTTGGATGATGGGGATAAACTGGTTAGGCAACCAAAAAGGAGACCGAATCCAACTCTTCTAGAGTCATAAAAAAAGAAGTTGAGAAATTGCTTGAGGTAGGTATAATCTTTACCATGTCAGATTCTCAGTGGGTAAGTCCTATTCAGGTTGTGCCTAAGAAAAGTGGTGTTACAGTTGTTAAAAATGAGAAAGATGAGTTAGTTTCAATGAGGGTACATAACAGTTGGTGTGTGTGTATTGATTATAGGAAACTAAATCAGTCCACTCACAAGGACCATTTCCCCCTACCATTTATTGATCAGATGCTTGAGAGACTAGCTAGGAAAACACACTATTGTTTCTTGGATGGTTTTTTTGGATATTTTCATGTTCCAATAGCTCTAGAGGATCAGGAGAAGACAAAATTCACTTGTCTATTCGGTATGTTTTTCTACCTAAGGATTCCATTTGGACTTTGTAATGCCCTAGGTACCTTTCAGATATACATGGTGAGTATTTTTTCTGATTTTATTGAGACCTACATGGAGGTATTTATGGATGATTTTACAATTTATGGTTCCTCATTTGATGAATTTTTAAATAGTTTGGGAAAGGTTTTGAATTGTTGTATTGAGAAGAATCTGGTCTTAAACTTTGAAAAGTTTCATTTCATGGTAGATCATGGCATTTTCTTAGGGCATGTAGTGTCAAAAAATGGGATAGAGTTTGATAGATCTAAGATAGAAATTATTTCATCCTTACCATATCCTTCATGTGTGCATGATGTTAGATCTTTCCTAGGGCATGTAGGATTTTATTGGCACTTCATCAAATATTTTAGTAAGATTGCTCTTCCTATGTCACGATTACTTCAAAAGGATTCTGATTTTGTGTTTGATGATTATTTTAGGACTTCCTTTTATGAGCTAAAGAAGTGTCTGACCACTCCACCAATCATACAGCCCCATGGTGGGAGCTTCCTTTTGAGCTTATGTGTGATGCCTCCAACTTTACGGTCAGATCTGTCTTATCTCGGAGGGTGTAGGGACGTTCACATGTGATTGCATATGAATCAAGGACATTGGATTCGGCCCAATCAAACTACACAACCATAGAAAAGGAGTTTCTTGTTGTTATATTTGCTTTAGATAAATTTCGTTCATATTTATTGGGCTCTAAAGTAGTTGTTTTTTCTGACCATACAGCTCTGAGGTACGTATTGAAGAAGCTGGATGCAAAGCCCTGCCTAATTCGATGGATACTCCTTCTTCAAGAATTTGAAATTGAGATAAAGGACAAGAAGGGTTCAGAAAACTTGGTGGTGGACCACATGAGTAGGCTTACTCACACACTAGAGGATGACACCTTGGACTAGGTACCACTTCGAGACACTTTCCTTGATGAGTATCTATATTCCATCTCAGGTACGCATCCTTGGTATGCTGATTTAGTGAACTACCTTGTTTCATATAAAATTCCTACAAATTTAAAGAAACATCAAGTCCAAAAGTTAAAGAGTGAGTTGAGATTTTATGTATGGGGTGATCCCTACTTATGGTGCATGTATAGTGACCAAGTTATTAGGAGGTGTATTCTTGATCATGAGTTTGAGTCTGTTCTACAATTCTATCATACACTTGGTTGTGGTGGGAACTTTTTACCCCAACGGACAGCTAGGAAAGTTTTGGACTCTGGATTATATTCGCTTAGCTTATTATATGATGCCCATGTGTTTTGTAAGTCATGCTCTCGTTTCCAACACACTGGGAACATTTCTAGGAGATATGAGAAGCCCCAACAACCCATACAATTCTATGACATTTTCTATGTATGGAGCATAGATTTTAGGGGTCCTTTTCCTAGTTCATTTGGGTTTTTCTATATTTTGGTTTTTGTTGATTATGTGAGTAAATGGGTGGAGGATAAGACCTCCAGGACTGATGATTCTCATGTTGTTGTGGAATTTGTCAAGACACAGATTTTTTGCAGGTTTGGAGTACCGAAGGCCATCATTAGTGACCAAGGGACACACTTCTACAATCAGAATTTTTCTTCCCTCCTTCGGAAGTATGGGGTGACACACAAAACATCAACACCATACCACCCCCAAACAAATGGCCAGACTAAGGTTTCAAATTGTGAGTTGAAACAAATTTTGGAGAAAACCATGCAGCCAAATAGGAAATATTGGAGCGAGCTCTTGTATGATGCGCTTTAGGCTTATAGGAAATCATACAAGACACTCATTGGTATGTACCCATTTCGGATTGTTTTTGGGAAAGTGTGCCATCTCCCCATGGAAGTTGATCATCGATCTTATTAGGCTATAAAGAAATGCAACATGGATTTGGCACAACCTGGAATCTAAAGGAAGTTACAAATTCAAGAGCTTGAGGAGATTCGATTGTCTCCATAGGAGAACTCAAGGCTCTATAAGTAAAGATCAAAAACAGCTCATGAAAAAATGATCCAGAAAAGATAATTTCAAGTTCGAGAGAAAGTCCTTATCTATAGTTCACAACTGAAGATGATGCCTGGTAAGTTGCTTTCCAGATGGTTAGGTCCTTATGTTTTGACTATTGTTTTTCCTTATGGTGTAGTGGAGATCACACAAGAGGACACGGAAAAGAGCTTTATAGTAAATGGGAAACATTTGAAGAAATACATTGAGGGTCTTCCTACTGATGTAGTAGATTTCATCACACTTCATGACCCCATCATCACTTAAGCATATCAGGATGTTCCTAACCCTTTCACTTCTTTATTTTTTGTCCTATTTAAAATTATATATTTCATTTGAATATATAATCTCATGGGTTCACATTGAAAACAATGCAATATTTTAAGTGTGGGGGAGGGAACCTTTTAGTTTAGTAATTTCAATTTTTTCTTGTTTTTCAATGATTTTAAAAAAAACAAAAAACATTGTGTGTTTTTCAAATTTTATGATTTTATTTTTCAATTTTTTGTGTGTTTTTGAAACTTTTGATCTGAAATGATTCTCATAAGCATTTTGAAATCCATATCAATAAGTGAAACAATTTATCCTTTGAAACTAAGATTAAATGAATTATGAAAATGAATTTGTTTCAAGTTCAAATCTTTAGTAATTTCATTAAACGTACTCTGAATTTTGAATCTCATGCCACATATCATAGTCTTTATATTTGAATTAATTTTACTATGAGGCTTCTGAACCATTATTTTCATATTCTTTACATTTACCTCATTTCTTGAGATAACCAAACCATGCTTAATTTAGCCAGAATTTGATTTATTCCTGTCAAAACTTGAGGGTTTGAGGTACTTATGTTTTAAATTATTGAGGCATTTGTTTGGTATTAAAGCCCTTATTTCAAAGAATCCTTTTTTATAATGTCTTAACTTGAACATTTAATCTTTTTATCCCTTAGAAACCATGAAAATCCTATTAGGTTAGCCACATTACAATCCAATTTTCGTTATCCAACAAACTCTTGAAGTGAAATTGCTTAATCTAGTTGAACTTAAGTGTGTAGGGGAGCTATCTTGTGTTGTGATAACACATTCTGTAATACTTTGGGTGGAATATTAAATTTTGAAGAGATGTTTTTGCTACTGAAAAAAAATCATTATGTTGGAAGCTGTTCCTTTTTTGGAGCTTTCATGATAAGTGAAGTTGTGCCTTTCTGGAGCTTATAATAGAGAGAGAAATTTGAGCATATCTGGAGCTTTCAAGAAAATCATGTTTGAGAAGATTGACATTTTTACTGATGAAATGTTGAATGGTTTGAACATTCCTTTATTTTTCATGATTATGAACATGAATCGATACTATGGGGATTTATGAGGAGACCATATTTAAGTAAAAATTAGATTAATTCAATTTTTCTTCAAAAAGAGTCGAGCCCTCCTCATTCAACCTTGGAATTTTTCACATCTAAATCCTACCAACTGAAATCCACAGAACAACCCTGAAAATTCCTCATGATAAAAATATGTCCTTGACTCACATAGAGTGGTAATGTAGGAATTTATCAAGCCTGTGGTTACTCTTGTATGAGTTTGGATGATAAAAACAATGCTAAAAAATTGACATTTGTGAGATAAGAGAAAATTCAAGTGAGATGAGTGTTTTATACATAGGAGGACAAATGAAGTGAAAATATATTGAATGATATAAATGGAGAACTTGAAATAATAGTTTTTTATGAGGCATGATAAAAAAATTTATTGGTGTGGAATTTTTGGATCTCATGGATATTTTTTTTTTAAAAAAATTGATTTGATATTTATGTTTACTTGACACAATTTTTCGGAATAAATGATATGAGGTTTTACTGGGGACTGCAAAAGGGTAAGTGTGGGGGAGTTGATAAAACACAATTCTATTGAATATTTTATTGATAATAAATGATATAATTTCTTCAAATTATGTTAAATATTTTTATTTATGAAATATTTTGGATTTGATCACTCATTTGAAAATTTGATGAAAATTCCAGTTTTACCCTTTTAAATTGCATTGTATTATGTTGAACATAAATATTTTTAATATGGCTTATTTGAACTTAAAATTTTTTAAAAGTGTTCCCCACTTAATTTTATACAACTTGTATTCACTAATCTAGAGCTAAAGAGTGCATTTGGATGGAGTAAATGGGCCATTAAGTCAATGGTGGTCTGGACACACAAGATTGGACACCACTTTAGTGTTTGGGCCATATCCTCTACATACGTGCATGGATTGAGCCCATATTTTGAGAGGCTATATAAAAAAAATTATAACATATTACCATTCTATAAGGACAGATAATTTATGCTTTTTGGTGGTCAAGAAATCAGTGAAAGTGGGATTAAAATATTTGGCAAAATCTTCTCATTCACACTTGAAACAACTTTTAACCTAGCCTCCCCTCCACTCTATAAATATGTATTTTTTTCATTTTTAAGGGTTGGTACGTGCATTATGATGTTTATAGAATATGATAAGAGGTTCTAATCCAATTATCCAAGCAATTAAATAAGGATATCTCTTGAATCAAGGACCCCTTTATCGAAGCCTTCTTCTTCTTCCTCATGTAGTAATGTTTGTGTTTTCATAATAAACTTCTTTGTTATTATTTAATTTCTTCTCTTTTATTCTATTACTTTCAATATTATTATTATCTTAATCTTCCTATTTTGGCTTAAATTCAAGAGTGGAGATTATATTTGGTTATACCCTTTCAATCCTTTGCTCATGAAAAACGTCTCCACGATGACCACACCGCCCATGGAAGAGTAGTTTTCTTAGTGATCAGTATGTCTTCTACCCTCTTCATTTAATTATTTTGAATCATTGATCTACTTTAATTCACTTAATATTATCCATGAATTGAGTTTTTAATTCATATGAAACTAAGAAAACAATTGATCAATTAACAAAAAAACACGTGAGGTCGATATTTTGTGTAAATTGTGAGAGCGCGAACTTAATCAGTAATAGAAGACCACACGGGATAAGTTTGTAGAGTTCAAATATAATCCCTAAACTCAATTAATTCTCATTTAAAGGGTGAATATGTTCTATAATTAACCACTGACCATAATCTAACCTTAGAACATCAATCAAAGCAGGGTGCTGCGATTACGTGTTCCAAACTAGCCTAAGGTTTAAGTAATTTCATCTTTGTGGTTAAGTTAACTCCCGTAGGGCTCGAGAGTTAACAAATTATGGGATCATAATTAAGTGGATATTAATTTAAATGATAATTATTAATAAGTAAATTAATAGGTATATTTAGATCAATTATTCCTTTTAAAATATTTTCTAAAAAAATCTTCTTGTTACGTTGAATTTCATTTCAAAATTAAAAACAAAAAAAAATGCAATCTTCTTCCAGCAAACTTATTCTAGTTTTATAAATGATAAACAACCCCCCATCCTTTTAAGTATTTTTTTTATTCTCTTTTATTTTATTTTAATAATAATGTTAAGAATTTGTTTTAATTTACTTCCTCCTTTGAGAGATGACCTCAGTCATCCACTCTGTTGCACCTAAGTAACCTGAAACCGAACATCATTTGAAAGTGCCCATGACAGAGCCTTTCAATTAACCAACTAAATGCTAGAACCTAAGAGTTTAATTCTAGAGAAAGGAAGGACTTGTTAAATTCTAGTCATTGAAGTGGAAGGATTTAAGTATTTAAGTATTTGGATTCAATAATTATGAATTGAGAAATATAAAAGGATTGTTAAGTATATGTTTTTCATTAAGGATTTGAATGAATATGTGTAATGATAATGATGTATTAGAAAATTGATTTAATGGTAATTTTAACACCCCAATATTTCAAAGTAAGTTTTTTTCTTTAAAGTAATTCAATAGCTTGTGCTACACGCAACACCGAGTTCGAAAACACCATGACTTACCAAACTAGCCATTCAAAAAGTGGTTATGAATAGTATTAACTGAAATTTTAATTTTATATACTCCATATAATTTTATAATCCATATTATCTGTTTATTAGACAGAATATAAGAACAAATTCATTTTTTTCAGATAAAATAAGTATATTTCAAAAAATGAAATTTTACCACCTTTTAATGAAAAACCCTTTTTAAAACCAATATTTTACACTTATATATATTAAATTTAATGAAATTAAATTCTTCTTTATAATCAGGAAATAAAAATTTACTTTGGATAAATTTTTTATACTTTTTTGATAACATTCATATTTTGATGAATAGTGAAAAATACTAAATTTTAATTGAAAACAACTTTTTTAATCAAAATAATTTATAGTGTTAAATTATGAATTTTAATGGTTTGGAAGTATAATAAGATTATATTTTTATCATTTATTATAATTTAGGTCATTATAAGTAATTTCACATTTAAATTTGACATAAACACATGTCAATTATTTGATAGTTTTACTTCTTAAAAACCCGCTTTTTGCTTTTGACAACAGAAATTAATTTTAAATTAATTAATTCTACTTCTATTTTTTTAATTTGTTAAAATATAATTAATTTTTGAATTTTGAATATCAAAATTATCTTATTGTGAATTTTTGGTATTTTTCTGAAAACTTTCAATTTTTGATGAATAGTAAAAAACATTGTGTTATTGTTTAAAAACTGAATTTTTATTTAAATAATTGTTTATTTTATTTACTTAAGTCAATTTAGATACATAATACCTATATTATTTAAATTTGATTTAATGGATTCATTTTTATAATAAAATTATATGTGTAAAATTTTATTGAATTTTTTACCGTCTTTTACCCACATTTTAGGAGCATTTACAAATTTTCATAAAACTTAATTTTACCGCTTTTGTGATTGAATTTAAAAATTCTGAGAGACACGGTTGAAATCATTAAGTAAAATGTGGTTCAATAAGATGAAAATAATTTTTGGTGAATAGTAACTTTTGACTTTTATTTACCACGGTTAAAAGTAAATAGGGTAATTAAAGGTAAAAATGATATTATAATTACCCTAACACATTTCCTAATTTTATTGTATAAGTTTAATTCGTCCAAAAACAACCTTAGGAATAAAATATTATCCTTTAGGACTACTTGAATTAGATTAGGACATTTATTATTATTTTATTTAAAGAAGAGTTAAAAGTGTTAAATTCAATGTTTATTAACTAAACCATTTTTAATATAGGGTTATACATAAGATAAATTTGATTATAGATATTAATTAGAAATATAAAATTATTTCCTACATAATGGTATTTTATTTATAATTTTTATAAATTAAATAATTAAATTTATTTATGACACAATGATGATGTAGTAATTACCATCTTAATGAAATATTAAAATAGTTTATATTATAAATATTAAAATAAATATAATTTAAAAGTTTTTATGTCATACACGAATTTTATAGGTTAATATGACATTTTAGGGTTGATTAGATAAATTTTTAACGAAGAGATAATGTTGTTATGACTTTCACAAAAACAAAATACCAAATAGTGTCAAAACTGACATAAATCAGTTTTTAAAACAAATACTATATTATTGATTGATATAATATTCCTAAAAATATAAGTTTCCTAAAAATGGATTAAATAATATTATATATGTCATTAATGAACCACTTGATGTTCTCTTGGAAGTTTAGAGTAAGTTTATTAACCATATAGTGTAAGAATACAAGAAGACAGGGTAAAAGTTAAACTATTTAAGTAAGAGTTAAATCTAAAAACGTAAGGTTAAAATGGCAACCAAAACTTGTCTAAAACCTATTAGTTGATAGGATTTCGACCCATCCCCACCTTATCTTAAAAATAAATCATTTTGGAGCCATTAGAAACAGAAAATGATTTTATTATAAAATAATATTTCAAGCTTTTCCTAAAGTGACCCTCACCTCTCTTATAAAAGGGTACTTCTCCTTCTCTTAATTTCACGCCTACAAAGACATTTGGATCGGAAAAAACCTGACCAAATATCTTACCAACTTTTCTCAATTCAACCTAGAGGCATTACATTTATCATAAATCCAACATAAATATCCCTTTTGATCAACTCAAAAGGAAACACCTGAAGAAGAGGTAATAATTTCACCACCCTCTTTCAAGTTCTTTTCTTCATCCACTTCCTATTTCTTTTTTTGTTTACATACCAAAATAATAAATCCAGTAACTTATACATACTATGATGTTATTATAAATATGTTACAACCATATTCGTTATTCTATCCATCCTATAAATGACAAAGTCACCATACATGCGTACATACGGCTAACCGTCTCCACATCGTGGTGTAGTTTGTTATTCAAACACATTATTATTTGGATGGGTACAATAATGAGTATAACTTATGTAAATAATAAATATAACATTTTAATGATTCTGTATATATAATATACCATCCAATTACATATGATTTCACCATCAATATAATGATATTGTCGTTCGTGCGTACGTACGGATTACCGTCTCCACGAACGCGATGAGATTCATTCCCCATTGTAATCATTCAAAAATAATTTTCATTTTATGATTAAAAATAATGTTTAAGAACTTAATATAATTTTGAATATGAATAAAATACATCCTATTCATAAAAAACATAGCATACGAAACTGATCATATAAAGGAAAACGAATCAGTTAACACCTGAAACGATGATACTACTAAAATATTATTAACAAAGCAATATTAAAAGATCATATATGATATAATATTTATGTATATGATTCTTGAATAATTTAATAACAATTATTTAACTATTATACAGTATTTTAATGTACCCTTAACCAAGTAAAAGTACAAGGTAATGGGTTTTCATCTCACTTCTTATACTCGTGAGATTCATGCTATATTGCCACTATTTCTTTTTGTGTGGTGTATGCACTACCCATGGTTGTATTCTTTGTGTAATATACTTTAATTTATGTGTATTTACATATTCATTTTATGATAATTCTTTCATTGTGTGTATGTTTCGTAAGATACCAAATCGGTAAGGGAATTTCAAATTTCAATTTCCACTCATTGGGCTTTACGCAAACTTCATTTATTATTTTACTCTAAGATTATGTGTAACATCCCAGGTAAATAAAGAAATAATAAATTTTCATAATTATTCATATTTGTGAATTAAATATTAATTTTACTTTAAAGGTGTTGATATGCTCAATGAAGTACTAGATACGCAACAACGGGTTTCTTTGAAATCTTACATTGCACACTAATAATATAATAATATTATTTTAAATGCAGTTAACGCCTAGCCGTTGTATTGGAAGGAATGAATATAACTAACAAAAATATGATTATACATGTTTTTTAAATGTTTTTAAATTTATCCAATAAATTTTAGAGGCCTAAAATTTAAATTAATCTAATTTTAAGCATAAATACTTTAATATTCTTTAAAAGGTCGATTTACCGCCTTTTGATGGTAAACCCTCTTTAAATCTAGTTTTGGTCACATTTATATGTTCTTTTTAATAAATAAAATTTTTCTTCATAATCAGGACATCAATATTTCCTTTGGGTAAATTTTTGGTATTTTTCTGATAAAATTAATTTTTTGATGAATAGTGAAAAATACTGTATTTTAATTCAAAACTGCCTTTTAATATAATTTATTTATATGGTTTGATTACATTTTTAATTGGTTTTAAAGTTTAATTAGATTATATTTTTACCATTTAATCCAATTTTTGTCATTGTAATTAATTTCACTTTGAAATTGGACATAAAAAAGTGTCAATCTTTTGATAGTTAATATTTCCAAAAAACGCGCTTTTTGTTTTGACAACAGGAATTAATTTCAAATTAATTAATCAAAATTCTATGTTTTGATTTTTTTTAAATAGAAAACATTTTTTAATTTTGAATATCAAATATATCATATGTATAATTTTTGGTAGTTTTTTGAAAAACTTCAATTTTTGATGAATAGTGAAACCACTAAGTAGTAGTTAAAAACTGACTTTTTCATTTAAATTAAATTTTACTGCTTCTATGAATTTAGTTTCAAAAATCCGACATACATGGTTGTTATTATTAAGTAAAATTTGGTTCAATAAGATGAAAATAATTTTTGGTGAATAGTAACTTTTGACTATTATTTACTGCGGTTAAAGGTAAATAGGGTAATTCAAGGTAAAAAGAATATCATAATAATACAAAATTACCTTAACACTTATGCTAACCTTATTGGATGAGTCATGGAAGACCATGGGCATCCTTTGGTCCATTTTGAGACCCCATAGACCCACTTAAGAGTGATAATGAAACTTTATTTTAATTAACTTAAAGTAAAGACAAAAATGACATAAACAAATATCTTTTAGTAAGTTAATGTTTACAAGGGGTTATATAAGATATCTTTTCAACTATAAATATTCATTATAAATCTTAAAATATTTCCTACATCATGTTATTTTTTTTAAATTTTTAGACATCAAATAAATAAAATTATTTATGACACAATAATGATCCAGTGTTTACCTCATTAATAAATGATTTAAATAAATAATATTATAAAAGATTAAAATAATATCCAAAACCTGTCCAATTATTATTTTATTATTTTATTTTGACCATGATTCATATTATATTCTACATTAATAAGTTTTGGACCTTTAGAAACCGAAAATCATTATATAATAAAATAATATTTTCACACTTTCCTAAAGAGCCACTCCTCCCCCTTATAAAAGGACACCACTTCTAACTCATTCCTCACACCTCTCAAGCCCCTTGGATCATCCAAAACCGGCTTAAATAAGCTTTAAAGATCCCTCCCTTCAACCTAGAATCCTTAACTTATGTATAAGGCACTTTAATAAGTCCTTTTGATTCAAACCGAAGGGAGTTACCCGAATTAAAGGTAACGGTTTCTCTTAAATTAATTTCTTTTATTTTACTTCTCCAACCCCTAAACTCTTTTTATTATTTTCTTTTATAAAAAAATAGTATCCTCAATATACTATTATGTTTTTATGAGAAGTATTTGAACTACACTTACACACACCTTCATCTAATGGGTAAAGAACATACTATTTTTGTGGATGGAAAACTAATGCCTCACGAAACAATGATTGTTAAATTATCTCATACCACCTCTCACGATGTCCATTAAGATGGAACTATATTTATATATGATATATATTATGTTTCTGTTTTCTTTATGCTTTTGTATTTTTCATTTATATCATACCTTTATGGTTTTCATTATGGGTAAATGTGATAATTTCATTTGAGAAAGTGTGGACTACCGCCCCCTCAAAGTGATATGACTCGTTAATTTCATATATGGGATGTATAAAGGATGGAGTTAATGATATTATATATTATATTATATTGGAATTATAATATACCTATGTATCATTATGTTTATTTCCATTAAAATAACAAATATAAATGAAAGTAGTGTTCATGCGTACGTACGGCTTACCGTCTCCATGAACAGTGCATTTCATTTCTTACCTCCAAATGTTATGAACTATTATAAATACATGTATATACTGGATATATATGATATATATGATATATAAATCGTAAATATAATTCTGGATATAATGAACTTTTGACCATGTAAACAACTTGTAATTATAAGAAGTCCATTTTTGACTCAAGTACCAAATATCAACAAAACGACCATTATTAACTTAAATGATTACATAATGTTTATAATATGGTAATAAGTGATATAAAAGGAATAATAAACTTTAAAAAGGTTCTTAAGCAAGTAGAAATTAACTTTAGTTCATTATTCAGGAGATTAAAGAACGAACGGGTCAAGTCTGACACGAGGTAAGGGACTTCATCTCAATCTCCTTTCATTGCGGCATATTTTGTTTTAATACACGGTTTTCTTGTATACGTTGTATAAACACCTTTTAATTTTTATTTCATTCAAAGGGAATATTTTTCTATGAATCATTTTACTAAATGAAAAAATAGAATGTTTCTTTTAACGTACGCGGTGACAATGACGTTTCTGCCACCGCGAGTATTATTTGATCGTTGGCTTCCTTAATAAGCCGTAATGTTTTTAAAAGAAAAATAAATACCATATAATCTTCTACATATTTTGGTATTGAAAATGGTTTTGATAATGGATTTTTTATTTTAATATATTTAAATTATATATTGTGATTGAAATGTGGAAATGTTATCTTTTCTTTATATTTGTTTTATGTGTTACGAATATGTTATGGTTCTTGGGAATAGTTACGTACACGGGTGGTTCCATGATAAACTTAGGGTGGGTGAGCCCGAGATAGCTCTCCAATGCATTGGGTAATGTGACAGAGGTAAATGTGAATGTTTCTCCTAAGAGATTTAGGGAATATACTATGATGGGTATTCCAAATGTAACTCCCTACGTAGTTGTGATAGTTACAATGTAAGTATGATATGGATGCCAGAAGTTTCCTTTATGATTTATGTTTTCTATGTGTTATTCATAAATCTTATGATTTCATGAGGTATGTTAAAGAGATTATGTTATGTATGCAATGATGGACTAATTTTTTCTTTCTTTGTTTTATAACCCTTACTGAGATTTTTATGCTCATCCCAAGTTTTTAAATGTTTTTCACAAGACCTAAATATGAATAGGGTCAAGGATGGGATCAAGGAAAAGTCATGTTTTCTAAAACATGGGACTAGACATGACTATTATTTTCAAGAGCTTTTATTTTATGAAAAAAATTGAAACTTAGTAGAAGTGTCTACCTTGTAATTTTTGAGATGTAATGTAATAGTTATGGCCTAATTCTCTAAAACTCTAAACCTGAAAATATCCTCAATGTGAATTATTCATTTAATTCAAGATTATGTAATGTTTAAGGTCAGGTCCTTATAGTTGGTATCAAAGGTCGGTTTAGATAACTTTAGAAGTTAGGATATTGTTAAATTAATGTCCATAAATTAATTTATGGTAATATTGAAGTGATATAGCATTTACATATTACCATGTTTCTTCGCCTACACTACTACAAACATGGCTTTTATCAGCACTAGAAAAGCGCATTAACAGTGCTAAAAAAAGTTTTATTAATCGAGGTGAAGATAAATGGGGGTCCATTTTATCAGCGCTCAGAAAAGCGCTGATAAAGACCCCTTTTATCAACGCTTTTAAAAAGCACTGATAAAAGTCAAAAAAATAAAAAAAAAATATTCGGGGGGAGCTTTTAACAGCGCTTCACCCCCCCCCCCCCCCCCCCCCGTATAAGCACTAGGCAGCCCCCTCCCACTCTCGTGCGCTGCCCTTGCATGCGCATCCTGCACGTGCCCACGCGCCCCTCTTTTCGTCCACCCGGACTCGAACCTGCAACCTCCCCCTTGCGCGCCTGCACCTTTACCACTAAGCCATTTCATTTTTTATCTATTTAATGATACATCTATTTATTTATATATATAGTTATATTTATTTGTATATTAATATAGATTCATATTAATATAAATATATTTATTTATATTAATACATATATATTTATTCATATAGTAATATATATATTTATTTATTTATTTGTATATTAATATATATTTATATTTATTTATATATATATATAGTTATATTTATTCGTATATTAATATAGATTCATATTAATATAAATATATTTAGTTATATTAATACATATATGTTTATTCATATATTAGTATATATATATTCATTCGTATATTAATATATATTTATATCTATTTATATATATATATATTTGTAGTTACAATTTTTTATCCGTATATTTATTTATATATTAATATATATTTATAAGATTAGTTTTAAATACATTTATAAAAGTTTTTTATGTGTGTTTATAAATAAATAAATACATACATACATACATATATAAAACACACACACACACACATATATATATTTAGGAATAAATACATATATATGTGTATTTGAAAATCCATAGAGTGTTAAAATAACCATAACTTATAATCCAGAAGCCCGTTTCAGCTATACAACCAGTCAAATTGAATAAAATGAAACAATATTCGATATGATATGTGTTACAGGGCTAACGGACATCCGGATCAGAAGTTATACCTATTTGAATGTTAACAAATCGGGGTATGCCGACTAAAAACTCAATTTTGGAGGCTTTTTGGGCCTTTTTTGGCCTTCAAAAATGTGACAAAGGCTTTTCCTGGGTCACTAGCACGTAGAGCTCATCGCAGGCTTCAATTTTATATGATGTAGAGCTCAAATAGAGACCCGGATCAAAATTTATTTCCCTTTGAATTTTGAGTTACATTTTCACTGTATTTTAGATCTTTTATTAATTGTTTTGATTTTTTTGTGTCTTCAAATTGTTATTAAATGATTATTAATCGATGATAAATATTAAATTATTAATTAATAATATTTTTTTAAATATTTTAAATCCATTTTCACTAAATTTCTTATATATTAAATGTAGTAGTCTATTTATACTTTTCTAAAACATATTTAAAAAATATATATTATATTTATATCAATATAAATATACTTATATAAAAATATATTATTTTTCATGATTTTTTTTTAAATATAAAATTTATCAGTGCTAGTAAAAAGCGCCGATAAATCCCCCCTTTATCAGCGCTACTAAAAAAGCGCTGATAAAGGGGTATCCTTTATCAGTGCTAAAAAAAGCATTGATAAAGGGGGGTCTTTATCAGTGCTTTTTTTAGCGCTATTAAAGGGTGGCACTGTGGAAACCCAGTTGTGTGGTAGTGCTAAGATATTTCTGTGTTGAGAATGGTTTTCCGCAGAGGAAACAGGGCAGCTATGTTGGGAAGACATCAGGGGGAAGACAACCTTCCAAATCAGCAACCTGAGATGGTCAGAATCGGAATTGAACAGTTTGTTGTAGTGATGGCACAATTGACTCAGGCCATAAATGGTGGTCGTATCCATGCACGAGATCAGCTAGATCAACCACAGAGGAACATGTAAGTAGTGGAGCATTTCATGAGGAAACATCCCCCATAATTCAGAGGATCACCTGAACCTGTGCTAAATAAAGGGTGGATTAAAGCACTGGAGAAAGTTTTTGATGTCATGGGTTGTTTAGAACATCAAAAGGTTAGTCTCTCTGTTTATCGTTTTGTAGGTGAATCTGATCAGTGGTGGTCAATGGTGAAAAATATTTGGGCTAGTGAGGAGATTGATTCTCTTGATTGAGATGAATTCAAAGGTATGTTTCTTGAGAAATATTTTCCTAATGTGGTTCATATTAGGATGGAAAAACAATTCCTAGAATTGAGGCAGGAGGATAACTCAGAGGCTGCTTATGAAGCAAAATTCAATCGAATGGCATGGTATGCTCCAAATTTCATATGAGATCTTGATAGTAAAATCAACCATTTTTACTCAGGATTAAATACAAAGTATCGACGGTCTTTAGCTTCTTGTGAGTTCAAAAGTTATGAAAAACTTGTTCGATGTGCGGAGAAGGTGGAAATGGAATTTTCCAATGATCAGGTCTTCTTTGACAAACAATAGAATAAGAGGTCAAGGTGGTAGACGAAAGGGAAGAACTCTTCAAAAAATTCTGATGGTAAGAAACTTAAGTTTACAGTCTGCGAAAATTATGGAAAAAATCATGTTGGGGAATGTCTTTTGAATTTTGGTAAGTGCTGCCGATGTGGTAAAATGGGACATAAGGCTCGTAATTGCACTAAAAAGGAGCAGGGTAATGGTAATACAAAATCTGATTTACAATCAGTAAAATGTTTTAAGTGCAATGAAATGGGTTAGTGTCCAATGAAGAACTCAACTAAGGTAAAGAAACCAAACTACAAGAATAAAGGGGTGGTGAATTCATTTGAAACTACTTCAGCAGATGTTGGGCCATCAAATGAAGTAGTATCAGGTACACTGTTTGTTTTTTCAGATTATGCCAATGTTTTTTTTTTGATTTGGTGTCTACACATTCGTTTATTTCTGAGAATTTTTCTAATAAATTGGGATTTCCATATCAAGATATTAATCCCTAACTTATGGTAAAAACACCGGGAGGAAATGTTGAAACAAAAAGAAATTATAAGAACCTTCCTTTCCTTGTGTGTGGAAAGAATCTACCTGCAAACCTTCTTGTTTTTCCTCTAGTAGAGTTTGATGTTATTTTGGGAATAAATTGGCTTTATGTTTATCATTCTAAGATTTACTGAAGAGCTAAAGAGTTTTCTTTTTAAGATAATTTTTAATTTGTGTACAAGAATGAACCCTTAATTTTGATAACATGTCAGGAAGTTGAGAAACTAGTAAAATATGGAAATGAATGTTACCTTGCACATATTTTTGAAAACAAAGGAACTATTCAGATTAATGATATGCCAGTGGTAAATGAGTACCTTGATGTTTTTCCTGATAAGTTGCCTGATATTATACCTGATCGAGAAGTTGAATTTACAGATGACTTATTTCTTAATGCTAATCCAATTTCAAAACCCCCTTATTGAATGGCTCAAATTGAACTTTTAGAGTTAAAGAAGAAATTGTGGGAGTTATTAGATAAAGGTTTCATTCGACCTAGCACATCACCATGGGGTGTTTCTGTCTTTTTTGTTAAAAAAAATATGGTTAAATGAGACTTTGCATTGATTATAGAGAATTGAATAACATAACTGTTAAGAACAAGTATCATTTGCCTCATATCAATGATTTGTTTGATCAACTCCAGGGAGCTCAGTATTTTTTAAAGATTGACTTGAGTTCGGGGTACCATCAGTTGAAAGTAAAGGAAGTAGACATTTTGAAGACTATGTTTCGTACTAGATATGGCCATTATGAATTTTTAGTTATGCCTTTTGGTTTAACCAATGCAACTGCTGCATTCATGGATCTTATGAATAGAATTTTCCATAAGTTATTGGATAAGTTTGTGGCTGTGTTCATTGATGATATTTTGGTTTATTCTAAAAGTAAAGAAGATCATTAAAGTCATTTAAGGGTTTTCTTGCAAACCTTAAAAGAAAAGAAACTATTTGGGAAATTTAGAAAGTGTGAGTTTTGGTTACAGAAAATTTCTTTCCTTGGTCACATTGTTTCAAAAAATGGCATAAATGTTAATCCTACTAAAACAAAAGTTGTTGAAAAATGGCCAAGACCCACAAATATAACTAAGATTCATAGTTTTCTTGGTTTGGTAGGTTATTATCGGAGGTTTGTTGAGAATTTTTCATGGTTATCTAATCTAATGACTAAGTTAACTTTAAAAGGTGTTAAGTTCATCTGAACAAAAGAATGTGATGATTGTTTTCAGGAATTTAAATGAAGATTGTTGAATGCTCCTGTTTTGGAACTACCTTCCAAAAATGGTGAGTTTGTTATTTACAGTGATGCTTAGTTGAAAGGACTTGGTTGTTTCCTTATACATAATGATCAGGTAATTGCTTATGCTTCATGTCAGTTGAAACCTCATGAGTTAAATTACCCTACACATGATTTAGAATTAGTTGTTGTTGTTTTTTCTTTAAAAATTTGGAGGCATCATTTGTATAGAGTAAAATGTGAAATATATACTGATCACAAAAGTTTTAAGTATATATTCACTCATAAAGAATTGAACATGAGACAGAGGAGATGGTTGGAATTAATCAAGGACTATAATTGCACGATTCATTATCACATAGGAAAGGCAAATAAAGTGGTTGATGCTTTGAGTCAAAAAATTAATGCTTCATTGACCATTCTACATTTAGAACGAGATCCTTTGGTTTTTGATTTGATGAACTTTGTCATAGAATTTATTGGTGCAGGAAATTATTTTGTTTTGTTTCAGGTGTTAGTGAAATCATCTCTATTAGATAGAATAAAGAAAGTACAGAAGGAAGATAGTGAGTTGCATAAAAAGGTAGAGTTAGTTTAGAAGGGTATGTTTTATGAATTTAACATTGATAATGATTGTTTTTTGAGGTTTGGGAAGATATTATTTGTGCCTTGTGATTCATAGTTGAAGAATTAGTTGTTATGTAGAGCTCAGTGTTCCCCGTTTTCAGTTCATCCTGGCAGTACTAAGATGTACAGAGATCTTTGGGAGTATTACTGGGGGGATGGAATGAAAAGAGATATTTCTGATTTTACTATGAAGTGCTTGACTTGTCAATAGGTTAAAGTAGATCAGTAGTTACTGAAATGTATGCTTCAATCTTTACCGGTTCCAAAGTGGAAATGGGAAAATATATTCATGGACTTCATTGTGGGATTACCAAATACATCTCGAGATAATAATACAATCTAAGTTATTATTGATCGATTGACTAAATCTGCTCATTTACATCCAATTCGAGATACTTTGTATCTAGATCAACTTTCTCGGTTGTATGTTAAAGAGATAATCAGGATGCAAAGAGTTTCCCTATTCATTATATCTGATCGTGATCTCAGGTTTACTTATAACTTTTGGAAAGGCCTTCAGAAGTCGTTGGGTACTGAATTAAATTTTAGTACAGCTTTTCATCCACAATTAGATGGGCAGTCAGAACGAACAATTCAAACCTTGGAGGATATGTTATGTGCTTGCTCGATGGATTACTAGGGAATTTGGGACCAACATCTTTCTTTGGTTGAATTTTCTTATAATAACAGTTTTCATTCCAGTATATAGATGGATCCATTTGAGGCATTATATGGGAAGAGGTGTCGAACTCCATAATTTTGGGATGAAGTATGTGAAAGGAAGTTGATGGGACTAGAATTGGAAAAAGAGATGGCAGAAAAAGTTCAGTTGATTCAGAAGTACATGATAACAGCTCAGAGTAGGAAGAAACGTTATGCGGATAATCGGAGGAAGGATATTTCTTTTGAGGTAGTTGATCATGTCTTTCTCAAAGTTTCTCCATGGAAAAGTGTGATGCATTTTGGTAAGAAAGGAAAGTTGAGTTCGAGGTTCATTGGACCTTATGAAATCCTGGAGAAAGTTTGATCAATTACTTACAAAGTGACTTTACCTCCATGTTTATCCTAGGTACACAGTGTTTTTCATGTTTCAATGTTGAGAAAATATATGTCAGATCCATCTCATGTTTTAAATCCAGAGGTAGTTCAGTTGGAAGAGAATCTCTCTTATGAGGAATAACCAGTCCAGATTCTTGACCGAAGAGAGAAAGTGTTTCGGAATAAGGTAATTCCCCAGGTAAAGGTTTTTTGGAAAAACCATATGGTTGAAGAGGCAATGTGGGAATTTTAAAATGCTATGAGGGATAAATACCCCCATTTATTTGATAAGTGAATAAAATTGCAAGGACGCAATTCTCAAAAGGGGGGAAGGATGTAACATCCTAGGTGAATAAAGAAATAATACATTTTCATAATTATTTATATTTGTGAATTAAATATTAATTTTACTTTAAATGGGTTGATATACTCGATGACGTACCTGATACGCAACAATGGGTTTCTTTGAAATCTTACGTTGCAAACTAATAATATAATAATATTATTTTAAATTTAGTTAGCGTCTAGATGTTATATTAGTGGGAATGAATAGAACTAACTACAATATGATTATACATTTTTGTTAAATGTTTTTACATTTATCCAATAAATTTTAGAGGCTTAAAATGTAAATTAATCTAATTTAAAGCATAAATACTCTAATATTCTTTAAAAGGTCGATTGACCACCTTTTGATGGAGAACCCTATTTAAATCTAGTTTTGGTTACATTTATATGTTATTTTTGACAAAATAAAATTCTTCTTCAGAATCAGGGCAACAAGATTTACTTTGGGTAAAATTTTGGTATTTTTTTGATAAAATTCATTTTTTGATGAATAGTGAAAAATACTGTATTTTAATTCAAAACTACCTTTTAATCTAATTTATTTATATGGTTTTATTATATTTTTAATTAGTTTTAAAGTGTAATTGGATTATATTTTTACCATTTAATCCAATTTTGGTCATTGTAATTAATTTCACTTTGAAATTTGACATAAACAAGTGTCAATCTTTTGATTGTTAATATTTCTTAAAATCATGCTTTTTGTTTGGACAACGGGAATTAATTTTAAATTAATTAATCCAAATTCTATGTTTTTAATTTATTAAAATATAAATCATTTTTTAATTCAGAATATCAAATATATCTTAGGCTGAATTTTTGGTAGTTTTCTGAAAAACATCAATTTTTTATGAATAGTGAAACCACTAAGTAGTAGTTAAAAACTGACTTTTTCAATTAAACAAATTTTACCACTTCTGTGAATTGAATTTCAAAAATTTGACATACTTGGTTCATATTAGTAAGTAAAATTTGGTTTAATAAGATGAAAATAATTTTTGGTGAACAGTAACTTTTGACTTTTATTTACCACGGTTAAAGGTAAATAAGGTAATTCAAGGTAAAAAGAATATCATAATAATCAAAAATTACCTTAACACTTGTCCTAACCTTATTTTATGAGTCATGGACGACCATGGGCATCCTTGGGTCTATTTGGGGACCCCACATAGCCACTTAAGAGTGATAATGATACTTTATTTTAATTAACTTAAAGTAAAGACAAAAATGACATAAACAAATATCTTTTAGTAAATTAATTTTTACAAGGGGTTATATAAGTTATCCTTTTGACTATAAATATTAATTGGAAATATAAAACGATTTCCTACATAGCAGTATTTTTTTTATAATTTATAGAAATCAAATAAATAAAATTATTTATGACATAATAATGATGCAATGTTTACCTCATTGATAAATGATTTAAATAAATAATATTATAAAGATTAAAATAATATAGAAAACCGGACCAATTATTATTGTATGATTTTATTTATACCATGAGTCATATTATCTTCTAATATAATAAGTTTTGGACCTTCATAAACTGAAAATCATTATATAATAAAATAATATTTTCACACATTCCTAAAGCGTCTCTCCTCCCCCTTATAAAAGGATACCACTTATAACCCATTCCTCACACCACTCAAACCCCTTGGATCATCCAACCCCTACCCAAATAATCTCTCAAGATACCTAACTTCCACCTAGAATCATTAACTTATTCAGAAGGCACTTCAAGAAGTCCTTTTGATTCAAACTAAAGGGAGATACCCGAATTAAAGGTAACAGTTTCTCTTAAATTAATTTCTTTTATTTTACTTTTCCAACCCCTAAACTCTTTTTATTATTTTCTTTTATAACAACACCAATATCCTAAATATACTATGATGTTTTTATGAGAAGTATTTGAACTATACTTAGACACACCTACATCTAATGGGTAAAGAACATACTGTTTCTGTGGATAGAAAACTAACGCCTCACGAAATGATTATTGTTCAATTATCTCCTATCACCTCTCATGGAGTCCATTAAGATGTAACTTTATTTATATATGATATATATTATGTTTATGTTTTCTTTATGCTTCTATATTTTTCATTTATAGCATACCTTTATGGTTTCTGTTATGGTTAAACATGATAATTTCATTTGAGGAAGTGCGGAATACCGCCCCCTAAAAGTGATATGACTCATTAATGTCATATGTGGGATGTATAAAGGATGAAGTTAATGATATTATATATTATATTATAATGGAATTATAATATACCTATGTATCATTATATTTATTTCCATTAAAATAACAAATAGAAATGAAAGTAGTGTTCATGCGTACGTACAACTTACCGTCTCCATAAACGGTGCATTTCATTTCTTACCTCCAAATGTAATGAAATATTATAAATAAATGTATATAATGGATATATATGATATATATGATATATATGATATCTAAATTGTGAATATCATTCTGGATATAATGAAAATTTGACCATGTGAACAACTTGTAATTATAAGAAGTCCATTTTTGACTCAAGTACCAAATATCAACAAAATGACCATTATTAACTTAAATGATTAAATAATGTTTATAACATGGTAATAAGTGATATAAAAGTAATAATAAACTTTTAAAAGGTACTTAATCAAGTATAAAATAACTTTAGTTTATTATTCAGGAGATTAAAGAACGAATGGGTCAAGTCGGACATGAGGTAAATGACTTCATCTCAATCTCCTTTCATTGAGGCATATTTTGTTTTAATACACGGTTTTCTTTTATAATACATATAAACACCTTTGACTTTTCATTTCATTCAAAGGAAATCTTTTTCTACAAATCATTTTACTAAATGACAAAAAATAATGTTTCTTTTAACGTATGCGGTGACAACGACCTTTCCGCCGCTGCGAGTATTATTTGATCTTTGGCTTCCTTAACAAGCCATAATGTTTTTAAAAGGAAAATAAATATCATATACTCTTTTATGTATTTTGGTATTGAAAATAGTTTTCATAATGGATTTGTTATGTCAATACATTTAAATGATATATTGAGATTGAAATGTGGAAATGTTATCTTTCCTTTATGTTTGTTTTATGTGCTATGAATATGTTATGGTTCTTGGGCATTATTACATATATGGGTGGTTTTATGATAAACCTAGGGTAGTTGAGCCTGAGATATCTCACCAATGCATTGGGTAATGTGACGGAGTTAAATGTGAATGTTTCTTCTAAGAGATTTAGGGAATATACTTTGATGGGTATTCCAAATGTAACTCCCTACGTAGCTGTGATAGCTACAATGTAAGTATAATATATATGCCACAAGTTACCTTTATGATTTATGTTTTCTATGTATTATTCATAAATCTTATGATTTCATGAGGTATGTTAAAGAGTTTATTTTATGTATGCAATGATAGACTAATGTTTTCTTTCTTTGTTTTATAACCCTTACTGAGATTTTTATGCTCATCCCAAGTTTTGAAATGTTTTTCATAGGACCTAAACATGAATAGGGTTAAGGATGGGGTCAAGGAAAAGTCATGTTGTCTAAAATATGGGACTACAAATGACCCTTTTTTTCAAGATTTTTTATTTTATGAAAAAAATTGAAACTGAGTAGAAGTGTCTACATTGTAATTTTTGAGATGTAATGTAATAGTTATGGCCTAATTCTCTAAAACTCTAAACTTGAAAAGATCCTCAATGTGAATTATTCATTTAATTTAAGATTATGTAATGTTTAAGGCTGGGTCATTATATTATGTGTGAAATCACTATTTATTTATTTATGTAGTAATTTACACTTCCCTTTGTGTGGATATTCTTTTGATACATATAATCACTCCATTTATAAATTCTCAAGTCATCGATATGAACTTGATAAGAGTAATCTTAGCTCAATTTCCATTCATTTAGTTAAACATCCAAGTCACTGGTGTTGTTGTTACAAGAATATCTGTGAATATCCTCTGATTGTTTTATACTAAATATCCAATCATATTTAGTGTATTTATATTTTTCCCACATAATTATGTCATTGATTTATCCTTAACCTAAGGATACGATCTTTATAAAGGATTTCATCTCAATTTACATTCTTTTGAGACTTCTTTGTTGTTATGCACCAATTCACTTTTATATGGTGTATATATTGTACTTTGAAATAGTATATCATGAATCCCTTTATTCTCATGATATTATAAATTTTAGATTACCTCAATTATCTGTATTCAAACATCTCTCTTTTGGTTAGTAACTCTTACTAAAATATCATTTTAAATGTTTAAAGATTTATTCTTCTAAATCTTTCTCATTAATGTCCATGTTTTAAAAATGGTTTTAAGGATTTATTTATATGTACATCAATGTTTTAAAATTAAAATTCCTTCTAAAAGTTTCAAAGTTGTATGGGACACTTTTATTCAAAAATCTATTTTAAATGGATTCTTGATAAATAGTGAGACTTTTAAATGTTTTCAAGAAAAAGGGGGATATTTATCTCGAATAGTTTTGATGATTATTTTAATCTATGTCAATATCCTTCATTATTCTCGATTGAGGTTAATTTATTATAAAAAAATCTTCCATATTGTATTTGATGAGTTATGTTGGACTGTGGATGTGCTATTTTTATACTATTCATGGTTTGTGGTTAAAATATTGACATTTTGTATTCTAGTTTTAATACGAATGTTTAAATTATGTTTCAAACTTTTCATATGAGGAATTCCTTAGATTTAGTAAGTGATGGGTGGAGCCCTCTATAGCTTCTCGATGCATCGGTAGGCCTCATGAGAAAAACTAGAATCTTGGCACAAGGCCTTGAAATAATCTTATTTGTAGTCTTGGCACAAGGCCTTGACTATGTGGTTATGAAGTCTTCCATTATGCATTCCATCATTATGAAATTGTCTATTAATATTACATGTGATTATTTGACTAGTATAATATCTGTGTGAATAAGTAAATGGAATTATTTTATTTATATTTTCCATATTTTACTGAATTTTAAGTTTAAAAGGCTTGTGTTTTAGTCTTATACATTGCCTTAAATGTTTATGTTTATTTATGAAAGTTATTTCTATATTTTTATCCTTACTGAGCATCTGATCTCACCCCATTCTATGTTTTATTTTTCCCAGGATGCGAAGAAGTATATTATGACTGACCTGCAGGGGTAGTCTAAGGGATATGAATATGTTCAATGGAGAAAATGTTGTTGTTTTTTATAATGTAATGTAAAACTTATGTATGTATCTAGTACTTACAAGGCTACTAAACCGGTTTCTCTTTCTGAATTTTATCCCTTGTGATCATGCCAATGTTATTTAATATTGCACCGACTCTAGGTAACTGGGGTCGGGGCATTACAGTTGGTATCATAGGAAGTTTACTACAAACTTTGGAAGCTAGATTTATAAAAACTCTTATTATAAAACAATACCCTAAGATAGAATTTGAGGATTAGTATATAAGAACATCCAAAAATTTTGGTAATTTAAATATTATGAGGGTTTTCCAAGAAATAAATCTCTGTCTAGATATGACTAGGTAGAGGCTGCTCTAGCACAGATGTACCTAGGAGTGAAAACTCTGACAATGAGTTTCGGGCTTGACCCGGGGTATCCTAGTACATGACAATGGGTCTTGCTGCACTCTTGGTTATGACACTCCTGAGGGATATGCTTAGGATAATTCACATTTTCTTTACAAACTGATTTGAATGATTTTAATATAAGATGAGAATAAATAACCTTAGTTAATCCAAAGGTTTTTTATATTGAAAATAAGGTGTTATGATATTCTCTAAATAATTTTATGAATCACATTATGATTTCATGTGTTAGTCAAATGATGGATTCCAAGGAAGTCATAGTAACATTGAACATGTTGTACAAGGTGGGCACGATGGTGGAAATGAGCAAAAAAATGGAATGTTGATAGGTTTAAAATATATCATGTTCATGATGAATCAGTTTTCCAAAAATATGATCAACAACATATATATTAACCAACTCCCGGACTCAACAAAGAAGAGAAATGCGGTGAATGATAAGATCTCCAGCAGTGGAGACCATGGAGAAAAGAAAGCTCAATTTCCATCATGCAGGAAATGTGGAAGGAGGCACCTAGGAAAGTGTCTCAATAGAACAAATAAATGGATTATTTTTGGTAAAGAAGGACATAAAATAAATAATTGTCGAGGAAAAATGAAGAGTACTATGGAAGAAAATAAAAATGATCCCAAGAATCCATTTATAGTCATTTACTGTAAATGTAGGGGACCTGGTCATTACCCAATTGAATGCCATATTCTATAGGATAACCTCATGGTCAAGGAAGAACCTATGTGGAAATAAATGGATGGAAAAATGTTTAAAATTATTAGTGCTCTTTATTGATGGAATTACTTTGGAATACTTTTCTCTGGTATGTGTAACCCTGCAGTTTGTTATGTGAAAATGCTATTTTAGGAATAATTATCTTTTCTATTGTTGATATAGTTATAAATAACCATTTGGGTTTATATGATCCTTGAATTTGAGGTAATTACAAGTTATTAAATTTTGGGATGAAAATGTGAGGTATGAGATAACAATTGTAGTGAAATTATGTTATGGTTATTTTGAGAAATTTATCTCATTTTAGGAATGTTATAAAATATAGTTTTTGAAAAGGGACAACATGAAGACCGTGTGACAACCTGTTGCATCAGACAAAGCTGTGGGAATCAAACCCACAACCAGAGTGTGATTGGGATTTATCGTCTACCACTAGACTGTGTGAAGTCCCTAGTTAGTGTGACTAATTCTTTTTAGTTAAATGATTTTATTAATCAATAATAAATTGATTTAAGATCTTGTGTCTTTTCAAATGTATATACTTAGTATTGGAAAATGATTTAGTGATTAAGTGATAAATGTTATTTTGGAAGACATTCACTCTGTTGGGAACACTATATGCCTAAGGAAAATAGAATACTATGGGATTTAATTTGAGGAGTAATAGTGGATTTTTATCTATGTTTTTACTGTGGATTTATAGCAATTTGGGTTATTTATGGAAATGATTAACCTATCATAGAGAATATGTGATTAGGTTGATTCTTTTAAGTATATGACTTTAAGAGTAGTTAATGTTATTTAGAGATAAAATTTAACGTGAAAGACTACGTAATAAAATTCTTCTAAGTTTTGGGTTTTAATATTAGTTTGGATTATATTGAAGGATTTTATGTACAATTGTTTATTGAATGGTATTTATTAAAATTTGGGTATTGTTGGCTTAATTTTAGAAATTAAGATTAGTATTTCTTTCTTTAAAGGATTATCCTTTTTTGGGATCATCTAATCTTGTACTAACCATTTTAGTTTTGGTTAATCTCTAAATACAAGGAAAATATATATTCTAACCTTTATGGATAATGTGATTCTCTAGAAGTTGATTTTGTCACTTCATGTGTGACCAAGTCATCTTGAATACTCATCGTTTGAAAAAAAAAGATGAGTTAGTGGTAGAAATTCATTAAAGGATGAAAATCTACTTAAAAATTAACTATATCTTTTTATGTCCTTAGTCAATCTCTTAAATAAATTCCTTAACTTTCTGAAATGGAACTTAATACAAAAAAACATTGTTTGTTTACTTTTCCAACAGGGAAACTAATGACTGTTTATCCCATCACAAGTTTGTGGTTTTCTTGTTGTTAATTTTCTCCTGATCAAGTTTTCTATCACTATCCATCAGAAATAGACACTTAGTTTATCTTCCATATCCATTTTTTCCTACATGTAATCCTAGTATGGGTTATCTTGGGTGACCTTTGTACTTCTATTTCTTTCTTTTAAAGTGATAGTTTTATTGACTCTTTTTCTGATATGGGACTTTCAATGAAGTTCCCAAGCCCAATGTTAAAATTTCAAGGATGAAATTTCTAAAAGGGGGAAGAATGTAACACCCCAAGATTTCATAGTAAGTTATTTTCTTTAAAGTAATTCAATATCTTGCACTACATGCAACACCAAGTTCGAGCGCACCACGACTTACTAAACTAGGCGTTCAAAAGTAGTTATGAATAGTATTAACTGAATTTTGAATTTTATATACTCCATATAATATTATAATCCATATTATGTGTTTCTTAGATATAATATAAGAAAAAATTCATTTTTTTCTGATAAAAGAAGTATTTTTCAAAAAAAATGCAATTTTACCACCTTTGAATGGAAAACCCTTTTAAAACCAATATTTGACTCTTTTATATATTAAATTTAATGAAATTAAATTATTCTATAGAATCATGAAATAAAAATTTATTTTGGATAAATTTTTGGTACTTTTCTGATAACATTCATATTTTGATGAATAGTGAAAAATAATAAATTTTAATTGAAAACAAATTTTTTAATCAAAATAATTTATAGTGTTAAATTGAGAATTTTAATGGTTTATAAGTATAATCAGATTATATTTTTATCATTTAATATAATTTAGGTCATTATAAGTAATTTCACATTTAAAATTGACATAAACACATGTCAATCTTTTGATAGTTTTTACTTCTTAAAAACCCGCTTTTTGGTTTTGACAACAGGAATCAATTTTAAATTAATTAATGATACTTCTATGTTTTGAATTTGGCAAAATAAAATTCATTTTTTAATTTGTAATATCAAAATTATCTTAGGGTGAATTTTTGATATTTTTCTGAAAACTTTCAATTTTTGATGAATAGTGAAAAACACTACGTTATTGTTTAAAACCCAAATTTTTATTTAAATAATTATTTATTTTATTTATTTAAGTAAATATAGATACATAATACCTATATTATTTCAATTTGATTCATTTCAGTCATTTTTATAATAAAATTAGATGTATAAAATTTTATTGAACTTTTTACCGTCTTTTACCCACCTTCTATGAGCACTTGAAAATTTGCATAAAACTTAATTTTACCTCTTTTGTGAGTTGAATTTAAAAAATCTAAGAAACACGGATGACATCAGTAAGTAAAATTTGGTTCAATAAGATGAAAATATTTTTTGGTGAAAAGTAACTTTTGACTTTTATTTACCACGGTTAAAAGTTAATATGGTAATTAAAGGTAAAAATGATATTATAATTACCCTAAAACGTGTCCTAATTCTATTGGATAAGTATAATTTCAAAAAAAAACCTTAGGAATAAAATATGATATTTTAGGTCCACTTGGATTAGATTAGGACATTTATTATTATTTTATTTAAAGAAGAGCTAAAAGTGTTAAATTCAAAGTTTATTAACTAAACCATTTTTAATATATGGTTTTACATAAGATAAATTCGACTATAAATATTCATTATAAAGATAAAATTATTTCCTACATAATGGTATTTTATTTATAATTTTTAGAGATTAAAAAATTAAATTTATTTATGACACAATGATTAAACAGTAATTACCTTCTTAATAAAATATTAAAATAGTTTATATTATAAATATTAAAATAAATAGAATTTAAAAGTTTTTATGGCATCAAAGAAATTTATAGGTTAATATTACATGTGAGGATTTATTATTTATATTTTTCTCGAATTGATAATGTTGTTATGACTTTCCCAAAAACAAAATACCAAATAGTCTCAAAAGTGACATAAATTAGTTTTTAAAAACAAATACTATATTATTGATTGATATAATATTCATAAAAATATAATATTCCATAAAAGGGATTAAATAATATTATATATTTCATTAATGAACCACTTGAGGTTCTCATGGAAGTTTATAGTAAGTTTATTAACTATATAGTGTAAGAATATAAGAAGACATGGTAAAAGTTAAACTATTTAACTAAGAGTTAAATCTAAAATATAAGGTTAAAATGTTAACCTAAACTTTTCTAAAACCTATTGGTTGATATTATTAGACCCATACCCACCTTATATTTTAAATAAATAATTTTGGAGCCATTAGAAAAAGAAAATGATTTTACTATAAAATAATATTTCAAACTTTTCCAAAAGTGACCCTCGCCTCTCTTATAAAAGGGTACTTACCCTTCTCTTAATTTCACACCTAAAAAGCTATTTGGATCGGCCAAAACCCTCCCAAATATCTTCTCAACTTACCTCACTTCAACCTAGAGTCCTTATTTGATCATAAATACAACCTAAGGAGCCCTTTTGATCAACTCAAAAGGAAACACCCGAAGAAGAGGTAATAATTTCACCACCCTCTTTCAAGTTCTTTTCTTCTTCCACTTTCTCTTTATTTTTTGTTTCCATACCAAAATAATAAATCCAGTACCTTATACATACTTTTATATTATTTTAAATATGGTACAACCATATTCTTTATTCTATCCATCCTATAAATGACAATGTCACCATACGTGCGTACGTACGGCTTACCGTCTCCATTTCGTGGTGTAGTTTGTTATTCAAACACTTCATTATTTGGATTTGTATAATAATGATTATAACTTATGTAAATAATAAATATAACATTTTAATGATTCTTTAAATATGATATATCATCAAATTACATACGATTTCACCATCAATATAGTGATATTGTCGCTCGTGCGTACGTACGGATTACCGTCTCCATAAACGCAATGAGATTCATTCCCCATCGTAATCATTCAAGAATAATTTTAATTTTATGATTAAAAATAATTTTTAATAACTTAATATCATTCTGTATATAAATAAAATACATACTATTCATAAAAAACATGGCGTATGTAACCAAGCATATAAAGGAAAACAAATCAGTTAACACCCAAAACGATGATACTACTAAAATATTATTAACAAAGCAATCTTAAAAGATCATATATGATATCATATTTATGTATATGATTATTGTATAATTTAATAACAATTATTTAACTATTATACAGGAGGTTAATGTACCCTCAACCAAGGAAAAGTACAAGGTAAGGGGTTTTCATCTCACTTCTTATTCCCATGAGATTCATGCTATATTGCCACTATTTCCTTTTGTGTGGTGTATATACTGCCCATGATTGTATTATTTGTGTAATATACTTTATTTTATGTGTATTTACATCTTCATTTTTTGATAATTCTTTCATGGGGTGTATTTTTTGTAATTTACCAAATCGGTAAGGGAATTTCAATTTTCAATTTCCACTCATTTGGCTTTACACATACTTCATTGATTATTTTACTACAAGATTATGTGTGAAATCACTATTTATTTATTTATGAAGTAATTTACACTCCCCATTATGTGGATATTCTTTTTATACACATAATAACTCCATTGATAAATTCTCAAGTCATCGATATGAACTTGATAAGAGTAATCTTAGCTCAATTTCCATTCATTGAGTTAAACATCCAAGTCATTGATGTTGTTGTTACAAGAATATGTTTGAATGTCCTATGATTGTTTTACAATGGATATCCAATAATATTTAGTGTATTTTTTTTCACACATAATTATTTCATTGATTTATCCTTAACCTAAGGATACAGTCTTTATAAGGGATTTCATCTCAATTTACATTCTATTGAGACTTATTTGTTGTTATGCACCAATTCACTTTTATATGGTGTATATATTGTACTTTGACATAGTATATCATGAATCCATTTATTATCATGATATTATAAATTTTATATTACCTCAACTATCTATATTAAAATGTCTCTCTTTTGGTTAGGAACTCTTACTAAAATATCATTTTAAATGTTTATAGATTTATTCTTCTAAATATTTCTCATTAATGTCCATGTTTTAAAAATGGTTTTAAGGATTTATTTATATGAACATTAATGTTTTAAAATTAAAATTCCTTTCAAAAGTTTCAAAGTGGTATGGGAAACTTTGATTCAAAAATCTATTTTAAACGGATTCTTGATAAATAGTGATACTTTTAAGTGTTTTTAAGAAAAAGGGGGATATTTCTCTCAAATAGTTTTGATGATTATTTTCATCTATGTCAATATCCTTCATTATTCTCGATTGATGTTAATTTATTATAATAAAATCTTACATATTGTATTTACTGAATTATTTTTGACTGTGGATGTGCTATTTTTATACCATTCATGGTGTGTGGTTAAAATATTGACATTTTGTATGCTAGTTTTAATATGAATGTTTAGATTATGTTTTAACCTTTTCATATGAGGAATGCATTGGACTTAGTAAGTGATGGGTGGAGCTTGATATAGCTCATCGATGCATTGGTAGGTCTCATGAGACAATCTTGTAACAAGGCCTTGATGAAATCTTATTTGTAGTCTTGGCACAAGGTCTTGACTTTGTGGTTATGAAGTCTGGCATTATGCATTCCATAATTATAAAATTTTCTATTGATATAACATGTGATTATTCGAAGAATAAAATATCCATGTAAATAAGTAAATGGAATTATTTGATTTATCTTTTCCATATTATGCTGAAGTATAAGTTTAAAAGGCTTGTATTTTAGTCTTATACATTTCCTTAAATGTTTATGTTTATTTATGAAAGTTTCTGCTATATTGTTATCCTTACTGAGCATCTGAGCTCACCCCTTTCTATGTTTTATTTTTCCCAGGATGTGAAAAGGTATATTATGACTGACCTTAAAGGAAATTTTAAGGGGTATGAATGTGGTCAATGGAGACAATGTTGTTTTTTTATAATGTAATGTAAAACTTATGTATGTATCTAGTACTTTCAAGGCTACTAAACTGATCGATCTTTTGGGATTTGATCCATTGTGATCATGATAATGTTATGTAATGATGCACCAACTCTGGGTAACTAGGGTCGAGGCATTATAGTAAGGTAATATTTTGATTGTGGTAAAGTACCACTTAATATATTCCACATGTTGGGAAAATGGTGTTTAATTTGGATAAAGGGATGATTGATATGGATAAAGTAAATTGGATAGCATCGATGACCTCATAACTAATATAGGATTTTTTGATAAAGTAGTTTATGTTTTCAATGATGGAGTTTACAACATTATTAGATCTATGGAATATATTCATTAATATATGGTTTTATTCAAGTAATGAGGAAGCATGAATGTTTTTATTAAGGTTCTATTATAATTCATGTTATTACCATGTTTCAAGAGAATACATGATGAAGGTAGTCACATGTTTGATATGTGATAATCAAGAGATACCTTATGATATATTCCATATTAATTTTGAGTTTATTTTGAGAAATTTAGTGACCTTCCTTTAGATTTTGAATTTTTGAATGGTTATAAGGTTAACCATTTATGGAATGGTTTAAGTTGAACTTTTGATGAGGCTTTAAATATTAATGTATTACTTTACAATATGAAGGTTTATCCATATTGGATAACCTATGATAACCATTTTATTATGATGATAACTAAAATAGATAGAATGAATTATCATTATATTTATAGATCTTATGATCCATTAGTGCTTCCGAAACAAAAAAATCACCTTTATTTCTTATTGTAAGATATAAAGTGGAAATTTATCAAGGCATAACCAATGGATGAGATTTTTCTTATGAAATGGAATGAAATCAAGTAAGTGTATATTATCATGAAAATTCTTGAACTCTTGGAAAAGGATATTGAAACAAAAAAGTTATCCTAGTGCCTTCATTTTTCATGAATCAAATGGTCCCTTGAATCATCATAGATTTATGGTTTTATGGTTGTTAACTTTCTCTGGATCACCCACTTTCAGGTGATCAGTGATCTTTATCACTCTATATAATTATTTATTTTTTTCATTCATGTATAAATTTTCACTTCCCACCTATGTTATCCTATTTGGAAACCTAGTTTTTGTTATTCTAGATGATCCTTTCACATCCCTTTCTCTTTTTAAATAGGATGTTTTGTTAACTCTTTTTATGATGTGGGTTTCTGTGAAAGGAACTTTCTAGTATTAAACCTTTGATGAATGAAAAGAATCTTGAGGGAAAATTTCATTTTAAGGGGGTTAGAATATAACACCCTGAGTTTTTAGGATTTTTTTTATTAAACTAAATTTCTTTGATAGCTTTCACTACATGCAACATTGGTTTACTTTTGTTATATGCAACACTAAGTTTTAACAAAACCACGATATATTATTAATATAGTTATTTAAATGCGGTCCTTATAAACTAATCGTTAAAATTAGCGATATGAATGGTACTAGCTAATTTTAAATATTAATTATAATTTTTTTATATAAATAAAACATATTTATAGTAAAATACATAATTTTTTATAAAGTATTTATATGTTTCAAAAATATTATTTTCTCAAATAAAATGTTTTTATGTCTTTTTGTGAACAATAATAAAATTAATTTTTTGAAACTTTTAGAAAATTAATTTGATAAAATAAACATTATCTTTTAATTTATAATGAATAAATTATCTTAGGTTGATTTTTTTTATTTTTTTGAAAATTTTCATTTTTTTATGAATAGTGAAAAATACTGAATTTTAATTGAAAATTGTCTTTCTATTTAAATAGTTTATAGTGTTAAAAAATATTTTTACTAGTTTTAAAGTAAAATTAGTTTAATTATACATCATTTAATACAATTCAAGTGATTGGAATCATTTTTATATTGAATTCAGATATAAAAACATTGTAAAATTTTGAATATTTTCACTTTAAAAACCCATTTTCTCATCTTGTATGTGGGGTTAATGTAAATTTAAATTTTTCCACTTATGTGAATTAAATTCATAAAAATTTGTTTCATATATTTAATCAGAATAATTTATAATGTATAATAATTTTAAATTAATTTTTTAACCAAAATGATTAGTGAATGTTGTAAAAATTAAATTATTATCGTTAAGTTAAAAATTTATTTATCATGGGGTTAAAATAGAATGATAAGAGTGAAAATGACCTAAAATATTATCTAAATTTCATTTAATGAGTATATTTAAAAAAATTCTATAAATATATAGTAAATATGTTAATTATTTTCCACTTTCCTTTGAATATGACCCATATAATAAGTTAAGTAAAGAAAAGGAAAAAAAAGATACATTTCTTCTATTTAATATCTATAATGCTTTGGGATAGACAAAAATAATATTTGTTTGGTTATACATATTATTTTTAAAGATATGTAAAGACCCAGAAATTCCTGTATTTTTTTTAATTAAATGATAATTTTACAAGTTCATGAAAATTGACAGCGCGTGATTCCGAGGCCCGGTGTGCCCGGAATGAATTTCTGAACTTTTTTTCGGGTACATTCAGTAAACGTGTGAGTGGATTTTTGTAACTTTTGAACCAGTGCTCAGAATTAAAATATGAGGGCACTGTTGAACTTGCAGCGCTGGTATTTGCTTAAGGCGACCTTCATCTCGATTGTAGTGGGTCGAGAGTGAAAGATAGTTTTTGTGTTTTTCGTGAAAGAATAAAATAAAATAAAAATGTGTAACATTTTTATTTTCTTTTATTTGGAACTCCCATGTGGATGTTGAGAGGTGGGGACCACCAGAACTAAACCTCCCATGTGAGGTTATGGAGGTGGAGACCACCAGGATTAACCTCCCATGAGAGGTTATGGTGGTGGGTACCACCTAAGACTTAAAACCCATTGAACCCCTTTGAAATCCCTCTTAATGGGGAGAAAACTATTAAAATCCCCCCACTTTAATGGTGAAACCCCCCTTTAATTAATTATACCAACACAATTAATTAATTAAACTAATTTTAATTTGTACAAACATATTTTATTATGTTGGCACCACTTTTCTTGGGAGGGTATTTTTGGTTGACGAAGGAGAAGGGGGAGAACTTGGGAGAAATCTCTCCAACAAAGAACGCACTTTGGAATTGAAGAATGTGGAAGATTTTCAAACAGAGTTCAAAAGCGTGACTGTGAAAGCGATGATCATTGGCACTCTCTTCGCCTTCACCATTTCCATCTCACAATCTCTGTCAACAATTCTCCAAGGTAGGGTGGATGTTTGAATTTTTCCTCTTCCCTTTCTTGACAATTATTCATGAATCAAGGAAGAAATTATAGCTTCTTGCTACCGCCCTAGCGCAGAGATTGCAGGCCAAACAAACATGGCTCATCCTCTCCGCAAATCTTAGTTCTGTTGTGTGTTCTTCATGATGGTGACGGCAACCAGTGTCAGCGGTTGGCACTGGTGGAACTTGAGAACCACAACAAAGGCGACAAACGAAGGGCGGTCAGTCAATCCAACCTCCGATGAAGGCACGGCGCTCCGCCACACCGCGGCCTCCACCGTCCGCGGCCACCACACCGTCGCAGCCTCCGTCACCCACGGCCTTCATTGCCCCACGGGCTTCCGCGCCGCCCCACGGCCTCGCCGCCCCATGGCCACCACGCTGCCACCGCCTCCACCGCCCGCGGCCTCCGTCGCCCATAGTCTTCGCCATCGCGCGTCCCTCCACACCTCCCTGCGGCACCTGCGGCCTCCCACCACCCCGTGACACCCGCGGCCTCGTGTCACCCAGCAGCACCCACAGCCTCGCGTCGTCCCGTGGCACCCACGACCTCCGCGACCCTCGTAGTCTGCCAGACCACCCAGTGGGCCGGGCCGCCCAGCGCGGGCCTGGACGGACCCAGCGGGTCGGGCCGGGTCGAACCTGGTCGACTCGAACCGGGTCGGCCCGGGCCGGGTCGGTCCGGCCGGGTCGAACTAGACCCGGGGCCACTTCGACCCATTTATGCTCTTTTGTCCATAACTTTGGCATCGTACGTCCGCTTGATGAACCGTATGCAGTACCAGAAACCTTGGAGCAAGATAGTCCCTTTGGTATACCCCCAATGGAGTTTTGGATAAAGTTGGGGGATAGTCGGGTTGGATTGAGCACGAATCCAACTGGGGCTCCAAGACTAAAAGGATAATAACTCACAGACTGGTTATATGATTGACGCGTCGTCTGTTATGTTGAGACCCCCATAATGTGGAAGTCCTTTGAGATACTTCTTCGTGGGACTTTGTCTAAGTTGGAGTATTGACCAGTGGCTTGGAGAGAGGATCCTCCCGGAGACGAGCAAGCCTAGTGCGGGAACCCAGTAGCTGGTTGTGACATGAAGAATGAAGGGAAATCATGTGTGAGTCAGCACCTAGCGATCCTGTGTGGATCAACACCGAGCGATCCTGTGTGGGTCAGCACTGAGCGATCCTATATGGGTCAGCACCTAAAGATACTATGTGGTTCTAATGATGATTAGCGATCCTTCACGGTTCTACCTCTTAATAGAGTATGATGATTTAGTAGTTACATCTAATCATATCTACTAATGTACCTAAGTTATACCTGGTGTGAGATGAGTCCATACCTATGTGGTACTTTCCTTTGTGGTAATACGTTGGTGGTATTATTATGTGTGGTGTACCTATGTGTTACTTACCTTCGTGGTGTTCCTTCTTTTGTGGGATAGTTGAGATTGGGGCTTTGGAGTTGGACTCTGAGTTTTCCTCATGATTGAGATGGGTGTACTTGATAACTTAGGTATATGTATGGGCATATACCTAAGTAGGGTTGAAAGTTGACTTTAGGATTTTTGGTTTATCCTTTGTGGATTTTATGAGACCTTGAGGGTCTCGGGGTCCCTACTGAGTATCGTTATACTCACCCCTGCACAGGCTATGCCCGCACCCTGTTGTGTTTGGTGCAGACAACGGACAGTGCTGACTGAGGACGAGAGTACCAGTACTGGAGGTGGCTTGGTGGTGGACATTAGACGAGGCGAACCATAGAGACGGCCATTCGTGAAATGTACCTACCCTTCAGGTAGGATTCGTGGTGAATGATCTAGGAGCTTCTTTTCACCTATTAGTCATCTTGTACTTTCCATTTTTCCTTGTACTTTCCAGTTGGGCTTTTATACTAGCCCCTTTTTACTTACTGTACTCACTTTGTTTACTATTTATTTTACTAGAGATCATATCTTGTTGTGTGCTTGGTTGTGTGTGTTACAGGTTATAAGGCAATGCCTTCCCAGTTTTAGGGAATACACCTTCGGTGCTAGTTGTCAGCCCCTGGCCTATGGAAGGCGGGCTTGGGGTAGTCACGACACAGGCCCCGGGGGATGGGTCGTGACAAGATAAATGATTTATTTTTATCATAATAATTTATCATTAATTTTTAGAGATGAAATAATTATAAATTCTTAAGAAACGCCAACACATTAATTATTTAGTTAATAATTAAATAAAATAAATAATACTAAAAATATTTAGAGTGAAGTAAATTAAATGAATTATTGCCTTTAGTCGTTTTTTTAGATTAATATATAATTTTACATAGTTTCAACCTTAATAGATTCAAATTCCATAATTTTATTGATATTTTTAAATTGAAATTAAATGTATTATATCAAAATTAACATTAATGTTATTTTATAATAAATTATATTTTATTAAATGATTTAAAATTACTAAAAATATGATATTATGATAATTTATTTTTAAATTTTAATAAATATTAACTATTTTTCATTCATTTTCCAATTGTTCTTTTATAATGGTTATATCGTCCCATAAATATTAAAAACTTTGTTAGTGCAGTTAAGGTTATAATGATGTTTTTTCACGTTACATGTGCTTGTGTTAAAGTTAATTTCCAATACACATAGGATTTATATTTTATAAATTATATATCACATGTATAATATTCTTTAAAAATTATCTAATAAGTCTCACTTTAATTTAGTCTTAATGGATAAATTACCTAGGTTAGAAAACTAGTTGTTGTAGTAAAAAACCAAAATGGTAAAAATAAAGAAACTTAAAAGTTAAGGAATGAAATGTTTAAAACATATAATTAATTTTATGGTGGAGCTTTTTATCAACCATATCATCACTACACACCTTTAATTATCATATTTGGATCCACTTGAGGTAATATTGACCTCCCAATAATGAATACTTGAGAATATTTACAAGAATGTCATTCCTCCTCAACTATTAAAGGGAACTCGTTCTCCCCACTTCTTCACACCTATAAATCCATTTAGATTGAACAATATCTACCCAAATCCCTTAAAAAATTCCCTCCCATCATCCTATAATCCATATTTTTTTTCATAAATCCAACTAATCTAGTCTTTAGTGAAAACCTAAGGAGGATACCTGAAGAAGAGGTAATGTTCATCAACAAGCGTTTTCATTTTATTTTTTCCTCCACCCCATTAAATTATTATTATGCCATGATTATAAAATAACCTCAATATATTTAATATAATAATGTATTTTTATGATAAGTTTAAAACCTATAACTCTACACACTTCCATCAAATGGGTTACGAAATCATTATTCGTGTATACGACGGACTACCGCCTCACGAACAGATGTCGTTCGTTTTTCCATTACCACCTATCAAGGACAGTCATAATGATAGATTTATTATTTATATATGATTTTTATTTTATTTTATTATGATTATATAATTATTATATCACATATCATAATCTCCATTTTTTGTAATATGATAACGTTGCTCGTGTGTATGGTGAACTACCGCCTCACAAAGTGATGTGATTCATTCACGCTTTACATGGAATGTATTATGGGTGGTTTTAATGAAAATATGTGATATATATGATATAAAAAATTATTCTATAATGATAATATATCATTTATATTTTATTATTTTAATATTATAATAAAATGGAAATGGAGTTCGTGCGTACATACAACCTATCATCTCCAAGAACAATGTATTTCATTTCCTATCACTAAATTTCACACCAAAACCTTGAATTTTAATTATTTTAATTATTTTCATAATTAATAGCATTTATTTATTTTTTGTTTTATTAAAAAATTCATGTTTTGGGTTTGGCGGCATCTAGCACACAGGCAGAGCACAGTTTGGGAACCGTGCAGCTTTGCCCAGGCAACCGTACGGCTTGCCCGTCTTCAAAAAATAAAATAAGAATTGAATGAGTAATAAAATGAGAGTTAAAATAAAATAAGAAAAAGTAAAATCGAATTATAACTATTGTTTTAATAATAATAGTAATGATAATGTTATTAATGGGAATATTATTATTGTTACTATTACTATTATTAAGAATAATATTATTAAAATTATGTTGTTCTTATTATTATTAATATTAACAATATAATATTATTATTAATATTTTTGGTTTTTATTTTTTTATTAGGGTTTTCTTTTTTCTTTTTTTCTTTTTTTCTTTTCTTCCATTCCTCTTTCCCCCTTCCCTTACCTATGCGGTGTGACCCCTACCTTCCTCCCTATGTAGTGAAATGCCCTTCCCCTCCTGCACACCCCCTGATCTAGCGACCTCCACCTCCGGAGACCTCCACCTCTGGTGCCTCCTCTCCAGCACGTACCACACAGTTGAAAAAACCCCCTGCTCATGTGTAACCCGGTCGATCGACCCCTCTCTAGAACGCCACCTCCTCCAGCATGCCACCCTCTTTCTACAGCCACCCTTCTCTGACAGCGATGACTCCCTCACATTTCTGGCTACTCCCCTTTAGTATTCCTCTTCCTCCTTTCCTTGGTTTAGGGTTCTCCCTTGGTGAGGTTTATGATTTAACCAAACCCTGGGTGCTAGCGTTCAATTTTTAGGGTCAAATACTAAAATTTTGGGTTCAATCTTAATGATTTAGGTTTGGTTTAGCTTCCCTTGGGTGCGGTTGAGGTACAATTGGGATTTATCATCAGATTTCAGAAGTTCTTCGTCAATTGAGGTAGGACCCCTTTTTCATATAGCCTTTAAATTTCAGATTTCATTGATTTCTTATTTTTAGCACCTTCATTGATAGTTAATTAGTGATTTATAATTTTTAGAATAATTTTTTTCATGTGAAATAGAGTTTTTTATTTAATTATTTTGAATATGTGGTGTAAGTTTGTTGAAATTTTGCACACCATGTGTCTTCTAAATTGTCGGGTTGGCCTTTACATGTGGTTTAAGATTTCTGGAAGCATGTTTTGATCTTGAAAATTTATTTTTGATATCCAAAATAGTGATTCCATGATTAACCATTATTTGATAAATTATTGACTCTTTCATGGTTATTTTAGCATGTCTTGTGATTTATGTGTATGGTGCGATAGTGGTTTTCGAAAATATTTGATATGAAAATGGATTGGAAATGGGTACATTTTGTATGAAAAATTTTTTTGTTTCTTACCAATATTTTATAAGTTGTTTAAATGATTTATTAAATTATATAGATACTGTTAATCATGATTTGAGATAGTTTTGATGTGCGGTTGAATTTAAAGAGAGGAATTTTGGTGTATTTTTTGTTGTAAAACCTTATAGTGTTTCTAGAAATGATTTTATAAATATTTTATATGATTTATTGAATTATTTAGGTTTTCTGAATCATTTTTGAAATTTTTTTGGTGTGCATTTTGTTTTAAAATAGGTTTTGGTGTGTGCAAAATGGAGATTGGTTTGTTTTATGGAAAAAGGGTGTTTTCCTTGAAAGGTTTGGTATTGGTTTGTGAAATTGGTGGTTTGTAATAATTAATGGGTTTCCAAGTGTGTTTTTAGTTTTGTAAAATGGTTTGGCATGGTTACTTTGTCAAAGTGGTTTTTATGTGGAAATGTTGTACGGTCTATTTGGAACTTTGGAATGGTTATTTTGAAAACCCCTCTTGGGTTTGGTCACATGCCTTGTTGGTTGATCATGAGATGGGAGGGTCTTTGGTATGGGACCTCCCTTGTGTAATAATTATTTTAAGGAAAGTGACTACCCTTGAGGTGGTTGGGGTTTTGTTGGTTGTGTAATGGTATGATGACATATATGTATGCCTTGTTGCTTGATTTGTTTGTCACGTCCATTTGTGAACATTGCATGGGAACCTAACATAGCAAAGAGGAATTATGAGAAAATATGCTACACTAGTCTAATTTATTTCAATATCTAGTGGCCCATAGAAGGGGGTTATCTTATTATCATTGCTATGGGATAGGGCCCCTCGATCAAGTCAGGTAGGGCGATGATCGGGCATTTGGGTGTTATGACGTCATCGGGTAGGGAATGCCTTCAAGATGTGTCACATGTATAGTATGTTTTGGATCTCCTATGAGTTCCTAGAATTTACTGTGTTTCTATGATACTAGTACCATTGGTTCCATTTCCCTCATTGTGTGGAATCATGATCTTTATGCTTGGTTTGGTGTTATTTTGGTAAATTGTGAAAGTGTGTTTTTGTTAAAAAAAGGGTTTTCGAGAAATATATTTGAAGGATCAAGTGCTTCTCTTTTTATCTTGCTTGAAAAATAAAGGTTTCCAAATTGGTTCTTATTTCCTTCCTCTATATAAACCTAACTCTCCCCCATGTGTGAATCTTATTTCAAAATTTTGAGGGTAATTGATTTATAATTTGAATTCTTTAAATTTGAAAAGTGTGGAAAACCTATATTTATATATTGTATTTCAAACCTAAAAATCAATGTTTCTTTATTTAAATCATGTGTATTGGGAATAGATTTATTCGGGCCTACCTACTAAGTTTTAATATAAATGCCTATAGTGCTTTCTCGTTTTTAGTTATAGTTGCAGGTTTAGGCTTGAGTTTGATCACCTCAAGTGATGATTGGCCATAGATTAGAGAGTGATCCTCAGGGTCAAATAAAGGTGTATTGAGTTCCAGGTTTAGTTTGGCTATTCTGGTTTATTTTTTGTTCAGTTTTTTGTTCCATTCATTGCAATTGTGAATGATTTAAAGTTTTAAAGTCATATTTAGTTTGGTCTACCCATTTATTTTTTCAGCTAATTTTATTATTTTATTTAATGAAACCATTCATATTCTCTATAATGATTCCATTATTACTTTTCACCAGAGTATTAGGAACGCCACTTGGGCATTGCCTCAAATCGGATTAGGTGACCGGTTCAGGGTCGACCTGGGTTGGTTCGTGATAAAATGGTATCAGAGCAGGTTGGATCTTTAGTGGACCATTCTCTTTAGAGCACTCATTTTTACTTGGGGATAGAAAGGTAGAAGAACTAGGATTATCGAAGCTCGAGGAGTAGGAACAAGAAGGACGTCATGAACCCTTGCTCATTTCAAACCTTGGGATACCATGGGATGTTTGGTTTTGTTGGTGTCTTTTGGTTCCTATAGATTTTTTGGTGTTGGGAAATGAAAAGGGAGTGGGACTAGTGGCCTTTGTGAGCTCTCAGGGCCTATAAATCCAAGGGAATCTAGGTAAATGGTCCTAAATAACTCCTCATGATGGTAGTGTTATTGGCATATGGCCTCCAACTATATGGCCAAGTCACCCATTGACACTAGTTTTCCCTTGTGAGCCATTTCAGATCTTCTTTAATTCTAAAACTTTCCTTGAAAAATCTTGTTTTGGAATTGTGAAAAGTTGAATTTAATATGGTAATGGATTTGTTTTGAAAAATTGAAAAGGTTTTTTTACCTTTGGTGTTTCTATGAGTGACCACATGCATGTATATGTATGAGAAAGTGGATGGGTGCCCGATATGGAATGACGATATGCATGTGTGAGGCCCCATGGGATACCATTGGTGGGTGTGCAATATTTTGAGTTTTTTTATTTTTCAAAAATGTTTTAATGGAAAATGTGATGTTTTTATAGCTTTTAGTGGTGTGGTGTGTCCCTTTTATTTTGGGAGTGGTGTCTCTTTTATGGTGTTTGAAATAGAGAATCCTTGTTATTGAATTAGTCTTGATCGGGTTTCTTATTTCATTATTTCTTAGTGTCCACCACCAAAAAGATTTGATAGATTCCCAAGTTGGGGAATTGGGTGGTAAATATTTGGAAAAAACTCTAGTTGATCAACCTATAGACTATGATCTTGAATTTATGAAGTCGAAACCTCTTCTATTTTATGGTCAAGAAGATCCTATTGAGGAGGAGGAGTGGTTGCGGAAGATTGAGAGAGACTTCAGTTTCCTTGCATTTCCTAAGTCATTAAAGGTAAATTTTTCTACCTTTATGATCGAAGGTCCAACCTGGAAATAGTTTAAGTCTATGTATCGAAGAAATCCTCAGGATGATATTACCTGGGAGTTCTTAAAGACTTCATTCATCCAATAGTACTTTTCTAAGATGACGATGGTGAGAAAGAGAATAGAGTGGTGTAGTTTTCATCAGGGTGTTAGATCAGTATTGGAATTATATCGATTCTTCTTAGACCTAGTTATATATGACATAGGGTATGTCGTAAACAACCCCATGAAAACTCAACATTTCAAGTTCAGGTTTTGTTATGAACTGCAATCAAAGGTGGTAAATCTCAACCTAACCACTTTATCCAATGTAGTGAGGTAATCCTTTCGTGCTGAAGCTAAGTTAGCAGGAGGGCTTGAGATGGTGAGTCCTCTTCCAGTTTTTGGGGGTGGGAAGAGGATGCTGGTAAGAAGAATGGGAAGTGAACTGATTTTGGTGGTGCTGGTAGGAGAATTAAGAGGCCTTTATACCTCTATTCAACTTCTTCAGAGTGCAATGTAGTGATTTGTTGTCAATGTTGAAATATTGTTCATAAGAGTTCATCGTGCTTGAGTGCTCAAAAATCCTACCAAACCTATAGATTCTTGGGGAACTTGAATCAGTTCTATCGGGGTGTTTCCAAGAATCCCCATAAAGCCAGACCCATCCTTTCAAAGAACACCCCATCCCATTTGTAGGAGTCAATAAATTTTTGGGAATTAGTTCAGAGTCTTACTCATTGTAACATTATTTTGATGTAATAGTAATATCTGCTGGCGTCTTGTGGTGTTTCTTTTTCTTTCAATTTTAGGAATGGTTGTTGTCAAAGCTTCTTGAACCTCTAATTTAATAGAAATGTGTTTTGTGAAAATTTGGATTCGTGTGTTGTGTTCAAAATGCCTGACTATGAGGTATGAGATGCTTCAAACATCAAAACTCCATCCATAGGTCTCAAATTGAAGTTGACACGTAGTCAGGAGAACCTAAGTGGTGTGAAATAATTTGGTCTAATTTCTATCCTTAGTATGGAAGATGAAGGTAGTTCAAGACTCCGGTGTAGCTATACCATTTCAATTGTTTCTGTTCGATAGAAATAAGCATATGGACCTCATTTCCATGTTGTGACCCATGTGGGTGTAAGATTGTCCCATGGATGTAAGGAAACTAGATTAATTCGTGTTTGGGATTCCTTAGTTCCCGGTTGCGGTAAGGGTGTTGTTCAGCTGGTATGGGTATGTTGTGTTAGCTCCTAGTGCCCCGGTATGTTGGGTTGCTTATGGTGGGGTCTTCCATTTAAGTCTTAGCAGTGTTGTTCATCTCATGTGGGGAACTTAGGTAAGTTTGGGTTGGGGGTTCCCTCATTGTCCCCCTCCCTGAGGTGATGTGTTTGGGTTTCAAGTTCTCGTGCTAGTTTAGCTATTTTCATGGGGATAACCCTCCCATGTTCTCCCCTCATTTCTTGTCATGGTTTCTTTGTGATCAGTTGGGTGTAACCTATGGAGTGAAAATTCACCCCGAGGTTCTTAGCCTCTCTTAGTTTTGTGGACTCGAGTTTTGGTTATCCTTTGTATTAGTGACTTTATGGGGGCATAAATTTTTTTTGTTGAGGATAATTGTCACACCCCAACCTTGTTTTTTAATTATTTTAATTATTTCTTGTCTTTATTTTTGAGTTTTATTGAAAAGTGTGTGTTTTAGGTTTGGCAGCATCTGGCGCACGTGCATAGCACGGTTTGGGAAACGTGTGGCTTCGTCCAGGAAACTGTGTGGCTTGCCCATCCTCAAAAAATAAAATAAGAATTACATGAGTAATAAAATGAGAGTTAAAATAAAATAAGAAAAATTAAAATAGAATTATAATTGTTTTTTTAATAATAATAGTAATGATAATATTATTAATGGGAATATTATTATTATTACTATTACTATTATTAAGTATAATATTATTAAAATTATGTTGTTGTTTTTGTTATTATTATTATTATTATCATTATACTATTATTAATAATATTATTATTATTAAGATTGGTGGTTTTTATTTTTTATTAGGATTTTCTTTTTTCTTTTCTCTTTTTTTTCATTCCCTTTCTATTTCCCCCTTCCCTTACCTATGTGGCGTGACCCTTCCCTTCCTCCCTATGCAGCGCTCTACCCTTCCCCTCCTGAGCACCCCTTACTCTAGTGACCTCCACCTCTGGCACCTCCTCTCCGGTGCACACCATCCAACTGGTGCGACCCCCCTACTCACGCACAACCCAGCTGGCCGACCCCTCTCCGGCACGCCATATCTTCTGGTGTTCCACCCTCTTTTGGTTTCCACCCTACTCTAGCAGTGGTGGATCCCATGTGTGGTAAGCTACTCCCCTCAGGTACTTTTCATTCTCCTTTCCTTGGTTTAGGATTCTCCCTTGGTGAGGTCTATGATTTGTCCAAACCCTAGGTACTAGGGTTCAATTTTTAGGGTCGAATCCTAAAATTTTAGGTTCAATATTAATGCTTTAGGTTGGGTTTAGCTTCCCTTTGGTGCGGTTGATGTTAGATTGAGATTTTGAACTGGATTTCAGAAGTTCTTCTTCAATTGAGGTAGGAAACCTTTTTCTCAATGACTTTAAATTTCAGATTTCACTGATTTCTTGTTTTTCACACCTTCCTTGATAGTTAATTAGTGATATAGGATTTTTATAATAATTATTTCACATGAAATAGGGTATTTTTTTTAATTATTTTGAATATTTGATGTGATTTTTTTGAAATTTTTCACACCATGTATTTGCTAAATTGCTCGGTTGGCCTTTGCATGTGGTTTAAGATTTTTGAAAGCATGTTTTGATCTTGAAAATTTATTTGTGATATCCAAAATGGTGATTCCATTATTAACCATTATTTTATAAATTTTTGATGATTTCTTGGTTATTTTATCATGTCTTATGGTTTATATGTATGGTGCAAAAGTGGTTTTCGAAAAGATTTGATCTGCAAAAGGATTTGAAATGGGTACATTTTGTATGAAAAGTTGTTGTGTTTATTCCCAATATTTTATAAGTTGTTTAAATGATTTATAAAATTATGTAGATACTTAGAATCATAATTTGAGATAGTTTTTATGTGTGATTGAATTTAAAGAGAGGATTTTGGGTGTATTTTTGGGTGTAAAACCTTATGGTGTTTCTAGAAATGATTTTATAAATATTTTATTTGGTTTATTGAATTATTTAAGTGGTGAAAATAATGTTTGAAATGGTTTTAGTGTGCGTTTAGTTTTAAAAGAGGTTTTGGTGTGTGAGAGAAATGGAAATTGGTTTGTTTTATAGAAAAATAGTGTTTTCCGTGAAATGTTTTGTATTGGTTTGTGAAATTGGTGGTTTGTAATGATTAATGGGTTTCCAAGGGTGTGTATGGTTTTGGAAAATGGTTTGGAATGGTTACTTGGTGAAATTAGATTTTATGTGGAAATGTTGTGAGGCCTTTTTGGCACTTTGGAATAGTTATTTGGAAAACCCCTCTTAGGTTAGGTCGCTTTCCTTGTTGGTTGATCATGAGACGGGAGGGTCTTCGGTATGGGACCTCCCTTGTGTAATTATTATTTTAATTCAAGTGAATACCCTTGAGTTGGATGGGGTGGTGCATGTTTTGTAATGTTATGATGAAATATATGTATGCCTTGTCACTTGAATTTTTTGGTACACCCCTTTGTGAACTTAGCATGGGAACCTAGCATAGAAAAGAGGAATTATGAGAATGTTTGCTACAATAATATAGTTTATTTTATTAGCTAGTTTCCCATAGTAGGTGGTTATATTATTATTATTTCTATGGTATTGGGCCCCCTGGTCAGGATAGGTAGAGAGACGATCGGGCGTTTGGGTATTATGACGTCATCAGGGAATTCATGCCTTTAGGATGAGTAAAATGTATAGTATGTTATAGTTATCCTCTAAGTTCCTAGGCTTTCTCGTGTTTCTCTCATACTAGTACCATTGGTTACATTTCCCTCATTGTGTGGAATCATGATATTGGTTATTGGTTTGGTATTATTTTGGTAAATTGTGAAAGTGTGTTTTTTTTAAAAAAAGGTTTTCAAGAAATATTTTTGAAAGAACAAATGATTCTCTTTTTCTCTTAATTTAACAATAAAGGTTTCTAAATTGGTTCTTGTTTCCTTCCTCTCTATGAACATAACTCTCCCCCATGTGTGAATATTTTTTCAAAATTGTGAGGGAAATGGATTTTCAATTTGAATTATTTATAAATGAAAAGTGTGTAAAAACCTATATTTATATATTGTATTTCAAACCTAAAAATAAATGTTTCTTTATTTAAATCATGTGCATTGGGAATATATTTATCTGGGCCTACCTACAGAGTTTTAATACTCATTCTTATAGAGTTTTTCTGTTTTTAGTCACTACTACAGGTTCTGACTTGATTTTGATTTCCCCAGGTGATGGTTGGTCATAGATTGGAGGGTGAACCTTGGGGTCACATGGAGGTGTCTTGGGTTTTAGGTTCAGTTTGGATATTCTATTTTAGTTTGTTGTTCAGTTTGTTGTTCCTTTCATTGAAATTTTGAATGATGTAAAGTTTGAAAGTCATATTTATTTCGGTCTTCCACTTTATTTTTTCATCTACTTTTATTTATTTTATCATTAGAAACCATTCCCATTCTCTCTAATTATTACCTTGGTGCTTTTCTCTATCCCGGGAGGATTGGGAGTGCCTCTCGGTCCTTGCCACAGATCAGCTCAGGTGACCGGTTCAGGGTCGACTTGAGTTGGTTCGTGACACTAAATATTATTTATAACTATAAATATATATAATGAATATATATGATATTTATATCATGTTTATCATTCTAGATATTATATAACCATGATCTATGTAAGATTACCAAAAGTAAAAAATCAAAACACACATGAAAAACAAAGCGGTTATTACTCGAAATGTAACTTTAACATGAAATCATTAATAAATAGATACTAAAAGTTCATAAGAAAATAATATACGGTATGATATATATATTAATATGTTTATTTAATGTGTTTATAATAAACTTATATTTATTATAAATTATTTTGAATGAGTATGAATAAATTCAAGACTTAAGGTAAGGGGATTTATAGTATCGCTTTTATTTCCGAGTGACTTATGCCATATTCCCCACTCATATCTTTTGTGTGGTGTTTATAATTATATATTGAATGATATATCATGAATATACATAATTTAATGATAATTAATGTTTCTATTTATGTTATTATTTCATGGTTATTATGATTCAAAATTTACTCACCCAGTAATGGATTTTCGTCTCACTTTTTACTTTTGTGAGACACATGCTATATTCACCACCTATTTATTATATGTGGTGTATATAATGCCCATGAATGTATTTTATGATTATTATACTTAAAATTATTTGTAGTTACATATCCATTTTAGTATCTATCTTTTATGGGGTTTATGGTTTTAAAGTTACCAAAATGGTAAGGGATTTTTGTCTTAATTTTCCTTCGTTGTGACATATGTTATGTTGTGCACCTATATTATATCACAAGGTGTATATAAAAACCCTTTGACATGTAATATCATGAATTTATTAATACCCATGATATTTTAATTTTCACTTTATGTTAATATTTTATGGGATTCGTGATTCAAAGTTACTAAAGTGGTGAAGATTTTAGGTTATAATCTCGACATTTACCAGGATTGTTTATGATTATGTTTCTGATGATAAAATATTATGAACCATATCTCAAGAATTATCATTAATATTCTTATCATATTTTTATCCATGATATCTTAAATTAATTCTAACATTTTTGTACTCTTTGGTACTTAAAATTATTAAGAATTGTTTTTAAGAAAATCCAACTTTATTACTCTATTTAGTCAGGAATCTATTTTCTTCTAAAACCATGTTTTCTAATAATGGTTTCAAAAATGATTTATTACTCTTATATGATTTTTAAAAGAAATTGTTACCCATTTTTTACTTTTTAAAAAAATCAAAAGGAATATTCAATTAATTTTCCAAATAATGCATATTTGGATTTTACCAAAAATGTGAAAGGAATCTTTGTTTCTTTATGTATGCATTGAACAGAAATTTTATGAAGTCATGACCAATAATTTCTTCAAATATTCCTTCATAATTTTTAAAGGTTATTTTTCAAATAAATTTTTTTTAAATGTTTTATGTTTTAAAATAATTTTTCAAATGGGAAAGGAATTTTCCTCAAGAAATTTTTTAAATGATCATTAAAAATTATTTTCCATCTAAGATTACATCTGTTGGTGTTACCTATGTATTACTAGGGATATTATATAAGGGTACCATTCATATTCGTTATCTGAATGGTTTATGTTCTGATGGTATTATTATTATGAAACCCATTTCTATTCTATGGGTTATACCATAATAAAATTATTATTAAACCCACTTCTTTTCATGGGTTATGCTATGATGAAATGATTGTGAAACCTATATCTTTTCCAAAAGTTATTATATGATGAAATTTTTATGATTCCCATTTCATTTCATGGGTTATGATATGATAAATTTGTGTGATATTGTGGAACACATAAATATGGTTTCTATTATGTGATGGTTAGGACCTATATTTTCCTCCAATGCATTGGGTAAAGATAAATTCTTTACAAGATCAGAGTTTACATAGGTGGTCATCCCAAGCCCAAAAAAACAGTATATGGGTGGATTGACCGATCCCAAAAAGGAGGGTATATGGGTGGTCATCCCAACCCCAAAGTAGGTACATGGGTGGTTAGCCCAAGCCTAACATGTTATGAATGTCTTGGTGGGTATCCTTGAAATAAGATTTTTTATTCTTATGTATATGCCAAAATTCTATGTCTTATGCCAATGTTATGATCTCATGGATCATGTTATTTGATTCCCTTATGATTCATATCTTGTGAACTACCAATCTTTATGCTATAATAGGTTGGGTATAAACTTCATGATTTTTTTTCATTATCACATATCATTATTCTTATCTTATCATTTTATATGGTCATAAATTTATATCTATTATGTTTACCTTTATTTATTATATGATCTCTCCCTTTCTTATGTTTCCTTTCCTTAGGTTATGAATACAGGTTTTATATAGGGCATGTCTATAAAGAGTACTAAATGGGAATATCTTTCTAGTAAACATTGAATATATTTCCCCATATTATAATATTGTGTTCTAAGTTTCCAAAGGCACTAAACTAATATGGTCCTTAGGCATGTGTTTGTGTAATGTAATGAATATTGTTCTAAAAGGATGTAATATTCATGTATGTGAAGATTGGGTTGCTATAGGATAAGTCCATTATCACAAAACTCCTCTATATTTTTCTTCAACTCCACTAATCCCATAGTGTCAATTTTATAGGGATTCTTTGATGTAGATCTTTCATCAGGGATTAAATTAATGTAAAACTAAACTTCACCCTCTGGTGGATGTACAAGTAATTACTCAAGAAATATATCAATGTATTCTGGTATAGTAGTTTATCCTAAATTTTAAGATTACCTTTTTCATCTATATTTGTTTTCTCTTCTTCCCCAAGAATCTCATTCAGAATTGCTACTAGGGGTCGATCTATACATGACTAGTATGATGAAGTTTCCATTATAAAGATAATGGATTTCATATCTTCATCATAAATTGTAACTTACTTCTATTTTCAATAAATTTTTTCATCATATTTTTAAAGTCAGTCCATGCTAAGGATTATATCAAATTGAACCATAGGTATAAGAATAAATTCCACAAATAGATCATTTTTATCTATTATAATGAGAATTTTCTAACATATCCTAATCATAGTGATATTTCCATTAGGAGTTTTGACAGACAACTACCTTCTTAATGTGCTAGGGAAATATCTAATTTTCTTGGAAAAATGGAAGATATAAGAGTGAGATGATCTAAATTTAAATAAATCATTATCTAAATTTGAGGATATAATTAATGTACATTCCACCACATCTTTGGGAATATCAACCTCATCCATAGTAATCACATAATCTTGGCCTTCTCCCCTTGGCCTCTTCTATGGTAAGTTCTCTTGATTCTTGGGACATTGATTTGAATAATTCCCCATTTATTTATAGTTAAAATACTAGATATTAGTACTTTCTCTATTTCCCTTACATTTATAAGCTAGATGACCATATTAATGCACATGAAACACACTCTTATTCCCTTTGGTAATTTTCCAGGATGTTTCTTTCTATAATTTTTACATGAGGGTAATTTATTCATTTTCTTATTCTTTTTTGATGTGTTCCCTTTTTATTGGTTTTCAGATCACCTCTTATTCTCTTGATTTATTTTAAATATATATAAAATTTATTCTATGTTTTAATGTCGCATAAAACTATTTCATCATATGATGAAAATGTTTTAGAAACTAAGGCTCTTTGGTGACTTGGACTAATTCCTTCAAAAAAAATGGGCAATATTCCATTCTATATTTCATATATAATCCATATCATACCTGTTTAGTCTTGTAAAGTTAGTCACATACTCCAAAACACTTTTTTCTTCCTTTTTCTTTAAGTTTTGGAACTTTCTCTTCATTCCATATCATTTCTCATGAGGAAAATATTTATTGAATAATGTTTCTTTAAAAGATTTCAATTCCATGTGTTCTATTTCATCTTCCTCCATAGTATTCTAGATCAATGACCACCATTGATCAGCATCACCCTTAATACAATATACTATTAATATAACCTTTTCCTTTTCATTACATACCTAGGCCATAAATATCTTTTCAAGGGACTTAATCCATTTCTCAGTTACCAATGGGTTAGCAGTCCCACTAAATGATGGGGCTTCTATCACATGAAGTGATCCAACATAATAGAATCATGCTATGGAACAATAGGTTTCTCCATATGGGAAATGTTATTAGTTATAATCCAGAATAGTTTCCCTAATATATCCATTATCTTCTCAGTTCCAAAACCACTTGTATTGGAATTATCATTAGAGAAATTTCTAAATTTACCATGATTGTTGATACCATTATTTATTCCAAGTGTCATTTCTAAACCATGTAATATACTATATTATCTAATAAAATTGTGAATTTTAAATCATAATATATAAATTAAAATATGATGTAACACTTAATATAAATTGAAAATTTATGCATTTTTAATCATGGAATCATAATCTTTGTTTCTTTATGAATATAAAAATATTTTCAAATCCTTTATAATGGTTTTTAATAAAAATGTGAATTAACCAAATTATATACCCTAGTAGTGTCAAACTAGGTGCATAGTAAGTCATGTTGTTGTGTACCAATTAATGATTGAGTCAAAGCACAATTTTAACTTTTTAGAGTTATTACCCCTAGGTACAACTATTCCAAAACCACTTCCACTTGTAATATCTAGATAGAGATGTATTTCATGGAAAATCCAAATGATATCCACCTTAAAAAAAATTATGATGTTATTACACAATTTTACATATCCTCAAATTCTATCAGATGGTTGTGTTCCTTGATATATGTTTTCCAAAATCTAGTTTTCAATGTTTCTACTAAACCTGCTCTGATACCGTCTGTAACAACCCATAATCCAATAACCCAGATCCAATGGTTACTTTATTACCATTACATAGATATAAGGGTTATAATCCCAAAGGACTAATCATTTTAGTAGCTTTAGATAACTAGATACATATATGATACCCATTTTATATTGGGAATATATTTTAAAACATAACAAAAGAAAAAAATCATCTGTGAAACTCATTCAAATAATTTTTCTTCATTACCTAGTAAAGGGGAAAAAATAAGGGTGTGTTCAAATGATCATTAAGGTTGTGTACAATAGAATCTATCATGAGTAGATAATTTATAATAAATATGAAAAGATAAATAACTCAATAAACATGTCATTTAATAAATAACTTGAGAAAAAATCATTCATGGATGATATCAATGAAATAATATCATGGATAATAATAAATAAATTATAAATTAAAAAAATAAATAATATTGTATATCGTGATCTCAGAAATCACGATATCTATACGATAAATACCTTTTGATAAGATAATTTAATTAATGGGTAGGTATACACCAAAAATACCCATATAATTTGTCCAAATGATTTGTCTCATGAGAATACCAATGCATTAAGGGACTATATATAATTGGGTCCTACCCTTCACTGAATTTCCAATGGATTCCTCATATATTTAATAATTATTTCAATTTATAAACAATATTCCTTATCAATAAATATTCATATTGAGTAAATAATATGGATTTATCAATATTTACCTCAATCAATCAAATAAATTTTCATATTAAAGCACCGTAAGTAAAATTTATATATATTTTAGGCAATAATAATATCCATGATACAAATAATATATATATTTAATGGAAATTAAATTTCCAATAATCATAATAAAGTGAATATTTTAAGAGGATTTATTGCCTCAAAATTATTAAGGGAAAAGATATGACCATCAGTTCATCAGAATTATAAGTTTCATAATCAGATCATATCATTTGAAAAAATAATGAAAATGGAAGTTAAATAATAACATAATATTTAATTAAAGAGTTTTCTTTGTAAAATAATTAAAATTTTATAAAGTAATTAAAATTCATAAATAGTTATGGTGACATGGAATTTCGTTAACACCGTATACATTAAAAAACATTACTTTTGACTTTTTGTAGAGAAATTCAAAAGTGAACCTTTAATAAAACATTATAAATATTCCTAAGTCATTTGGTTAATAAAAAATAATTTTTTATAATAATTTTTAAAAAAGTATGGATATAGAAGAAAAATATAATAGATAAAAAGGGAAATAAAATCAGTTTTTCTTTTATTTATTTTTTTTTTTTTTGCTTGAATTAAGTTTCAAAGAAAGTAAATTTTGGAATAAAATATAGAAACTAATTAAATATCAATAGGATAATAAAATATATGTATTTTATGAAGGATGTATTATAATATTCCTTCAATGAAAATTAAGGCACTCCTAAAAAATGAGATCGTAAAATAAATCCTTACCTCTTTGGAAACTTTTAAATTTTAACCCCTTAAAATAATAAAATTGAATTTATTAATTAATAATCATTAATAAATATTTATTAAAATTAAATATATCAAATATTCATTATCTGCACCATATAAAATTGAATAGGTGCATAATAACAAATATGTTTCAATGGAGTGTAAATTGAGATGAAATATATTACCTCACGTTTACCTTTATTTGAATGTTATTTAAAATACTTTATAATGGTTTTAAAAATGTTATTAATTTATACCAAAACCATATTAATATTTACAATATCATATATGGTCCTATTATAATATCTTACCACACGTTCATTAATAATATTTCATTATTACCATTGTTTCAGGTGTTAACTATATCATTTTCTTATGCATGTTTTGTCATGGAAGTTTTGGTCCTTATATATAGGATATAATAATATCATATAAATAATTATAATAGTGTTATAAATATCATATTTACTATTTTGATACATTTTAAGAATCATTCTTGAAATTTGGACATGGAAAATGAATCGCATCACTTCGTGGAGTGGTAGGTCGTACATACGCATGGGTGAGAATATCATTTCTGTAATGGGTGAAAGGGAAAATAATTGGGTCATATATTAAATTTATATAATAAATATCATTTCATAAGTATCATATATATTCCTTATTTACATCATTATGACTATCCATGGGATATGGTGATGAAAACAAAATTACATCGGCTCGTGAGGTGGTAGTTCACCATACACATGAGTGATGGTTTCGTTTCCCATTTGATGGAGAAGGAGATGAAAAAATATTATTCCATAATTATGATAAAATATAATTATATTTGAGATAATTTTTTTATTATATTTTAATTTTTAATATGTAATTTAATGTGGTAAAATAAGAAGTAAAAAAGAAAGAGTTTTGTGAAGAAAATTACCTTCGCTTAGATTAACCTCCTTTGGATCTCTTATTAAGGACTCTAGGGTTGGTATTTTGGGGAGAACAATACCTAAATAATATGCATAATTATGTTTTTTGGATATTTTTCTATGTTTTGGTAAAGTTAAATGGCTTTATATGTGTGAAAAATTAAGGGAATGAGGTTCCCTTTTATAATTGAGGTGAGTGGCACACTTGTAATTTTTCAAAGTGTTTTTCAATGATTTCATGTCACTTTCTTGAAAATATGGATCCAAAAAGGATCATATTATAATGGTAAAAGTATAAGGTATAAATTCAACAAACCAATATGTTTTCAAAAGTTTTTTATGTCATTTGGACCCTTATCTTTTTAGATTAACCCCCAACTAAACTCATTTTTACCTTAACTTTGGTAATTAATTTTTATTGTTTTTACTATTCATTACGACCAAAAGTTAAGTTAAACTTATTACATAATATTAATTATTATTATTATAAATATTTAATCCATTTTATCAAATTCAATTCAAATAAGTGGTAGAATTTAATTTAAACATAAACCTACAAAATGTGTCGAAAAAAGGTTTTTTAAGAAATGCATTTTTCAAGCACAAGATGATATTATATTAACTATATGACTAGTAATAATAATTAGATAGATATAAATTCAACTATTTATATATATATAATCCATAAATTTAATTTAAATAATTCATCATTAAATATTATTTTAATTAATTAAAATTGATAGACATTATACCTTTTTAAACAAAAACAGTTTTCGGAAAAATGTCGCTTTTTACCTCCAAATGATCTTATATATATTTAAATAAAACTAGTATCTAATAAATTGTTAATTATTAATATTATATAATATTATTATAAATAAAATGAGTAATATTTAAATACTAAATTTTCAATTCTTCATAAAAGATTGTTTCTTAGGGAAATTTTCAAAAAATCATTAGAGGAATATTTTAACAAAGTAAATTTAAACTCAATATTAATCCTATAAAATTAGAATTTTTGTTCAATGAAATATTAAAATTTTAATTTTTAAATATTTTTATTAAAATATAATTTCCACTTACTATAATCGATGCTCGGTTTTTGCAATTTCAATCATACCCGCGCAAAAACTGGTGAATATAGCTACTCACAATCATAACAATACACAAACTTGTGAACATAGATACTTGAAATAATATCCATTAATAAACTTATAAATATATACACTTAAATTAATTTCTAGAAATAAAATTGAAAACATTTCTACCTGTAATCATTTCCACACCTAAATATGTGAACATAGATACCCACAATCATTTACATGCATAAACTGGTGAACATAGCTACTTGCAACCATGTCAATGCATAAACTTGTAAGCATTTATACATATAATAATTTACATTCATAAACTTGTGAGATATAAAATTATACTTAATATATTGTAGGGGTATAGTATACCCACATGTATCATAATTATAAACCATACATAAGTGTTCCATAAGAATATGAAAACATTCATAATCCCACTATAGATTTTTCTATGGGAAAAAATAGGTTTCATAAAACATTATATAAGGGGTTATTATAATTAATCCAGAGAAAAAATTTGGAATCTATCATTGGATAATATCCCTAGTAATTTATAATAATCATTAAGTATTTTTACATAGATAAAAAAACACTGTTATAATAACATTAAAACTGATTTGAAAAATATAAAGAAATATCCATTAGTTTTGATAACTTTTATTTCAAAAGAAAATATTTTTTAAAATAATGGGAATGTAAATTAAATTTTATAACCATGAAAAATTAGATATTAATACTCTTAAATAAAATAAAATATAAAATTGGGAAAAGATTTTTACACAAAAAACATTACAAGGATAATTTTTTTCACACTTTTGTAAAGAAAGTCAAATCAAAAGAAAATGACTCATAGAAAAAAGTTTAAAAATATTCATTTAAAAACCTTTAAAATAAAGAAAAATTTAATATAAAATAAAATCAATCCATAATTTAATCATGGATAATTATTTCCAAAAAAATTATATATAATATGTATATTGAAAAGAAATGTTCCTAACCAAAAAGAAGAGATAATGTCAGCCCCACTTACAAAAATCTTTTTAGTTGGATTGTGAACCAAAGGGAGTTCAAATGGTAATATGGCATATAAAACCAAGAAAAAATAGGGTAAAAGAAAATATATGGGGTTTAAGAGATAAATAATAAAACATTTTCCGTAAATAGGATTTTAGACATCTACAATCTTGACTTGAAAGTGACATTTGAAATAAACCCTTATAGATTTGGTAACTTATTAATCAAAATAAAGTGAAAGAAAGAACATGATATATAATTTTAAATCCCATTAATTACATGTAAATATGGTATAATTAATTCATGAGGTAGTATATATATCACATAAGGAAATAAGGTGGTAAATATAAAACATATCTCAATGAGGGAAAATTGAAATGAGAAAAACCTTTACCTTTACTCTTGACTTCCATGAAAGTGATTTAACCCCCTATATAATAAACATAAATATCTTAATAAATTATTTTAAAACATTATTCACATATTTTAACTTTTATATTATTAAATTAAAGTCATTAATTACTCAAATATTAGTTACTTATTTTTTATTTTCATCATCGTATATTACTAATTTTGATTATTTCATTCTAGTTTTATGATGGTAATGTTGGTCATCATTATTTGATACCAAGTTCATAATTCATAGATTATTCAAGATTTTTGAATCATTGTGTTTCAATTATTTATTCATTTCAATTTTAATTTTATGGAGAGTATGGGTATGGTTCTCCAAAATGGAATCCATGACGACCATGTTTTAGATATTTTATTTGTAACAAAAAGTTACTTTATAATGACCATCAATTTTTGTATCATACTTATAGAATAATATTAATTAAATAAATTACACATTTATATCGTATATAATAATTATTAAAGTATTGATACTTATTCATGATAAAAATGATGATGTTGTTATGGCTTCGTTCATGTTGGTAGTTGAACCGACCCAAACAAGAACATGATATACTGATGAATGTGCACGAGTAAAGAGTTATATAGTATTATTATCATTTTATTAGATGAATAATGATGTTAATATAACATCATTAAAGTGTATAATAGTATTTATAAATATTTTATATGATAAATTAATTGAAAAATATAGTGAATAACTATGTACTTACTTTGATGAATTCTCTTTGTCTAGAAATGGGTTCCTTTAAAATAAAGGATTTATGCTTCCTTATTGGAACTATAAGATACCAAAAATCCATAAATTATTTAGGAGGTGAAAATTTAGTTGGAATTCAAGATATTTTTTAAGGAAAGAGTTTTTTGGGGTGGGTATAGAAGGGTTCCTTTTATAGTTGATTTTTGAGTGGCATTTCTACAAATCATCATTCCTTAATGTATACGGTTTTCATTTTAAATGGAAAGTAGATAAAAATTTGAAAATAATAGAGATGAAATAATTTTTGGTCAATATATACTCCATACACATATTTAGATATAATTATTTATGATATTTTAATTCTTTAACACTTAGTTTGACCACTTTTCACCTCATTTACCTTTACCATGGTAACTCAATTTTTCTTACCTTGGTAGCTTATTTTTATGCCCAAAAATGGAATTGACCTCCTTAAATAATTTTGAAATGATGATTAAAAATTTTGACTCAATTTAATCTAATATAATTTATAAATATGGTAAATTTATCTTATAAATAAAAACATAAAATATATAGAAAAACTGTTTTATATAAAAATTAAATTTTAAACTTTATGGGTCTTAATCTATAACAAACCAACCTAGTTCAACTTGAAACATCACCTGAGATATCCTGAAAATCATGAAGTTGTTCCTAGTCACCATGGGTTGGTGACAGCACCTGAGTATCAATATAGGAAATAATGGGAATGTTTTAACCCTAAACATCACCAATATATGTCTCATGTACCAAAGAAAAAATATATGAATATAAACCCAAATTAGGGTACAAGAGGAAGTCTAAAAACAAACATGATGCATAACATGAAAAAATAACAATTTTATAGAACACATTAAAAACCATGATCCAAGAGTCTATCTCCATGTAACCATTAGTCACTGCCATCCCAAACCACCTTAATACAACATCTACTATACGGATCCATCAAGAAATATGATGCCCTTACCTTTACCTGAGTCCTACAAAACCATGTATACATATTCCCAAAAGAATATGTAGGGTTTTAGGAAATTACTAGTAGCATAACATCATGAATAGATACAAGTTTTTTCACCATGAAACCGTTATTTCTAGTTTTAAAACAATACCAATTTCATAAATTAGTACATATTAAAACACACTTTAATAAAATATCCCGTTTTTATTTTTTAAAAAATACATATCCCAATCCTTAAGAACATGGAAGTAAAACATTTTTGATTAAATAAACAGTAATAACCAAGAAATATGTGGATATTAAAAAAAATTAAAGCACAATAATCCATGTAATGTCTACTAACAATGTTAAAATGGGACACAAGATAGAGACTATAATACCAGGGAATCCAATGAGATCTATCTGGTATAGTGAATAATATGTCCCTATGAAAACATGTATCTAAAGGTCTTACACAAGTCACAAAGTCTATAATTACATGAAATAGAATTCAATCCCAACATTTTCAAATTATCTTTATGTCATTTCATTGAACACTTATAGTTTATAAAACTGTTTTTAAAGAAACCCTCTTCTAAAACAGTTCCCGTCACCACCAAATATCAAGTAAGAATCATGGATTTCAATCTATCCATTAATAATATCAAAAAAATAATTTTAATATTCAAAAACCAAATTATATTACAAATAACATTTAATTATACTATGGGAATGAATCCATTAGATAGAGTCATCTACCTTGCCAATGGATGAAATGGCGATGCCTTCAAATTTGGTGATGGAAAAAAATAGATTTGGTCTTCACAGCCCTAGATCTACAAATAACATCATAAATTCTCCACTATCAACCCTATATCTAACCATCACAACCCCTATGGGTTCTAATGGATTAAGGGGAAGAGATATTGAGTATAGATCTAGGGAAAATATAAGATATCAAGAGTAAATATGAACATACCTTTAAGAGATCCACATAAATTAAATAAGAATCACCAAGAAATCAAGTGGAGAGTCCTATAGAGTGTCAAAGAGGGGATTTTTTGAGCTAATGGGGGATTATGAGGATATTATACCCAAAAAATACCAAGATAATTGGGGTAATTTTCTATTTTTAAGAAATCCATATGGTTCGCATAGTTAGGCTACATGTTTAGAAAAAACGTGAACTAACTATGTAGTGGTTACTATCCATTGAAAACCAAAGTGCATAGTTACCTAGCCATAGACAAATAGTTTAAAACCATAATCAAACTATGAAAAAATCCACTAGAACCAACAAAACCATATCTCACAGTTACTGTATTGTTACTACTAACCATGTTTAAACCATGTGCCTGAACTTTTTATCCCAAATCTCTAAATTTTTTGACCCCCAACCCCAAAAGCAATTAGAACCTCAAAATAAATAAACTGAGCCTTAAATTAAACATACTAGTGACTTGTAGGGCTTCACAATTATCCCCAACATGAAACTTTTTTCCATGAAAAATCACTCAATATTTTGGACTTGTAAAAAGAAAATTCCATTATTGAGTCATCAATGATTCCTGATCCCATGTATCATGGACATCCTATCCGCTCTGCCACAGTACACAAACCAAAGGAATTTTTCTATTACATAGCACCATATCCTGGTGATCCCTAATTATAACTAGATATTTAACCACTGAGGTGTTGAGCTCTAGATCATCATCCTTCTATTCAATCATATAGGAATGGTTTGGTTTATACTTATTTAGTTTGGAAACATGGAATGTGTCATGAATAGATTTCGAGAGAGATAATAGGTTCAACTGATATTCCACATTTTAAAGTTTCTCAATGATATTTAAAAGACCAATATACCATGGATCCAACTTACTCTACTTCCACAAACAATGATTCTATAACTGAAGATAAACTTTGAGAAAACATTGATCACCTATCTAAAATTACAACAATTGATGGTGATGATTGATATATGATTTTTGACGAATTTGAACTATCATTAACCTCTTTTGTTCAACTAAACCTTTTCTGCCATCTCCTAAACAAGAATTTGTCCCACAATTTACCGCTCATCAAACTATGTCTAGCACAAAGAATATATACATGGACACCCATACAATGCTTAAAAGGTTGATATTTTAATCGAATCCTGATAACTGTTGTTATAGGAAATTTCATTCAAGGGATGATGCTTCTCCCATGAACCACTAAAGTCAAGCACACACATCCAAAGCATATATTATAGAATATGGATTATTTAATTAGTTTTTCCATTTATCTGAGGATGATACTTTGTACTCAAATTCAATTGATAACCCATCACCTCTTGAAATACCCTCCAAAACCATGATATAAAGTGTGAGCCTCTCTAAAAAAAGAACAATTGAAGGCATACTATGGAGCTTCAAATTGTCTTAAAAATACAAGCACTCAAGATCTTCTACCTTCCTCAGTTCCTTAATTGGGAGTAAGTGAGATGATTTTGTTATTTAATTGATGATAATCCAAATAGAATCATTTCCACTTGGTGTCTAAGGTATTTCAATCACAAATTCTATGGATATATCATCCCATTTGTAAAATGGAATGGTTAGGGGCTAAAACTAACTGTAAAGTCTCTTGTGTTTCAACTTAATCTTCAATCAAGTAAGGCACTATGACATGAAGTCTACAATTGGATACCTCATCATAGACCACCAATATTGAAGTCTCAAATCATGATACATCTTGTAAATCCTAGAGTGCATGAACCAACTAGACCTATGTCCAATATCCATTAACTCTTACCTCAAAGATATCATAATAACTAATTTTCCATAGAAACACAAGACATTATTGGGTGACCAAGACCATACACTTGAGGTCTCCCCACCATATAGAATTTTACTAAAATGATGACAATCAGTGTTTATTACTTACCCAAGTTGAATCAAATCATAAAATGATGAATTACCTTTCACACAAGCTAAGAACACCTATCTATCATCCAATTCTACTTCCAACCTCATATCATCAAATAATCTCATTAGATACCACTCCTCTTCTGATTCATTTAATGATTGAATCAGTAACTTCCCACTCAATGCATCAGTGACCACATTCCCTTTTCAAGGTTTATATAAAATATAAAAATCAAATGTATGAAGATATTTCACTGATTTTCTCTATCATAAGTTTAAATCCCTTTGATTGAAAATACACTTTGAGATTTTATGATCTGAATATACCTTAAACTGCTCATCAAATAGATAGTGGTTCCAAGTATTAAGAGCGTACATAATGGCTTCCAACTCAAGTTCATGGGTAGGATAGTTCTTCTCATGAGTTCATAATTGGTGAGATTCATAGGCCACCACCTGCTTTCCCTACATCAATACATACCCAAACCCCATACATGTGGTGTTCCAATAAAAATCATAGCTTAAACACAGCTTAGAAAGAATATAGATTGGATCCTAATTCAATATTACTTTTATCTCATCAAATGGTCTTTAGCACTGCTCATTAAATACAAAATTCACACCCCTATAGTTCTACTCTTCCATAGGAGATGTAAGTTTAGAGAAGTCCTGAAAAAATATCTATAATAACCTATTAAACCCAAGAATCTCTAGATCACAAAAATATTTTTAGGTTTTCCCCAAGACATAACTACCTAAATCTTCTTGAGATCAACTAAGATATCCCTTTTAGATATCACATTCCCTAGAAACATCACTTATGATATCCAAAACTAACACCTGGATAGCTTTTCATACAGATGATATTCTTTTAAGATTATAAGGATTACATCCAAATGATCTCGATTTACCTCCTCTTACTTAAAGTATACCAAAATATCATCCACAAAAACAACTATAAAATATTCTAATAACTAATGAAAAATTTGGTTCATCAATTCCATAAATACCGTAGGATAATTATTATGACCGAATGGAATAACTAGAAACTCAAAATGACCATATCAAATCCTAAACATTGTCTTAGGTATATCTTCTTCACAAACTCTTAACTAATGGTGCCCCAATAATAAGTCAATATTGGAAAACCATCAGGCATTTTGAGTTGATCAAATAGATCATCAATCCTAGAAAATGGTTATTTTTTTGTAACACTCACCATATTAAGATTTTGGTAATCAGCATAAAGATGAAGGATTTTATCTACCTTATTTGAAAAGAGAACTGGAAAATCCCAAGGTGACATGCTAGGATAAATAAATCCCTAGGCCATAAGATCCTTGAGATATACCTTAAGATCCTTTAACTTAGTATGTTCCATATGATAAGGTATTATAGAGATGGTTCCTATCTCACAGAGTGGGTTAACATATACCTTAACCTCCCTCTAGGGCGGTGACCTAGAAAAATCATCAAGAAATATCTTAGGTTACCCACTCACCACTACATGAAGTACCCCAATATTGGTCAACACTATCAAGAAACATATCCAACTACTGGAATGATATCATCCTATCATAAGGAATAAAATGCCTTTCTTTCTCTAATCTAGGACCCCACTCACCCTGAAAGGCATAAGGGAATCCATAAAAAGAAATAAACTAAACTTGATGATGATAATAGTCAATTTGGGCCTTAAAAACAATCATCAAATCCATAACAATTATGTGGTTTAAGATATCAATATCAAGAAACAATAAATCTCATATTAATTTAAATTTGAAAATCATCACCTGATACTCTAGGCATTTAAAATCTTAGTTATTCCTCTTTCCCAAGGGAGTGAAAAATTATATCATGAAGGGAATAATATCTAAACACAAACCTGACATATCAATAAACTTAAATGATATAAAGGAATTAGATGCACTAGTTTCAAAAAATTCTAGAACCATAGAAGTTGAAATTGTACCACCCACAGTAGTTGGCCCTAATTCATATTCCTCTTATGTGTACTTCACTACATAAAGATGACCATACTTAGATCCTCCTTATTCATTATTAACTACCTGAGTATCCCCTTTATCATAAGAGTGAGATCCACCTCCTATCATTGCATCATACTGAAACTGAGAACCTTTGGTAATGATGGATCCATATTTTCTTCCTTGAGGTACCTTTCCATAGAAGAACTGGATATGAATGTAATGTTTATAAATATAGAATTCTCTTGGTTATTTCTAACAATTAGGATTAGTATGGCCATATCTCCCACACTGTATATATACCACACAACTCTATCTTGATTTCTACTTCGCACTACTGGCACTACCCTGGTGTGGCTCACCTTGTGTAACATCTCGTTACCTTGATCATATAAGTTTCTCCCTCTCTCTAAGTTCCATTTTGGTTCAAAGTCCTTATAAGTGGTTTTATAGATTTTCTATAGACTACATAGTAGGTACACACTGTGTAACGATGGTACACATCATGTACTGGTTGCTGGATACAAGTCGTGAATGGGGATATCACATTGTGAAAGGATACATGTCGTGATTGGGGCTTACATGACGTGACTTAAAAAATGTTAGTTTTTAACTCAAGGTGATGGGTTTTTCAGTGTACTTATATAGTGTGTACTTCACGATGTGACCAGGGGTTACACATCATGACTCATCCTACACCTAGGTTTAAGTCATGCATTTGTAATTTTTTCCCAGTCCTTTATTCCCAAACATCTTAGATCTCAAAACAAAACTTTTCTTAGGCTATTTTCAAAGGTTCCTCTCCTTCTAGATTGATTCGATCAGCTTTGGATATTCATTGTGTCTACAGTTCATATCTCTGGGTAATTTTTCTTTTCAGTCTTTCATCTCAATTGATCATGGTAGGTCCCTATATTTTTTTTATCAGATCTGTTTATCTAAATTGGATTTTTCTTCTTGGTTTCTTCTAGATTTGTTTTGAGATATCATTCCAGAGGACTTTTCCTTTATTTTTCATGATGAGGAAAGCATTCATCCTCGAGGTATGTGGGTTTCCTCTCTTCTACCAAACTCTTGTGTTTATATTTGGATCAATCTTGATGTGGATTTTATTCTAGGTCCTTTTTGATTTTTTGGGTTTTATTATTGGTGTTTTTCAATACGAGAGTGTACGACCCAAGTTTTGAGGTAGGTGATTCTGTATATAACCTTTGATAATGGATATTATTTTTTTCTTTACAAACTAATTCATATTGGAATATTTTTATGATTGTTTTGTGTGTGTTGAAAATATTTTCCAATGAAAAATGGTTTTTCCTTGGTTTTTTATAAATTGAATGAAAAGTGGTATTTTTAAGGTAGTAGAAAGGATTTTGAAATGGTTTTAAAATGAATTTATGAAAATGAGATCATGGGTTACCTTGGGTACTTAGTTGTAAGGTTTATCTTGAGGCTATTTTCCATTGTTTTTTATGATCATGGGGGGTTTGTATTGGGTATTTCCTCTGTTTCCTAGGACCATTGTTCTAGGGGACCGATATTGACATTTTGGGGGGTTTACTCATGGGGTATTACTCTACTTCCTAGGACCATTGTTCTAGGATCAGTTTTTGTGCAATTGATTATTGTGGTACGAGTAGTCTGCAACCTAGACCTGTATTAATCCTTAGTGTTGTGATACCTATGCTTCTATTTTATATTTATTGGATTTCTGAGTTAGCCTTGATATGCATGTTTATGATTATGGAAAGTGATATGGAAAAAATTTCTATGAAATTTATATACTTACTTTTGTTTAGAACTGTGTAAAAAGGGAAAATTTTACCTTGTTTTTAATAAAACTAATTTACTACTTATCATGCCATGTTTTTACCTAAAATGAGCATACAAAAATTTTTATATAGAGACTGGTTATGGAACACCTGGGTGGGATCTTACTGAGCCTGTTAGCTCACACCTTGTGTACCTATTTGGTGGTATGTAGACCTTTATTTGTTTTCCAATGCAAGGAAAGGCAAGGCATTATAGTGAGGTAGAGAAGTTCATGTCAGTTGGTTGGGTAGCAGGTAGTGAGATGGTAGGAGTTCATCCATGCCATCATTTGGAGTAACTATTTTGTTTTTAGTACTTTGTTTTTGGACTTCTCTTAGAGTTTTATCTACTTTTCCATTTCATTATTTCTGTTATTTTTAATATAGTTCGGGCATATATATCTTCTTCGTCTTCTATTTTTCCTTTTTATTTAGTACATATATTCCATGTGTTTGATCAGGTTGGGTGAAATAATTCCCTTTGTTGTCTTGTTTGATACCTGGGTGCTTGTTGCCATCCTGTGGGGATTAGGAACACCCTTCAGGTATGTGGAAGATTGGGTCGGGTTCCAGGTTTGAGGGAAACCCAGGTTGGTTCATTATAGTTTGGTATCAAAGGAGGTCTTTCCTAAAGAGTCCTTGTCTTGGGACATCTGTTAGACTGGAGATAGGATTTTCAGGACTTGAGAGGTATATTTCGATAAGTGTCTAGCTAGCTCTTATCATTATGAGACTCAAGTTTCCATGGGATGTTGGGATATGTGTCTCTAGTATTGGATTTCATTTTAAAAATCTTAGTTTTTGATTATGGGTTTTCTAGCTTGAGTAGATATTTTTTCTTTTGTCTGTTCATTCTTATGTTTTGGAGTACAACAGTATGCCTTCGAGACATCTTACACGAGTTCCTTAGGAAGTTGCATCAAATGATCCTCAAGGTAACCCACCTATAGATCAGAATCTTATTGAGACTATCATATGAGTAGTCTATGTAGTTCATGGGGATGTTCCAAGAGTTCAGAATGAAATGGTTGAGGTACAACTAAGAGATGGAGGAGAGAGAGAGATCATGGGAGTTCTTTCACGAGAAGACACCTTCCTTTAAAGGAATGATAGAACCTCAAGAGGCAGAGGACTGGCCGAATAGGATTTATCAAATCTTTGAATTTCTGGAGACACCTGAGAACATAAGGGTGGAGTGTGCGATGTTCAGACTCAAGGGTTCTGACAAGAAATGGTGGGACTATATGGTTCAATAATATAGAAATGTGTTCTTGTATTGGAAGGGTTTCAAAACCCTATACTTTTAGTAGTTTTTTCCAAAGTCACTAATGCTGGTGAAGACTCTGGAGTTCCTTTCATTATAGCAGGGATAGCATTCAGTGTCAGTATACACTAATCATTTTACTGAGCTTGTATGTTTTTCTTTAGATGTGGTGAAGAATGACCAACTGAAGGCTCAGAAATACCTACAGGGTTTTTAACCAGATATTATATCATAGTTTTTTATGCTTAATCTTTCTACCTATGCGTAAACGGTAGACATAGCTATGATGGTGGAAATGAATATGGAAGGCAAGGTTGGATTTTCCACCTCTTCTCTTCCATCGAGTGGCACCTTCAGTGGAACTGAATGCGTTGTCATGGAACGTCAAATTGATTATGATTTTAAGGTTGATTTATAGTCTAGGTTAGACCCTAAGTCATCTCTCAAGGAGTGTTGGTGGGTTTAGAGTGTGCATTTTTAATAAGAAGTACTAAAAAGGGGGGGTGATTTTGAAAACAGTTTTATGAAACTAAATTAATTTAAAGAGTTTAATAGTTTTGAAAGAAGTATATTTTGAAAATATATGATAAGTATGTAATCATTTCTAAGTTACTACACCACTTGAAAAGTTCCTTGTTCTTAATTTATTATTAGGTTTTTGGTGTAATCCTTTAATTGGGGGTTAACCAAGATCTTGGGTACCCACAACCCCTAAAATGATGAAAATAGGACTAAAACTTGACATAACAATCATATAGTTGAGTTAAATCCCCTAATCATTAATAAAGTTTTGTCAAGGAACACTGAAATCTCAAATTTTTTGGAATAAAGAGGATTCTTATGTTGTCTAATCAGAACAACACAAGTTGCACACTAAAAATTACACACCGATTGGTTATGAAATAAGAATTGTTTCAATTAAATAAATAAAAACAAGTTAAGATACATATAAAACAAAAATTACAAACCACAATATACACCAAACTAGTAGATAATTATGTTTCAGAACTCCCTATTCAAGTGTGTAGCTCTCTCGCAACGATCACCCACCGCTTAACTCAACACCAGGAGGAGGAGGAAACTTGGGTGGAAATACTTCTTCATTTTTTATACTCTTATGAGGATAGGGGATTCCAGAACTTATAGGATGATGAGGATACTCCTCTAGGACTCCAAAATGGAAGATATTTGCTTCTTGGCTGAACTTACAAATGAGGTGCCCATGGTGCCTTTTTATAGCCAAAATGGGACATGGTTTTGAGCATCTTGTTTTTGAGATACCAATTGTGTCTCAGTTTTGGAATAGTAGAAAGCCATATAACAACTTGAAAAAAAGATAAGAGTTTTTGGACGGCCTATTGAATGTCTCTCTATCAAATTTGGCGGCCATTAGACAGCTGTATTGGGAGATATGGTCAAAATACCGAAACAAACTTTTGAATTCGGGCATATTTTTTCCCTGGACAGAATGATTCAGATGGGTCACCAGATAGCCTAATTGGGATTTGGTTCCTTGATAAGAGTTGTATAATATGATGTTTTGGATTGTACCACAAATTTTCAGCCCATTTTGATTCACTTAAGTCTCTTAATAATCAAAACAGTGGATAGATGTCCATGGGATGCCATGCAATTTGGCCCATTTTTCTTCTAGATCATCTCTGGGGCCTCCAAATCACCTCCACCTTCAATGAAAATATCAAAAAAAGTATAATTTACCTTTTTAATAGTGATCAAAATTAATTCATTGAATAAAACATAAAGTTCAATTTATTATTATATTTGGAATATTCATTATAAAATTACTTTAAAACAGTGTGTAAGGGTGGAATTGAATAGTGAATCGCTATGTGATCACACCCCCACACCTAAACATTTGCACTCCTGGGAAAAGTAACGTATCCAAAAAAACTGATGCATGTATATATTCCCAACATCATGAAGATTTAACATTTGAGGAAATTTTAATTCATTAAAGTAATGTGATCAATGCACAAACCACACCAAGGAGTTCTTCCTAGTGAAAATGGAAAAAGATGTCTCGTAAATCATATCACAATGAAATTCAAATAGATTCATGAAATAAAATTGAGTAAGGAATTAAAAACTAAACCATTACACTAACTCTCCATGTGTGTGTGTGAAAACCATTCCATGCTATTCTATCCACTTTCTATCCAACAAATATAGGTTATTTTAACATTATTCATCTTTAAATGATTTTTTTTCCATCGAAACTGCCCTACATCCTTTGAAATCATATTTCAAGACCCACTCACATAAGCATTCCCAAAATTCAAACCATAAGCTCCTGACCTAGATATACCCATATGTTTCACATTTCATCACTCCCCTCATTTATTATTTTATTTTTGTAGAAGTTTTATTTGGAACAAATCTCACACTCATCTCTCAACCCTTGTTTGATCTCCTCACAACACTAATTGTAATGTTTATAACAAGATCAAAGGTTAAGGAGAAGTGGTTTTTGACCTACCCAAGACACAACCCATTTTTTAGGGCATTAAAAAGTCAAATATTAGGTACACATGCATAGGTCAATCTGGTACAGTAATGAAACAGATCGAATAAGGAACGAACGTATGGAAATATCATTTAAAGATGAAAAATATTAACCTAACATATATTTACCTTCTATTAAGTAATAATTATTCACACTTTGTGGTTTGGTTCAAAAATGTGTGGAGATATTAGTGACATAGTTTTTCCAAAAATTACTCACACAAGGGGCATTAATCATCTCAAAGGTTTCACAGTGATACAACCATTTATATCATTGACAGAAAACCATTTCACTAAAAATAACTCCCTGATGTTAAATTCATAAAAACATTCAATCCATAATAGAGATAGGTTTTTCATAAAATGTTAAATCAATATTGAATCAAAAATTTCAAAATGAATTTTCAGTAAGTTCCATGATTTGGGGACCATAAGGGGGAGAAGTAAAAATACCATAATGAAGGCGGAAAAGAGAAGAAATAATAAAGAAAATGAAAATCCTAATGAACCTAGAAAGATGGGGAAAAGTGAAAATACCATAAATAAGGAAAAAAATAGAAGAAATAAGAAATACAATGAAAACCCTAATGAACACAGGAATGTATCTACACCCCCCCCCCACACCTAGAATGTGGAGTGTCCTCACTGTAATAATTAACAATGTGAGAAGGAAGGATAAAACCTAGTGTGTTTCACTTGTATGTTTCTTCTTGAACATGGAGTTCCTCCATCGGGAACACCGGAAGGGCTTCATGGAAGTGCTTCATCCACAGCCCATTGACAGTGAAGGTTTTCTTGGTTTCTTCATTTTGAACCTAAACAACACCAAATAGAGATACATTAATAAGAGTGTATGGGATAAACCAATGGGAACGAAGCTTACCTAGATGAAACTTCAGCCTTGAATTATAAAGGGGGACCTTATTCCCAATGTGGAACTGACGATGAAGTATAATATGGTCATGGGAAGCCTTGGTTCTCTCCTTATAAATCCTAGAGTTTTCATATGCATCTATTCTCATTTCCTATAGCTTCTGAATCTACAACTTCCTTTGAGAACCTGTACTATAAATATTAGAATTGCATTGTTTGATGGCCCAGTAGGCTCGGTGCTCAATCTCAATAGGCAGGTGACAACTCTTTACAAACACAAGTTGATAGGGTGACATTCTAATGGGAGTTTTAAAAGTAGTATGGTAGGCCCATAATGAATCATCAATTCGAAGACTCCAATATTTTCTATTGGGTTGAACCATTTTTTCAAGAATCTATTTTACCTATCTATTTGACACCTCATCTTGACCATTAGTCTGTGGGTGATATGTAGTAGACGCTCTATGACCGAACCCATACCGACGCAAAAGTGATTGCATTGTTCAGTTGTAGAAATGAGAACCCTAGACACTAATGATGAACCTAGGTAATCCAAACCTACAAAAGATCTGATTTCTCAAAAATTCTACAACTGTTTTGGAATCATCTGTCCTTGTGGCTCAATCCTCTACCTATTTTGACACATAATCAACCACCATAAGAATGTACAAGTTTCCAATGGAATTGGGAAATGGACCCATAAATCCAATGCCCCAAACATTAAAAATGTCATGAAAGAGTAATGGTTGTTGTGAAATTTCATTTCTTTTAGAGAAATTCCCCATTCTTTTACAACGAGGAGAAGATTTACAAAAATCATGGGCATCCTGAAAAAGTGTTGGCCAAAAGCGACCAGAATCAAGGACCTTGCAACCAGTCTGTTGGGGACCAAAGTGGCCCCTACAATAAAGAGTGTGGCAAAATCTAAGGACAGACTAAAACTCGCTATCAGGAACACAAAACCTAAGGACTTGATCACTACAGGTGTGCCATAGTTAGGGGTCATCCCAAATGTACCAACTAGACTCATGTTTTAGACAATTTTCTTGGTTTTTATTAAAATCAGTAGGAATGAAAGATGATACCAAATAATTTACTATTTCATCATACCAAGGAATAACATCTTGCACTCATTACAATTTCTCATCAGGAAAAATATCATTTATAGGAATACAGGGGGATGAGTCAGTGTCTGAGGATGGGGGAATCCTACTGATATGGTCAGCCACCACATTCTATGATCCTTTTTTATCTCTAATTTCTAGATTAAATTCTTGAAGGATGAGAATCTAGCAAATGATACGTGGCTTGGCTTCTGGTTTCTTAAGGAGATATCGGAGGGCTGCATGGTCTGAGAACATAATGACTTTGGACCCCAAAAGTTATGACCTGAATTTGTCCAAGGCAAACACAATGTCAAGGAATTATTTTTCAGTGGTGGTGTAGTTTTCTTGGGAAGGGTCCAAAGTATGTGAGGCATAGGAATGACATGTGGAGCTCAATTGACCCTTTGTGACAAGACTTCCCCAACTACATAGTTAGAGGCATCACACATGAGCTCAAACAGAAAATCCAACTGAGGTGGTTGGATTATCGAGGGTGATGTGAGACTCTATTTTAACTTATTAAAATATTCCTCACATTCTTTATCAAAAAAAAATTTATTTTTGGAGTAATCAGGAGAGGGGGAGTGCAATTTTACTAAATTCACGAATGAAACGACGGTAAAATCCAACATGAACTAGGAAATACCACACATCCCATAAATTTTTGGGAAATGGTAAGTAAGAAATGACATCCACTTTTGATTTATATACTTGGATACCATCCCTAGAAATGACATGCCCCAAAAATATACCTTATTGCACCATGAAATGGAATTTATCATAATTTAATACAATATTATTTTTAATATAGTGACGTAGGACTGAACCAAGACTACTTAAACATTCATCAAAATAGGATCCATAAACAGTGAAATCATCCATGAAAACTTCCATGAAATTCTCTAGGTGATCTGAAAAAATACTAACCATGCATTGCTGGAAAGTACTCGGAGCATTGCACAGACCAAATGGCATCCTTCTATATGCAAATGTGTTAAAGGGGTAATTGAAGGTTGTATTTTACTAATCCTTAGGAGCAATATGGATCTAAAAGTATCCAGAATACCCATCAAGGAAATAGTAATGGGACTTACCCACTAGCCTCTCTAGCATTTGGTTAATGAATGGAAAAGGGAAATGGTCCTTTCTAGTGTGTTGGTTTAGTTGGCGATAGTCTATACAAACACGCCAACTATTCTTCACACGAGTTGGAACCAATTCATTGTTTTCATTTTTTATTACTGTAAGTCCATTTTTTTAGGAACTAATTGAATGGGACTGACCCATTGGATTTCAAAGATGGGGTAAATGATTCCAAAAGCCAATAATTTTGTTACCTCATTTTTCAAAACTTCTAGGAGGTTTGGGTTCAATCGACGTTGTGCCTGCCTCACTGGTTTAGCCTCATCATTTAATAAAATATGATGTGTGCAAATTGATGGGCCAATTCCAAGAATTCCAGCAAGTGTCCATCCCAAATCTTTTTTATACTCCCTAAAAAGTTAAAATAGTCGCAATTTATGCTCAGGAGGGAGTGAACTAGAAATTATGATGGGAAACTTGTTTCCATTCTTAAGATATGAATATTTTAAATCTTGAGGTAGTTGTTTCAGTTCCAATTCAGGTGTATTTTGGATTGATGGGAGTGTGTGTGAAAGTGAGAGGTAATTGATCTCATCTAACTTCTTAATGGTATCATCCTCAATAGAGGAATGAGATTTTACAAGCTTAATAGTATCATCAATGGTCATTGGATCCTCAGCATTCAAGAAATTATCAATTAATAAACATGCATGACACTTTTCTAGACCACTAAAACAATCAATGCATGATTCATTTACTAAAATTTCTATCAATGAAGAAAACTCAAAAAGGGGATTAGGGGAATGAAATGAAGTTTTTTCAAGGGAAGGGAGTACATATATAGAATTAACATAGAGAGAGTAATGTTCTTATGAGGGGTGCTTCATGGAATCAAGGATATTAAAGTGAAAAATTTCACCACCAAACTCCATAGATAATGTACCATTTTGGACATTAATTATGGTTTTGGCGGTTTTCAAGAAGGGTCTCCCCAATATAATCGGGGAATGTCCATTCTTTCTATCATCCTCCATTTTAAGCACATAAAAATCAGCAAGAAAAATTAACTTTTTAACCCTCACAAGAATATCCTCTAACACACCAAAAGGGTGTATTGTACTCCGATTTTCTAGATGAACGACTATTACAATGGGATTTAGTTCTCCAACCTATAATGAAGAGTAAATGGAGTGAGGCATCACATTTATAGAAGCAACTAAATCAAGAATAGCATTGGAAAATGAATACTCACCTATGGTGTATGGAATAAAGAAGGTTCTAGGATCATTACATTTGGTAGGAAGTTAAGGTTCTATCAATGCTGAGACATTCCTCCCCAATCTTACCTTCTCATCTCCATGAAGTCACCTTCGGTGTGTACACATCTCCTTCAGAAACTTGGTGTATCTTATAATTTTCTCCACAATATCAATCAAGGGGATGTTAACCTGCACTTTTTTGAAGGTCTCTAAAATTTACTTATTGAGTTCAGTTTCCTTTTATTTTTGAGGTTGGGTGGCCCTTTGGGGAAATGGAGGAGGAATTATTGGGCTGGGTGACTCATCAACAAAAAAAACTCTTTTATTTGGAAGGGATTCTCTCAAGACATGGTTTTTCAACATTTGGAAAAAATTTAATGGTTGGGATAGAGGTTTCCTCATGAGGGGATGACTCTAATGGAGGATTCATTTGGTTTTTAAGTTTGGTTCCACTCCTAAGGGTGATGGAACTAACATTTCTTTTATCTATAGGGTTGACTAATGGTTGAGATTGTAGTTTACCTGACCCGTGATTTTGAATTTCACCCACTGAGTTAGCTAGTTGTCCTAATTGGTTTTTTAGGTCTTGCAGGGCTACTTGGGTGGTTTTTTGGAATTAGAGATTGTTGGCAGCCATTTTTTCATCATATCTTCTAGGCTAGGCTCAGGTTTTGGATGGGGTGGTTGGAAAGGCCTTTGGGGTGGTTGAGGATTTCTGGTTGGTGGTGGTGGATGACTACTTTTCCCTTGTTATTTCCATGGTTGATGAGGCTGGTTTGAATACCCCCTTTCTTATAATCTTGGTTTTCTTTCCACCCAGAGTTAGATGGGTAGTATGGTTATTTTCTAAAGGGTTGGTTATAGGGGCGTCCTAGGAAGATTGCCTCACAACTCTTAGAAGTTTCTATCAATTTGGGGCATTGGTCAGAATAATGGGTGTCAAAAGAGCAGATTCCAAAATGTATGGGAGGAGGAGATTGAGATTTTTCTTGGGAGAGAGTGATTTTTCGTAGAAGGTTACTTACCTCTTTAAACTTTGTGTCCACCTTCTTCTCAAATTCAGTACTTTTCACCTCATGGACACCTCAAATGGGTACACTGGACCTTGTGCCAAATTTTTGTGTATTCTATGCCATGTTCTCAATCAGGGTCCTTGCAGTGATTGGGGTTTTATCCACTAGTGCACCACCTATATCAGCATCAATCATGTTACGATCAATTGGAATTAAACCTTCATAAAAAAACTTAATTAAATGTTGATCACTTATTTGGTGGTGTGGACAACTTGGACATAATATTTTAAATCTTTCCCAATATTCATGAATTGTTTCCCCTTGACATTTTCTTATATCACATATTTATTTCCTTATTGTTGCAGTTCGAGAGGCTGGGAAATATTTTTCAAGAAAAAGGCGTTTCATGTCTGCCTTCCTCTTATTAGTGAATTAACATAATAAAGCCAGTCTTTTGTAGTGTCTTCTAATGAAAATGGAAATTCCCTAATCTTTACTTATTCTTTATCCACATTTTCAGGTTTTAATATTTAACACACAGTATAAAATTATTTTAAATGTTTATGTGGGTCTTCTCCTTCGAGTCCATGAAATCTAGGCAATAAGTGAATTAGACCAAATTTTAATTCAAAATTGGGTGCCTCGCCTTGCATTTAAATATAGGTGGATTGGATATCGATATTAGGTGAGGTTATTTATTTTAGTGTTCTATTTTTTTCAACCATGTTATACAATTTTATTTCAGTTTTGATGTTGGTTCTATAAGAAGAAGATGAAGGATAAAGAAGAATGTTGTTGTCTTGTGTGTCCTCATTCAAAGGGTTCTCTTGTGCGTCTCGGGGTCGCTGACGTAATATCCTATCCGATTCAGGTTTGAAAGGTAGTAAATCTCCCGGATTAGAACACATAGGGTACAAAACCTACAGAAGAAATAAATCATAACACAAAAATATAAGTAATGGTATAAGATAAAATAAATAAATATTCACAAAATTTACAAAAATCTTATCAAAAACACGCACTTAAAAACCAAAGTGCTCCCCAGAAACGGTGCTAAAATTTGAACGCGTTGTTGTGACACGTAAAATTGATTATGATTTTAAGTTTGATTTATAGTATAGGGTAGACCCTAGGTCATCTCTCAAGGAGTGTTGGTGGGTTTAGAGTGTGCATTATTAATAAGAAGTACTAAAAAAGGGGAGTGATTTTAAAAACAGTTTTATGAAACTAAATAAACTTAAAGAGTTTAATAGTTGAGAAAGAAGTATATTTTAAAAATATATGATAAGGCTGTGATCATTTATAAGTTACTAAACCACTTTAAAAGTTCCTTATTCTTAATTTATTATTAGGTTTTTGGTGTAATCCTTTGATTGATGGTTAACCAAGATCTTGCGTACCCACAACCCCTAAAATGATGCAAATAAGACTAAAAATTGACATAACAATCATATAGTAGAGTTACATCCCCTAAGAATGAATTAAGGTTTTTCAAGGAACACTAAAATCTCAAATATTTTGGAATAAAGAGTATTCTTATGTTGTCCAATAGAAACAACACAAGTCACACACTTAAAATTACACAGTGATCGGTTATGAAATAAGAATTGTTTCAATTAAATGCATTAAAAAAAGTTAAGATACATATAAAAGAACAAATAAAAACCAAAATATACAGCAAAACGGTAGAGAATTATGTGCCATAACTCCCTCTTCAAGTATGTAGCTCCCTCACAATGATCACCCACCGCTTAGCTTAGTATCGAGAGGAGAAGGAAACTCAGGTTGAACTTCTCTTCATTCTTGATCCCCATATGAGGATAGTGGATTCCAAATCTTCTAGGATGAAGAGGATAATACTATAGGACTCCAAAATGGCATATCTTTTCTTATTTTTTGAACTTACAAATGAGGTTCCCATGGTGCCTTTTTATAGCCAAAAGGGGACATGGTTTTGAGCACCCTATTTTTGAGATACCACTTGTGTATCGGTTTTGGAATAGTATAAAGTCATATCACGACTTGACCAAAAGATAAGATTTATTTTACAGACTATTTACTATCTCCCTGTAGAATTTGGAGGCTATTAGACAACTATATTGGTAGATATGGTCAAAATACCGAAACAAAATTTTGAATTCTAGCAGATTTTGTCCCCTAAACAGAATGGTTCAGATGGGCCACCAGATGGCCGAATTGGGCTTTGGTTCCTTGATAAGAGTTGTATCCCATGATGTTTTGGATTTTAAAACAAAGTTTCATCCCATTTGGATGCACATAATTCTCTTAATGATCAAAATAGTGGACAGATGTCCATGGGATGCCATGCAATTTGGCCCATTTTTCATCTAGATCATATCCAGGGCCTCCAAATCACCTCCACCTTCAATGAAAATATCAAAACATGTATAATTTACCTTTTTAAAAATGATAAAAAGTAATTAATTTAATAAAACATAAAGTTAAATTTATTATTATATTTTAATTATTCATTACAAAACTATTTTAAAACAGCGGTGTAAGGGTGGAATTGAATAGTGAATCGTTATGAGATCAGGAATGCATGGGAAGAAGAAGTGGAAAGATCATCACAGATGTGGTGGAGGTGGGTCTTAATAGCAAGCCCCCTATGCACCATCTATTACATCTCTCAGTGTGGCTCTGATATGCTATCAATGCGGCAAGGTAGGGCACACCATATGTTCCTGTCCAATGGTCGAAAAGACATGCAACAGTTATGGATGCATTGATCACTTATAATGCTTATTTTAGTCTATGACTACGCCTCATTATGGTCAAGGTTCATTGGATCTAAGGGCTATAGTAGTTCATTCGGAAGCTTCAAAGACTATAGGGATCTATCCACAGGCCTCAGGAGTGAAGCATTTACATGTAGTAGATGAGTTTCCAATGGAAGTTGACGTAGGTCCAGCAATAGTGTGAGGTACACTTCTTATTGCATCTTAAGTCACAATTTCTTTGTTTGATATTGGTTCCTCCCACTCATTTATATCTACATGTTTTTTTATATGATTCAAATTAAAATGGAACTTATTCCCTTTACAATAGATTTAGCAACACCTCTTGGTACGAGGAAGGGCTATGGGTTTAGGTGTCCTTGTTTGCTAACAATAGCTGATATGAAGTTGGTCTGGGATTTTATCATTCTTTATCTAGATTTGTTTTACTTCATCATCGGTATGGATTTTCTTGTCGCTCATCGAGTTGAGGTTGATTGTTATCATCAGTGTGTTTCATTTATTTTTGTCAATGGGAACTCTCATGTGTTTTAGGGATAGTGGGATCCGAGATCAGGTCATGTAGGGCATTCCCACCTAGAGCTTAGAAGTTTGTTTCTTACTGTTGTGTTTAAGCCCAATGATGTTTCTTTTATTGATGGTATTCCCATAGTTGTTCAATACTTTCCCAACATTTTCCAAGATGATTTCTCTGGTCTTCCTACAGAGATAGGTAGAGTTTATGATTTATCTGGTTTCAAGAACGCAGTTGATATTGATACCTTCTTATCTTATTTCACCAACAGAGATGAAAGATCTCAAGATTTAGTTGGACAACCTGTTGGAAAAAGGTTTCGTTCACCCTATTGTTTTACCTTGGGAAGCCCCTATTCTCTTTTCCAAGAAAGCATATGTTTCACTTTTTTTATGTGTGGACTATCGAAATTTGAACTGGGTAATGGTTAAGAACAAATATCATTTTCCTCATTTGGATGATTTGTTTTATCAGTTTAAGGGGGTAAAGTGGTTCTTCAAGATTGATCTTCAGTCAAGTATTTATCAGGTCAAAGTCTGGGAGTCTGATATGCCGAATACAACCTTTAGGAGTAGGTGTGACCATTATAAATATCCTTTGATGCATTTTTGTCTGACTAACACTTCTGTAGTTTTTATGGATTTTATAAATCGGGTATTCCATCAATATATTGAAACTTTTGTGGTAGTGTTTGTGGATGATATTTTGGTTTATTCAAAGTCTAAGAGTGATCATGAGCACCATCTGAGTTTGGTTCTAGAAATTATGAGGAGTCACCATTTGTATGGAAATCTTTCAAAAATCTAGTTTCTGGATTCCAGAATTGAAGTTCTTGGGGAACATAATTTATGATCATGGATTATCAGTTGATCTAAAAAATGTAAACTTTGTTTTTTCATGGAAGTAACCACAAAATGTCATTGAGATACGAAGCTTCCTTGGTCTTTCTGGATACTATCGACGTTCTGTCAATGACTTCTCTAAAATGACGTCACCTTTGACTGTTCTTACCAAGAAAGTGATGAAATTATCATGGGATTCAAAGTGAAAGTCTTATTTCGATGAACTAAAAAGGCTTCTGACATTGGATCCTATTCTGATATTACCTAAGCTTGGTAAGGTATCTGTGGTGTTTTGTGATGCTTCAGGTGATAGTTTGGGATATGTTCTTATGCAAGATGACCATGTGGTATCTTAAAAATCTCATCAGCTTCAACCACATGAAAACATTACCCCACTCATGATTTAGATCTTTCTATAGTCATACATGCGCTTAAGTGCTTGTAGAACAATCTTTTTGGGAAAAGGTTCACGGTCTTTTCTGATCATAATATTCTGAGTTATATCTTTTCTCATAAGGACTTGAATCTTAGAAAAAGATGATAGGTATAATACCTTCATACATTTGAATTCGATATTGCCTACATCCTAGGAATGGGGAATAAGGTTTCATATGCTATTAGTAGGAAAGTACCACCACAGGATGTTCTGAAATTGAAGGAAGGGAAGAACCTTATGGGGATTTTCATTTAGTTTCACCTAGATGATTAAGAAGATGCTTTGGGAATGGTTCTGACCAGTTCTTATTTATCATCATCTCTTTTGGAGTCTATCTTATAGAGTCAGTAGCAAGATGATGAGTTTCAGAAGACTTGAGAAATACTTTATGGTGGGGATACCATTTCAGGTTGGTCTCTATCTTTATATGGTATGCTTCACTTTGGGAAGTGATTTTTCATCCTAGCACCTGTAAGGATTTCATTCTTGTTTTATTTTCACAACTATTCATGGGTTGTTCATCTAGGAACTATAAAGATGTATTATAAGATGAGGCGAAGATTCTGGTGGTCGGGTATAAAGCATGACATTGTGGAGTTTGTGTATCATAGTTACACCTACCAATGGATAAAGGTAGAGCACTTGAAACCTTATGGTATGATTCAGCCTCTTCTGGTGACAGTTTGGAAATGGGATGAGGTATCCATGGATTTTGTTGTTGGATTTCCATAGACACTCTGAGGGAAAAATGCAATCTATGTGGTTTTTGATTGGTTAATGAAGTGTTCTCCTTTAATTCTAATCAAATAAACCACTAAAGTTGAAGATCTGTGTAAGATATATGTGCATGAGATTATGAGGTTACATGGGAGTCCTTCTTCCATTATTTTTAATAGGGATCCTAGGTTTTCCCTGAGATTCTGGAGGAGTCTCCAAGAGGCAATGGGAACTCATATTAAGTTGAGAATAGGTTTTCATACATAGAATGATGGTAAAATAGAGTGAGTAATTCAGATTCTAAAGGATATTCTTGGCTCCTGTGTCTTGGATTATGCTTGGCTCATGTGTCTTGTATTTTAAATGATCCTAGGATATCCATCTAGGATTGGTTGAGTTTGTTTGCAACAATAGTTACTATTCATCGATAAGAATGGATACTTTTGAGGCATTGTATAGTCACCCATGTAGATAACCTCTTTATTGGTATGAGGTGGGTGAAGTATCTCTAGTTGTACCAAGTTTGGTTCAAGAAACATCTGTGAAGATTCAAGAAGTATGGCGATGTCTGTTTATAGCCCAGAGTCGACAGAAATTGTATGCAGATCGGCAGTGTCGACCTTTGAAGTTTTATATAGGTGACTGAGTTTTCTTGAAATTTCTCCTTGTTTGGGTCACCATCGGTGTCATGAACTATCCCCCGGGGCTCGTTCCATGACATACCCCAAGTTCGCCTCCCGAAGTCCAGGGGTTGGCGACTAGCACCGAAGGTGTCAACCTGCAAGCGGGAGACATTTTCCTGAGTACCTGTACACACGTACACACAACCACATCCCAAAGTTGGAAAAGTAAACAAGAGTTCCACTAAAAAACCACTTTATAAATGTACAAACTATTATTCAAATGGGCCAAAATACAAACCCAACAGAAGATGAACTAAAAATAGGAAAGTACAAAGAAAAATTTGAAAGTCGTCTGTTGGAAACCCCACCTAATGGGTAAGTGTAGAGTAGTTGCTGGAAGCTGTAGAAGTATTCCCTACTTGCCTGGTCTCATTAGACCCCATCGAGTCTTGGGCCACCAAGTCCTCCGTCAAGGTAGTGGTCTTCTGCACCAGACACAACACGTGTGGGCGAAGCCTGTGCAGGGGTGAGTAACAAAATACTCGGTCGGGATCTCATAATACAAGGAAAGACCACAATGTAATCCACAAACAAACCATGAATAATTATCATGAAGTATGATCTCAAAGTAAGATAGTTCACACCATATATATTCTAGAGTATGTAAAGTAGGACTATCAGTCATATCATCGAACACCTCGGGATGATGGATAACTCCTCCTCAATGAGTACAGTGGTCTTGTCAGGTCACACAGAATCCACTTCCTACTAATCTTGGACTATTGTGCTACTCATCTATAATGAGTATTGTGGGTATATTAGGTCACATAGAAGCCTCTCTCTACCGTGGTCATGTCGGGTCACACAGAATATACTTCCCACCTTAGTCATACTGAGGTGCTCCTCCTGTCGAGTACCATGGTTCTGTCGGGTCATACAGAGACTCTCCCCACCGTGGGCATGCTAGGTCACACAAAAGATGCTTCCCACTAGGCCATAGTAGCTAATCCACATAGGGTCGCTTGTTAAAAGTCTTTAGGTCTCAACCAACCTCAGGGTTTCCTCATATAGTGCGCTGGATTCTGGGAGAACCACTCCTCAAGTCATTAATTGAATTTCAACTTCTATAAAATCATCCATAGATTATTCCAAAAAAAAACCGCCTCGTCGTGAGGGTTCTAACACCGCAAACATCTTGTCAATTGGATGCCCGGTTTGAAATATATCAACGTTTTTTCAAAAAGGGGTCGGTTGGGTCAGGGTCTAGTCTGACCTAGTCGAACCAGCCTTATCCTAGTCAGGATGTGGCTGGAAGTTTCATCCTCTCCACCCTCACCCCGTGGGTCATTTGCAAAGCCAGCACCTCTTCTGTGGTTGGTTGACCACAGCTTGCCGTGTGCGACGTGGCACGGTGCCACGTCTGTAGTGCACTGACTCGGCTGGGTGGATGCATCCTCCCATCACTAGCTATTGGAATAGAGGTCAGTGGCTCTTGTTGCACTATCGTATACCAAGCTAGTCACAGCACTCTTCCGGCACACCACCACCCACCCACGGCTATCGTCGCAAGCCACCACCGGCTGGTTCTTCCGTGAACCATCGAGTCCGCTCTAGTGGTCCGTTCTTCGCATATATTGCACCTATGGTATCTAGGTGATTCCCTCTTCCCTACAATGGTCTTAGAAACTCCTTTTCCCCATTTTGAGGATGTAGACATGAAGAACGCACAAGCGGAGGTTCTTGGGCCTTTTTCGTGTCAGCCCGCGCCCTCTGTGTTAGAGTTTAAAAATAGGGGAGTCTTGGGATCACAGTTATATTGGATAATTATCAATTATGGTGTAAAAACCCCAAGGAAAACACCCTCTTATGAGAACACATGATCTGAGGATCAACCTGTTTTTGGGTTGACTGGTGTTCATTATTTTAGAATAAGAACATGGAAAACTTAAAACAATTAAACCCCTACTTCGAAGCAGTTCAACGTTGAAGCAGTCCACCCACAAATATTCAAGAGGTCAAAGGCATTCTTCACTCACTGGTCCTATTCTTTGAGATGCGTTGAAGTTTTTAATTATCCTTCATCATTAAACATTCATCATTATAGAGATTTATCACCTTCAATTATTTAGAGAAATTCTACACTTTGATTTTCAACTATCCAATGCGTTAACCCATTAAAAGAAAACGTTTCGTAGTGTTTTTATTATACAACAACATTGCGATGTTATGTTGTTTCATTTATGAAACAACATATCTATTACGCTTCAATTAATGCATCATTACGCTACTCAAAAACAAGCCATTAATGAGATTCATTTAAAGCACCTCATCGTCGCACCTCAGCACCACCATCTACAACTCAATGGTGAGAAAAGAAAAATAAAATAACTTTTTAGGTTATTTTATTATTTTCTAAAAAGTCTGAAAACTATCTTTTTTGTTCGACTCTCTCCGGTCAAAGTTAAGTCCATTCTAGAAAAATCTCGAGATTTTGAATTTAATGGTGCCCTCATATTTTTTATCCGAGCACCAGTTTAAAAGTTCAAAAAACCTACTCACATGTTTACTTAAATGAACATAAAAAGGGTTCAAAAATTCTATTCTGGGATCACCGGTCCTCGGAATCAGGTGCCATCAGAATTTCTGGTCTTAGAATAATTCTATATAATTTTAAAAAAATTACACGTAAATTCTAGGACATTACATTACTCCCCCCTTTTTGGGCTTCACGTCCTCGTAAGCCAAAACAGGGATAAACAAACAAGTGGGGTTACTGAGCACGAATCTAAGCCACCCACTCCCATGTGCTCTCTTGGAGATTCCCATGCTACCACCAAATTCACACTAGAGAAATCGATCATCCATTAATTACCTGATCATGTCGATCCTCTATCTCCACCGGGAACTCCACAAACATCTCCCCATCGTCAATGTCTAGCTCTCCCCAGTCGATGATGTGCGATGGATCCTGTACGTACCTCCTCAGATGTGACACCTGAAAAAACATCATGCATCCGATGCATCTATGGGGGAAGATCTAGGAGATATGCCACCTCACCAACTCTACTAAGAATCTAAAAAGATCTGACGAACCTCAGAGATAACTTGACACCCTGGCCAAATCTCCATAATCCCCATCGAGTTGAGACCAGAAGGAAAACATGGTCTCCCTCATCAAACTCCAAGGGCCTTTGTCTCCTGTCATCATACGATTTATACCTTCTCTGTACAGTCCTCATCCACTCCTGGATGATCTGCACCTTCTTAGTGGTATCCCGTACCAACTCTAGACCCATGAGTGCTGACTCCCCTAGGTCTTTCTAGCATAGAGTTGATCTACATGGATGCCTGTACAAGGCCTCAAACCGTTCCATGAAAATGGTGGAGTGATAGATTTTGTTGTATAAAAACTCCACCAGTGGAAGGTGGTCCTCCCAACTGCAACCAAAATCAAGGACGCAAGCATGAAGCATGTACTCTGAGGTCTGTATGGTCTGCTCCATCTGACCATCTGTCTGAGGGTGAAAAGTTGTGCTCAAGCGCAGATGAGTCCCGAACACATCTTGAAATCCATTTCACAAACAGGATGTAAATATAGAATCATGTTTTGAGATGATCATAGAAGGAACCCCATGAAGCCAAACTATCTCCTGGACTTAGATTAATCCCAATCCCTCTACTGATCCCTGCTCCCGGATGGGTAGGAAGCGAGCCGACTTGGTGAATCAGTCAACGATCACCCATAGAAAACCATGGCCACCAGTACTGACATTGGAGGTCCTGGTACATCTTTGATACATCAGGATGTACCACCAAAGGGGATGTATGGAACTCCCTCAACACCTCCTCTCACAATGTCACTGGTACCACTGTGCATCCTATTAAAATGATGATGTGCTCCCCACCTATCGAAAATCCATTAGGAGATTTTACTAAGGATAACTGAGTATGTCAGGCCTCGTAGTCAACATCCACAAGTTGTGCCTCCCTGAATCGCTGTAAGAGTAGAGGAGTGATATTCATCGACTGAAGGTAATCTGCTCCATCATCATCCATGAAGGATATCTGCATCGCGGCTAGATGATTCGTCGCCTCACTTAGCAGTTTTGAACCAGACCCCCTACTGAGCACATCTTCCACTATGTTCTCCTTCCCAGGAGTATAGACTATCTCGAGGTCATAGTCCTAGAAGAACTCCAACCATCGCCGCTATCTCAAGTCTAGGTCCTTCTATGATAAAATATACCTAATACTCTTGTGGTTAGAGTAGACGGTAAACCATTCACCCATCAAGTAGTGTTGTCATATCTTCAAGGAAAAGACCACCGTTGTTAACTCCAGGTCATGGGTCACTTAGTTCTGCTCATGTTACCTAAACTACCACGAGCCATAGTCAATCAGTACTCACTTCTGCATCAATACATAACCCATTTTTCCCCTGATGCGTCGTAGAAGACTACATACCCAACGCCCTCTTTTGGTAGTCTCAAGATAGGGGCACCCATCAGTCTTCCCCTCAGCTTTTGGAAACTCTACTAGCACTTCTATGTCCACATGAAGGGTTTTCCCTTCTTTTTAAAAGATGATAAGGGTGTTGTTACCCTAGAAAAGTCATAAACAAACCTATGGTATTATCCAACCAACCCCAGGAAACTCTGCACCTCAATCATGCTCTTGGGTGGCTCCCAAGCAAGGACTACCTATATCTTTTCTAGATCCACTGCAACTCCAGCCTCCGAGATAATGTGTCCCAGAAAGTGGACCTCCCGAATCCAAAACTGGAACTTCGAGATCTTACCATAAATTTGGTGATCTCAAAGAGTATCTAGGACTATCTATAGGTGTGTAGCGTGCTCCTCCTCTGACACTGAGTACACCAAGATTTCATCAATGAAGACCACTACGAAGCGATCGAGGTAAGGCTGGTGATAGCCTGATCTGAGGTCTATCTTCAAGAACCATCTAGCTCCCTTCAGCTGATCGAAGAAGTCATAAATACTTGGAAGTGGATACTTTTTCTTCACGGTCACCTAGTTCAAGATCCATAAGTCCATGCACAACCTCAAACTCCTATCTTCCTTCTTGGAAAACAACACTGGGGCTACCCATGGTGAAACGTAGGGCCTCACGAATCCCTTCTCCTTCAAGTCCTCCAACCGTACCCTCAATTCACAAAGCTTTGCAGGATCCATCCAATATGATGGTGTGGATATCAGTGTCGTCCCAGGGTACATGCTGATGTTGAATTCTACCTCCCTGTGAGGAGGTAGTCCCAAAATATCCTCATGAAAGACATCCTCATACTCATCCACCACTACAGGAAAGCTTGGATTCCTCTCATCCACCACACTGAGGGTGAGGATAGCCAAATGGTAATTGATTGGTTGAACCCTCCTTTGAGAAATTCCATCATGTGCTGAAAAAGCTCCCTTCTCGCTGGTGATGGAAAACCTAGTCCCATCCTCACAGACACACCGCACTTTGTGCGTAAAACAGTCGATCTAAAGATGGACTGTAGATAACCAGTCCATACCCAAGATGATGTCGTAAGGCCTCAACGCTGCTATCAGGATATCCTAGCCAAATCTATCACTACCTAGAGTAATCTCACACTACATGTACTAGTGTTTAATCATAAAATCGCCTCCCGTAAGAGTCTTTAATCATAAGGATCGAGCCAACAACTCTACCAGAATATCCAAGCCTCGAATGAGGTCTATGGTAAGGAAAGAGTGACTAGAACCTGTGTCTATAAGAACTACAGCTAAGGTATAGAAGACATAGATCGTACCTCTAATCATATCTGGAGTTCTGTGGTTGTAGACCTCCATCTCCTGAAGCTGGCCTCGCCCCTGTCCGCCAGCTCCCTGAGCCCATGGTGGACCACCTGGGAGTGGTGGTGGTAGCACCTCTAACCATCATCCACCGCCTTCCACTCATCCTGCTCCCCTATCACATCTTCTACCCTGCATACCACCTCGCTCAAACCACTACCTCTTCCTTGGTGGTCCCTTGACCCTCTTTTGATCGTCTACATAGCGTGTTGGGAAGTCATGAGCCATGTGTTCCTTCCCACCACACGAGAAGCACAACATGGTTTCCTACTAACTCTCTCTACTCTGGGAGCCCTGCACTATCCACCCCGAGTCCTAGGGTCATCCACTAAAATATCTGACCCTCTTGGTCCTCCGCGTATGTTGCATGTTTTCCACTAATAAAGACTTTACCACTTGATTTCTACTGGTAGATTTGGCTGTCGGAGTCTGTTCAGCTAGGAAACTCTCCACAAGAAGGTATCTCTCTATCACTCCAGCCTAAGTGGGGATGCTGAGAGACATCATGGATGCCTTGATCTCCTATATAATTCCCTGCTCAAAGGTCTGGTCCCTAAATAAATGGTCCCCCACCATGTATGTGGAGTAGAGAGAGAGGTATGTAAACCTCAAAGAGTACTTATCCACTGACATACTGCCCTACTATAGGTCAAGCAGCTCCTGTATGCACATCGAGTGCAAGGTTGTGGGGAATAACTCCTCCTAAAAAAGCCACTCCAAGTTAGACCAAGAGAGGGTCTCCTCATCATGAGTCTGAATCATCAAGCTCCACCATATCCCTACCAAGCCTTAAAGAAGGCTCGTAGGTAAGATCTCTATATGGTCAAGTGGCATACTCACTAAGTGGAATACCCACATCACTGCCTCCAGCCAGTCCTCAGTGGGTTAAGGATCTATCTCTCCCATGAACCTGGGAGGTTTCTCTCTCTGGAACTCATGCAACGTGATGATTCTGCGTGAGTCCTATACCAATAACGTTGGTAATAAATAATATTCAACGGGTGTTGGTAACACTGGTGAACCACCCAGTGGGGCCATCTCTAGCACTGGTCCCTGAACTAACACCTCATCACTAAGAGGGATGTCATCACGGTTATGCATCAGAATCCTAGTTGGCTTTCTGCGTGGAGGCATCTTGATACAGATCAAGATGTATCGTGGTTAAACGATTATACCTGGTGAGTTGACTCTTATTCAATAAGAACATAAGAAAACACTCAATTCCTATATGATGCATGCAACCAAGGTTTTTATGCATAAAGTCAAAAGGCAGAATTCAAGGTCCTAGTGTATGGATACATCAGCCACCGCACCAACACTGGAATCCCAAAATCTGAAATTCAAACTCAAAACATTTAAAAATGTTTCCCAAATACAAAACAACAGACTCATGGTCTTTGAGGTAGAACCAACCACCTTTGATACCACTTTGTCATGATCCATCCCTTGGGGCCCATGTTGTGACATACCCTAAGCCCGCCTCCCGAAGGCCAGAGGTTGGTGACTAGGTTGAAGGTGTTAACTTGCAAGTGGGAGGAATTTTCCTCAATACCTGTACGCACAACACACAACCACATTCCAAATCTATAAAAGTAAAAAATCATTCTATTAAACAACCAATCAGTAAAAGTAAAAACTGTAGGTCAAATGGGCCAGAATAAAAACCCAACAGAATATAAACTAAAAATAGGAAAGTACAAGGAAAACACTGAAACCCATCCACTGGAAACCCCACCTGATGGGTAACTGCAGAGTAGCTGCTGGAATCCATAGAAGTACATCCCGCCTACCTAGTCTCACTAGGAACCACTGGGTCCTAGTCCACCAAGTCCTCTATCAAGGCGGTGGTTGTCTTTACCAGACACAACCGTACAGATGAAGCATGTGCAAGGGTGAGTAACAAAATACTCAGTAGGGACCCCATACAAACAAGGAAAGACCAAAAAGTAATCGACAAAAAACTATGAAGCATGATCATGAAGCATGATCACAAATCAAGAAATCTCACACCAGGTATATTCTAGAGTATGGAAAGCAGGACTATCAGTCATATCATCGAACACCTCCGGCTGTTGGAGAAATCCTCCTCAATGAGTACAGTGGGTATGTCAGGTCACACAAAAGCTTCTTCCCACTAACCTTGGACTGTTTTTATACTCATACCTGATGAGTATTGTGGGTATGATGATTCACACATAAGACGCTCTCCACTGTGGGCATGTCGAGTCACACAGAAGCCGCTTCCCACCTTGGTCATACTAAGGTACTCCTCCTGTCAAGTATTGTGGGTCTGTCAGGTCACACAGAGCTGCTCCCCACCATTGGCCTGCCAGGTCACACAGAATATGCTTCTCATTGGGCCATAGTATATGATCCACACAAGGTCTCTTGGTAGCAGTCTTTAGGTCTCAGCCAACCGTAGGGTTTTTGTATGTATTGCGCTTGATTCTAGGAGAACCACTCCTCAATACATTCTTTGAATTTAAACTTCCATGAAATCATTCATAGAGTATTCCAAAAGAATAGCCTTGTTACAAGGGTTCCAACACCACAAATGGATTTTCAATCAGATGCAGAGTTTGACAGATATCGATGTTTTTCTAAAAAAGGGAAGGTTGGGTACAAGATGATCCAGCCTATTGGTCGCGGGCCCATTGGGTTGTGGGTCTGGCCCGATGGGGCAGCCCATGCCCTGCCCAATCTTTCATAGGTAGACTAGCCTTCTCCTAGACAGGAGGTGGCTGGAATCCACGTCCGCTCCCCCCTCACCCCGCAGGTCATCCGCGAGGCCAGCGCCTCTACCGCGATCGATTGACCGCGGCCTGCCGTGTGCGACGTGGCACAGTTCCACATCCATGGTGCACCAATGCATCAAGGAGTCCGCATCCAACCACCACCATCCACCAGCACAAAGGCCAGAGGCTCTTTCTACACTGCCGCAATGCTCTTCCAATGCGCCATCATGGCGCGCTGCCGCCGATGCCAGCGCGCCGATGGGTTCTTCCTTGGACCACTGGGTCTGCTCCGGTGGTCTTTTATTCATGCTACTTGCACCTATAGTATTTTGGGGATTTCCTACTCCCTACAATATCCTTAGAACTTTCTTTTCTCCATTTATAGGATGAGGCCACAAATAATGCACAAGCAGAGGGGCTTGGGCCTTGTTCGTATTGGCTCACGCCCTCTATATCAGAGTTTTAAAAATAGGGGAGGCTTGGGATCACAATTCTATCGGATAATCATAAATCCCAGTGAAAAAACCCCAAGGAAAACACCCTCCTACTAGAACACACAATTTTAAGATCAACCTATTCGTGGGTTGACCCACGTTCGTTGTTTTATAATAATAATGGGGAAAACTTGAAAAAATTAAACCCTTACTTCGAAGCAGTTCAACATTGAAGCGATCTACCCGCAAAGATTCAAGAGGTTGAAGGCGATCATCACTCATTGGTCCCATTCTTTGAGATGCGTCAAAGTCATTAATGATCCTATGGAATTTTTCATTCATCATTGGAGAGAGTTCTTACCATTAGTTCGTCAGAGAAATTACACCCTTTGATTCTCAACTCTCCAACGCATTAACCCATTAAAATAAAACATGTCACAATGTTTTTTTATGCTGAGATGTCACGTCGTTATGATATTTCATTTATGAAACATCATATTTGTTACAATTCAATTAATGTGTCGTTACACTGCACAAAAATGATCCATTAATGAGCTTTATTTAAAGTACCTCGTCACCACACCGCAGTGCTGCCGTCTGCTGATCAATAGTGAGAAAAGAAAAATAAAATAACTTTTAAAGTTATTTTATTATTTTTTGAAAATTTCAAAAACTATATTTTTTGGTCGACCCTCGCTGGTCAAATTTAAGTCCATTCTAGGTGAATAACGACATTCTTAATTTAACAGTGCCCTCATATTTTTGATCTTAACACCGGTTTAAAAGTTAGAAAAATCCGCTCCCATGTTTACTTAAATGAACTTAAAAAAAAGTTCAAAAATTCTATTCTGGGATCACCATTCCTTCGAATCAGGTGTTGTTAGAATGTATGGTCTTGGAATAATTCTATATAATTTTAAAAAAATTACACAGAAATTCTAGAACATTACAATTGACTTAGAAATCAGGGAAAATTGGCTCTGAGATATTTGGGAACTTTTGAGTTCACTAAGCGTCTTGGATAGGTTGCTTATCGGTTATCATTTCTAGTTTAATTGATAGGTATTTATGATTTTCTTCACATATCTCAGCTTAGGAAGTATCACCATGGTCCCACTCACATTATAAATTGGGAAGAAATTGATTTGGGGCTAGATGATTTTGTTCTGGAGAAATTAGTTGAGATCGTTAACTCTCAAGTAAAAGTCTTACATGGGAAGTTGATTTCTTTGATTAGAGTCCTATGGAAAAATGATTGGATTCTAATGAGACTTGGGAACATGAATCATTGATGAGGGATTAGTGGACTCGTCTCTTTCTGGAGATTACACCTTCCACATGACTTCTCAGTGATGGATATTCTTTGTGGTGGGGAGTTTGAAACATCATGTTACCTTGATCGGGTAAGTTTTTCCCTCTCTCTAGGTTCCCTTTTAGTTAAAAGTCCTTGTAAGTGGTTTTTTGGATTTTTTGCAGGCTAAATAGCAGGTACACGCAATGTAATGATGGTACATTCCATGTACTAGTTGCTGGTTACAAATCATGAATGGGGGGATCACGCTATGAAAGGGTACACATCATGACCAGGGCTTATATGAAGTGGCTTGAAAAAATATCAGTTTTTAACCAAAGGTGATGGTTTTTTTAGCATAATTATCCAGTGTGTACTTCACAATGTGTCCAGGGGTTACACATCATGACTTAACCCGCGCCTAGTTTTAAGTCATACGTTTGGCCATTTTGGTCGGTCCTTTCTTCCCAGACCACCTGTCTCTTAAACCAGAACTCTTTCTAGGAAGTTTTTAGAAATTCCACTCCTTCTGGATCGATCTGATCGTCTTTGGATCTTTTTTGTGTCCATGGTGCGTCTATCTAGGTAAGTGTTATTTCTGATCTTTCATCGTGATTGATCGCAATACACCCTAGCTTTGCATTATCGAATCTGTTGATCTAAGTTGGATGTTTCTTCTTGGTTTCTTCTAGATCTGTTGTGAGATATCATTCTGTAGGCCTTTTCCTTCATTGGTTGTGGTGCAATGAGCATTCTTCCTTAAGGTATGTGGGTTTTATCTCTTCTTCTGACCTCTTGTGTTTAGATTTGGATCAATCTTGATGTTTATTTTATTATAGGGCCTTCATTGACGTTGTTGGGTTTCATTGTTGGTGGTTTCCAATATGGGCATGTGCGACCTAAGTTTTGAGGTAGGTGGTTCCATATCTAGCCTATGATAATGGATATTGTTGTTTGTCCTTACAAACTAATTCATATTGGAAGATTGGTATGATTTTTTTGTGTGTGTTGAAAATATTTTTTAATGAAAAATGGTTTTTCCCAGGTTTTTGATAAATTGAATGAAAAGGGGTATTTTTAAGGCACTGGAATGGATTATGAAATGGTTTTAAAATGGATTTATGAAAATGAGCACATGGGTTACCTTGGGTACTTAGGTGGAAGGTTTGGCTTGAGTCCATAATCCATTTTTTTATTATCAAGGGGGTTTATCTTGGAGATTTCCTCTATTTCCTAGGCATTTTGTTCTAGGGGATTGATATTGACATTTTTTGGTGTTTACTCATGGGGTATTCCTCTGCTCCCTAAGCTTGTTGTTCTAGGATCAGATTTTTTGCACTTGATTATTATGGTACGAGTAGTCTACGGCCTAGAACTATAATATTCCTTAGTGTTTTGATACCTATGATTCTTTTTTATATTGATTGGATTTCTAAGTTTTCCTTGATATGAATGTTTATTCTTGTGAAAAGTGATATAGAAAAATGTGCTTTGGAATTTATATACCTACTATTGTTTAGAACTATGGAAAAAGATAAATGTTTACCATATTTTCTATAAAATTGATTTACTTCTTATCATGCCATGTTTTTACTTAAAATGAGCATACAGGAATTGTTATATAGAGACTAGTTATGGAACACCTGGGTGGGATACTGCTGATCCTGTTAGCTCACACCCTACACACCTCTTCAGTGGTGTGTAGACCTTTATTTGTCTTCTGGTGCAGGGAAAGGCAAGGTGCCACAGTGTGGCAGTGAGGTTCATGTCATCTGGTTGGGTAGATGGTGGTGATATGGTGAGAGTTCATCCATGCCATCTTTTGGAGTAGTTGTTTAGTTTTTAGTCCTTTTTTGTTGGACTTGTCTTGGAGTTTTAGATATTTTTTCAATTGTCTATTTCCACTATTTGTCTTACAGTTTTGGCATATATATCTTCTTTATCTTCCATTGTTCCTTTTTTTAGTACATATATGACATGTGTTTGATCAGATTGGGATAAATTGTTCCCTCTATTGTCTTGTTTGATTCCTGGGTTCTTGTCGCCAGCCCGTGGGTATCGGGAATTCCCTTCGGATATGTGGCAGATTAGGTCGGGTGTTGGGTTTGAGGGAAACCTGAGTCAGTTTATTACACCTTGAATCCTATTCTATCTAGAATACACATCCTGGATTCCCCCCTAAAGTTACTAAAACTATGATAAGACCGGTATTCTTGTCAATTTCTATATGGACCATAGCTACTTATTCAACCAACTATTCATTTGTCAGCAAGAATATGAGAATAATCCTCAACTAGATCTTGATATTTAGTCCCATCTCAAACTACCTATCCTTAAGGTAGTCATTAGTAATATGATCTATATAAAAATGTACCAAATCAAAAAAACAAGTTGAGTACTCCATCACATATTAGTCTCTTTTATTCAAGGTCAAAAACTCCCAAGATTTATCTACATGCAATGTTTCAGGGTAGAATCACTAGTTGAAGAAATTATTAAAGGTGTTCCAGTTGAGGTCCTCATGCAATTTAAAAATAACGATAGAGTCCCACCAATTACTTCTAGGTCCTTCAAGTATATAAGTGTAAAATTTAACCTTAGATTCCACATGACTCTTCAAAAAGTGAAAATTTATTTTGATCATTTAGATAAATTCCTCAGGTTCCTAGGTTCCTTTATCACTATGAAATATGGGTGGGTTCTTCTTAGTAAAATATGAAGCATGATCCACCATTTGTTCTTAGTTCCCACCACTTTCCTGGTCTAGAGATTGGATAGTCTGGATTACTATTTCCACTAGAGTAGTGTCATTTGGAGGATTTTTTGGCAAAACATGCCTTACATCTTACTCACATGAATTCAAAGTGATTATTCTAGGAGGAATTATCTATTAAACACCAGATATAATACCCAATTAGGGTAGAAATAAACTTATAAATTCACATATTTAAATTATAATAATACATTTAAAATCTCTCAAACAACAAGCATTATCAACACTAGTAGATTCATATGTGAAAGAATTGAAAACATAGAAAAGTTTTTCTTTTTTCCATTGTGCATGGTTTATCTTCATGGTTTATCAAACCATCCACCAATAATGCAAGGGATATTGGAAGTTTATAGAACTATTCACATGGTTACCTAGGAAAATCCACATGGTTTTTTAAATTATAAAACCCTATTTTTATCTTTATTTCATCCCAAAACCAAGTCTCTCTCTTTATGATAGCCTACAGTTACCCCTGAGACTCAGAACCAACATATAAATATGCTAAAATACATGATGATAGACTATAATAAAGCTCACAAACTTGATAAAAATTATCAATCACTAATGTTAACTCAAGGTCTGATATAAAATTGATCTCTCCAGGCACCCTTTCATATATTCCACCTAAGTTTTGATGGTATTAAATATTGTCTACCATAAACTCCAAACCAAACCTAGGTAGTGTCATTACACTTTTATTTATGTATTCACTTTGATACCAATTTGTAATGAACCAGCATGGTTTAACCTGACACGTCACCCAAGATAGACCATGACAAATCCTGAAGCATGTTCCCAATTACCACATGTTAGAAACAATCACCTGAGTATCCATATAGAAAATAACGGGAAAGATTTAACCCTGAACATCACCAAGACGTGTCTTGTGTACCAAAGAAAAATATATGAATATAAACCCAAATCAATGTACAAGCAGGAGTCTAAAAAAACATAATACATAAGATAACAAAAACCCAATAGTCCAAAACACATGACAACCCATGATATAAGAGTATATCTTCATGTGACCATCAGTAACAACCATCCCAAATCACCTAAAGATGATGTCAACTATGAGGATCTTCCAAGTTACATGATACCCTTCCCTTTACCTGTCCCTATAAAACCATGTCTGCATACTCCCAAAAGAATATATATGGTGTGAGAAAATAACTGGTAGGATAAAACCATGAATATATATAGATTATTTAACTATGAAATTGTTAGTTCTAGATTTAAAACAAAACTAGTTTCATAAAGCAATGCATATGAAAACAAATTTTCATAAAACATTCCTTCGGTTTTTCTTTCTAAAAAACCATATACCAAGACTTAAGAATAAGGAAGTGAAACATGTATGATTAAATAAAGGGAAATAAAAAAATTAATCGTTTCATATTAAAACAAATGGGAAAGTAAAACACAAGTTTCCATGTAATTTATAATAACAATGTACAAATGTGCCTCAAGATGGATACTACAATAGCAGGACATCCAAGGAACTCTATCTGGTATATTTAATCCTATGTACCCACCAAAACATGTATCTTAATTTCTTCCCTAAGTTACAAATTCTACCATTATGTGTAACAGAATCCAATACTGACATTTTCAAATTATATTTGTGGAATTCCATCAAACACTTAAATTACATAAAACTATTTTTAAAGAAAACCCCCTTTTAAAACATTTTTCATTTCCAAAAAAGATCAAGTAAGAATCATGGATTTCAATTTATCCCTTAAAAAATAAAACCAATCATTTTCATATGCTAAAACCAAAGGATATTATAAGAATATTTAAGTATTCCATGGGAAATAATCCATTGGATAGAGAACCCTTCCTCGCCAATGGAGAAAATTTCAACACCTTCGAATTTTTTTATAGGAAACAAAGAGATCTGGTCCTCACAATCCTAAATCTATAAATAACCACATCAATTCTCTACCCTTAACTCTAGATCCAAGCATCACAACCTCTATGGGTTCTAATGGATCAAGGAAAAGTGGTATTGAGGATAGATCTTGAAAAATATGATAAATTAAGAGGAAATATGAACATACCTCAAAGATATCCATATAAATCAATCAATAATCACTAAAGAATCAAGGGGAGGGTCTTATAGAGTTTAAAAGAGGGGTTGGTTCGTGCTAATGGGGGATTAGGAGGATATTATACTTAAAATTTACTGATAGAATTAGGTAAATTTTCTATTTTTAATAAATTTACATGGTTCTCATAGTTAGAAAACCTATGAACTAACCATGGGGTGAATACTGTCCCGTGATAATATAAGTGCATGGTTTCCTAGGAATAGATAAATGGTTAGAAAAACCATGAAAAACACCACTAGAACCAATATATCCATATCACATAGTTACTTCATGGTTACTACTAACCATGCATAGATTATGCACCTGTCCTGTTTCTTTTAAATCTTCAAATTTTCTACCACCAACTCCCAAAATCCTTTAGAACCTCAAAAGAGATAAATTAATCCCAAAATTAAACATATCTGTAACCCAAAGTGCATCACATGATCCTATTTTACATTAATTTATAATTAAATGAGTGTAAATCTATTTGATTATACATTAAAACAATACATCATACTTATCATTTAAAATTAGTCATTTTAATTTATTAAGATAAAAAATACACACAACACTTAAAAATAGTTCATTGAAAAATATCCATTTTTAATATTAAACGATTTTTTTACATCCCCTTAAAAATAATTATTTATCTCATAACTATTCAATTTTATCAATCCATTAGAATATTTTTAAAATATTAATAAAAACATCATATCATTATTTAATAATAATAATAATAATAGGTTAGAAGTAGAAAAATATTTTTCTTATAAAATATTTTAATTAAATTTTATATTTTTGTTTCATTATTTATCATTTGTAAATTATATTATTTTCAATTTGTTAATAACAATTAATTATCTTCAATATAAATATTGGATACATTTATGCCCAATGAACATATATCCAACAACCATATTTTCAATGACCATATTTCTAATGACCATATATCTAACTTATATATATATAACAGTAATATTTCATCCATATAAATTGCCTTACAAACATAAATAAAATAATTTTTTTTATTTACTTATGTCTAAAATTTCTATTATATTTATAATGTTTTAACATATTTTAATAGTTGAAACATAGGTTATGATCTTCATGGAAGATCAAAATAATAAATATTTATGTTTGTGATATTTTTATTTACTTATGAATTTATTCCCCTTGTGATTTTCTTAATAGTGTTTCGTATTGTATTCTCATAATGAATTAATGTTTATCTTGAATTTTAATATTTTATATAAATAAAATATATCACGGTATGTTTTAGTTTGGTGTTACATGTGAAACAAATTATTTAACATAATATTTATATAAAGAGAAATTTATACTAAAATCACGGGGTGTTGCATTCTTACCCCTTAAATAAAATAAATCCTTTGAATTTTAATTATCTCTAAATGATGAAAATAGTTATGGGTATCTGTAAGATAGAAAAAAACTCAAGATATAATTTATAATGAGATATAAACTTCACTATCTTATTAAGATTAAGAAATTAATATTTTCCCTTATAGTAGGAATATTCCCAAAATTGATTTTTTTTCCTAATCATTTTAGTTAAATACTCCTCATGATTTGGTATTAAGACCCATATAATGGAATTGATTCCCATAGAGAATTCATATTCAACCTTTCACCAATATATGATCGTAGAGTGATCTAGGAAATGAAATATGAATTCTCTATCCCAATAATTAATATGGGATCTATATAGAGAGAGTTAATCCACACCCAAAATCACATCAAATTCAAATAAAGGTAATATAATATGATTTGAAAAAATCATATTCCCACCAACATCTATCAAACATGAGTTATATACTTGGTAAGGGATAATCATGCCATAATAATTTTTCATCAATAATTCAATATCTAATTATTGGGGATATAAAATAAATATTCATGGAAAAAAATTTATATTTAAAGTAATTCATAGAACTTGGGTCAAATAATATGTTTTCAATATTGATCACACCAATCACCACCCCAATTTTATGTCCTTAGTCTCTTATTAATACCAAAATGGTTATTGTGAGTATCAAACAATATTAATCAGAGTAATAAATCATAGTATGACGAAAATAAATCCAAAGGTGTCTTAAATTACAACACATTTATTTAAATTTATAACATTTTAGATTCATCCTTTATCAATTTTAGTTCATCATATATTTTTTTAGGTTATATCCTCTTATTCTTTATAACCTAATCCCCAAAAATAAATAAATCCCACTTTGATACCAAATAAGATTACCCAAACCTATACTCTCGAATTTGGTGTAAGAAATAAAAAATTTACACATATTATTTGATACCAAGTGATATTTCCCTGACATAACATGCATATATTTTACATCACCTCCATAATTTAAACATTTCATCTCAAAAATTCATAAAATCTCATAACCCAATTATTTAGTATATTTGGATATTATATGCATAAAAAACTTATTTTACAACACTTGGAACATTTCTCCATAACTACACCCCACTAGACCTCATTCTAGACAAGTCATAAGTTACACTCTTCTTCGTATCCTATGGAATGAAACGTAAGAAATTGGTGAGATCAGATGCTCAGTAAAGTTAAACATAAGAGATGAAAATCAAATATCATAAGTGTAAATAATATGAGTATGTGTATATATGAACATAATCAAGGTGCATAACAATATATAATCATACCTAAAAAATCATATAACATAAATCATGAGTCATGGAATAAATAATTTGGAATAACATAATACATGAGTAATAGGAGTGTGAAAACCTGATTCAATAATCATGAAAACATAACATAAATATACTAATGTGTTATATACATAATCATAGGAAATAATAACATTTTGAACATAGCTAACTGTAATAATTTCTACACAAAAAAACTTATGAACATAGCTATCTGTAAGCGTGTTCATGAACATACTTGTGAACATAGCTACCTACAATCATGTCTATGCCTAAAATTTTGAAAGTAGATACTTGAAATCATGTCCATGCATGGTCTTTTTAAAATATCTACTTGTTGGTTGGAGTAGAGTAATCAAGAGGGGGTGAATTGAGTATCTATAAAAAAAATTGTTGAAAAGTATAATTTGAAGTTCCCACAATATTTAAAATTGAATTGCCCAGCAAGCCAATAGTAAATTTATAAGATCTTGATTTTTCGACTAATTTCTCAAAAGATTGATTATTTCTCAGTTGTATCAATTTGATGATTAATATAGATTTTGAAACTAACATAATAATTCAATACTTTTATAAACACTTGCTAAGACTAACTATCAGAGTTCAATTTAGTTTTATGAAATTTCTGGTAAAAATACAGTAAAACTAAAAGGTAAAAACACAGTGGAAATGAAATAAGAGTTTTATTCTCAAGAAGATATTTAATCCTCTCTACTTGGTGATCACCTTCCATGAAGAATTTTAAATTAATAAATAGTTTTATCCACATCCTAGATCGGGGTTCAAAACAACACAAACGGCTATCAAGGTCACCCTTGACCTCTACCACAGTTTTTCATGGGAAAAAAAATAAACAGGTCACACACGACCTCTTCCATAGTTCTACATGGGATACAAATGGATAAAAAGAGTGTGAGATTGAGGAAATCAAGTATCCTCCAGTTATGCACGGGATTTAGTGTGTGTGTGTAACAGACAGATACACACACTACTCAGAAATTTAACTAAATGAACACAATAGAGATAAAGATGTAGAGTTAGGTATAGAAGGCTTTGTGTGTTATGCAGTGTAGCTCTGGACTCGTTTGATGAAGTGGAGTTGAAGTATGAGTCTTCTAATATAAGTTGACACAAAAACTAGTGTCATATTCTAGATTCCAGCTATAGGTATGGTTGTGTAGGTATATCATTATCCTTCCTTGATATGATGAAATAGTTTGTCAATTATATGTTTAGATCGATCGAGATTGCCTCATGTGTTCTTCTATTCTTGAGTTCATAGCAGTTTCATGAGAGTTTCATATGTTCTTCAGTATCTATCAAAAGCATGTACCACATGACCTCTTCGTTTTGTCTATCTTCTTTCTTTTAAAATACTTATTATTATCGAGGGCCGACAAAGAGTATGTAAATTCCATGTGCATCGGCTCATCGTACCTTGTACTTTTTTATAAAAGTCTTAAAAAATATTATTAAATATGTTAGTATCATTAAATGACAAAAATATAACCGTTAGAAATAATGTTAATAAATGTAGATTTAAATAGTCTATCGGTGACTCTTCTGTCAGTGTCTCCCTTTGTCGGTGTCTCAACCCATCGGTATGTCATTCTATCAATCTTTCCATACATCAGTGAATCATTACATCGGTGACTTGTTTTAACAGTGATTCATTCCTTCTATCGGTGAGACAGTTGAACCAATGGTGAATCATTTCAACTGACAGTGAGTCCTTACATCAGTATCACCATGAAACAATAGGTCACTTGGACTGACAGTATGTCATCTGTATCGGTGATTCATATGCAACAGTGAGTCATCTGCGCCGGTGTCATGTGCAATGGTGAGTTCGGTGAGTCTTTCCAATGGTGTCAACTTCACATACTTAGAACATATTCCTGTTTGAACTGTCTATTAGTGAGTCATATGTCTGTTGGTGAGTCATCTGTCTATCAGTATCAGTGAATAATACTTAGATAATTTTAGATATTCTTTCTATCTTAAAAAATCAACAAATTCGGAGAATGGTAATATCCAAAAACACATAGATAATCAATTATAATCTTGTTTAGAATTAAACACACATAAATAGTTATATGATTGAAATGATCTGATATTCAAGATAATTCTTTGACATATTTTGGGATTTTACATAAGGTAAGATATATGTTAATATATAACATGATTTGTGATAATTAAAAACATTATAGTTAGAAATAATGGCCAACAGTATCTATGGGGAAACACTACTTATAATAATGTCTGCACATAAACTTGTGAACATAGTTTTTGGTAATAAAATCCATGCATAAAGTTGTAAAAAAAATGCTTCCTATAATCATGTCCACATATAAAATTATGAATATAGATTCTCGTAATCATGAATATGCATAAAATCATGAACATAGATACTCACAATCACTTTTATACATAAACTTGAGAATATATATACCTATAGTTGTGTTCACACAATAAATTTTGGTCATGGATACCCGCAATTATGTTCATGCATGGCATAAATATCTCATGAGATATAAAACTTTACACAATTTATTAGAAGGGTATAATGGACCCACCCATATCATAATGATAAATCATACATAAGGGTTACATAAAAACATAAAAACATTCATAATACCATCAAATATTTACTGATGGGAAAGAAATGGGTTTCATTAAACCTTTTTATAATACATTATCATAAGCTGTCGAGAGAAAGAATGTGGAATATATCATTAGAGAGTATCCGTAATTAAGCATAAACATTAAATTTTGTTTAAATGGTTGAAAAAAACTTTTATAAGAACATAAGAAAATTTATTTGAAAAATAAGAAGAAATATCATTTAATAATGAAGAAAATGGTGTTTATGTTTAAAATTTGAAAAAAATTATTCTTTTCACACTTTTGTCATGAAAGTTAAATTAATAGAAAATTACTCATACAGAAAATGTTAAAAAATATTCATTTCAAACACTTGTAAAGAAAATAAAAGTTAATAAAAATTACCTTAAGAAATCATTTAAGTTTAGTTAATTACATTTATAAAATAATATTGAGAATATGGACATGGAGGATAAAGATTCCTGAAAAAATAAGAGATAAGTTTGACTCCACTTACCAGTATCCTTTTAGTTGGATCGTGAACCAAATGGAGGTGAAATGGTAATAAGATATGTAAAGCCTAGAAATAACCAAATTTAAAGAAAATATATTTGTTTTAATAGATAAATAATAAAATATTTCCCTAAATATGATTTCATACATATGCAATCTTGATGTGAAAATGAGATTGGAAAGAAACTTGTACGGATTCAGTAAATTTTGAATAAAAATCCATTAAAAGAAGGAACATATTATGAATTTTTAAATATAATGAATTACATGAAAAATATGGTATAATAAATTCATAGGGTAGTACATTCATTACATAATTAAAGAAGGTGGTGTCTATAGAACATATCTCAATGAGGGAAATTGAGATAAGAAAAACTCTTACCTTTACTCCCGACTTCCATGAAATAAATTTAACCCCATGTATAATAAACATAGTCATATTAATCACTTATTTAATTATATTATTTATATGTTTTACCTTTTTTACTTTTAAATTAAAATCATTCATTACACATAAATTATTTATAATTTATTTTTATAATTGTATGTTAGTAATTTTGATTGTTTTGGTCCAGTTTCGTAATGGTTATTTCAATCCTCATTTTGTGATACCAATTTAATATTTCCTAAATTAGTAAATATAGTGTAATAATTGTGTTTTAATTATTTATATTACAATTATGGGTATGTTTTGTGAGAATGGAACCCATAACGAGCATGTTTTGTGTAATTTTTCAATAACAACAAGTTGATTTTCTAATAACCAGTCATTTTTGAGTCATCCTAATATAATCATATTTATAAAATAAAGTACTTATTAATATCATATATAAATATTATTAATTTCTTGATACTTATTCATCATGAAAATGATGGTGTTGGTATAACATAGTTCATTTAGGTGGTTGAACCGACCCAAACAAGAACATGGTAGACTAATGAATGAGTAGGGGTATAGAGTTATATAATAGTAATATCATTTTCTAAAAAGAATGATGATGTTAATATAACATCATTATAGTGTATAATAATATTTATAAAGAGTTTATATGAGAAGATAATTTAAAAATATGATGAATAACTATGTGCTTTTACTTTGATGAATTCTCTTCTTCTAAAAATGTATTTCTTCAGAATAAAGGATTTAGGCATCCTTCTTAGAACCATAGGATACCAAATGTTTAAGAAGGATTTAGGAGAGTAAAATGGTATGTTATTTAGGATAGTTATAGAGGAAAATATTGGTTTTATATGGGTGTATAAGGGGACCTTTTATAAGTGATATTTTAATGGCATTTCCACACATTCTCATTTTTTAATGTATAACACTATCATTTTAAAAAGAAAGTATATAAAAAAAGAAAAATAATGGATATGGGATAAGTTTTGGTCAATAAATACCTCATCATCACATTTATAGATATCTATTTATGATATTTTAAGTCTTTTCCACTTAGTTTAACCCATTTTACCTCATTTTACATTTATCGTAATAACTTGGTTTTTTTACCTTGATAAGTTATTTTTATGACTAAATAGGAAATTTACCTCCCTACCTAATTTATGAATTATAATTAAAAATTCATAATCCATTTAATATAATTTAATTTCTAAATATGGAAATTTTATCTTTTAAATGAAAATATAAAATACATAGAAAAAAATTATAGAAAAATACTTTTTAAAACTTTATTTGTTCTTAATCTTATTTAATATGAATTAATAATTAAATGAGTGTTAATATATTTGGTTATACATTGAAATTTTATAATATATTTATCATTTAAAATTATTCAATTTAATTTATTAAAATAAAAATATGTAACTCTTAAAAAATAGTTCTTTGAAAAATATCACTTTTTAAAATTAAATAATTTTTATTAAATACCCTTAAAATTAATTATTTATCTTTTAATCATTTTATTTTATCAATCCATTATAATATTTATTTTAATTTTATAAATAAATGAAATAATTCTTTAACAACAACAACAACAATAATAATAATAATAATAATATGTAACGCATAAAAAATATTTTTATAATAAAATATTTTAATTTGATTTTATATTTTTGTTTCATTATTTATCATTTATGAATTATATTATTTTCATTTTTTTACTAAAAATTATGCATCTTCAATATATCTATTGGATACATGCATACCCAATAACCATATTTCCAACGATCATATTTCCAACTACTATATATCCAGCAACCTTATTTATAATGACCATATTTCATTACTATATATAAACTTACAAACATCATTAAAATACTTCATCCTATTTAATTATCTCTCAAAATTTCTATTATATTTCTTATGTTTTTCCTTCTTTCCTTAATTTCAATCGGGGTTATTATATTCATATCAACCCATAAGGATAAGGATTTTATGTTCGTAGTATTTTTATTTTCTTATGGATTTATTCCACTTAGACTTTTATTAATGATATTTCATATTGTATTCTCATAATTTAATAATTTTTATCTTGCATTGTAATATTTTATCTAAAAATTTATCATGTTTCATTTTAGTTCAGTGTTACGTGTGAAACAAGCTAGTCAACATAATATTTATTTAAATATAAATCCATACTAAAATTCTGGGGTGTTACATTAGTTATGTCACACTATATGGATGAAACATATATTAAAATACAATATACTGAATTTATGGAATATTTACAAGAAATAATTCTCATATAAGTCAAGACACTTTACTAATGGTACATATAATGGGTCTTACGAATGATAAAATTTCCATCTTTTGATCTATAAAGTGAGAACATGAGCATAGATCTTTATGATTATGTTATAAATTCTATCTTTTATGTCAACTTTCATACATGTTAGGATATATTCTTAGTTTATAGAGGAGGATAACTCATTGTAAAGGGTTATATAGATTCTAGTTTCTAGATAAAGAATATGACTTTATGTCATGATTTGGATATATTTTTTTACAAAAATTATCCTTGTGTACCTAAAATGGCTATGTTATTTGTAACATCCCATGTTTTGATATTAAATTTATTCCTTAAACTTGTATACTTTACTATTAAATTGTTTCCTTAATAAAATGGAGTATAAGAGTATAACTATATAAAAATATAAACATCATTTTATTTCATAACATTACAAACAAATAATGGATACATTTTATAAGATCAATACAATTATAATGAAACAATAAATATCAGAAAATAACATAACTAAAATAATTAAATATGATGGGTTGTGGTCTCCTAGAAATACCATAGCCATGAAAAATATTGTTTTAATGAAGAAAAACATTATAAATAAGATTTTAATTTTATAAAATAAATCTAAAGAATCTTGAGATAAAATTGAATGAATAAAGAATAAAGAAGTTAAGTGGTATATATAAGAATTAAAAAGGCCTATAAAACCATTTTAAATAGAAGAATTGTCCATTGGAAATATGAATGTTGGAATATTAATATAATCATTAGAATAATAACCTAGTTATTTGAATAGTAAAATAACCAATATGGTATTTGATGAAGTAAACTTATAAGTAATGTTTACTATGAATAAATTAATTAAATATAAGTATTAAAATTCCATAAAATAATTAATCAATCTATTTAACATAAAATAATTATAAGTATACATTTTTAGTAAAAATTATTTTTTTACATTCAATAATAAAAACATTGATTTTTGTGAAAAAATTAAATATTAAAATTACATAATTTAGATATATATTTTGATAAAATGGATTTCCTATTTGGAACCATCCCATAAAATTTTGATAATATTGAAGTTTTGGTAAATTGCATAAATAGTTAAATACAAATGTGAATAGTAAAATACAATAAAATATGGTATTTTTTATTATAAGATAAATTCATGATTTATTATATCCTAAATAATTTATGTAGGTATTGGGACAACCTCACATTCATAAGTTGTTATATTCAATATTTTATTCAAAAACACTCCCATTTACCTATTAGTGCCACCCTTGTTTTCCCATTCCTCCTTACTTTTGAAACTTATTTATCTATAAATTTCCTACTAAATTATCTCCCAAACCCATTCCAACCACATTATGAAATCTTTATTCTTACCAAAATTCCATCCTTTAAATCCTTAAGGTGTATTCTAAAGGAGACGTCTCAAAGAGAAGGTAAAGTTGTCTTGCCTTAACTATTGATTTTATTTCACTACATACCCCTCATAAAATCTATGTTATAACACTAATAAAATGATAATGGTATTATAGTTATACCATAATGTAATTATGAAAATAAAATATTAATTATTTTCATTCTTCTAATCACTCTTAACAACATTATTCACACCCTGGTAGGATTATACTACCTATGTGAAAAATGATTCTTTTCATTAACACCTTATATGGAAGGTTTTAAAAATGGTTTTAATATATAATTATAAAAATAATAATAAATATATTCATTTTTAATATTATTTAATGATAAAATAGTCATTATGTTAATGATATTAAAAATAAATAATCATAGTCAGTTTAATTGCTTAAAACAAGCTTACCGAGAAATATTTATTGATTTGTGACTATTTTAGAGTGTATATTTAACTATGAAACTTTTATAATACTAGAATTAAATTAATATCTACCTTGAAACTTTCAGAGCTTATGGAACCATTGGACATACACCATTGAATGTTACGATTATATAGAAGCAACTTTGGAACTATAAACCAAATAACCTTAAACAATCAACATAAACAGAATGGATCTAATAAATGAATAATATATGATGATAAAAGAAATAAAAATTAATATTGTTTTGAGTTATTCAATTAATATATATATATATATATAATCTAGTTATTTATAAGGTTAGAGGATTTACCAAAGAAAATTAGGGATCGAGGTAAGATGACACTTTATACTTTTTTTCTTTTTTTTCAACTCATGCTCGCTCTTTCTCTATATTTTCCCTATGATTCTTCTGAATTTTGTATAAATTTATTCTTAATGTCCTTTTCTTCATTATTCATTCCTTATTTGGGGATATACACTTCCCTTTACTATCCTCTTAGTAATTTCTTTAAGACAAACCATACGATGTACATAAGGGAAATTCTTTCATAACTCCTTTATTCTCATGTATCAATCCTATCATGTTTATTTTATTGTATGCCTTTTATAACACATTCTTTAGATAACTAATATACCTAGCCTTCTCTAGTTTTAAGTTTCTTATATTCCTCTATTCATTTTTGAAGAAATTTTATTCATTTATTAAAATTTTAACAAAGAAATTATTTACAAATCTTCTTTTAATCCCCTTTCTTATGTTCTTTCATTCAATTTAACCTAATATTTATAAAATATGTTCTTTTATACATTATTTAATGTCCTATATTCATCTATATCTTATATTACTGGTATATAGCATGTTTTTTCATTTAATTATTCTTTGTGATGTCATTATGTAACTTATTTCATTCTCATTGATTTATTTCATCGTTATACTTAATGTATGATTTATTTTCTATGTGAAACATATATGCATGACACATTATGATGTGATGGGTGGGATAGGATTATATATCCCCATAATTGATTTAGTAATAAGTATATCACATAATATACTATTGATCCTTGGCTTATGTTTATAATGATGTGTTTTATATTTGTGCCACATTTATATGATTCTCACATTCCTATGGCTGATATGAAATCATTAAACTTATGACTTGTTTTTATACTAAAATCATTCTCTTTATGATTTAATTTTATGATTATTGACTCCTATGATATCCCATCCTCATGTTTATTATTATTATCCTCTTACTGAGCTTTTAAAACACCCTCTCTTTTATGTAAATCCTCAGGTATCAAATGCAGTGATATGAGTATGATGAGATATAGGTACTTAAACAAGCTTATATAATTATATAAAAAAATATTTTATTATAAATCTAATCTCTCAAATACATTAGACCATTATATTATGAGCATGTTTTATTATATTATTTTTTATGTGGAAAATAAAGTAATAATAAGTTTATGAGTTATGGGTCATTATTAGCATGACCTGACCCCACGATACCCCGCCCTGATCAACAATGATCTGAGTGTGATGCCCCAAGCCTACCTCCAATAGGTCAAGGGGTGGAGACTGGCACCAAGAATTCATAAACATACATGGTATTCCTTATCCTATAACAACCTATACATATATGTAACAAAATGCGTAAAAAAATAACTAGAAGATGTCATCAATATAAATGAACAACTAAATTGTACAAAAAAGTATGCATGAATAACTATACAACACTACATCCCGCATCCTACCTCAATAGGTTACCAATACACATTTTAACACTGCACTCGATAGTGTATATATAAAAAGGGAATGTTATCTACTCATTCCAAGGACCCTAGGGAAGATCCACCATGTAAAATCATGCACTAAGGACTCATGGGGAGGTCCTGCCAATAGAAAATGCCATCACTGAGTACTACAAAGTGCCACCAATAATCAACCCCACATAATTGGTTTCAAATCCACGGTCATTGAACCCATCTCTGGATTGTGTATCAACTGCAAAGACACAACATGTGTGGGCATGAGACCTGTGCAAAGGTGACTATAAATATATCTAGTAGGACACCACAAAATAACAAATGAAAGATAAAAAACTAGCCAACTTGAAACCCCTAGTAAAAGAGAGTAATGGGAAAGGAAGGGGATAAGTAAAACCCATATATGGTTTACATGAAATAAACATAGGAACATAGGGAAGTCTCTTTTTTCCATAGATCAGCTCAAATCTATGAGTAATCATGTCATAAAAGTATCTAGGGATGCCCTGGTCATTATAAGGCCTAGAGTGTCTAAAGTCCATAGCTCAGTTTTAAGTCATATCCTAGTGGTGATCAAGGGTCTAGGTAGAATCCTCAAAAACACCAGGGTTTGGCTCCTTATATATCTAGTGTTGAAAGAACCAACAATATCATAGAATTGAAATTATCCCAAAAGTCTAATGCTCCAAAATCTTCACTTCACTACTCTAAAACTAAAGAGTGGAATTGTTCCTTGTTAGAGTAATTCATATCAATCACCACAGCTCAGCTCTATAGTAGCCTAAAACTTGAAAATAATATGAAGTACCTGGAGTACTTTAGAACTCAAATCACTTGAACAATCTCACATTCATCACTTCTACATATTCCCTTTAAATAATTAGTAATAAGGGATCCACACTTATTAGAACCCACCTTGGTCGAGAGGGTTACAGACCCCTATAGAGGACATACACCCCATTGTGTGTAATTTGCATCAGTTAAGAGGGTGTCATGTGTATTAGTTGTGTTTAATGTACATAAGTTGATATGGTTACCTACACCATGAATAGAGGACCCACACCCCATCACAATTAGAGGGTTACCTACTCCACTAAAAACACAGAGGATATGTACCCTAGAGACAATATGCTTCCAAGAGGGTTACCAACCTCATGGATGATCTAATCATCCACCCACACTCATCATTGTCTCTACAAAGCTATTAAAGTTCACCTTCCATAACACCTTGAATATAAACCCTCATATTACAAATATATACATACCATCATGTTCTACATGAGAAAAAATACACATAATGGACTACTCATTTGTCTCAATCTAACACTCAGGTATAAAAATACAAAGAGCACTAAAAACTACCTAATACATGACATGTCCATGTAGGGTGTGTGTGGATTTTTGGTAAATAGATCACGTGTTGTGAGCAAGGTCAATTTCATGTAACAAAGTACATGACATGTCCTCATTGTGCATGGCATGTAGTACTAATCAGGCTAGAAAATGTGTATTTATGTGTACACACTGAGGGAACTCTCCAAGTGTATAGTACACGGTGTCTATAAAATACACGGTGTGTGGGGTCCTATGCAGAAACGGGTTGAGTGCAACTTTTGTACATCAATCCACCTTTCCCAAGATACATTTCATGTGTAAAGGTACACATGACATGTGGGTCTTTACTGTTAACTTAGTGTGTATGTGGAGTGAATGCCTAGAAACTAGGTCTATGATACACGGCATGTGACCTAAAGTCACACAGTGTATAATACATAATTCTCCATGGAACCCTAGTCATTGCACTATCTGATATACATGATGAGATTCTCAGGGTTACATGTTGTGTAGAATTTTTTTTACATGTCATGCGGCATTAATGATGACACATATTTCACAGCTAAAAATATACATGGTGTGTGACCAGAGACTGCATGTTTTGTATTCAAAAAAATCCCAGAACAAAAAAAATTATTTCACATTGTGAGCACCATTATCGTCTCAGCCTCCGATCACACCTCCCATGTTGACCAAGTTTGTTTCCCCTAGAACCTCTATTTCAACTGGTTAAAGTTTATCTATAATTTTTCATTGCTGCCATTAATCATTACTATCACCATCCATTGAACCCACACTCAATAAAATGTGAATTTATCCATCAATCATCTTCTGTTATTGTGTCTCATAATCATGAATGAACTATGATGCGAAGAATTGAGAGGAAGGGAAACAAGGAACGGTGGTCGATGGGAACCTCGACCACTCAAGGTGATATTCACCTTCACATTCATCGATAGATACAAGAAGACATAAATTTAAAAAAAAAAGATTATTTATAGCGTCTTCCTTTGTCATTCATCTTCGTTCATAATTGTTCATCACTGTTTATCACACAATGATCACAATACTTCGAGGACATTAATAATAATAATATAGATTTTATTATCATTAATCAACATAAATAACTCATGTTTAATCTATCAACAATAAAATAAATTTTTCTATTCGAAATAATGACAATATAATTAGATATGAATAATCAATAATTTTAAAAGAAAGAAAATATTAATTTATCTTTTAGGTTAATTCCATTCTCTAATTACATGATCATCAAAGGAAAGATCCATTAGAAAAAATAATAATAATATAAATAAATTATTATTATTATTATTCATCAATTTAACCCTCTAAATAATCAAACTTTACTCATGGGTTTATCACTTTTTGAAATGCACAAATAACTTCTCATTAATCATAATAGTTAGTGTAATCAAATTTCCCATGTGATATCCATAAAATAATCAAGTTCCATGTTAATGTGAATTTTTTGTGTGGAAATCCTCTTTTTATTAACATGATTGAATAATTAGTGATTATCCAATTTATTATTGAATTTTAATATCTTATTAACATCAAGAAGAAATCTAGAAGGTTCAGTATTAGAGAAGTTGTTAGAACACACAAAGAATGAGTATAAAGAAATAAATTAAATTTCCTACCATGTGGCATTGACATCAAAGTTCTAACATTAGATCATTGTTGGCACACGGGATTCGATCATCATAGTTTCACATTTTTTCATTGCCACCTGATAATCGGCTCTCATTGAGAAAATAAATGAATGAATTCATTCAAGAGTTTTTCTTTACACTAAGAGAAAAGAGAGGAGAAAGGAATTTTCCTTTTTCAATGCCTGAGGAATGGGACTTTGGTGGTGAAATTATTCTCCCATCATTTTTTCATAATTCAACATTAATTACACATAATATCCCTTCGTAAAATCCTCTCATTAATTTACTCATCATGTACTAGTCAACCCTCTCAAAATATTCACTCCACCATTCCTGTAATAAGACACATCACCACCACGTGACCATTTCAACACCTCCTCACTAATAAAAATAATATTTTATTTTTATAAGTTATGTGTGGAATTAACCAGTATTTTAAATAAGGATCTAAAAATGATTGATTTGTGGATCATCACCCAAGAACATAATTCATACCTCTCCTAAGAAAAAAATTGTTTCATACACAACCGTGGTGTCAGAATTTTTATATCAACTCCATTTTAGGGGATATTGTTGTTTATGCTTATTAAATAAATATTTATTTATTTAATAAATATTAATTATCTTATGAAACTCAATTTTCTTATAAAATTACCATAATTTAACCCAATGTTAAACACCATGTTTTGTGATCAACTAAACAATTAGAAAAAAAATTCCAATGTCATTTACTTTGGTGAAATTTCTATTTTACCCTTTTTAGGGACCCGAAACTCCAAAACTCAAAAATGAGTTAAGCCTAACTTGTAAAAAACCTAGATCACTACATCTGCTCCACCTTTAAACCTTTTAATTCTAAAAAGTAAAACATCCTAAGTTGCTAACCGAGAAGCTTGAAAAACAACCTCGTGTGGAAAAAACGCATCCTTGCACATACTTAATATTCTTCTGGTGGTCTAGGATCTAAGAAAACTCGGGACACCACCACATAAGAGTGGAACATTCTCTATCAACATGCACACTTGAAACTTCCTTACCTGAGCTACCACTATATCACAAGGTCTATTGGCTCAAGATTGTTTTTGAAGCATTACTCTAGTAGAATCATAATCCTGTACTATGTGAGTCTCATTAAGCCTCCATATCCCAAACCTTTTTCTCACCTGAAGGTCATCCAACTATATGGGACTAAACAAAACTATAAACCACTGACATCCACCATAGAATGGTTTATTTCTAAGGATGCCTCCTGTGAGATCATTACACTCCCCACCTTTAAAAACGACCCAGATGACTGTCATATGGGGAAATCCATCTACATCAAACCCTTCTACAAAACACAACATGAAGATTCTGCATTAACTTCTGAAGAACTGCAAGGTAGCATATTCTTTAGGGTATACTTCAGCTTCTCAACATCTCTTAGACACATAGTGTATATTCCAATGTATCTCGCTTGAGGAATAAGGAAAAAATGTCCTTCCTAGAACAAATCTTCCCTCAAACATTAGTGGAAACCTCACTTTAGAACCTTGATCTCCAAACAATATTTCATTCTCCACCAAAAACAACATGGTTGTATTGTTGTCTCTCCTTCACAAAAGATTAAAATGAACACATCCAAAAATGGCACCAGTCTCCTCAACTATCTAGAAACACACATCTATTCATTGATCACCCATTCTGACACAATCTAAATTGAATGGTCATGACCGCTCAGATAACCCTACTCTATCAACTCCATCCCCTAGGATAACAGTTATCAAACTTTGAGTTCCCAAAATAACAACCCATAGGCAAACATCCTCCGAGTATTGGGAATTTCTACATGTTTGGAATGTCTAAAGACTCTGTTAAACATAATTCATTGAGGACCATGCTCTATTGTGGATGATCCACACTCAAAATGTCCATAAATACACCCAATATGTAACGACCTAATGTTTTATCAATTTAATTCCCTTCTTATAATTATTTATTATAGTATAATAACATAAGACTACATATAGAACACAATGAAAACTTTATAAATGAAGAATGAGTGAAATAAAAGGTATCTCTAGAAGTTGAGGAACATATACCGATGAAATAGTAACTTGACCTTTGGAATAGTAATGTGACCCTTATGAATAGTAAACCGGCCAATTGAATAGTAACATCACTAATGAAATTATAAATAAAATTTATACATCTTATAAGTGTAAATATGATATAATTATATCATAGTATAAGTATGTAAATATTTTAAAAATTATTAATTAAGTGTTGGTATTTTTGTAAGTCGTGTATATTTAATTAAAATTTTATGATTAATTTAATAAATTAAAAGAAAATTTATTTTCATAAAATGTATTCATAAAATAATATTTTGATATCTTTTGGTGATAAGATAATTTTATGAAACCTTAATTAATTTTTCAAAGTGTTAGAAATGCATTTTTTATTTTTTATTTTTTATTTTTCAAGTAAATTATTAATTTAATTAAAAATTAAATTTATCATATTTAGAAAATTATTTTCATAAAATGGAGTTCATTTTTTGACTCTACATATTGAGAAATGTTTAGGGTGGATTTATGGGATTTTTCTGAAATACTTGAATTTTTTATGAATAGTAAAATACGGTAATTTATGGTATATATACATTATAAGTTAAATAAATTATTCATTGAGTCATGGATGATGTAAGAACTAATGGTTATAACTCACATTCACTTATTACTATTTTTTCACAAAAATCAACATTATTTCTTATCTTGAGAAAAATAATAAACTAATGAATTAAATATTGAGAGAACTCCCCTCTCCTCCACTATAAAAACCACCCATCACCAACTCTTCTCCTCACACCTCTAAAGCCTTGTGTCTTATCCAAATTCTGCTCAAATCTATCCCTAAGACTCTATCCCATGTCCATGACCTTTTGGTCTTAACAAAAGACCAACAACCAATCCCTTAAGGAGGCTCTCAAGAGGAAGGAATCAAGAGGTAAAACCCTATTTTGTTTTCTTTCAATTTCTTTTCAAGTTCCTTTTTATTCTTTTCTATCCTCACTTATCCTCATCAAAATGGTGTGATAACTCTATTACCTTACATGTACTGTAATTTTTTTATGATAATGGATTAATTCATCATCATCTTCTCTTTCCCCTCCTTTTATACTAGAAATGGAAATGTCATCTGAGATGTGTTAATTTATCACATTCAATGACGAAGGGTTTTCAATTTTTATTACCATATTCAATTCTGGTCATGAAACCATTTTTATGGTTGAACCATATTATTATGTATGTAATATATCCTATTTAATGTTCTGGAATCATTTTATACAAATGGTATTAATTTATAAAACAAAACGAGTTTGTTGTGAGCAAAAACTATCAATTAACCCAAACAGTTATCATTAAAGTTTTATATAATGATTCATCCTCACACAAAATAACCAAATGAATTTCATAACCATGTAATCTTATGTATGTTCAATAATAACATATAAATTCAATTCTGTACAACCATTCTCATCTTACATGTTTATTTGTACATGTATATAAGTAAACTGATCATGAAAACCAAGGAAACAAATGCTCCCAAACAATGAAATTAAACCTATTAACCCATAAAAAAGGTCATGAATGAACTTAATAAGGCTATAATAAATCAATTTCATGTATAATAGGTTCTTTAATTATTAATTAATTAATATAATTTTATTATCTAGGATATTAAGATCAAGTGAAGAACACCTTCAAACTTAAGGTAATGGATTCTACCTGAACCTCCATTATTCCTTTAGGTTATTCTTACTCTCTCTTTACCCAAATTAAATTCCCATTTATTTTTATGTGCATATTATGAATAATTTGTATATGTTACTATTGATCCCTCTGGAAGATTGTTGATTTCTTGTCTATGATTGATGTTTTAATAATCACAAATCATCACATACCATTAATGCTTAATCTGGTTTGATTTCTCATAAACTTAATTACAATCTGTAAATGAATCTGTTATCATGTTTTTGTCTATGATTATTGAATTAAAAAGTATTTTGGAAGTCTTCTGGATTCAACAGACATCGGAAGCACCGATCCATTCAACAGACATCGGAAGCACCGATCCATTCAACAGACATCGGAAGCACCGATCCATTCAACAGACATCGGAAGCACTGATCCATTCAACATACATCGGAAGCACCGATCCAATATCAAAGGACAACGGTCACACCGATCCGATGCAAATGACTCTCCGATGCAAATGACTCACCGATGCAAATGACTCACCGATGCAGATGACTCACCGATGCAGATGACTCACCGATGCAAATGACTCACCGATGCAAATGACTCACCGATCAGATGACAGACTGATGCTGATCAAATTGACTCACCGATCAGATGATAGACTGATGCTGATCAAACTGACTCACCGATCAGATGACAGACTGATGCTGATCAAACTGACTCACCGATCAGATGACAGATTGATGCTGATCAAACTGACTCACCGATCAGATGACAGACTGATGCTGATCAAACTAACTCACCGATCAGATGACAGACTGATGCTGATCAAACTGACTCACCGATCAGATGACAGACTGATGCTGATCAAACTGACTCACCGATCAGATGACAGACTGATGCTGATCAAACTGACTCACTGATCAGATGACAGACCGATGCTGATCATCTGATTCACCGATGCTGATCTATCTGAGTCACCGATCATTACTCACTAATGCTGATGACCTACCGATCACTTGATTCTTCAATAGTCATAAACAACTGTTTGAATTTATTTATCTTTATCTTTATTTAATCTAACCAACGGTCATATTAGGTATATTTTAATGCTCTGACAATTAATTAATAAAGGTTGTCGGATGTCAGGAAACCGTACCTCGTACCTGCGGAAAGGAAACTTTTTCTGTCTTCCGAAGCACGACACATAAAGACAAGAAGTCTCTGCTGAAAAAAGAACGAGAATTTTTAGGTTGACAGTAGAACACAAGAAGAATATAGAGGAAAGAAAGAGGAGGAAGAACCAAGCAAGACAGAACCTCATACACAATCAAGCCTACTCAAGAAGAGTTCTGTGCATACAAAAGAACATTGAAGAACTTCATCGACTACATCTCACTGCCTTTGAACCTGAAGCATATGACACTCTTCTTCTCAAATAAAAACGAGAAGAGGACTCAGAATAAATTCTGACCAAATACAAAAGAGTCCAGAGCTACACTGAAATCACCAGAGCCATTTCTAAACTCTACATCTCTGCTCTGTGTTACATTTATTTTACATTTTGAGCAGTGTGTCTTATCTGCTGTATTAAACACACACACTGACTCCTGTACTTTCACTGGAGGATCTGTAAATCCTCAGCAAACCTTTTTACATTTCATTTCCCACTGTGGATAGTGGTAGAGGTCGTGTGAGACCTAGACAGCTCTAAGCTGTTGTTTGTTTTCCCACGCAGAACTGTGGTAGAGGTCTTGTGACCTGAACAGTGTGTTCACTGTTGTTAACCCCGATCCAGGGTGTGGATCATTTTTATATAAACTTGTGAGAGGACTAAGTCTCGGCTTGAGACTGAACCTCTTGGCTTATTCTATGTGTTTATAGCTACATACTATATCCATACTACATATTTATTTCATATTCCGCTGCTATTACTTTGAAGTATAATTTATTTTCATAGCTACTTTGATAGTTAAACTCGCAAGTGTTTATATTTATTATAAACCAGTAAGTTAGTTTCAAAAGTTAATTTAATCATAAGATTAAGTTAACTGAGAACTAATCAATCTTTGAGAAACTAATTGAACCTTTATAATCTGTATAAATTCACTACAGTTTAATCTGTTTTTGAAATAGGGGGATTTTAATAAGCATTGTTTTTAACAGAAAATTGTAATTGGAACTCAATTCACCCCCCCCCCCCTCTTGAGTATCCACTCCGACCAACATTTGGTATCAGAGGATTGGAAAATATTTTCTAAAGTACTCTGTTTTTCAACTGTGATTTTAGTTGTATTTTAAAGTTCTTAAAATTTCTGTTATTTCTAAATTTTTATCTCTTTAAAATTCTTTTTGTGACATCATGGATAATAGACTTGAGGGTGCTGCTACTAACCGGCCACCTTTCTTTAATGGAAACAACTATGCTCAGTGGAAGCTAAAAATGAGAATTCACTTAGAAAGTATGAGCTTTGATATTTGGACTGCCATTGAAGCTGAATACAAAATTCCCAGTACTGATAGATCTACTTGGGATGAACCTACAAAGACTGCTTACAATAATAATTTTAAAGCTATGAATGCCTTGTACTGTGCTCTATGAGATGAGGAATTTAATAGAATTTCTGCATGTAAAACTGCATATGAAATTTGGGATACCTTAGCTGTTTCTCATGAAGGAACAACTAATGTTAAGGAGATGAGACTGAATACCTATACTATTAAGTATGATAATTTTAAGATGAAGACTGATGAACCCATTTCTGATATGTATCTCAGGTTCAATGAGATAGTAAACACAATGAGCTCACTCGGAAAGATTGTTCCTGCAAAAGAACAAATCATGAGAATTTTGAGATGTCTACCTGAAAGATGGAGAGGAACCTCTGTCTCCATTAGAGAATCGTGTCATATTGGAGAACTGCCAGTCAAGGAACTAATTGGTAAGTTGATGATGTATGAAGAAGAACTCAAGGTAAACAAAGAAGAAGATGATGAACCTAAAAGGAAGCCTATTGCCTTCAAGACTACAACCTCAAAGAATAAGGATAAGGAAAAGCCTCAAGCTATCAATGAAAGTTCAAGCAGTGAGGAAAGTGAGAATGATTCTGACAGTGATGATGAGATGGCTCAAATAGTCAGGAGATTCAAAAAGTTTTATAGGAAAAAAGAAATTCTTTAGGAAACCAAATTACAAGGGAAAGTATGACCAACAAGGCAAATGGAAAAAGGATTGGAAGAAGGCTGACATAACTGATGAAGTTGTCTGCTATGAATGCAAGAGAAAAGGACATATCAAAGCAGACTGTCCAAAGTTAAAATTCAAAAAGAAATATGATTACAAAGACAAGAATTACAAGAAATCCATGAAGGCTACCTAGAGTGCTTCAGAAGACATCACTAGTGAAGCCGAATCTTCAGACTCTGAAAGGAATCGAGCCAACATGTGTTTCATGACAAACACTTCTGAGGTAACATCAGAAACTCCTGCTTCAAATTCATATTATTTTGGAGATGATTCTGATTCAGAAAACATGTCTAAATCTGAACTGTTTGAATATTGTGATATGCTTGAAGAAACCTGTAATGAGCTTAAAGATAAATATAAAGGTTTAAAGAAACAGTATGCTTTAAGTGTTAAGCATCAATCTGATCTGGATATCGAAGTAGAAAAGAATGCTCAGTTGCTTAAAGAGAATACTGAACTAAAATTGTCTAATGAGCAACTCAGAAAAGACTTAGAAAAGTTCACAAATGGCAAGAATACTCTAACACAAATTCTAGGAAAGCAAGTTGCACCTAGATATACTACTGGTATAGGATACCAACCTGGACAAAGAAAAGTTGCCAAAACTAGATTCATTCCTAAATCTAGACAGAAGATAGTTAATTCTGGAAGTTCATATGCCTCAACCAGTTATATTCATAGTTATGGATCTAATAAGGTTTATCTTTCAAAGAATGTTAATTCTACAAATTATATGAGACCCATTAGACAAATATGGGTACCTAAAGTATCATTGGCTAACATGTCTGGACCCAAGAAGATCTGGGTACCAAAATCATCTTCCATCTAAATCTGTGTTGTAGGAGACCTGTTTGAAGAGCTGTCACAAGAAGATATGGTACCTAGAAAGTGGATGTTCAAGACATATGTCAGGAGACGTTTCATGTTTCAAGAGCTTAGTAAAAGTTGATGGAGGTTTTGTCACTTTTGGTGATAATTCAAAAGGAAAAATCATCGGCTTAGGCCATATTGGTAACACTGATTCAATATTAGTTTATGAAGTTTTATTTGTCGATGGACTTAAATATAACCTGTTAAGCATTTCTCAGTTGTGTGATGATGGTTTTTATGTGAAATTTAAAAATGATTCTTGCAATTTTTTTAACTCAAAAAATGTTTTAGTATTTTCTGCTTTAAGAAATGAAAATGTTTATGCTGCTAATTTAGATTCTTTAGCTAAGCAGAATATTCCTTGTTTAAATGCTTTTCATAAAGAGTCTTGGCTTTGGCACAGAAGATTAGGACACTGCAATGTACACTCACTTAGAAAACTTTCTAGGAAGAACTTAATTAGAGACCCACCCAAACTTGAATTTCCAGCAGACAAAGTTTGTAATCCTTGTCAAAAAGGAAAGCAACATAAAGTTTCTTTTAAATCAAAGAAAGAAGTGTCAACTTCTCAACCTCTCAAGTTGGTTCACATGGATTTATTTGGACCTTCAAGAGTTTCTAGTTTGAATGGGAAGCACTATGTCTATGTTCTTGTAGATGACTTTTCTAGATATACTTGGGTATATTTTCTAGCTCACAAAAGTGAAGCTTGTTCTTACTTTGTTAAATACTCCAAGTCTGTAGAAAATCTTAGTGGACTCAAGATTAAGACCCTGAGAAGTGATCATGGTCGTGAGTTTGAAAATCATGAGTTTGATTCTTACTGCTCACACAATGGCTATAGTCACAATTTCTCTGCCCCTAGGACACCCCAACAAAATGGTGTAGTAGAGAGAAGGAATAGAACCCTGCAAGAAATAGCTAGAACTATGCTCAATGAATATGATCTGCCTATTTACTTTTGGGTTGAAGCTGTAAATACAGCTTGTTATGTCATTAATAGAGTCTTGATCAGACCAGTTCTTAAGAGGACCCCTTATGAGTTGTGGAACCATAGGAAACCTAAGGTTAACTACTTCAAAGTTTTTGGCTGCAACGTCTTCATTCTCAATACTAAAGACAATCTTGACAAATTTGCATCCAAGAGTGATGAAGGAATTTTCCTAGGTTACTCTATCTCTAGTAAAGCCTATAGAGTTTTCAATAAAAGAACCAAATGTGTGGAAGAATCTGTTCACATCAAATTTGATGAAACTGATCCACATGAACCTAAAATCTCTCTTGAAGATGATCTCTCTGGTTTGAATCTAAATGATAAAGACAATGGACCTATAATTAAAACATCCAGCTCTAGAAATTCTCCAGAACCTACTTCTGTTGAACCTCAATTTGTAGATGAATCTGAAATCTCTAGCCCTATCTTTTCAAGACCATCTAGGACTCTAAAGAACCATCCTTTAGATGCTGTTGTAGAAAATCTAGATAGAGGAACACAGACTAGAGCTTCTCTAAGAAATCAGGTTGAACATCAAGCCTTTCTTTCACAGTTAGAACCTAAAAATATCAGTGATGCTATCAATGATGAATTTTGGGTAATAGCTATGCAAGAAGAACTAAATCAATTTGAAAGAAACAAAGTCTGGAAATTAGTAGAAAGACCCAAGGACACCTTGACAATAGGCACAAAATGGGTTTTTAGAAACAAAGTTGATGAATCTGGAAACATCATTAGAAATAAAGCTAGGCTAGTTGCACAAGGTTACAATCAAGAAGAAGGAATTGACTATGAGGAAACCTTTGCACCTGTAGCTAGATTAGAGGCTATCAGGATCTTACTTGCCTATGCATCACATCTGAATTTCAAGTTATATCAAATGGATGTCAAAAGTGCTTTTCTAAATGGTTTTATTGTTGAAGATGTTTTTGTAGAACAACCACCAGGTTTTTTAAATCCCCATTTTCCAAATCATGTTTTTAAACTTTCTAAAGCTTTATATGGTTTAAAACAAGCTCCAAGAGCTTGGTATGAAAGGCTTTCAAACTTTCTTATCTCAAAAGTATTTACAAAAGGAGTAGTTGATCCCACTCTTTTTATAAAAAGGATTTCAAAAGATGTATTAATAGTACAAATCTATGTTGATGATATTATTTTTGGATCTTCTAAAAATTCTTTATGTACTGATTTTTCAAAGGTTATGCAAAATGAATTTGAAATGAGCTTAATGGGAGAGCTTAAGTATTTTCTTGGTTTTCAAATTTTTCAAACTAAAGATGGAATTATTTTAAATCAAAGTAAATATACAAAGGATCTTTTAAAACGTTTTATATTGGATAGTATTAAGGAAAGTGATACACCTATGAGTACTACCTGTAAATTGGATACAGATGAAGCTGGGAAACCAGTGGATCAAACCAATTACAGAGGTATGATTGGGAGCTTACTTTATCTTACTGCTAGTCGACCCGACATTATGTTCAGTGTATGTATGTATGCTAGATTTCAAGCTAATCCTAAAGAATCACACTTACTGGCTGTTAAAAGGATTTTTAAATATCTTAAGTATACTGTAAATTTAGGTTTGTTTTATCCAAAAGGACAATCATTTAACCTAACTAGCTATTCAGATGCTGACTTTGCTGGATGTAAGTTAGATAGGAATAGCACATCTGGAACATGTCATTTGCTTGGAAACTCCCTAGTATCATGGTGTAGTAAGAAACAGAACTCTGTTGCATTTTCTACTGCCGAGGCAGAATACATAGCTGTTGGTAGTTGCTGTGCACAAATTCTGTGGATGAAACACACCTTATTGGATTATGGATTTGATCTTAAACATGTTTCAATTAACTGTGACAATACTAGTGCAATCAATATATCTAAGAACCCTGTGTCTCACTCTAGAACTAAGCACATTGATGTCAGACATCACTTTTTAAGAGATCATTATCAAAAAGGTGATATTTCTTTAAAATTTATTAGTTTTGAACATCAATTAGCTGATATCTTCACAAATCCTTTATGCTCTGAAAGAATGAAATTTATTAAACAAGAGTTGTGTATGATTGATCTGTGAAACCGATCTGTGAAACCGATCTGTGAAACCGATCTGTGAAACTGATCTGTGAAACTGATCTGTGAAACTGATCTGTGAAACCGATCTGTGAAACCGGTCTGTGAAACTGATCTGTGAAACTGATCTGTGAAACCGATCTGTGAAACCGATCTGTGACACCGATCTGTGAGACCGATCTGTGAGACCGATCTGTGAGACCGATCTGTGAGACTGATCTGTGAGACTGATCTGTGAGACTGATCTGTGAGACCGATCTGTGAGACCGATCTGTGACACCGATCTGTGAAACCGATCTGTGAAACCGATCTGTGAAACCGATCTGTGAAACCGATCTGTGAAACCGATCTGTGAAACCGATCTGTGAAACCGATCTGTGAAACGGATCTGTGAAACTGATCTGTGAAACCGATCTGTCATACCGATCTATTTTTTTCTTTCTTTTTTTTATATATATTGTAATTAATGAGTAAATTTCTTTTATACTTTTTATGGGAACCCTAAATGATAAAATAAATGATACGCGGCTATTTATCTTCCCTAAACCTTTGACCTTTCATTTCCCGTCGAACCTTTCAACTTCTCTTCCCCTCTACTTCGAACCTTCGAACTCCTGCCTTCCCAAAATCTTCGAATGACTAAGCAAAAGAGACCGAGCAAAGGACCGGATAGCCCTGTACCTTCAAAGCGTGCTCGAGGCGAGTCGAGTAGTACCTCTCAATGATCAGTAAATCCGAACCTGGAAACTCGGATTGTTGCTGTAGAAAGAGAAGTCAGCTCTGCATGGCTCTTGTCAAGTAAGTCACTGTTGCTACAAGTTCTTGAATCACAAGGATGGATAGACTGGTTTTCAGACAACTCTCGAATAGACTACCCGAAGCTGGTACATGAGTTCTACATGAATCTGAAAATCACTCTAGATGGTGTGGAAGCTGTCAGGATGTCGTCTGTGGTAAAAGGAAAGAAAATTTCCTTCTCATCTAAGCAGTGGGCTGAGTGCTTGAATGTACCTCATGAAGGTCGGTATAAGGATTATGCTGGGAATATTCCTCCAACATCTGATTACTTCTCTTATGAATTAGCTCTAGAGCTTCTGACCGGAAACAGAGAGTCACAGAGAATCACAGCTTCAGAATTAGATGGTGAATGCAGACTTCTTTTCAAGTTTATCCAGCACCAACTTTGCCCTAGGAGAGGAGATTTTGCTGCTGTAAAGTACCAGGATGTTTTCCTGTTGTTTCTTCTGAAAACTCATGAGAAGATAAATTTGTATAGATATGTGATGGTGCACATAGCTGGAATGGTAAAACCGTCCAAGAAAGCCACTGCCTTATTCTATTCAAAAATGATATCTACCATGCTCAAGAATCTTGAATGTGTTGATGAAGATGATGAAGCTGAGGAAACAGATCATACCTTCTGTCTCAACAAAGAGATCTGCAGGAGGATGAAAATCAATTGGAATCCATGGAAGAAGTGCTGGGTTGCAGATGAAGATAAATTGTATGAAGCCTACAATCCCATTGATCATGGAAAGAGGCCAAAGGGTTTAAGAGACCCTGGCTTGAAACCAAATGAGGAACCAGTTTATTCGGATGATGATGAGAAAGAAGAAGGAAAGGATGAGGCCACCGAAGCCCAAGAGCAAGAAGAAGCTGCAACTGAGGAAGGAAGTATATCATCTCCTGATGATAGGAGTGATCCTGACACTGCTAGTCCCAAAAGAAGAATAGAATTTGGACCTGCTAGTCCACCCTTAGCCCTACCAGAATCAGAACCTATTCTTGGTGATGAAGAAGATTCTGATACTGAAGAATATCACAGTGAAGCTTCTGAGAAAAGTGATGATGGACATGATGATGATGCTGAGGCTGTTTTTGATGGTGATAACAGACCAATGGATGGTCTTTTTGAAGATCAAATAGAACCACCTCAGTTATTACAAGAAATACATATCAGTGGCAAGGTTGATTCACCAAAAATCAGTGGAACAGCAAGCTATGAGAAACCAAATTACACCCTGTGTGCTGCTGTTTGGGATGACTACCCTGGTTATGCTGTGTTGGGCTTAGAATATTCTGAAGAAGAAGAAGCAATGCCAGGATCTGCTGCAGCTGTGAAGAGGAACCTCCCAAGAGAGGAAAGGTCTGTTCCTGCTGTTGATCCTACAAATGTTAATTTACCAGGTTCTGGAATCTCTCAAGCTGATCTTGATAATTTTAAGATTGAATTGCTAACTGCTGTGAGAGACATAGTTAGAGAAGAAGTTTCTAATGCTCTTACTCAAGTGTCTCTACAAGTTTCTGAAAATTCATTGGAAGCCTTCTCACAAAGAGTATCTAATGTTGTGAAGCCAGACCTGGCCAATACTGGTGAACTTATTGGCAGGCACATAGCCTTTTTGAATCAAACTATGAAGGATCTTCACACCGGCTTGGTATCTCTATCAAGTGAATTCCGATCAACCATCTCTGGTATGATGGAAGTTTTGAGAAATTTGATTGAACATCTCAACAAGTCTGACCTGAGGAAGTTGAAAGCTGAGTTAACTCACATAGTTGGCCAAGCCAGTACAGGCAAGGTAACCAAGATCACTACCCGTGAGCTAGACGCTCTAAGAGAAGTTGTGCATAATGAGTTAGATGCTGTTAGAAAAATTCTTGATTTAGAATCCTTGAGGAAGATGAAAGAGCTCTGTGATAATAGTCATAAGATGGCATTGGTGTTTTCAGCAGATGCTAAGAAAGCTCTGCAAGAGATCAAAGAGAAAGTTGATAATTACTTTTCCAAGATTTATACAAAACATGAGATGGCTGCAAACTTCAAGGTGTTGGCAGCGAATCTGAAATTACCTCCAGTCACTCAGGCCTTCAAAACTCAGGTTCATCAGTTGCAAGACTTTACCCCTTCCTTGGCATAGTTCATGGAGAATAAAGATGATTTTGAAAAAGCTATGAAGTATGGGGCAGAAGTCATTCAAGACTTCATTCATCTTTTGAAGCCCTATTTGACTGCACAGGCCACTGCAATAGTAGTTCCTACTTCTGAACCTCTCAGTGACTCTGATGTAGCTCCAAATCAGCTATCTGTTGCTCAAGCTCTATCTCAGTTAAGACCAGTACCTCAGCAAGCTTCTTAACCAGCTCCTGTTTCTCAACAACACCTCTCTGTGGCACCTGCTCCTACACCTGCCCGAATTGTCCTACCTCCACTTCAGATTCTCCAAGACCATCCTGCATCCAAGCCTTCAAACTTACCCACTATTGATCCCAAAGACAAAGGCAAAGCCCCTTTGTATCCCACCAAATAGTTGTGTCTTGTTTTTGATAGGGTGAACAATGTGATGCTTGTCATATTCTGTACTTTCTCAATTTGTTCTCTATCCTCTATGCTGACTGCTTTTACTTTCACTTTCACTACTATGGTTTCCCTCCTTTTTGATTATCCCAAAGGGGGAGAAGAAAAAGAATGATTTATCAAGAAAAAGAATGATATATGGGAGAAGAAAAAGAATGATTTATCAAGAAAAAGAATGATATATGGGAGAAGAAAAAGAACGATTTATCAAGAATGATATATGGGAGAGATATATGAGCGATGTATATATCTCAGGGGGAGAAATCTGTATAATATATATGGGAAATTTACATTAAGGGGGAAATTTATATATCTCTTTATATTTATTTTCTTTATGGTTTAATTCTCATTATGTTTTTATTAATGATATATCATATTATTTTTATTTTATCATAAAGATTTTTGATTATCAAAAAGGGGGAGATTGTTGAGCCCTCTGGAAGATTGTTGATTTCTTGTCTATGATTGATGTTTTAATAATCACAAATCATCACATACCATTAATGCTTAATCTGGTTTGATTTCTCATAAACTTAATTACAATCTGTAAATGAATCTGTTATCATGTTTTTGTCTATGCTTATTGACTTACAAAGTATTTTGGAAGTCTTCTGGATTCAACAGACATCGGAAGCACCGATCCATTCAACAGACATCGGAAGCACCAATCCATTCAACAGACATCGGAAGCACCGATCCATTCAACAGACATCGGAAGCACCGATCCATTCAACATACATCGGAAGCACCGATCCAATATCAAAGGACAACGGTCGCACCGATCCGATACAAATGACTCTCCGATGCAAATGACTCACCGATGCAAATGACTCACCGATGCAGATGACTCACCGATGCAGATGACTCACCGATGCAAATGAATCACCGATGCAAATGACTCACCGATCAGATGACAGACTGATGCTGATCAAACTGACTCACCGATCAGATGACAGACTGATGCTGATCAAACTGACTCACCGATCAGATGACAGACTGATGCTGATCAAACTGACTCACCGATCAGATGACAGACTGATGGTGATCAAACTGACTCACCGATCAGATGACAGACTGATGCTGATCAAACTGACTCACCGATCAGATGACAGACTGATGCTGATCAAACAGACTCACCGATCAGATGACAGACTGATGCTGATCAAACTGACTCACCGATCAGATGGCAGACTGATGCTGATCAAACTGACTCACCGATCAGATGACAGACTGATGCTGATCAAACTGACTCACCGATCAGATGACAGACCGATGTTGATCATCTGATTCACCGATGCTGATCTATCTGAGTCACCGATCATTACTCACTAATGCTGATGACCTACCGATCACTTGATTCTTTAATAGTCATAAACAACTGTTTGAATTTCTTTATCTTTATCTTTATTTAATCTAACCAACGGTCATATTAGGTATATTTTAATGCTCTGACAATTAATTAATAAAGGTTGTCGGATGTCAGGAAACCGTACCTCGTACCTGCGGAAAGGAAACTTTTTCTGTCTTCCGAAGCACGAGACATAAAGACAAGAAGACTCTGCTGAAAAAAGAACGAGAGTTTTTCGGTTGATAGTAGAACACAAGAAGAATATAGAGGAAAGAAAGAGGAGGAAGAACCAAGCAAGACAGAACCTCATACACAATCAAGCCTACTCAAGAAGAGTTCTGTGCATACAAAAGAACATTGAAGAACTTCATCGACTACATCTCACTGCCTTTGAACCTGAAGCATACGACACTCTTCTTCTCAAATAAAAAAGAGAAGAGGACTCAGAATAAATTCTGACCAAATACAAAAGAGTCCATAGTTACACTGAAATCACCAGAGCCATTTCTAAACTCTACATCTCTGCTCTGTGTTACATTTGTTTTACATTTTGAGCAGTGTGTCTTATCTGCTGTATTAAACACACACACTGACTCCTGTACTTTCACGGGAGGATCTGTAAATCCTCAGCAAACCTTTTTACATTTCATTTCCCACTATGGATAGTGGTAGAGGTCGTGTGAGACCTGGACAGCTCTAAGCGGTTGTTTGTTTTCCCACGCAGAACTGTGGTAGAGGTCTTGTGACCTGAACAGTGTGTTCACTGTTGTTAACCCGATCCAGGGTGTGGATCATTTTTATATAAACTTGTGAGAGGACTAAGTCTCGGCTTGATACTGAACCTCTTGGATTATTCTCTATGTTTATAGCTACATACTATATCCATACTACATATTTATTTCATATTCCGCTGCTATTACTTTGAAGTATAATTTATTTTCAAAGCTACTTTGATAGTTAAACTCGCAAGTGTTTATATTTATTATAAACTAGTAAGTTAGTTTCAAAATTTAATTTAATCATAAGATTAAGTTAACTGAGAACTAATCAATCTTTGAGAAACTAATTGAACCTTTATAATCTGTATAAATTCACTACAGTTTAATCTGTTTTTGAAATAGGGGGATTTTAATAAGCATTGTTTTTAACAGAAAATTGTAATTGGAACTCAATTCACCCCCCGTCTTGAGTATCCACTCCGACCAGCAGTTACAAAATCATATATCAAGGTCCAATCATACTTCTCTCTCAGGTATATACGTGTTTTTAAAAAGGTTCTCTTGTCAATTCTTCCCGATAAGCAAGCTTGATTTAAGGAAACATCCTGAATTCTTGCCCAATTTCAAGTGAACCCTATCATTTGTTTTAATCCACCATTGTTTTTATAAAATCAGTATTTTTATAATGAAAACATTCTCGGTTCACTTCTGGTTTATATAAAATATTATGCCCTTTCCTATTTTAAATGCTCTTCAGTATTTTCCTTAAAACAGCACTGAAATTTTTTAATGCTAAAATTTCTTAAATACTCTTTTTATACATTATCACTTCTATTTTAAATCTCTTACCATGATATATTCCTATGAATGTCCATGTATGTTTTAATTCCTTTCTTTCATAGACACTTTTATTATACGCCCATTTATTATGCTTTATGACATGATTATGATACTCATTTCTTTTCATGGGTACCCTTATGTTTATGTATGATTGATTCTTTATGATTATTTATGTGGAAAGAATATTCATGAATATTTTAAGATGGGTGCACCTAGATATCACTCCAATTCATTGGTTAAATTTTAGTCTCATGAGAAGTTATGTGCAATGGTCTTGGCGGTTAGCCTTGACTCGTGCTCCATGTGCAACGGTCTTGGATGTTAGCCTTAACTCGTGCTCCTTTATGTCCAACAAGCCTTGAATTGTGCTAAATTCATGTTTTATGTTGCTTCCACATTACTATTATTCCATTTTTATATGATCCCATGTTTTATATGTTATGATTCCATATGTTCTATCATGTTCCATGCCTTTTTATATCATTATGTCATGCCTTCTAACCCATGTACTAAGATTTATTCTTATGATTATTCCCTTATATAGATTTCTAGATCACCACTTTGTTCATGTTATCCCCAAGTTATCCTATAAAGATTTTTGAGCACAATGGAAGTTAGGATATCAATGTGGAGATTAAATAAAATTTTCTTTTATGATGTTTAATTATGTACCTAGTCTTCCAAGACACTAGACTTTATAATCCTTGGCTTCTAATTTGATGTTTATTTATGACTAAAATAATGTAATGATATGTGTAAAAGTTTGGGGTCACTATAGTTGGTATCAGATGATGGTCTAGTTATTTTTGGAGATTAGGAATAGAGCACTTTAGTGAGAACCTTAGGTGTAAGTCTAAATCTAAGAAAACATTCCTAAATTTTGGTAAGTATAGAGTAAGTGGTTTATCAAGAAAATACATCCATGTCTGGAAATTATAAGTGGATGTGGTTCTAGAATAGATGTACCTAGGAGTAACAACTCTGACAAGGTGTTTTGAGCTTGTCTCGGGGTAACCTGGTATACGATAATGGGTCTTACTACACACCTAGTTTGACACTCCTAGGGGATATGATTTGGTAAATTCATAAGATCATTACAAACTATTATTAAGGGAAAAAAAGATCCCATAAGAATATAAGTTAAGAAACAGATCAAGTATAACCTAGATTTAAACCTAGGGAATCACAAGTTAGGATATACTTTTAATTTAAAAATTTATCCTTTTATGTTGAAAGTTTCCTTTTATGCTTATTATCTAAGTCTTCAAGCCCCATAATTGCACTTTATTTTCTTAATTAATGGAGGGAAATAGAAAAACATATTCCAACAATCAATGTGATAGGGAATGTGAAGATTTCCCTAATGACGTGTTAAATATGATGGGAACAGGTGATCAAAACTTCATAAAAGAACTTTCTCAGCTGGCTCAAGTTATGAATAATAACTTGAATCATGTGGAAGGTTATCCTCCTCCAAGGAAATATAAAGTTGTCATCGAATCCTTCATACGGAAAGGGCCTCCTATGTTTAGTGGATCTTTTGATCCCCTCCTCATGGAATAGTGGATTAACTCCATTGAAAAGATATTCTATGTCTTCCAATGATCAGAAGAAGAGAAAGTCATGTTGGTGGTCTATTTTTTGATGGGGAAGATGATCTGTGGTGGAAATTGATCAAGAATATGAAGTCTCGGTAGGAAATTGATTCCATGGATTGGGAGGAATTCAAGAAAATATTTTTCAATAAATATTTTCCCCGAACCCTCCATCTCAAGATGGAAAGATAGTTCCTAGAACTTAAGTAGAAAGAAGATAATTCTATCAGGTCATATGAAGAAAACTTCACAAGGCTTGTAATATACACCTCTGGATTTTTCATGAACACCGAAATCATGGTGGGTCGCTTCTTTAGTGGACTAAATCTAAGCCTATGAAAATTTTTGGAGATTCGTGACTTCGATAGTTATGAGAAGACTGTCTGTTGTGTCCTAAAGGTTGAAATGGAGATTGGAGACTCTCAATGGTTATGTGGTCCAAGTGGAAAAAATAGGAAAATGGAGTCTAATAGGGGTGGTTCATAAAATAAATATCATGAATGAATGAAGATCAAACATCCCACGTGTTAAAATGGTGGGAAGAATCATCCTAGGAACTATCTAAAGAGAACTAGGATTTTCTTTAAATGTGGAAGAATGGGACATCTGACTAAAAACTGTTGGAGGGATATGAAGAATTTCACTAACATAGAAGAAGAAAGGAATGTTCAGATCAACACTCAGCCTATAGTGCAGTGTTACAACTTCAAGGAACATGGTCATTATGAAAAAAAAATCCTAAGACAAGGGTTGTCGGAGGCAATCAAAAATAACCTCCAAGGCAACATGGAAGGGCTTATACTGTCACTATTGTTAAGGTGGAGCTGGAAAACAATGTGGTGATAGGTACGCTGGTTATTCATTCAAGAATAGCAAACGTACTATTTGATTCTAGTTCTATTCATTATTTCATATCTTTCAAGTTTTGTAGAACTATTCAAACACCACCTCAAAATTTGGAGGTTGAGTTATCTGTGAGAACATATAATGGAGAAATTATTGCATCCAAAGAATATAACTCCTCCCTGGTTAATGTTTTTGGACTGAACCTTCTATAAAATCTCTCCATACTTCCTTTGGTAGAGTTTTATGCTATATTGAGCATGGATTGGATATCTCTATACAAATCCAACATCGACTGTCAGGAAAGGGATATCACTCTTTACATCCCAAAGCATCCTCCAATTTTGTATAAGTGTAAGGAGGAAGATGAATCTTCTTTAGAATCATTGTATCAAGTGTGGATATTATGTCCTTATACGTAAGAATATCTTGGTCAAATGATTGAGACAAAGGAGAGAATCATGCTCAAAGACATGCCCATCTTAAGGGATTACACTGATGTATTCCCTGAAGATTTGCTTGATCTTATGCCTAACTGAGAGGTTGAGTTCTCAATTGAACTTATTTTTGGATCCATACCTATATCAAAGACACCTTATATAATGGACACCATAGAGATAGAAGATCTGAAGAAGCAGTTACAAGATAATCTGGAGAAGGGTTTTATACACCCAAGTGATTCACCATGGGGTGCACCAGTCCTCTTCGTTAAGAAGAAGTATGGATCAATGCACCTATTCATTGATTATCATGAGCTCAATAAAATAACGATAAAGAACAAGTATCCCTTACCATAGATAGATGACTTGTTCAATCAGATTAGTGGGGCCAGTTATTTCTCTAAGGTAGATCTTTGGTCGGGATACCACCAATTAAAGGTGAGGAAGGAAGATATTCACAAGACTATGTTTCAAATGAGGTATGGACACTATGAGTTCATAGTGATGCCCTTTGGGATCAATAATTATCTAGTAATATTCATGGATTTAATTAATAGAGTCTTTAGAGATTACCTTAACAAATTTGTGGTAGTCTTTATTAGTGATATTCTGATATACTCCAAGAGCAAGGAGGAACATGAGGAGCATTTGAATATTGTGTTGATGACTTTGTGAAGGGAGAAAATTTATGTAAAGTACAATAAATGTGAGTTCTGTATATAGGAGTTATCATTCTTGGGGCATGTTATCACTAAAAAAATAATATTTGCAGACCCTTCCAAGGTAAAGGTAATCGAAGAGTTGCTCAGGACAACTTATGTAATGGAGATCTTCAACTTTATGGGTATAGCCATGTATTATTTAAAATTTGTGAAGAAATTATCATGATTTTAAAATCCAATGACCAAGATAACACTGAAGGGATTGAAGTTTTTCTGGACTCAAGAATGTGATTAAAGCTTTAAGGATCTCAAAAAGAGGCTTATCATTGCGCTAGTACTTACACTCCTGATAAGTGAAGAACTCTTTTTGGTGTATAATGATGATTCAAAGAAGGGATTAGGATGTTTGATAATGAAAAATGATAAATTTATAGCCTACACCTCAAGGTAGTTGAAAATCCATGAGCAAAACTATCTCACGCATGATCTGGAGTTGGCAGTTGTGATCTTTGCATTGAAAATCTAGCAGTATTATCTTTATGGGGAGAAGAGTGAGATATATAATGATCACAAGAGTCTCAAATATATATTCACATATAAATAGATTAATATGCACCAGTGAAGATAGTTAGATATCATCAAGGATTATGACTAATTAATTCCCTACTATCCTGGTAAAGAAAACAAGGTAATGGATGCCCTAAGTAGAAAGGATCCTGTAACTTTATTAATGATGAGAATCGAGAATGATCTGATCTTTTTAGATTTTTAGAGGATGGAAATAGAAATAATTAAAGGAGAAACATCATCAATCATTTATCAAATGACTTCTCAACCATCCCTCATGAGTAAAATAAAGGATGCTCAAAGAAAAGATGTGGAAATTTTGAAAAGGGTGAAAGCTATTAGAAATGGGAAATCCTTTGAGTTCAAGATTGATGAGGAAGAAGTTGTAATATTTGGGTCACAATTATGTATACCATCTGATCCAAAGATAAATAATGAGCTTCTAAATGATGCACATAGCTCAACCTTCTCTATTCACCCAGGGAGAACAAAGATATATCAAGATCTCCGAGAGAACTTTTGGTGGGACAATATGAAGAAGAATATTTCTAAGTATACATCAAAGTGTCTGGTGTGTCAATAAGTGAAGGCTGAAAGAAAAAAGTATAAGGGGGTGATGCAACCACTACTCATACCAACATGGAAGTGGAAGAACATTACCATGGACTCTTTCACTGGACTTCCAAGGACAACCATAGGAAACAATGATATATGGGTCATTATGGATTGTCTTACAAATATAGATCACTTTATCACAATTCGATAGGACTTCTAATTGGATCAACTTGCACTGATATATTTCAAATAGGTGGTAAGGCCGCATGGAGTACCACTATCTATTGTATTTGATAGATATTTGAGATTCACCTTGAAGTTCTGGAAAAGTCTTCAACATGCTCTAAGCACTGAACTGAACTTCAGTATGGCCTATCATCCTCAAATTGATGGCCAATATGATCGAACTATCAGACACTAGAAGATATGTTGATAAAATGTTCTATATACTTAAAAGGAGGATGGTACCAACATATTCCATTGGTCAAATTCTCCTACAACAATAGTTTCCACTCCAACATCTAAATGGATCCATGTGAAGCCCTTTATGGGAAAAGGTGCAGAATACTGGCATGCTAGGATAAAGTTGGTGATCATAAGCTGTTAGGACTTGAAATGGTCGAAGAAATGGTGGAGAAGGTGAAAACCATTTAGCAATACATCAAGGCAGCTCAAATTCGACAGAAGATTTGTGAAGACAATTGTCAACGGGACCTTGATTTCAAAGTTGGAGACATGGTATCCCTCCACATATCTCTATGGAATAAGGTCATGAGATTTGGGAATAAAAGAAAGCTAAGTCCCATGTACATTAGCCCCTTTCGACTAGAACTTCCACCGACCATGTCTAAAGTACATTATATATCCCATGTATCCCTCTTAAGGAAGTATATACCAGATCCTTCACATGTACTATCTTCAAGTTCCTTTGTATTATTTTTTATCCTAACCTATCATCACCTATCCTCATCCAAATGTTTTGATAACTCCAGTATCGTAGATGTTCTAGAATTTTGTTATGCTAATGGAATAATTCATCATCATCTCTCTTTTCCCCTCCTTTTATACTAGAAATGGAAACACCGTCCGAGATGTGTTAATTTATCACATTCAAGGATGACGGGTTTTCAATTTCTATTACCATATTCAATTCTAGTCATGAAACCATTTTTATGGTTGAACCAGATTAATATGTATGTAATATATCATATGTAATGTTCTGGAATCATTTTTTACAAATGGTATTAATTTATAAAACAAAATGAGTTCATTGTGATCAAAAACCGCCAATTAACCCAAACGGTTACCATTAAAATTTTATATAATGATTCATTCTCACTCCAAATAACCAAATGAATTTCATAAATATGTAATATTATGGATGTTCACTAATAACATATAATGTCAATTCTGGAAAACCATTCTCATCTTACATGTTTATATATACATGTATATAAGTAAACTGGTCATGAAAACCAAAGAAACAAATGCTCCCAAACAATAAAATCTAACCTATTAACCCATCAAAAGGCCATGAATGAACTTAATAAGGTTATAATAAATAAATTTCATGTAGAAGAGGTTCTGTACTTATTAATTAATTAATCTAATTTTATTATCCATGACATTAATATCAAGTGAAGAACATCTTTGGACTTAAGGTAAGAGATTTTACCCAAACCTCCATTATTCTTTCGGGTTATTCTTACTCTCTTTTTACCTAAATGAAATTCCCATTTATTTTTATGTACATATTATGAATTATATTTATATGTTCCAAAATCATGTATCAAGATCCACTCATAATTCTCTCTTAGGGATATACATGCTTTTAAAAGGTTCCCTTCTCAATTCTTCTTGATAAGCAAGATCGATTTAAGGGAACTTCCTGAATTCTTACCCAATTTCAAGTGCACTCTGTCATCTATTTTAATCCACCATTTTTTTTATAAAATCAGTATTTTTATAATGAAACCCTTTTTGGTTCACTTATGGTTTTATATAAAATATTATGCCCTTTTCTATTTTAAATGCTCTTTAATATTTTCCTTAAAACCACACTAAAAGGTTTTAATGCTAAAATTTATTAAATAATATTTTTACATGTTATCACTTATATTTAACATCTCTTACCATGATATATTCCTATGAATGTCCATGTATGTTTTAATTCCTTTCTTTCATGGACACTTGTATGATACGCCCATTTATTATGCTTTATGGCATGATTGTGATGCCCATTTCTTTCCATTGGTACCCTTATGTTTATGTATGATTGATTATGTATGATTATTTATATAGAAATAATATTCATGAATATGTTATGATGGGTGCATCCAAATAGAACTCCAATGCATTTGGTAAAGTTTAGTCTCATGAGACATTATGTGCAACGGTCTTGGCGGTTAGCCTTGACTCGTGCTCCATGTGCAACAGTCTTGGTGGTTAGCCTTAAATCATGCTCCTCTATGTAAAACAAGCCTTGAATCGTGCTAAATTCATGTTTTATGTTGATTCCACATTACTATGATTTCATGTTTATATGATCCAATGTTTTATATGTTATGATCCCATATGTTCAATCATGTTCTATGACTTTTTATATCATTATGTCATGTCTTCTAACCCATCTGTTAAGATTTATCCTTATGATTATTCCTTTATTGGGCTTTCTAGCACATCCCTTTATTCATGTTATCCCCAGGTTATCCTATAAATATGTTTGAGCACAATGGAAGTTAGGATCTCAATGTGGAGATTAAATAAAATTTTCTTTTATGATGTTTAATTATGTACCTAGTCTTTTAAGACACTAGTATTTATGATCTTTGGCTTTTAATTTAATGTTTATTTATGCCTAAAATAATGTAAAGATATGTGTAAAAGTATGGGGTCATTTTACAACACAATCCCTAAAGTTATGTCTGTTATCTTCTTAAGTAAGCGGATGGTGTGCTCCCCACCATCCAGAATAATCATTCAGGTCTGACACCTGTGAACATATGGTCACATGGGACCCACTCCATCGATACCACCACTATAGGCCACTCTCACACACAAAAATGGTGTGATGATTCCACCATCAATAAAAGGTTATAAATGTCTCCTACTACCATTGAGAATCCCTTTCTTTGAGGCTAGCAGCACAAGTGCCTCCACCACCAACCTTTGCACCACTCTAATCACTCCAACCATCACAATCTCAATCTTTATGAAGGCTTGTCACTAATCCTTGGAGTATAAAATGGTACATATATATTGGTTACAAATGAGATTCAACTATGGTTCTCCCTCTAGAAATATTTAACGCACTCCTTCACAATCACAAGAAAATAATCATTTGGTGCATGATTGCACTGCGATTCACTATTTCATTTTCACCTTTATACCATTGTGCTAAATTAGTGTTGTATTGAAAATTATAAAAATAAAAAAAAAATCACTTCATATTTGATTCTATTATTTTGTATTTATTACTATTAAAAATATAAATGATACTTTTTTTGATAATCTCATTGAAGGTGGAGGTGATTTGGAGGGCCCATGATGATGTCCAAAAAAAATGGGTCAAACTGTGTAGGATTCATGCACACCAGTGAACTCAAGCACATATTTCTACTACATTGTACATCTAAATGGGATGAGATTTTGTGAGCAGGTCCAAAATTTAATGGGATGCATTTCATATGAAGTAAATGAAGCCTCATTCAGCCTCTACAATGCCCATCCGAACTGATCTGCCCAAAGAATCAAACCTGGACAATGTCAAAATATGTGTTCTGTATTTTATCAATATATCGAGATGTAGTTGTCCAAATGTTGCCAACCATTCAGTGGATATAGTAAAGAGGTGGGGATAAAACTTTTTAGTTTTCTCCAAATCAATATAAGACTTTCTAGTAGCCTAAAACAATGGGACAAGTGGTTTCTCAAAATCAGGATGCCTAAAACCACCTCCCATTTTGGCTATAAAAGAGCACCTTGGGCTCCCCATTTTGTAGTTTGGAAAAGAAGTGAAGTGCTGTCAATTTGGAGTTAAATAGGAGTCCTCTCCTCATCCTTGAAGTTTTGTAGGGCCCAATCATCATAGGGTGATCAAGAATTAAGAAGGAGTTCCGCCCAAGCTTCCTCCTCCATCTGATGTCGAGCTAAACGGTGGGCGTTTGTTGTGAGGGAACTACACACATGTCAAGGGAGTTCCAATGCATATATAAGATACTGGTTTGTAGTAATTTGTGTGTTAAAACATTTCTTTCCATGTATCTTACATACTTTCATATTTTAATGCTTGTTTTGATGTGTGCGAATGATATGCTCTTAATTTCTAACCGATCGGTGTGAGGTTTTGAGTGTGTAACTTATGTTGTTCCAATTGGGTAACAAAAGAATCCTTTTCTTACCCACTTTCTTAAGAGTTCAATCTTCTTTTTAAGCTCTTATTCCATTCATAAGTTCTGGACCTTGAAAATACGATTTTTATGTCAAGGTTTGGTTCTTCAAGCAATGAAATAAAGGCTTACGAATTAATCAGGATTCCAATTAATTTCAACCAAAAAATTAATCTAAACCTAAATTAATCTCCAAGAATGATGAACTTGAAAGTGTGTAGTGAACTCACAATGAACCCTTTTATCTCATATTTTTTCAAAATCCATTTGGTTTCTCAACTTTTAAACTTTCAATTAAGTAATTTAATCCTAAAACTATTTTCAAAACCACCCCCTATTTTAGTACTTCTTATTAGAAACGCACACTCTAAACCCACCAACTCTCCTTGAGAGACGACCTAGGGTCTACCCTAGACTAAAAATAAACTTTAGAAACATAATCAATTTGATGTGTCATGATAACGCGTCCAAATTTTGGTGTCGTTTCCAGGGAGCACTTTGGTTTTTAGTGCGTTTTTTTTATAAGTTTTTTGTAAAATTTGTGAATATTTATTTGTTGTATCTTATACCTTTACCTATATTTTTTTTTGTTCTGATTTATTTATTTTATAGGTTCTATACATAACGTGTTCTAATTCAGGAGACCTACCACCATTTGAACCCGAACCAGAGAGGATCTTACACCAGCAACATCGAGACACAGAAGAGAACCCTTTGAAGGAGGACACACAGGACAACAACACTCTTCTTGATCCTTCATCTTCTTCTTATGGAACCAACATAAAAACTGAAATAAACTTGTATAACATGGCTGAAAACAATAGAACACTAAAATAAATAACCTCATCTAATGTCTATATCCAACCCACATACATTCAATTACAAGGCAAGGAACCCAATTTTGAACTAAAATCTGGTTTAATTCATCTATTACCAAGATTCCATGGATTTCCTAGAGAAGATCCACATAATAATTTAAAAGAATTTCACATTGTTTAACATTAAAACCTTCTAATATGTATGAGGAACAGGTAAATCTTAGATCATTCCCCTTTTCTTTAAAATATACTGCAAAAGACTGACTTTATTATGTTAATTCCCCAATAAGAGGTTGGGCGGATATGAAACGACTTTTTCTTGAAAAATATTTCTCAGCCTCTTGAACTACAACAATAAGGAAAGAAATATGTGGTATAAGATAATCTTAAGGGGAAACACTTCATGAATATTGGGAAAGATTTAAAATATTATGTTCAAGTTTTCTACACCACTAAATAAGCGATCAACTTTTAATACAGTATTTTTATGAAGGTTTAATTATAATTGATCATAACATGATTGATGTTGTTATAGGTGGTGCACTAGTAGATAAAACCCTAATCATTGCAAGAACCCTGATTGAGAACATGGCACAAAACGCTCATCAATTCGATTCACAGTCAAGTGTACCCATTCGAGGTGTCCATGAGGTGCAAAGTACTAAATTTGAGAAGAAGGTGGACACAAAGTTTGAAGAGGTAAGTACCCTTCTTTGATGAATCACTCTTTCCCAAGGAAAATCCCAATCTCCTCCTCCCATCCATTGTGGTATATGCTCTTCTGATACCCACTACTCTAACCAATTTCCTCAATTGAGATAAACTTCTAAGAGTTATAAGGAAATCTTTCCAGGTCACCCCTATAGCCAACCCTTTAGGAAAGAACCTTACTATCCATCCAACACTAGGTGGAAAGAAAACCAATCTTATAGGCAAGGGGGTATTCAAACCAACCTCAACAACAATGGAACCAATAGGGTCAGAGTAGTCATCCACCACCACCACCCAGAAATCCTCAACCACCCCAAAGACCTTTCCAATAACCCCTCCAAAACCCGAGCCTAGACTAGAATATATAATGAAAAAAATGGCTTCCAACAATATCCAATTCCAAAAAACCACTCAGGCAGCCATACAAGACCTCAAAACCTAATTAGGCCAACTAGCTAACTCGGTGAGGGAAATTAAAAGTCATGGGTTGGGTAAACTACCATCTCAACCACTTGTAAACCCTATGTATAAGGGAAATGTCAGTGTCATCACCCTTAAGAGTGGAACAAAACTTAAAATCCAAATGAACCCTACATTAGAGTCATCCTCTCCTAAGGAAACCACTATCCCAACCACTGAAAGTGCTCCAAATGAGGTAAAACATTGTCCTGAGAGAATCCCTTCCAAATGAAAGAGTGTGTCTATTGATGATTCACCTAGCCCAACAATTTCTATTCCATTTCATCAAAGGGACACCCAACCTAAGAAACAAAAGGAAACTAAACTCGATAAGGAAATCTTGGAAAAATTCAAAAAAGTGTAGGTAAACATCCCCTTGATTGATGTTGTGAAAACAAATTCCAAGATATGAAAAGTTTTTAAAGGATATGTGTACACATCAAAGGAGACTTTGTGGTGATGAGAAGGTAAGCTTGGGGAGGAATGTCTTAGCATTGATAGAACCATCACTACCTACCAAATGCAATGATCTGGGAACCTTATCGATTCCATGAACCATAGGGGAATATTCATTTTCCAATGATATGTTTGATTTAGGTACTTCTATAAATGTGATACCTCACTCCATTTACTCTTCATTGTAGGTTGGAGAATTGAAGCCAACTGTGATAGTCATTCAGCTAGAAAATCAGAGTACAACACACCCTTCTGGTGTGTAAGAGGATGTTCTTGTGAGGGTTCAAAATTTAATTTTTTTCTACTGATTTTTATGTGCTTAAAATAGAAGACGATAAGATGAATGGACATGCCCCAATTATATTGGGGAGACCTTTCTTGAAAACATCCAAAACCATAATTAATGTTTATAACGGAACATTATCTATGGAGTTTTGTGGTGACATTATCCACTTCAATATCCTTGAGGTCATGAATCACCCCTCATAAGAAAATTCATCTCTCTGTTAATTCAATTGATAACACCCATCCCCTCGAAAAACTTCTTTTCATTCCCCTAATCCCCTTTATGATTTTTCATCTTTGATTGAAATGTTAGGTAATGAATCATGCATTGAATGTTGTACCAATCTAGAAAAGTGTTGTGCATGTTTATTAATTGATGATTTATTGAATACTAAGGATCCACTGACCATCGATGATACTGCTAAGCTTGTAAAAGCTCATTCATCATCTGAGGATGATACCATTGAGCAGTTAGATGAGATTAGTGACCTATCACTTTCACACAAACTCTCGTCAATCCAAAATCCCCCTGAACTGGAACTAAAACAACTTCCTCAAGATTTAAAATATTTATATCTTGAGAATGGAAACATGTTTCATGTCATCATTGCTAGTTTACTCCCTCGTGAGCATGAATTGCGACTGCTTGAACTTTTTAGGGAGTATAAACAAGATTTGGGATGGACACTTACTGACATTCCTAGTATTAGACAATCAATTTTCACACATCATATTTTATTAAATGATGAGGCTAAACCAGTGTGGCAGGCACAACATCGACTGAACCCGAACCTCCTAGAAGTTGTGAAAAATGAGGTAACAAAATTATTGGCTACTGGAATCATTTACCCCATCTCTGATAGCCAATGGGTTAGCCCCATTCAAGTAGTTCCTAAAACACTGGCCTTACAGTAATCAAAAAATGAAAACAATGAATTGGTTCCAACTCATGTGCAGAATAGTTGTCATGTCTGCATAGCCTATCATCGACTAAACCAACACACTAGGAAGGACCATTTACCATTTCCATTCATTGACCAAATGCTAGAGAGGCTAGCAGGGAAGTCCAATTACTGTTTTCTTAATGGGTATTTTGGATACTTTCATATCCATATTTCCCTTGAGGATCAGAAAAATACAACTTTCAGTTGCCCCTTTGGCACATTTTCATATAGGAGGATGTCATTTGGTCTGTGCAATGCTCCGGGTACTTTCCAGCGATGCATGGTTAGTATTTTTTCGGATTACTTGGAGAATTGCATGGATGTTTTCATGGATGATTTCACTGTGTATGGATCCTCTTTTGATGAATGTTTGAGTAGTCTTGCTTTAGTCCTACATCGTTGTATTGAAAAGAATTTCGTATTAAATTATGCGAAATTTCATTTCATGGTGCGACAAGGTATAGTTTTGGGACATGTAATTTCTGGGGATGGTATCCAAGTAGATAAATCAAAAGTGGATGTCATTTCTTCCCTATCATTCCCCAAAAATGTACGAGATGTGCAGTTTTTCCTAGGTCATGATGGATTTTACCATTGTTTCATTCGTGACTGTAGTAAGATTGCACTCCCCCTCTCCCAATTAATCCAAAAAGAAAAGGAATTTGTTTTTGATAATGAATGTGAGGAATCTTTTAATAAGTTAAAATGGAGTCTCACGTCACCCCTGGTAATCCAACCACCTTAGTGGGATTTACCATTTGAGCTCATGTGTGACTCCTCTAACTATGCAGTTGAGGCAGTCTTGTCATAAAGGGCCGATCGAGCTCCACATGTTATTACCTATGCCTCGCGTACGTTGGACTCTGCCCAAGAAAACTACACCACGACTGAAAAATAATTCCTTCCAATTGTGTTTACCTTGGACAAATTTAGGTCATACCTTGTGGGGTCCAAAGTCATTGTGTTCTCAGACCTTGCAGCCCTCCGGTATCTCCTTAAAAACCAAAAGCCAAACCACGTCTCATTCGCTGGATGCTCCTCCTTCAGGAATTCAATTTAGAAATTAGAGATAAAAAAGAAGCAGAGAATGTGGTGGATAACCATATCAGTAGGATCCACCAATCCTCGGACATTGAATCATCTCCATGTATTCCTATAAATGACACATTTCCTGATGAGCAACTGTACCGAGTGCAAGATATTATTCCTTGGTATGCTGAAATTGTAAATTGTTTGGTAGCATCTTGCATTCCTACTAATTTCAAAAAAAACCAGGCCTACCATCTAAAACATGAGTCTCATTAGTACATTTGGGATGACCCCTACCTTTGGTTCACCCGTAGTGATCAAGTCCTTAGGCGTTGTGTTCTCGATAGCGAGTTTCAATCTGTCCTTAGATTCTTCCACACTCTTTCTTATGGGGGCCACTTTGGTCCTCAACGAACTGCTCACAAGGTCCTTGATTCTAGTCACTTTTGGCCAACACTTTTTTGGGATGCCCATGATTTTTTCAAATCTTGTCCTCATTTTAAAAGAACAGGGAATGTCTTTAAAAGAAATGAAATGTCACAAAAACCGTTTCTCTTTCATGACATTTTTAATGTTTGGGGTATTGACTTTATGGGTCCATTTCCTAATTCCTTTGGTCACTTGTACATTCTTCTGGCAGTTTATTATGTGTCAAAATGGGTAGAGGCATGAGCCACAAGAACGAATGATTCCAAAACATTTATAGAATTTCTGAGAACCCAATTTTTTTGTAGGTTTGGCTTACCTAGGTTCATCATCAGTGACCAGGGTTCTCATTTTTGCAACCAAACAATGCACTAACTTCTGCGTCAATATGGGTCCGATCATAGAGTGTCTACTGCATATCACCCATAGACCAATGGTTAAGTTGAGGTGTCAAATAGAGAGGTAAAACAAATTCTTGAAAAAACAGTTCAACCCAATAGGGAAGATTGGAGTCTTAGACTTGATGATTCATTATGGGCTTACCATACTGCTTTTAAATCCCCAATTGGAATGTCACCTTATAGGCTTGTTTTTGGAAAAAGTTGTCACCTCCCTGTTGAGATTGAGCATCGGGCCTACTGGGTCATCAAACAATGCAATTAAAATCTTTCTGGTGCAGGTGCTCAAAGGAAGTTGCGGATTCAGGAGATGGAGGAAATGAGAAGAGATGCATATGATAACTCTAAAATTTATAATGAGCAAACCAAGGCTGTCCACGACCGTCTCATCCTTCATCATCAGTTCCACATTGGGTAGAAGGTCCTCCTCTACAATGCAAGGATGAAGTTTCATCCAGGTAAGTTTCGTTCTCGCTGGTTTGGACCATACATTATTACTAATGTCTCTCCATTTGGTGTTGTCCATGTTCAAAATAAATAAACCAAGAAAACCTTCATTGTCAATGGGCAGCGGCTGAAACACTTCCACGAAGCCCTTCTAAAGTCCCCGATTGAGGAACTCCAAGTTTAAGAAGTAGTCTACGAATGACACCCACCAGGTTTTATCCTTCCTTCCCACATTCTATTTTTTTACAGTGAGAGCATTGCACACTCTAGGTGTGGGGGGATGGGTATATTCCTGGGTTAGTTAGGAATTTTCATCATATTTCTTCTTTTTCTCTTTTTTAGCTTGTTGAATTGTATTGTTACTTTTCCCCCTTTCCCCCTCATTTCCCCCCTCACTTTTGTGCCAAAATGTTAATTTTTTATTATGCCCACTTTATCATGGAAAATGATGTATATTTAATCATGGAAGTAAATGAAAATTCATGTCTAATTTCTGTATTTCCTAGTGTTTTAACTTTCAAAAAAAATATGATGAAATGTATATTTCTGTAAGAATTAAATACTATGGTGTGACTTTCTTTTGAAATTTGATTGTTTGTTGATGATATAAATGATTGTATCATTTTGAAACTTTTGAGAAGAATGGTGCCCTTTTTTGTGAATAGTTAATGGAAAATTATGTCACTTAATTTCTCCACACAACTTTACACCCAACCATAAAGTGTGAAAATTTCTACTTAATAAAAGGTAAATATAAGTTAGGTTTATTTTTTCTACTTTACAAAATCATTTTTCCATACATTCGTTCCTTATCTGATCTATTTCATTATTGTACCAGATTGACCTATACATGTGTACCTGTTATCTGACTATTATACGCCCTAAAAAAGGGGTTTTATATTAGGCAGGTCAAAAATCACCCTTCCTCAACCTTTGATCTTATTATAACCATTACAATTAGTGTTGTGGGGAGATCAAACATGGGTTGGGAGAAGAGTGTGAGATTTGTTCCAAGTGAAACTTTTGAAAAAGAATAATAAATGATGGGAGTGATGAAATGTGCAACATGTGGGGATATCTAGGTTAGGAGCTTATGATTTGACTTCTGGGAATGCTTAGGTGAGTGGGTCTTGGAATTTGATTACAAAGGATATAGGGCAGGTTCGGTGGAAAGGATCATATAAGTAGACAATTTTTAAAATAACTTATATTTACTTGATAGAAGGTGGAAAGAATAGCATGAAATGGTTGTCACACACACACGTGGAGAATTAGTGAAATGGTTGTATTTTGAACTATTTTATCAAATTTATATCATTCAACTCCTGTAATTTCATGCTGATACAATTTTTGAGACATCTTTTTATTTGTTCATTGAGAATAACTCCTCAGTATGATTTTTCCTTTGATCACATTTCTATCCAGAATTAAATTTTTATTGAATTTTAAATCTTTATGAAGTTGGAAATATCTACATGCATAATTTCTGAAAATGTAACTTTTCCCAGGAGTACAAATGTTTAGGTGTGGGGGTGTGATCGCACTGCGATTCACTGTTTCATTTTCACCCTTACACCACTGTGCTAAACTAGTTTTGTATTGAAAATTATAAAAATAATAACAAATTTCACTTCATATTTGATTCTATAATTTTGTATTTATTACTGTTAAAATGGAAATGATACTTGTTTTGATAATCTTATTGAAGGTGGAGGTGATTTGGAGGGCCCGTGATGATGTCCAAGAAAAATGGGTCAAACTGCGCAGGATCCAAGCACACCGGTAGACTCAACCGCATATTTCTACTACACTGTGCATCCAAATGGGCTGAGATTTTGTTGGATGGTCCAAAATTTAATGTTCTACATTTCATATGCAGTAACCAAAGCCTCATTCGGCCTCTACGATTCCCATCTGAACTGATCTGTCCAAAGAATCAAATCTGCACAAAGTCAAAATCAATGTTTTGTATTTTATCAATATCTCGAGATTTAGTTGTCCAAATGATACCAAACCTTTGTTGGAGATAGTCAAGAGGTGTAGCTAAAACTTTTTAGTTTTATCCAAATCGAGATAAGACTTTCTAGTGGCCAAAAACAATGGGATGAGTGGTTTCTCGAAATCAGGGTCCCCAAAACCACCTCCCATTTTGGCTATAAAAGAGCACCTTGGGCACCCCATTTTGTAGTTCGGCCAAAGAGTGAAGTGCTGCCAATTTGGAGTTCCAAAGGAGTCCTCTCCTCGTCCTTGAAGTTCTGTAGGACCCTATCCTCACAGGGTGATCAAGAATGAAGAAGGTGTTCTGCCCAAGCTTCCTCCTCCACCCGATGTCGAGCTAAACGATGGGCATTCATTGTGAGGGAGATACACACATGTCAAGGGAGATCCAATGCATATATTAGCTAATTTTTTGGAGTAATTTGGTTGTTAAAACATTTATTTCCATTTATCTTACATAATTTCATATTTGAATTCTTGTTTTGATGCGTGCGAATGAGATTCTCTTAATTTCTAATAGATCGGTATGAGGTTTTGAGTGTGTGACTTGTGTTGTTCCGATTAGGTAACACAAGAATATTTTTCTTACCCACTTTCTTGATATTTAAATCTGATTTGGAAGATATTATTCCATTCATAAGTTATGGACCTTGAAAATACGATTGTTATGTCAAGGTTTGGTTCTTCAAGCAATGAAATAAAGGCTTAAGAATTAATTGGGATTCTAATTAATTTCAACCAAAGAATTACTCCAAACCTAAATTAATCTCCAAGAATGATGAACTTGAAAGTATGTAGTGAATTCACAATGAACCCTTTTTATTTTTCAAAATCCATTTGGTTTCTCAACTTTTAAGCTTTCAATTAAGTAATTTCATCCTAAAACTATTTTCAAAACCACCCCCTATTTTAGTATTTCTTATTAAAAATGCACACTCTAAACCCATCAATGCTCCTTGAGAGATGACCTAGGGTCTTCCCTAGACTATAAATCAACTTTAGAAACATAATCAATTTGACGTGTCACGACAGCGCGTCCAGTGCACATTTAGCAAAAATAATCCAATCTCACCATCTCATGGGTAGTTGACTACAAAATCTTGTGGTTTAGCTTCACTCATCGCAGATGGGGGTCCCACTCACCACTAGAGGTGGACACTTCCTCATATTCTCAACTACAAAAGACCTTTTAAAGGTAGAAATGGTTAATCAATCCTTACCAAGGATGATACCATTTGGTTCATCACTGCCACGATGGAATCCCATGAAATATCTCTTCCTCCATCAAGGTCAAACTCACTTCATCAAAAGGTGTGAATGAAAGACAATCATCGCTAGTGGTGGTTGTATAACTAACAAGTGTCTAGCTGGGAACTCCACTAAAATCACTAACTCCTAAAAAAATGATGCAAGATGAATATCACATACTTATGTCGATAAGCACAAAGGCTCGTAATAATGGACATGAGACGTACCTCATATTGCATCAGAAATCATCTGATCACATCCATCCATTGCCCACATCAACCCGTAGCTCTGATCGTCAGCACTCTATGCTTGAAAAGAAGTATCAGAGGGTGGTGTTGGTGGGAATGGATCAATACATCAACCACCTCTAACTACTCTTACACTATTAGCTCCTCAACCAAAACCACTTTCCTGGTAGGTTATTGTGTCTATAACAGGAAGGTCCCTGGTCCCAATACTATTTTCGACATGGAGGTTCATCCATGGCACCACTCAGGTTATCTCCAAGGAGAAATCTGGTCTATCTTGAAAACTAGGGTGCATCTTTTCCAAGAAACTCCTATTTTTCAATGCTCTCTCAAGGGTTCTGGTGCAGGTGGGGATGCGTAACAGGAAACCCTAGCTTGAATACTCTCTCTGAAAACTCCTCTTAAACCACCTAGCTCAAAAAAATCCACTATAAACCATTTCTGGGAAGTATCTTGTGAGGTTTGTGGGCCTCAATGTATCCTTCGACATAGTCGTGTCACTTTGCAAAAGGTCCAACATCTCCTAAACACGAACTATCATCACGTTATCAAATGGAACCACATTATGATCAAGGGATCAAACTCCAAGCATGGTAGAGTAGTCCTATTGTCAGTTTGATAAAAATATCATCCACCAACGGCTCGCTACATCATATAGGGGACCCGAACAAAGATCGCCATCTGGTCGATGGGTATCCAAATTAGATGAAATATGAAAGTCACTAACTCCAACCAATTTCTTAACATGGGATGATCAGTGTTATCTCAGAATCTGGGAAACCTCTACAACTAGAACTCCCATATCATACATTGCTTATGGGAAGTTTCATCTAACATCAAGGACTACCACCCACCATACGAGAAGGTCTGCACTAATCACAAGGGGAAAAGGATCTACCTTTTCATGTAGGGAGAGGACATCTCCCAATCAATTTTATGAATCAACGACTCATCACTCAACCACTTAGCATCAAAAGGCTCAAGCACAAGCACTGGCTCATCATGACCCTACGTCAAAATAAGAGTTGGTTATCCACAAGTGGCATCCTTCATTTGATGGGATGACCTAACAATGACTAAAGAATTTTTGGGTAAGATGACATAGGAAAGACACAAAGGATCATAGTTAGCCACAACCAATGCCTTGAAGTTTCTAAATGATCAACATATTATCATAGTTCTGGTGAATGGATACGTTAGCCACCGCACCAACATTGGGTTCCTTGGTCTGTTAGTCAAACTAAAAAACATTTATCATTGTTGCTTAATATCCCAAACCAATCCTTACAATATTACTAAATCCAACTCTATCCCTAAGACTCAAACTACTCTGTAGCCATTTTGACATGACCCGACCTCCCAAGACCCCTCCTGAGCTAACGATGAGCTGAGTATGATACCCCAAGTCTGTCTCTAATGGGCCAAGGGCTGATGACTAGCACCAAGAAGGCATAAACATGCATGAGAGGCCTTTGCCTATAACAACATGTACCGATATGAAATACAATGCGTAAAAATATAACTAGAAACTTTCTTCAATATAAATGAACAATTGAATCATACAATAATGTATGAACAACAATGTTACACAATGTTACACCCCACGAGCTACCTTGACAGATAGCCAATACACATGATAACACTTACACTGGACAACATACATATAAAAAGGGAACGTTGTCTCCTCACTGCAAGGACTCAAGGGAAGAACCACCATGAACCACTATGCACCAAGGACTCCTGGGGAGGGTTCGTCGTTGGAAAATGCCACCTGTGAGCACTACCAAGTGCCACCAAGCATCAGCCCTACAAAAACGGATCCAGCTCCATGACCATCGACCCCATCTCTGAAATGTGCAGCATCTCCACTGACACAATGTGTGCGGGTATGAGGTTCGTGTAGGGGTGACTATAAATATACGAAGTAGGACACTTAGAAATAAAAAAAAATGAAAGATGAAACAATTAATCAACTTGAAACCCCTGGTACAAGAGAGTAAGCAGAAATGAAGGGGGTAAAGAAACCTCAAATATGGTTTATAAAAAAGAAACACATGAATGCAGGGAAGTCGTGTGTCATCATAGCTCAACTCAACTCTGTGAGGAATCACGTCATACAAGTATTTGAGGATTCTTGGCTCATCGTAAGGTCGGGAGTGTTTGAAGTCCATGGCCCAACTGCAATTCGTACCCCAACGGGGGATAAAGGGTATGGGAAGAATCCTCAAACCATTGGGGTCCAACTCCTCATAGTTCTGACACTAAAAGAACCGAGTATCGTAGAATCAACATCGCCCCAACAATCCAGTGCTCCATAATCCACATGTCACCACTATGGAGCTAAAGAATGGAATTGTGCCTTGTTAGAGTGTATATTGATTGTTACAACTCATCTCTACAACAGCCTAACCCTGGAAAGGAATTTGAAGTACCTGGAGCGCTACAGAACTAAAAGAACCCGAGCAAGCTCACATTCATCACTTTTACATCATCCCTCAGTAGTAGTAGTAATGGAGGATCCCACCTCATTGGAAAACACTTCAGTCGAGAGGGTTGTTAACCCCGATAGAGGAATTGTGCCCTGCCATGTGTAATGTGCATCAATCAAGAGGGTTGCATAATCGATGAGTGGAGGACATGTGACCCATCATAATGGGAGAGTAACCTACCCCACTAAATGCACAAAGGACCTACACCCTAGAGACAGTATCCTGTTAGGAGGGTTATTGACCTTATGGCTGCTCTAAATCATCATCTCACACTCGTTATCGTTCTATGAAGCTACAAAACTCCACCTACTGAAACACCTCGAATTTAAACCCTCGGATGATAAGGATATGTGTTTCATCATGTTCTATGTGGAAAAAAATTACTCAAAATGGACTACTCATATGTCTCAATCTGGCAACCAGACTTAAAATACAAAGAACACTAAAAAATGCCTAGTACATGGCATGTCCTTGTAGGGTACACGACTTTTGTGGCTTTCCGAGAACTCAAACGTTTTTTGTGAGAAAAGTTTGTATCGTGTAACATGGTACATGGAATGTGCTCATTATACACAACATGTAATAATATTCAAACTGGATGACATGTACTTTTGGGCATACGCTGAGGGAACTCGCCAAGTGTACAATACATGGTATCTCCGCAACATAAACGTTGTTCAGTGTAACGACCCGAGTCTGGAGCCCCTCCACTGGTGCCCCGTACCCGGTTCACCACATGACCTCAAGCACGTTTTCCCAAATGCCAGAGGATGTCGACTAGCAGCGAGGGTCTTGGTAAGTTATTGGGGAAACTATGTCCTCATTCGGTAAGGTATACAAGGTGAGAAAACAACAATAAACAGCGGAAGCAGTAAGCAACATGCATAACAACAGAAACTAATCAGCGGAAGCAATGTAGATATATAACAATGATGACAATGATGCAGCAGGTACAAGTATCTAAGGAAAACAGCAAACACCACAACGTGCTGAAATACAACTGAAACCAAGTGCAAAAGAAAACAAAGAAAACTCCTCAGCATCACGAGCCACGGCTCGGTCCCATGCTCCCCAGCTCCAGTGCAATCAAGAACCTGAAGTAGAAGGGCGCTTGCCCTTATCCATACCTGCAGCAACATAGTCTGCTTGGGCCCAAAAGCATGGACCAAACAGGGTGTGAGATACAATCACAATAGACAATCACCCAAAGATTTGTGTCTAACAGTCAATGAATACATGGCAGTAATATAACAAGAAGCAGTAAACAGGAAGCACGAGCAGCTACAACCACAGTTCTAACAAATAAGTACACAAGTAAACAGCCAGCAAACAAAGAAGGAACAGGTAACCCTCTGGGTAGCTCTCACAGCCTAACCCCTATGGTTCAACCCCCAAGTAATAGCAACCCTCTGGGAAGCACACACAGTCCCACCCCTCTGGTTCATCTACGTAACTAAGCAGACTCTCGGGGGAAGCACTCACCGTCAATTCCTCCTATAGTCTCGTATCGTGCTAAAGGCTCTCTGGGGAAGCACTCAACATCAATTCTCCCTGTGGCCCGCGTCGTGGAACTACAGACTCTCTGAGGAAGCACTCAACGTCAATTCCCCCTATAGTCTCGCATCATAATTAAAAGACACTCTGGAGAAGCCCTTTCATCAATTCTCCCTTTGGTCTACTACTCTAGGTTCTCACAGTCCTGAGTGAAACTAAACATGCTCAGCGCGCGTGTATCGTCCAAGTAAACCTCAAGAACTACTTGGCTATCATTCTACGGCTCAACAGCAATAATAAAACAACAGTTCCACTATCCTACAACTAGGCATGGAAAATGGCAAAACGCCCAACAGGAAAAACAAGCATGGAAAAGCAACATGAGCACAAAATAAATTACTCTACTCACAAGCAATAACCTCTATTAAAGCAAACAAGCAAAAGCAGGCAAACAGCAGGGGAAAAACAGGAAACACGCAATACCTCGTTCAAGGGTATTGGTGGAATTTGCACATAATATTCATCAACTTTCTATGGAAAGGCACAAACCACCTACCTCGATCCTAGGAGATCGATATATGTGAACCACGATGACATATTCCTCTTAGAACAACTTAGATCTGAGAAAATGCACAAAACGTTCATCCCACGATATCTTGAAAACAAGGAGGAATTAAGAAACAAGGCTCAAGCAGAAGGAAGAACTCACCGCTGTGATTCCAACGCAATTGACCGTGCTCAAATCAGAGAACGGACGGCGAGGCGGGATCTCGGAGAAGATTCAGTTGTACGGTCGCTCCCGAACGGACGAAATCTGGAGAAGAAGATGATTTTGAGGGTTAGGCGCAACCCCGGTCCGTTTAATGAAAAAAAAGAAAGTACACGGCGTGCATTTCTTGAGTACACGGTGTGTACTTCAATTTTCCGTACTCTGAATTAACCGGCCTCCACCTCAGCCTTACACACCGTGTGTGTGGCCTGGCACGGCCAGCACACGGCTTCAAGCCGGGAAAAAGTACACGGCGTGTACTCAGAAAGTACACAATGTGTACTTCGAAAATTTCCTGAAAATTCATTTTTCTCAAAAACTCCAGAAAAGGGAAAAACATACTTAAAAAGAAGATCCGGGTTCTTACAAACTTCCCCCCTTAAAGAAATTTGTCCCTAAATTTCCCTAACGAGGCAGAGAAGGAGAAACCCTGAACAGCTCCGGCCACTACGATCGTACATCGGTCGTCTCCCTCTCCCAGGTCTCGTCCTGTACTCGCTCATGCTGCCATAACACTCGTACCAGAGGAACAGACCGCCCGCGGAGAACCTTCATACTGCGATCGACAATCCGGATAGGATGCTCCTCGAACGACGCATCTGTTTCAAGCTTGACTTCCTCAGGCTGAAAGACGTGAGACAGGTCTGAAAAGTAACGTCAGAGCTGAGAGATGTGGAAGACGTCATGCATAGCCCGATACCTTTGAGGTAGCTGCAACCAAGACCTCAAACGGCCTGACGTACCGCGGTGAAAACTTAACCTGTCTCTGAATCCTCTTATGTCCCAACCTCAGTGCGACACGCAGGAAAACCTGATCACCGACCTCGAACTCCAGAGGCCGTCTCCACTGATCAGCATAAGACTTCTGTCGAGACTGCGCTGTAGTCATCCTCTTCTGAATCAGCTCTATCTGCTCTGAAGTCTCATGTACAAGACAAGGTCCCAGCAAAGCTACCTCTCCTGCCTCCAGCCAGCATAAGGGTGATCGGCATGGCTTACCGTATAAAGCCTCGCATGGTGCCATTTGAATGGTCGCCTGAAAACTGTTGTTGTAGGCGAACTCCGCCAGAGGAATATGCTTCTCCCAAGAACCGCCAAAGTCTAGAATGCAAGCTCGGAGCATATCCTCAAGCACCTGGATTGTGCGCTTGGACTGGCCATCAGTCTGGGGATGGTATGTTGTACTCAAAAGTACATGTGTACCCACGGCCTTCTGAAGTCTCTGCTAGAACCGAGAGGTAAAGCGCGCATCTCTGTCTGAAACAATAGAGCATGGAACTCCATGCAGACGAACGATCTCTCTGATGTAAAGTCATCCCAGATCATCAACACTGAAGGTCTCCTTGATCGGCAAGAAGTGGGCAACCTTCATAAGTCTGTCGACGACAACCCAAACAGCATCGTTTCCCCGAGGTGATCTCGGCAATTCGGTCACGAAGTCCATCGCAACATCGTTCTACTTCCACTCTGGAATGGGTAACTGTTGTAAGAGCCCCGCTGGTCGCTGATGCTCTGCTTTCACCTGCTGACAAGTAGAACATCTCATGAAAAAACCAGCAACATCCTTCTTCATACCTGGCCATTAGTATTGGCGATGAAGGTCTCGATACATCTTGGTGATACCAGGATGAACTGCCCAAACAGAGGAATGGAAATCCTGCATCAGCTCCTCGCGTATGTCTGCTGGCACCCATACGCGTTCCTGGAAACGCAAGATCTCATCCTCACCCATTGTCCATCCAGGAAGAGGGTCCTCTCCTGACACACTCTCTCGCAGGACTAAGCCTTCTGAGTCTGATAGTTACCTCATCCGTACCCGATCAAGTAGCGTGGAGGTAACAGCTATAGAAGATAAAAAAGTTTGTCCCCATCTGTCGTGCACCTCCAGATGCATCTCAGAGAACAGATTCATCAGCTGCCAATCACTACTGGCCTCCTGAACTGCCTGAATTTGAGTTCTCCTGCTCAACGCATCTGCCATGGCGTTGCCCTTTACCGGCGTATAGGCAAGCTCGAAATCAAAAGACTGAAGATACTCGACCCACCTGCGCTGCCTCAGATTCAGATCACGCTGAGTGAAGATATACTTGAGACTCTTGTGGTCATTGAAGACCACAAAGTGCTCTCCCAGAAGATAGTGTCTCCAACAGCGCAAGGCATGAACAACAGTTGCCAACTCCAGATCATGTGTAGGGTAGTTCTTCTCATGTGGCCTCAACTACCGAGACCCGTACACAACGACTCCATCTCCCTGCATAAGCACAGCTCCTAGCCCAACACCTGAAGCATCACAATAAACAGTGTAGCTCTTGCCTGGCTCTGGCAAGACTAGTATTGGTGCTGACGTCAACCTCCCTTTCAGCTCCTGAAAGGCTAACTCACAAGAATCTGACCATAAGAACTTCGCCCCCTTCTTGGTCAGACCTGTCAAGGGTGCTGCTAGACGAGAAAAGTCTCGAATGAAGCATCTGTAATATCCATCCAGTCCTAGGAAACTCCGTACCTCAAAGACGTTCTTCGGCTGCTCCCAGGAAACTACAGCTCTCGCTTTCTCTGGGTCCACAGATACGCCTGCCTCTGAGATGACGTGACCCAAGAAATGAATCTGATCCATCCAGAAGTGGCACTTCGAGAGTTTAGCATAAAGTCGATGCTCTCTCAGTGTACTCAGAACGATCTCAAGATGGGTGGCATGGTCGTGTCGAGTGTGATAGTACACCAAGATATCGTCCACGAAGACCACGACGAAGGAATCCAAGTAAGGATGGAACACTCGGTTCACCAGTGCCATTAAAACTGCAGGTGCATTCGTGAGTCTGAAAGGCATGACTGTATACTCGTAAAGACCGTACCTACTCCTGAAGGCTGTCAGAGATATATCTGATGGTCTAACGCGCAACTGATGATAACCGGACCTCAAGTCAATCTTCGAGAACACCCGGGCTCCTCGAAGCTGATCAAAAAGGTCATCAATCTGCGGCAAGGGATATCGGTTCTTGACCGTCAACTAATTCAGCTTCCGATAATCCACACAAAGCCGAAGGGTACCGTCTGCCTTCTTCGCAAACAGAACAGGCGAACCCCAAGGAGAAGTACTGGGTCAGATGAAACTCTTAGCCTGTAGCTCCTCCAACTGCTTCTTGAGCTCCTGCAACTCAGGTGTGGCCATCCTATAGGGAGGAATGGACACTGGTGTCGCTCCTGGCACGATCTCAATAGAGAAGACTACCTCACACTCCGGAGGCAAACCCAAAAAGTCCTCTAGAAAGACATCCCTGAAGCGATCCACCACCGGAGGAAAGTCCAACTGTGGAGTCCCCTGATCATCCAGATAAAGACTAGCAATCTGGGTTGTCACCCCTCCTAGCCCAAGATGCTCGAGTCCCGCCCGACTCGCCCGAACGTCCCATTCGCCTCTATGAAGGAAAGATTCACCCTCTTGTGAAATGAAACTGACTCTGTGGTGATAACAGTCAACGACTGCCTGGAAGGGAATCAACCAGTCCATACTGAGGATGACATCATAGTTTGTCATCTCTAGGACATAGAGATCCCATAAGAAACGATACCATGCAACCTCGATAGGGCACTCTCTACACTGGCGTACACTAGATGTCCTCGTTCCCAAAGGTGTGTCTATTGTCAACGAGTCGGCAGAAGAAAAGATGCAGAGTCCAAGGCTCTCCATAACAGCAACAGAGATAAAGTTATACGTAGCACCAGTATCGAAAAGGGATGAAGATAAAACTGAGGCTACTAAAATCGTACCTCGAACAGTAGAAGGTTCGGGATCCTGCTCATGATAAGTATGCTCCACGGCGAAAGACTGGCATGTGTCGCGGCCCTGCGCCCCTGGCTGACCACTCTGAGCTGAACCTCTCTGTTGGTGCTGAGGAACTGGTGACTGACTGTCACGGCCTCGACCTCCACCTCGGCCTGAACGGCCGGAAGAACTCCAGTTTCCCGACTGGTGAGAAACTGGTGGGGTTGCTCCTGAACGAGGAGTCATGGAAGAACCCCGGTCACCAGCTGCTGGTGAGAAAACCTGGCAGAAACGCTGAAGGTGACCCATCTTGCCGCAAGATTGGCACTCCACGGGGTCTCTCTGGCATTGCGGCCTCGTGTGCCATGTCCGGCCACACTGGTAGCACGTCACCTGGCTGCCTGATGATGCATCTCGCTTCCTCGAATCACCACGTGTAGGCTCCCTACGACGCTTCTTGCTGTCATCTGGAGGAAAGGTAGCTCTGGAAGAAGAATTGCCCTGACTCGCAGCTCAAGAGTCTCTCAGATTGCACTCCGCAATCAGTACCTGGTTGACGATGGAAGTAATGGAAGTCAGCTGGAAGATGTTCACCTGTGAGCGGATCTCCCGCCTGAGTCCATCCTCAAACTTCCTCGCCAAGAACACCCCACTCCCATCCCGAAGGGGTGTAAAACGCTGCAGCTCAGTGAAACGAGAGGAATACTCCATGACAGATAGAGTACCCTGCTCTAAGCTCATGAACTCCCGGGCTTGATCGCCCATCAGGGTCTCCGAGTAGAAGTAGTCGTAGAACACGCGCTGGAACTCCTCCCAAGTCATAGCCTGCTGTTGACCCGCCTGTGAGACCACGTCCCACCACCTCTTGGCGGAGTCTCGGAGCATGTAGGTGGTGAGCTTGACCCGCCTCTCTGAAGGCATCTCCAGATGCTCGAATATAGTCAGCATGGCTTCCATCCATGACTCTGCAGCCTGAGGTCCTCCCTCCCCCAAGAACATGGGAGGATGTTGCTGCTGAAAGACCCGCGTCAAGTCTGTCATAGACGAGGCAGAAGGCGGTGCTCCCTGGAAGGCCTGTATCATCCTCATGAAACCTTCCCTGAATTACACATCAGTGCCCGCAACTAGTACAACAACTAGTGCCAAGGCTGGCTCGGCTGGGGGATCGACAGGAAGTCCCTGGTCAGCCATGTCTGGCGTCTGATCACTGCCTGACGACAGACGTACGACCGGAGGACGTCTTGGAGGCATAGCTCTGAAAGATCAAAAGCACACCTTAGATCAGGAAAACAAGGACAGAGAACACAGGGGTACAAAACGGTATCAGGGGAAGAAAAACATAAAAGATTGCAAAACACAACTCCACGACGTGTATAAAAACTACACGGCGTGTCTTCTTAAGCCACTGACATGGGCGTGTACTTCTGCCCTACAAGTTGTGTACACTTCAAACTACACGGCATGTTGACCCGAACACACGGCGTGTACTTGTAACTATTCCCCTGCCCGAGTTCCTTACACGGCTAACCCACACGGTCCGACTTAACCCGAGACTACACGGCATGTTCGAAACAAACACGGCGTGGACTAGACAGGGCTTCAGTGGTCCGTGTTGTTGAGTACACGGTCGTCTACACAGCTGGACCTTACACGGCGTGCTCCAAGAAAATACGGCGTGTATAGGCGAAGGCGACACCGTCCCGTGTTGTTTGTGACACGGCCGGGTACCTGGGCAAGACTACACGGCGTGTTCCGAACAAACACGGCGTGTAGAAAGGAAGGTAACGCTGGCCCGTGTTGTTCGTGACACGACTGGGTACCTGAACAGGACTACATGGTGTGTTCCCTATGGACACGGTGTGTTCTACCCGAGCTTCCCCGACCCGTGTTGTTGGTGACACGGTCGGGTACACGGCTCCGAACTTACACGGCGTGTAGCTACCGTACATGGTGTGTTCCCAAAGTTACTTTCACGACACTGTGTTCTGCTCACACGGTCAGTGACACAGCCTGAAAACTACACGGCGTGTTCCCAAAAAGTACACGCCGTGTATTCTGGGTTTTTTTGGGCAGTAGCTCAGAAACTGCACAGAATTCCAGAAACACTAAAAACAAGGCGAAAAGTGTCAAATTCCGATCCGTGAGGGCCCATAACACCTCAAGAACCAAATTTGGCGTTCACTTTAAGCAAAGAACGAAACAAACAGTTTTCTAACATAACAGTAGAGAATCTATCAAGCAACTATCACAACACCATGCATAATCTACACAAAGTCTATCACAACAGCATGCAATCGCTAATGCACCCTAGATGGCATGGCAAGAATGCATGGCATGTGATTTCTACAAGTGTCTATATGATGCATGAGACGACATACCCTCATCTCATCGGGTTGCGACAGAAATAGAACCGTAATATCAAAACAGTAATAGCACAAGCCATGTGAATCACTCTGGGTGAAATCAGATCAACTATAAAATCTCAAAACCAGCAACTGCAATTAACGAGGTAGTATGGCATTTTTCTTGTACACGGGTTAGCTACTCTCGAGCACATCTTAATGCCAAGTACCGAATCCGTCCTATCCCTGGCTAAGGTCTCCAAACAGTAAAGCAAGAGAAAAGAACTCCTATGATACCACTTTGTAACGACCCGAGTCCGGAGCCCCTCCACTGGTGCCCCGTACCCGATTCGCCACATGACCTCAAGCGCATTTCCCCAAACGCCAGAGGCTGCCCACTAGCAGCGAGAGCCTTGGTAAGTTATTGGGGAAATTATGCCCTCATTCGGTAAGGTATACAAGGTGAGAAAACAACAATAAACAGCGGAAGCAGTAAACAACATGCATAACAACAGAAACCAATCAGCGGAAGCAATGTAGATATATAACAATGATGACAATGATGCAGCAGGTACAAGTATCTAAGGAAAACAGCAAACACCACGACGTGCTGAAATACAACTGAAACCAAGTGTAAAAGAAAACAAAGAAAACTCCTCAGCATCGCGAGCCACGGCTCGGTCCCATGCTCCCCAGCTCCAGTGCAATCAAGAACCTGAAGTAGAAAGGCGCTTGCCCTTATCCATACCTGCAGCAACATGGTCTGCTTGGACCCAAAAGCATGTCCCAAACAGGGTGTGAGATACAATCCCAATAGGCAATCACCCAAAGATCTGTGTCTAACAATCAATGAATACATGACAGTAATATAACAAGAAGCAGTAAACAGGAAGTACAAACAGCTACAACCACAATTTTAACAAATAAGTACACAAGCAGCCAGCAAACAAAGAAGGAACAGGTAACCCTCTGGGTAGCTCTCACAGCCTAACCCCTATGGTTCAACCCCCAAGTACTAGCAACCCTCTGGAAAGCACACACAGTCTCACCCATCTGGTTCAGCTACGTAATTAAGCAGACTCTCTGGGGAAGCACTCACCGTCAATTCCCCCTATAGTCTCGTATCGTGCTAAAGGCTCTCTGGGGAAGCACTCAACGTCAATTCCCCATGTGGCCCGTGTCGTGAAACTACAGACTCTCCGAGGAAGCACTCAACGTCAATTCCCCATATAGTCTCGCATCGTAATTAAAAGACACTCTGGAGAAGCCCTTCCGTCAATTCTCTCTTTGGTCTACTATCTAGGTTCTCACAGTCCTGAGTGAAACTAAACATGCTCAGCACGCGTGTATCGTCCAAGTAAACCTCAAGAACTACTTGGCTATCATTCTACGGCTCAACAGCAATAATAAAACAACAGTTCCATCATCCTACAACTAGGCATGGCAACTGGCAAAACGCCCAACAGGCAAAACAAGCATGGCAAAGCAAAATGAGCACAAAATAAATTACTTTACTCACAAGCAATAACCTCTACTAAAGCAAACAAGCAAAAGCAGGCAAACAGCAGGGGCAAAACAGGAAACACGCAATACCCCGTTCAAGGGTATTTGTGGAATTTGCACATAATATTCATCAACTTTCTACGGAAAGGCACAAACCACCTTTCTCGATCCTAGGAGATCGATATATGTGAACCACGACGACAGATTCCTCTTAGAACAACGTAGATCTGAGAAAACACACAAAACGTTCATCCCACGATATCTTGAAAACAAGGAGGAATCAAGAAACAAGGCTCAAGCAGAATGAAGAACTCACTGATGCGATTCCAACGCAATCGATCGTGCTCAAATCGGAGAACGGACGGCGAGGCGGGAGCTTGAAGAAGATTCGGTCGTACGGTCGCTCCCGAGCGGACGAAATTTGGAGAAGATAATTTTGGGGGTTAGGCGCGACCCCGGTCCGTTTAATGAAAAAAAGTACACGGCGTGTACTTCTTGAGTACACGGTGTGTACTTCAATTTTCCGTACTCCAAATTAACCGGTCTTCACCTCAGCCTTACACACTGTGTGTGTGGCCTGGCACGGTCAGCACACGGCTTCGAGTCGAGAAAAAGTACACGGCGTGTACTCAGAAAGTACACGGCGTGTACTTCGAAAATTTCCAAAAAATTCATTTTTCTCAAAAACTCCAGAAAAGGGAAAAACGTACCTGAAAAGAAGATCTGGATTCTTACATTCAGGGTCTTACACAGCTATTGGGCGTGTATAGCTTGCACATGCCAAGCCTCCTTTTCCAAGATACACGGCGTGTGGGCCCACTGTGCTAACCTGACGTGTACGCGGGGTATATGCTGAAACACTCATTCGGCAATACATGATGTGTGACCTAGAGTCACACGACATGTGATATTTAATTCTCTACGGAACCCTAGCCACTGTGGTCTCCAATATACACAGTGAGATTCTCAAGGTTAAAAGTCGTGTGGCATTTATGACAACACGTAAGTCACAACTGGTGACATACAAGGCATTTGATTGGAGACTACACGGCGTGTATTCGAAAAACTACCAAAACAAAAACATCAATTTCACACTATGTACGTCGCTATCACCTTCGATTGCCCCTCACCTATTAGTCGAATCCATTACTTCTAGAACCTCTATCACACCACGTCGGAGCTTCTTCAGAATTCATCATCGCCACTTTTCAACATTATCGACATTGGTCGTCAAAGCCATGCGTGATCAAATGCGAACCGAACCATCGATCGTCCATGGCTGCATCACACAATCATGAACGAACCATGGAACGAAGAATCAACAGGAAGGGAAACAAAGAATGATGGTCAACAGGAAGCCCGACCATCCCAGGTGGTATTCACCTTCCCATTCGTCAGTGAACATGGTAAAACAAAAATGAAGAGAATAATAAGAGATTATTTATATCACTGCAACGATCACAATCTCGCAAGGACATTAATAATAATAATATAAATTTCATAATCAAAATAAATAACTCATGTTTAATCTGTCGATAATAAATGTATATTCATTAGCAGAAACAATGAAAATATCATTAGATATGAATAATCAAGAATTATTGAAGAAACAAAATATTAATTTTTCTTCCATGTTAATTTCATGCTATAATTACATGATCAAACTTTAATCATGGGTTTATCATTTTTGGAAACGCACAAATAACTTCTCATTAATCATAGTAATCATTATAATCAAATTTCTCATGTAATGTGCATCAAATAGTCAAGTTTCATGGTCATGTGAATTCATTGTTTGAAAATCCTCTTTGTTTACATACTCGAATGATTGGTGATGATCATTCTCATATCTTATTTTCATCAAGAAGAATTTAAAAAGGTTCAGTCTTAGAGAGGGAGATCGAAAACACGAAGAACAAGACGAAAACAAATAAATTAAATGTTCTACCTAAGGGTATTGACACCAACATTACAACATTTGATTATTGTTGGCACGCTAGGTTTGATTGTCATCGTTCCACATTTCATCGTTCGCCACCAAATAATTGGTTTTCATTGAGTGAAGAATGAAAATAATTCTTTCTAGAGCTTTTTTCCATCAAGAAAAAAAAGACACGAGATGAGAGGAGTTTTCCTTTCCCAGCCCTCAAGGAATGGGGCATTGGTGGTGGAATTATTTTCCCATCATTTTTTTCCATAATTCACCATTAATTACACATTATATCCCCTCTTAAAATCATCTTTAATTTACTCATCATGGCCTACCCTCTCAGAATAGTCACTCCATTCCTCAAATAAGTCACGCCACCCACACGTGGTCATGTCCACACTGCCTTACTAATAAAAATGATATTTTATTTTATAATTTAGGTGTGGAATTAACCGGTATTCTAAATAAGGAACCGAAAACGCTTGATGTGGCTAGTCACCCAAGTACATAGTGTATACCCCGCCTAAACAAACACTTGATATGTGAAAAAATATCAAAATTTAACCCAAAGTTAAACCTGAGACTCCAAAACCATTTACTACGATGAAATTACCAGACCAATTACTACGGTGAAATTACCATTTTACTCTAGGAACCTGAGACTCCAAAATTAAAAAAAAGAGTTAAAAGTCTCACTTGTGAAAAACCTGAGTCACTGTAGTTATATTCTTATTTTATGAATGAAAAGAAGAATTCATTGTAAATAGTTAATTTTTTATAAGGATGCATTCATAGTCTATGGAGGAGAAAAATAACTCATTGTAAAATCATTGGATTGTAGTTAAGAACATCCTTATGTATGAGAAGAAAGAATTAAGGATATGTTCTTAGTTTATGAAGAAGGAGAAGAGCTCATTGTAAAGGGTTACATCAATTCTAATTTCTAGACAAACAAAGACGACTCTTTAAGTCATGAGTTGGATATTTGTTCTGCTTAGATGATCCTCATGTACCTAAGAAGATCCAAGGATCGTTCCTCGTTGTAAAGGGTTACATCGTTTCTAATTTTGAGACAAATAAAGATAATTGTTCCTCATTGTAAAATCATTGGATTGCAATTAATAATGAATATTTGTTTTGCCTAAATGGTCCTTACCTATCTTAGAACTAAGGATACACCCTTAGTGATGTGTTCTTAGTCTATGAAGAAGAAGAATATTTCATTATAAAGAATTGCAACAATTCTAGTTTCCTAGGAAACAAAGATGAAAGTTAAAAAAAAAGTTCCTAGCAACCAATAATTATCGATTTCACATAACTGGCCCCACTAACAAAACCAATGCTACAAGTAAAAGTATGATAATCATATTAAGTCTCTCAATATTAAAAACATGTCTAAAACCAATCATCAGATGATGGCTTAGGGGGCATTATTGATTTCACATGGTCTCCATGTCACCAAGTTTATTTCCTTTGTACCCCCTCCCCCAAACCTACTGTAATATCATGTTATCTTTTATTAGTCTCTTGTATAGAGATACAATTCACTCAAGGGATATTGGTTAATGAACTTGTATACCGGACTGACCTTTGAAAACATCATATAAATTGTCATACATTTCTACATCAGAACTTTCATGCTTTGTTTTTTCTTTTTTCTTTAGATGTACTAATCTATTTAATCTATTTATTTAGAGAATTGATAAATGCATATTCATCATTTCCAATAAATCTTTGTTTCAAGGAAATTGATTTAGTAAAATGATTGTTCAATACAAACACATGATTTCTAATACCAAAATCAATAGAAACCCAGAAAACTGCTAAGGCGGAAGGTAACAAGCAATGAAACAATGGCCACTAAAGAAATTCAAGAAGGGGAAAAAACAACAGGAAGAAAGAAAAGCTGCAACAGCTTCTGCTGCATTCTAGTAATCTACAAAGTGTTGCCTCAACTATGAACACCTTCGAATCCACACTTCCCCAAATCCAGGAACTGTCAACAACAAACGCATCAGATACAATATCAAAAACCCCAACTAAGAAATGAGCCTTCTGATATGCAGTGTTTGTTTCAACTTTAAAATAAGAAAGTGATTTTCCATTAAAAAGTGGTAAATGCACTTATGGTAGATACAGAGAAATACCTGATAATATTGGATTTTTCCCAAGGGATAGGGATCCTAATTGAAAGCCAATCACTTTTTCAAAAATGGTTTTTGGCAAACAAGTAACCGCTGATCACTGCCGTTCTGGGGGTCGATCACCCTCGCTTCCCAACGAATCTGAGTCGCCATTTTTCTTGCCTCCTCAATACTTCCAACTGTATCCGAAAGAACGATCCATCCCTGCCAATCAATCGTAAAACAACTTTTCAAGTTCTTAAATCTTATCAGTGTTAATTATTAATGAAATAGAAAGAAAAACCTCAGGCCGCAAAATCCGGTCCATCTCGAGGAGCAAATCCATGGAGGAACATGCTTCCGAAGCAAGGAGAGACAAAAGACCTTTTGCATGGAGCATATCATATGTTTGTGGGTATGTAGGAAAGGGCTCACACCTGTGGACATGAAAAATTAACATACCAAGGATCGATCTTTTGAGACTCAGAAAATGACAGAAAATTAGGTTACATTTGGTTCATGAAAATATATATATATATATATATTTTACTTGGATAAAGTCTTATGGAAAATGAAAATGAAAATAAAAGTTTTTATGAAAACAAAAAAGAACTTCCTTCCACTATTATGAGTCTATTCTTGTTGTTTGAAGGATCAATATTTATTCTCTACATCAAAATATCTCAGAGTTTGAAGGAAGAAGGTATTGGGTTGTCATATCAAGTGAAGGTTCACTAAATTCTGAAATTTCAGTGAGTGAAGAAGAGATGGAAGTTTGAATTCATGAAGAACAGTGATTAGATTGTTTTTGCATGGAAGATTCAATGAGTTAAAAAATTAACAGATGGAAAAATAAAGTATCTTACCAATCATGCAACACACCAGCAAAACCCTGATCAAGTATAAGAGGGAGTGTACTAGGACCACTAGTTGGCACAACATTCATTACCCACACAGCCTTTTTTGACTCCAAAAATGCAGCATTCAATCCCCCGTACTGAGCAGTCATGTCCATTACATTCCGTAACATGTTAAATGGAGGCAACGGATCCTCCTCGCCAGGTCTCTTTGGATGGTCGGAGAAAATTAATGGCGTGAGCAACGACCAATAGTTTTTAAGAGCCGATTTCCATATCAATCCATCTTCATAGAACTCTTCGGGATCAACACCTACAATCATAGTAGTCAATAAACACAGTAAAAAATCTATGTCTGGTGGAGTGAGGGTTCCATCATTTAAATGAAGCAGAATTCCTTTCAATTTGTGTGGAATGATCATTCCTTCCTCAAAAAATAAATATTATGGACATAATTATCCTTGATTTTATATATTTTTTACAAGAATGAAACTTAAACAATGGATAAAAATTATATTATATTTTTTATTATATACTTATACTATTTAACATATTTCATCATTTATTTTTAATTCATACCAAACAAACCATTGATTCATCAAATCCCTTTCTCATGCCCTCTCACATTTTTTCCATTTTCATCAGAAATGATTCCCTCGCATCAAACGTAGCCTACATATTCATAACGATGCACCTTATAAACACTTTATTTCATCACATACTTCTCATGCATACCAAACAAACTATTGATTCATCAATCCCGTTTTCATTCCCTCTCTCACACTTCTTCCGTTTTCATCAGAAAGGTTTCCCTTGTATCAAATGTAGCCAAAATAATCATAATGATGCACCTAATAAATACATAAACCAACTTCCATTGGAACAATACTTACCATGAATTTCAAGTTCAGCGGAGCTCAGATGAGAACCAGAAGATCTATTTTGAATGGGAATCCACCGTTTACTTGCAGTCCCACTTATGCATGAAAGAAGGGGTTGATAATACGATGTAGAGTAGTGCCCATTTGTACAGAGTGGCACGGAAGCCGGTTTCCTATAATAAAACAGTCATCAGTAATAAACAAAGAAGACGGATATTATAAATGAAGAGGTTATGGATCCTTACCGAGACACATAACAATGAACATCCAATGTCTTCTGCCAGATGAAGGTCTCGTCTTGCTGGGCGAGAAGGCTCCAACAAATTTTCTTGGTGAAATCTTCAATTGGCAATAGTATGGCCCTCTTCCTTAGATCTGATCCAGCAGGTGATGTAAGAACAAAATACCCTCCGGGCTTCAAAATACGATCAACTTCAATAAGAAATGCCCCATCTGCAACATGATCCATGAGAGCGGAAAGTAATGTAAATATGATATCAAAACATCATCAATCCGTTTCGTTTTCGAAAACAGTGCCTGTTTTCATTTTTCAAAAACGTATTGAATAATTTGTTAACAGAATATTTTGGATAGCATAGGAAACAAGAAAGTATGTGATTTATCCCATCTTGGTGGGAGGTGACACCTCAGAATGCAAATTTTTTTATGATAATGTGGGTTTCGGTGGGATCGTAGGTTTCATTTGGTTTTGGAAAATGTTTTTTGTTTTCATTTTCTAAAAATGTATTGGATTATATAAATGGGTTACTTTTGATCAATCAATCATTTTAATGTCAAATATACAGAAAAACAACATGGGATGTTGTTAGCATTAGTAATCAAATACAAATCTTAAGTCAACAACTTCAAAACAACCATAAATCACAACAACAAAAAACTTTTTATTGGTCAAATTGGCCATGCAAAGAGTAATTCGACAACAAAACTAATATTTCATGAATTTGGGGCCAGCTTTATGGAACTGAAATAATTCAATGCAATTGGTAGGGGATGGGGATTTTCCTAGTTTGAATTCCACCATCTTCTTCCAACTAGATCCTCAGAAATAAACTGTATCTGTTAGTTAATCCCCAAAAAAAAAACTGCAGCACTCCATGATTTTTTTTTTAAGATAGAAACTGCAGTGAAATGGAAAGAAATAGTGTAATATATTAGAAGCCAATAAAATTTCAACTGAAACAGATTCCAAAAAGGTAGACATGGAAATCCGGGTGACAGTGATAATAAATAAGTGATTTCACTCCAGTTGATGACAAACAACATTCAGATAAAAATAAACAATCTTAATTTTAAGAGTAAAGAGTGCTTAAATCAACAATTTTTTAAATACCTTTTTGGTCCCAAGCCATACCACACTGAGCACAATGAACCATATCAAATGACAATGATGGAAATGGGAGCTGCCAACAATTTTTTAAATACCTTTTTGGTCCCAAGCTATACCACACTGAGCACAATGAACCATATCAAATGACAATGATGGAAATGGAAGCTGCCTTGAAATGAAGTTGCCAATTACTGCAGGGAGGCCTCTCTCAAGAGCCAGTTGAACCTGGCTACCAGATAACTCATATGCTGCAATACATACAGCCATCAGTTTCAGTGAACTTAAATAGGCACCAAAGCTACCGAACCCACATCCAACATCGAGAATTGTCCGCACCTGTGTAGAATCAATGATTAGAAAAAATAAAAAGCATAAAATCGCAATAAAATTTAATGTCGTTGGGATCAAAATCTGAAAAAGAGAACTTACACCAGCTTGAGAAAATTCAGATTCACTCCCCAACCCAATCATCTCAGCAATTTGGTGAGAATAATCTTTAACATCATCAAAGATTAGCCCATCATCAGAATGGAAAGCAATTTGATTCTCTTCTAGCAACATTAACCTGTGTATCATTGGTTTTTTAACAAAATAAAGATTAACAAACAAACATGAACTAATTACTATCATATGGAAACACAAATATAGACTTCGTTTGACAACACTGACTAAAAGTTGCTTATGACACTTTTCACTTATGATGGGTGCTATTACTTCCAGATTGCTTATGGAAACAATTATTTTTTCAATCTGCTCATCAGAAGTGAAAAGTGCTAATAATTGTTGTCAAACAGGGCCTCTTAATGCAGTTCTTTCACATAATTAAATGGGCAGGCATAATGGGAAGGCACCTTTTGGTCATGCTTCCAGAAGAAAGGAACTGATCTTTGGAAATCTTCACATTATTACTCCAGATTACATCTCGACCCGCAGGCCACCTTAATGGGATTTTATAGTCCTTTGGTGGCCGAACCAAACAGCGGCGAACATCTTTTAGGAGTTCACAATGGCGATCAAACTCCTCCCCGCCTTTAAAACCAGCTTGCAGATTTGCAGAGACATTGTAGCAAGGAACAAAGTTTTCTCTTTCTTTGCCACAAAATCCGAGCTCCCATGGATGACCAAATCCTGATGAGAAAGTTCTCAGCTGTAAATAGTCAATTGCAACTTGCTCTTTTAGCCTTCTGTAACTTGTATATATGTCGGGGGATGGGATTGATGTTGCAGATTGAACAGCACTTGAGGAAGATGATCCCAAAACTGCTATCAACGCAAAAACTCCAACTACGCACAAGATTAGCCAGTGAAGGGGTGGTCGGGGGCCAAAAACAACAGATAACTTCTTGAACCAGAAGCTTCTCATGTCCAAAATTGTGCAATTTGTTCAACTACGCCACGAAGCAGTCTTGTTTTTAACCTAATTCTCCAGAAGCCCAAAAACCATAGTCTTCTACAGGTACTAGTCCAAACAGATCTCATAAGATTCTGAAACAGCCTGCTTTTGGCCTTTCGCTAATCTGTCGGCAACCACACTGTACCATCAGAACGGAAGAATCAACAAAATCCGAATGAACCTAGTGGAAGAGTCGGTATTTAACAAATTGACGCTTAATAAGAGAGTGCTCCACGTTGCGTCTCCGAAATCCCAAAGTCGGAAATCAATGCGCGCCCGGAATAAGAAGATTAACCATTCAGAAATGTAGACCGACAGCTGGCGAATCACTGAACTTATCAACGAATGCCAAAAAAAAAAATTCCGCCATGATCAACGCCCCATCCAAACAGAAAAATGTATCCAATTCTGCAGGGACATACAAAGATCTCACCACGCCATAAGCGAACCCCAATTCAGATCAGACTGAAAGAAAATAGAAAATGGAAATGCAACTCCATTGGAGGAGAGGAAATCGAAAAAAGCAGAACCGAAATCAGGAACGAAGGACATGAGGGAATCTAGAGCCTCGCGACTTACAGTGATCGTTGCCCGTTCAACCCTATCCACCAGTCATGTAGAAAGGGGAACCATGCCTGCCATTTGCGAAGGACGGGGGGAAGAAAAGTGCCCGAATTACCCGGAATTCGTTTCTGGGTTTCGTGAGAATCAGATCCACAAACTGGGGGAGTCGGACGAACAGTGTGTAATCATTGCCTCCGGAGTAAATACACGGAATAATTGCACGTCAATGTGTTCGTTGGAATATTTTTTTATTTAAAGCTTCGGTACTTTCGTTCTCCGACGCATTGAATCTGTGCGGCGCCCCCGAATTCCACAGCTCCCCCGTGCGGAACCGCAGCCCTGACAACCGGTGGTGACGATGATGATGATTCGAGAGGGCAAACGCGAGGGCCACGCATTACCAAAGATGGCGTCGCTTACGCGGCAGTGAAGTAGCCGATGTTGGAAAGTTCTTACCTTATATGGTAAATATTGGGAAATTTTGCCTCGGTTTTAAAAATAAAAATAAAAAATCCCCACTTGGCTGCAGTCAACATCAATCGCGCAAACCCTGTGGACAAATTTTGAATAACCGTAATATCTCAATAGTAAGTGAAATTATCAACATAAAATCAAGATTATAAATTTTTAAACAATAGTAGAAGATGAATTTTATCAATGTATAAAAAATTTAATTCTATTAAATATGATTTTAATTAATAATTATTGAAAGGTTAGTGATAAATGTAACGAAATATTGATGAATCGTTACGTACGTGAAACACTTAGAGGTGAGGCGAATCGGGATGTGACTTTCAATTCAAGTTATCATTTTTTTTAATTAATTTTCATGTTAAGTATGATTTTGATGCACGGTTAATAGGATCGTCAATTTATCGTGCTCGGTTTATCTAATTGTTTAATTTTCACACACACAATATGAAATGAAGCATGGAGACATTGATATTTACTTAAAGATTGAGAGGCTAATTCAAGTTACATTCATTGTTAGGTACATATACTAATGCACCGTCAATAGTTGGGTGAGGATGTTTTACCACTACAACAGATTAATCTTTTATCAGCGTTTAATAAAGGGGGTTCATTTCTCAACGCTAAAAAACACTGAGAATAAATCATTTATTTATACTTTTTTAGTACTTAGAAAAAGCCGCAAGTACACCCACTTTTAGTGGTGCAACATAAAACATACCAGAATTAACAGATTACATATAATATACAAATATATATATTCCACCACATAATCATACATAAAGTTACAGTTACAACTTTTATAAATAAAATGAATACATTATGTAGAGTGTGTCCACGAATCAACAATCTTCGAACTTTTTATCAATCTCATAAAAGTACATGTAATTTAAACGAGAATCATGTATGTAAGAAATAATAAAATACATTTGTTTTGTTAACGACACTTAATAAATTTAAATCTATTTTGAAATTGAAAAATACACATTTGGTCATACCGTCCACCTCGCACGTTGGAATGACATGCGATTAATTCATACATGTCACAAATAAAACAACGATCGTTGTCGTAGAGTTTGACAACAATTTAAGTGTGTTTGTTCAATTTTGAGTAGACGACACGTGTTTTGAACTTATTTAACACTTAAAATGAAAAAAATACATTTTACATCATTCCAACCACACCACGCGTCAAAATGACACACGAGTCATTCCTACCGGTAACAAATGAATAGAAGACCATTTTTCTAGAGTTTCATGATAGTTTGAGATCGTTTGCTCGGTTTTTGAGTACGTGGCATGCGTTTTGAATCAAAATATCATTTTTATGTTGAAAATACACACTTCCAGTCATATTATCCACACCACATGTCCGAATGACATGCAATTAATTCTAACATGACAAAAATGAATCAATAATCATTATTGTAGAGTTTGACAATAATGTGAGCAGGTTTGCTCAATTTTGAATATGTGACACACATTTTGAACTGAAATATCATTTTTATATTGTAAACATTCACTTTACGTCACACCGTCCACCCTGTGCATTAGAATGACGAGCGGTTAATTCCAACACGTCACAAATGAATCAATGATCATTATTGTAGAGTTTGATGATAATTCAAACATGTTTGATTAGTTTTAAGTATATGACGCGCGTTTTGAACTTATTTAACACTTAAAATGGAAAAATACACTTTAGATCATTTTAATTACATCGTGCATCAGAATGATGTGTGATTCGTTCCTACAAATCATGTCACGACCCGTCCTCGGGGCCCGTGCCGTGACTACCCCAAGCCCGCCTTCCATAGGCCAGGGGCTGGCGACTAGCACCAAAGGCGTAAAATCCCGATAACTGGGAAGGCATTGCCTTTATAAAGAAAACAAGAACCACAGAGTACAAGCGGAAGTAAAACACTAAGTACAAAGAGAAGAGCTAAAAAGTAAAAAGGGGCCGGAAATACAAGCCCAACTGTAAAGTACAACTCGAAAGGGAAAACAGCGACTGAAAAGTAAAGCTGCTACGCTGAGATGTCCACTGGAAATCCCACCTGAAGGGTGGGTACAGATAGCTCCTCTGCTCCTCGGGTTCCGCCATCCGCTCCGAGTATGTCCCGCCCAGTGGTCCACCTCCGGGTACCGCCTCGTCGTATAGTCCACCACCAGGTACCGTCCAGTCCTCGAACCTTCGGCTTCTGTCAGCACTGTCCGTCGTCTGCAACCAACACAACGAGGTGCGGGCATAGCCCGTGCAGGGGTGAGTATAACGATACTCAGTAGGGACCCCGAGACCCTCAAGGTCTCACTAAAACCAACAAGGATAAACACAAGAAGATCTCAACAGATAAACTCTACTTAGGTATATGCTCATACATATACCTAAGTTATCAAGTAACCCATCTCAATCATGAGGAAACACAAGGATTGTGAAACGACGGATAACCACTACTCGGGTATATGCCCATACATATACCAAAGTTAGCAAGTGACCCATCTCAATCATGAGGTAAACACAAGGTCAAAAGTCTCAGCTCAAACCAGGATTTTCATTATCGAAACCGTAACTGCTGAAGAGCTCCGTCTCTAGAGTGTACAGTGGTCCTGTCACGACTCCGAGGCCGCCGCTCACTAACCTAAGACTGCTGAAGTACTCCTCCTGTCGAGTACTGCGGGTCTGCTGCCAACTACCAGGCGCTCCGTCCGCTGAGGGTCTGCTGCCAAATACCGGGCGCTACCCAGATAGCCTACTGAGGTACTCCTCCTGTCGAGTACCGCGGGTCTGCTGCCAACTACCAGGCGCTCCGTCCGCCGTGGGTCTGCCGCCAAATACCGGGCGCTCCGTCCACTGGGCTAGTCGACTCACTCCAAGTCGAGTCGGTCAAGCAGTCGTCAGGTCTCAGCCGGCTACACGGTCTCCGTACTCTGCACGCTCGTCTCCAGGAGGGTCCGCTCCACGAGCTACTGGTCGATACTCCAAGTATCACAAAGTTCCGCGAAGAAGTATCTCAAAAGTCCGTCTCGTCACAAGGGTCTCAACGCAACAGACGGCGCGTCGATCGGACGCCCGGTCTGTGAGTTATTAGCCTTTTCGTCCCAGGGGCCCGGTTGGTTTCGAGTGCGAACCAATCCCGGCCGTATCTCAACTGTACCCCGAAATCCCACAGGGTATACTCATAGGGACCGTTACTAAACGTAAACACCAACGCCGCTGACGGTTCGTCAAGCGGACGTCCTGTCTGAAAGATATTAGCTTTCCCGTTCCAGGGGCCCGGTTGGATTTCGGGTACAATCCAACCCGGCCATACTCCGACTGCATCCAAAACTCGGGCGGATGTATGTCAAAAGATCCGTCTCATCAAGAGGAAGTCAACGAAATAGACGGCGCGTCAATCGGACGCCCGGTCTGTGAGTTATTGGCATTTTCGTCTCCGGGGCCCGGTTGGTTTTTAAGGAAAAACCAACCCGACCATACTCCACCTGCGTCCAAACCTCGGGCGGAGTATGCCAAAAGATCCGTCTCATTAAGAGGAACGCAACGCGACTGACGGCGCGTCAATCGGACGTTCGTGGCTCAAGATATGAGCGTTTCCGCTCCGAAGGCCCGGTTGGTTTCGTGAACGAACCAACCCGGCCGAACTCAAAGTTAACCGAAACCTTGAGTGCGATATACCGAAACGACCGTCTCGATCCAAGGATCGCGTTGCCGCAGACGGTTCGTCGTTCGGAGGTCCGAGGCTCAAGTTATGGGCCAAAAACCAAATCTGGTTCGAAACGGGGGGGTCCGGGTCCGGGCCGACCCGGCCGGCCCCCCCCCCCCCGGGGGCGGCGCGGCGGCGGCGGCGCGGCGGCGGCGGCGGGCCGCGGTGGCGGCGGCGGGCCGCGGTGGCGGCGGCGGCGGGCCGCGGTGGCGGCGGCGGCGGGCCGCGGTGGCGGCGGGCCGCGGTGGCGGCGGCGGCGGGCCGCGGCGGCTGGTGCTGGCGCCGCACGGGGAGCCGCACGCGGGGGGCTTGATTGCCCCCGCTTTCTTCTGGCGGCGCGGCTTAGCCGCGCCGATTTCAATTAAACCGCCCCCCTCACATGAGGGGGGCCTGCTTGTGCGGATCCGAGGGGGCCGGTTGCCCCCTCCTTCAAAGAACCCCCCCTCTCTTAAAGAGGGGGTTTTATTAAAACGGCCGGGGAATTTATTTCCCCGGTTTTAATGACTTCCGGCCGGCGAGCTGGCCGGCCGGTTTTTCCCCAACGGGACCGGAAATTTCCGGTCCCCTCTTCGGCTTCCGACGCCGGCGGCCCGGCCGCCGGTCTTCCTTTCCGCCGCGGCCCGGAACCGGCCGCGGTCTCCTCGTTCCGCCGCGGCCCGGAACCGGCCGCGGCGTTCGTCGTCCGGCGCGGTGCGACGACACCGCGCCCCTTTGCCGTGCTTTGATAATCATCCAACGCGGCGCGACGGCGTCGCGTTTCTGTTGTTTCTACCATGGTGCGTGCGACGGCAACGCGAAGATATTTGCACGTTCATCCGCGTGGTGCGACGGCACCACGCCACTTGCTTCCTCCCGCAAGATAAAATCAACATAAACGTTGGAGGGGGGTTCGGTCGTGTTCATGCGGTCCGGCCCCCCTCACGTTAAATAAAAACTCAACATGAACATTTCAAGCCTCATGTTAGACATGCCAGATCCATGTTCAAGAAAAGGAATAATTTAAGAATGAATCAACAATCCCCTACCTCGGGTATAAGTTCGAGGATTTGACTATGTCCGCGGAAGTCGACGTCGCGGAGATCGGGCGTCGCGGTAGTCGTTCGTCAATTCCGTTGACGAAGAGACGCGTCCGAAGAGGCACGTCGTTGGCGAATCCTTGTACGCCGACGAAGGTTGTCCGAGGAAGGTGCGGTGTTCTCTCTCGTTGACACCGAAGACGAAGAAGAGCGGTGCGGCGTTCTTCGTCGGAAAAAGGGCGTTCCTCGTCAAGTCTTGAGGAAAGTCAAATTATAAAGAGAACAACGAATTCAAGAATCTCTACCTCGATAGTCGCACGGTGACGGAGTCGTGGAATATCGGTGTCGATTCCTTTGACGTCGGAGGAAGAGTCGTTATCGAAGGCGTTCGTCGCGGAAAACCGTCGCGGAAGAGATGACGCGGAAGAAGTACGTCGCGTCGCGGACACGGCGTCGCGGAGATCGTGTTCTTCGGCGGAGAAGTTCTTCGTTGAAGAACGACGTTCTTCGCGTTCTTCGTTGAGTTGAAGAAGAAGAAGAAAAGCTTCCAAAGCTCTCAAGAAATCCTCCCAAGGGTAAAAGAAACTCCTAGAATAATATAAGCTTTAACTTATATTATTTCATAACTTAACCACAAGAATTTCAAAGGTTTGAAATTCAAAATGGATAACTCCAAAATTAACTCACTTATTTAATATACATGAATTGTATAATTAAATATAAGTTAACTTGTCAAGCCATTAAGAGGGAGAGTGGGGAGTTGAAAAGGTGGGGGTTCGTGTGGGCCCCACCACACTTAATCCTCCCAAGGGAGGTTAAGTGGGTGTGGGTCCCACTTCCAACCTCCTTTGGTAGGTTTTTAATAAGTTAAAATAAAATTTGTCTTAAACAAATTTTATTTAACTCAACTGAAAAACCCCAAAACTAACTTTCAACTTGCAACAAACGCAACTCCCGAAAAGGTCTCTTTAAGCGATTATCGGCGCTGCGAGTTCATCGGTGCCCTCGGATTTCAATTCCGAGCACCGGATCAAAAGTTAGGAATTCCCGCTCGTTCGTTCACTGAACGTACCCGAGCCAAACTTCGGAAATTAATTCCGGGCACTCCGGGCCTCGGAATCAGGTGCCGTCTGAAACCGCGCTCTTGTAAAATTCTAAAGAAAATTAAGAAAAAATTTCCCTTGAATTTTACGGGTCTTTACATTACTCCCACCTCAGGGCTTTACGTCCCCGTAAAGATACAACAAAAACTAGGGAAACAAAAGAGGGTACTGAGCACGCATCTGAGCCTCCCGCTCCCATGTGCTCTCCTGGAGATTCCCGTGCCGCCATCTGTTGCGCACAAGAGGAATCGATCGCCCATGTAGGACCCGCTCCTGTCGATCCTCTATCTCCACCGGGACCTCCGTAAAAGTCGCCCCAACGTCAACGTCAAGCTCCCCATAGTCAATGATGTGTGTCGGGTCGTGCACGTATCTCCTCAGCTGGGATACGTGGAAGACGTCGTGCACCCGGTGCAACTGAGGTAGTAGAGCCAGGCGATAAGCCACCTCGCCAATCCTGCTGAGAACCTGGAAGGGTCCGATGAAGCGCGGAGATAACTTGTCGCCTCGGCCAAATCTCCGAATACCACGTCGAGGTGAGACCCGCAAGAAGACGTGGTCACCATTCTCGAACTCTAGTGGCCTCCGCCTCCTGTCAGCGTATGACTTCTGCCGGCTCTGTGTTGTCCTCATCCGCTCCTGGATGACATGGACCTCCTCTGACGTGGCCCGGACCATCTCTGGTCCCACAAGAGCTGCAAGATTTCTTCTTTGCCGATAAGAGAAACCTGGTCTCATCCCCTGGATGAACCACATTCTTTGCCTAAAACAGTCAATCCTAACATGGATGATACTAATCCATACCAAGGATGACGTCGTAAGGCCTCGACGCTACTACTAAGAGATCCAACCGTTACCCTCGCCTCCAAGGGTTGAGTCACACTGTCGGCATCAGTGTGTGGTAACTGGGTTTCCTCCAGTAGATGACTCACATGTGAGGGTCAAGTCAACAGTCAACTGGAACCTCTTAGTAACATCACAAAAGAGGACAGGAATGAAAACATCACAAAGGATGCGTCTTTTATTATTGCAGCTCATAATACAAGACGCTACACAAAAGCAGCATCAACATGGAACTAGAAGTACAAAAGACGTATTCACTAGTTCCTCCCCTGTCCACCTGCTCCCAGAGCTCCAGCATTTGTTGCTGCCTCAACCTCGGTGGCTCCCTCCAAGCCTGCGGATCGAGGAGTCGGACAGTCACGTGCCAGGTGACCCTTTCCGCGGCATGAGTAACACAACCTGCTCCTTGCACGGCTAGCTCTGTTCCCACTCCGGGTGCCCTGCACCACTGGTCCTAAAACCCGAGATCGCCCAACTGCTGGTCTGGTCCTCCTGGACCTTTGCATCATCTGTCTACTGCCCACAGATGACTCGGCTTCCGATCGAAAAACACGCGGTAAAGGCAGAATCTCCTGTACACGCTCGGGGTGTAGAGATACTGGCACAAACTCCACCCTGAAGAAGGTCTCGAAGTCTTCCCATGCGAAGTCCATCTCATCGCAAAACTGAAACAAGTGGCTCCACCACCTTCCTGCTGCTGCCTGAAGGAGGCTGGTAGCAAAGATCACCATGAGGTCTGCTGGTGTCCTCACTAGCCTAAACACTCGTACCACTGCCTCCAGCCAGTCCTCTGCAGCCTGGGGATCCGTCTCCCCGCGAAACCTGGGCGGTCGCTGGCGCTGAAACTCATGCAGTGCGCTGAGGCGACGTGCATCGTCAGCGGCTGCTGCTGGAAGCATCGGGGGCTCGGCGGGTAGAGCTACCGCCGGTGCCACTGCTGACAAAGGGCCCTGCACCGAGGCCTCGTCACTCGGTGGGCTGTCGTCACGTTCGATTCTCGGAACCCTAGCTGGCTGCCGTCGTGGGGCCATCCTGAAAGAAACAACGTAACACGATCAAACGATTATACCTGGTGAGCTGACCTGGTTTGAGCTGTTTTAAGGGGAAAAACTTTTGAAAACACACACGCAATCAGTGTTTTCGTGCACAAAGTCGGAAATCAGTTGTCAGGGTCCTGGTGTATGGATACGTCGGCCGCCCGCACCAACACTGGACTCCCTGAACTGAAAACCACACTCGGTACTCTCAACACTATTGCTTCACAGAAAGAAAGATCAGAGTTATAAGTTCTGCGGTAGAACCGAACTCCTCTGATACCAATTTGTCACGACCCGTCCTCGGGGCCCGTGCCGTGACTACCCCAAGCCCGCCTTCCATAGGCCAGGGGCTGGCGACTAGCACCAAAGGCGTAAAATCCCGATAACTGGGAAGGCATTGCCTTTATAAAGAAAACAAGAACCACAGAGTACAAGCGGAAGTAAAACACTAAGTACAAAGAGAAGAGCTAAAAAGTAAAAAGGGGCCGGAAATACAAGCCCAACTGTAAAGTACAACTCGAAAGGGAAAACAGCGACTGAAAAGTAAAGCTGCTACGCTGAGATGTCCACTGGAAATCTCACCTGAAGGGTGGGTACAGATAGCTCCTCTGCTCCTCGGGTTCCGCCATCCGCTCCGAGTATGTCCCGCCCAGTGGTCCACCTCCGGGTACCGCCTCGTCGTATAGTCCACCACCAGGTACCGTCCAGTCCTCGAACCTTCGGCTTCTGTCAGCACTGTCCGTCGTCTGCAACCAACACAACGAGGTGCGGGCATAGCCCGTGCAGGGGTGAGTATAACGATACTCAGTAGGGACCCCGAGACCCTCAAGGTCTCACTAAAACCAACAAGGATAAACACAAGAAGATCTCAACAGATAAACTCTACTTAGGTATATGCCCATACATATACCTAAGTTATCAAGTAACCCATCTCAATCATGAGGAAACACAAGGATTGTGAAACGACGGATAACCACTACTCGGGTATATGCCCATACATATACCAAAGTTAGCAAGTGACCCATCTCAATCATGAGGTAAACACAAGGTCAAAAGTCTCAGCTCAAACCAGGATTTTCATTATCGAAACCGTAACTGCTGAAGAGCTCCGTCTCTAGAGTGTACAGTGGTCCTGTCACGACTCCGAGGCCGCCGCTCACTAACCTAAGACTGCTGAAGTACTCCTCCTGTCGAGTACTGCGGGTCTGCTGCCAACTACCAGGCGCTCCGTCCGCTGAGGGTCTGCTGCCAAATACCGGGCGCTACCCAGATAGCCTACTGAGGTACTCCTCCTGTCGAGTACCGCGGGTCTGCTGCCAACTACCAGGCGCTCCGTCTGCCGTGGGTCTGCCGCCAAATACCGGGCGCTCCGTCCACTGGGCTAGTCGACTCACTCCAAGTCGAGTCGGTCAAGCAGTCGTCAGGTCTCAGCCGGCTACACGGTCTCCGTACTCTGCACGCTCGTCTCCAGGAGGGTCCGCTCCACGAGCTACTGGTCGATACTCCAAGTATCACAAAGTTCCGCGAAGAAGTATCTCAAAAGTCCGTCTCGTCACAAGGGTCTCAACGCAACAGACGGCGCGTCGATCGGACGCCCGGTCTGTGAGTTATTAGCCTTTTCGTCCCAGGGGCCCGGTTGGTTTCGAGTGCGAACCAATCCCGGCCGTATCTCAACTGTACCCCGAACTCCCACAGGGTATACTCATAGGGACCGTTACTAAACGTAAACACCAACGCCGCTGACGGTTCGTCAAGCGGACGTCCTGTCTGAAAGATATTAGCTTTCCCGTTCCAGGGGCCCGGTTGGATTTCGGGTACAATCCAACCCGGCCATACTCCGACTGCATCCAAAACTCGGGCGGATGTATGTCAAAAGATCCGTCTCATCAAGAGGAAGTCAACGAAATAGACGGCGCGTCAATCGGACGCCCGGTCTGTGAGTTATTGGCATTTTCGTCTCCGGGGCCCGGTTGGTTTTTAAGGAAAAACCAACCCGACCATACTCCACCTGCGTCCAAACCTCGGGCGGAGTATGCCAAAAGATCCGTCTCATTAAGAGGAACGCAACGCGACTGACGACGCGTCAATCGGACGTTCGTGGCTCAAGATATGAGCGTTTCCGCTCCGAAGGCCCGGTTGGTTTCGTGAACGAACCAACCCGGCCGAACTCAAAGTTAACCGAAACCTTGAGTGCGATATACCGAAACGACCGTCTCGATCCAAGGATCGCGTTTCCGCAGACGGTTCGTCGTTCGGAGGTCCGAGGCTCAAGTTATGGGCCAAAAACCAAATCTGGTTCGAAACGGGGGGGTCCGGGTCCGGGCCGACCCGGCCCGACCCCCCCCCCCCCGGGGGCGGCGCGGTGGCGGCGGCGGGCCGCGGTGGCGGCGGCGGCGGGCCGCGGTGGCGGCGGCCGCGGTGGCGGCGGCCGCGGCGGCGGCGGCGGCGGGCCGCGGTGGCGGCGGGCCGCGGTGGCGGCGGCGGCGGGCCGCGGCGGCTGGTGCTGGCGCCGCACGGGGAGCCGCACGCGGGGGGCTTGATTGCCCCCTATTTCTTCTGGCGGCGCGGCTTAGCCGCGCCGATTTCAATTAAACCGCCCCCCTCACATGAGGGGGGCCTGCTTGTGCGGATCCGAGGGGGCCGGTTGCCCCCTCCTTCAAAGAACCCCCCCTCTCTTAAAGAGGGGGTTTTATTAAAACGGCCGGGGAATTTATTTCCCCGGTTTTAATGACTTCCGGCCGGCCAGCTGGCCGGCCGGTTTTTCCCCAACGGGACCGGAAATTTCCGGTCCCCTCTTCGGCTTCCGACGCCGGCGGCCCGGCCGCCGGTCTTCCTTTCCGCTGCGGCCCGGAACCGGCCGCGGTCTCCTCGTTCCGCCGCGGCCCGGAACCGGCCGCGGCGTTCGTCGTCCGGCGCGGTGCGACGGCACCGCGCCCCTTTGCCGTGCTTTGATAATCATCCAACGCGGCGCGACGGCGTCGCGTTTCTGTTGTTTCTACCATGGTGCGTGCGACGGCAACGCGAAGATATTTGCACGTTCATCCGCGTGGTGCGACGGCACCACGCCACTTGCTTCCTCCCGCAAGATAAAATCAACATAAACGTTGGAGGGGGGTTCGGTCGTGTTCATGCGGTCCGGCCCCCCTCACGTTAAATAAAAACTCAACATGAACATTTCAAGCCTCATGTTAGACATGCCAGATCCATGTTCAAGAAAAGGAATAATTTAAGAATGAATCAACAATCCCCTACCTCGGGTATAAGTTCGAGGATTTGACTATGTCCGTGGAAGTCGACGTCGCGGAGATCGGGCGTCGCGGTAGTCGTTCGTCAATTCCGTTGACGAAGAGACGCGTCCGAAGAGGCACGTCGTTGGCGAATCCTTGTACGCCGACGAAGGTTGTCCGAGGAAGGTGCGGTGTTCTCTCTCGTTGACACCGAAGACGAAGAAGAGCGGTGCGGCGTTCTTCGTCGGAAAAAGGGCGTTCCTCGTCAAGTCTTGAGGAAAGTCAAATTATAAAGAGAACAACGAATTCAAGAATCTCTACCTCGATAGTCGCACGGTGACGGAGTCGTGGAATATCGGTGTCGATTCCTTTGACGTCGGAGGAAGAGTCGTTATCGAAGGCGTTCGTCGCGGAAAACCGTCGCGGAAGAGATGACGCGGAAGAAGTACGTCGCGTCGCGGACACGGCGTCGCGGAGATCGTGTTCTTCGGCGGAGAAGTTCTTCGTTGAAGAACGACGTTCTTCGCGTTCTTCGTTGAGTTGAAGAAGAAGAAGAAAAGCTTCCAAAGCTCTCAAGAAATCCTCCCAAGGGTAAAAGAAACTCCTAGAATAATATAAGCTTTAACTTATATTATTTCATAACTTAACCACAAGAATTTCAAAGGTTTGAAATTCAAAATGGATAACTCCAAAATTAACTCACTTATTTAATATACATGAATTGTATAATTAAATATAAGTTAACTTGTCAAGCCATTAAGAGGGAGAGTGGGGAGTTGAAAAGGTGGGGGTTCGTGTGGGCCCCACCACACTTAATCCTCCCAAGGGAGGTTAAGTGGGTGTGGGTCCCACTTCCAACCTCCTTTGGTAGGTTTTTAATAAGTTAAAATAAAATTTGTCTTAAACAAATTTTATTTAACTCAACTGAAAAACCCCAAAACTAACTTTCAACTTGCAACAAACGCAACTCCCGAAAAGGTCTCTTTAAGCGATTATCGGCGCTGCGAGTTCATCGGTGCCCTCGGATTTCAATTCCGAGCACCGGATCAAAAGTTAGGAATTCCCGCTCGTTCGTTCACTGAACGTACCCGAGCCAAACTTCGGAAATTAATTCCGGGCACTCCGGGCCTCGGAATCAGGTGCCGTCTGAAACCGCGCTCTTGTAAAATTCTAAAGAAAATTAAGAAAAAATTTCCCTTGAATTTTACGGGTCTTTACAAATCACAAATGAAAAGAAGATCATTTTGCTTGAGTTCCATGACAATCTGAGATCATTTGATCAGTTTTGAGTAAGCGACTTACGTTTTGAATTATATATCATTTTTATATTGAAAATGTGCACTTCCAGTCATACCACCCATACCGCAAGTCAGAATGACTTTCAGTTAATTCCTACATGTCACAAATGAATCAATGTTTGTTTTTATAGCATTTCATGACAATCCGAGCATGTTTGCGCAATTTTGAATATCTGATGCGCGTTTTGAACTTATTTAGCACTTATAATGAAAAAAAACACTCTAGATATTTTGACTACACGACACATCAGAATGATGTGTGGTTAAATCCTAAATGTTACAAATGAATCAATGATAATTTTCCTAGAGTTTAACGACAATATGACAAGGTTTGCTTATTTTTTAGCATGTGATGCGTGTTTTGAACTAAAATATCATTTTTATATTGAAAACATGCACATTCAGTCACATCGTCCACCCTGCATGCTAGAATGACATGCGGTTAATTTCTACATGTCGCAAATGAATCAACGATCATTTTTGTAGAGTGTCATGATAATCTGAGTGTGTTTGTTCATTTTTGAGTATGTGGCATGCATTTTGAACTTATTTAACACTTAAAATAAAACATACACTTTAGGTTATTCCGACTACACGATGCATCATAATAATGTGTGGTTAATTCCTACATGTTGCAAATGAATCAACAATCGTTGACCTAGAGTTTGATAACAATATGAGTGTGTTTTCTCAGTTTTGAGTATGTAATGAACGTTTTGAACCAAAATATCATTTCTATATTTAAAACTGAAGATCCTTTGTGATATTTTGTTTTTACAAAGTTTTGTTTTTACTGACAACCAACTTTTTGTAAAATAATGTTTTTGTTAATCAGGTGAAATATGTATTGTTGGAAGTTTTATAACTTGTTTGGTGAGAAGTTGTTGAGAATCCGGATAAAGAAAGTGTTTTCCAAAGTTGGCGGTCAGACGCTCCATCGGACATAGATCATTAGATTGAGATTTTGATGGAAAGTCAGAAGTTGCTGGAAACTGAGTTCAGGAAGTTTGCTTTGTTGCTGAAACTTGAAATAATGGGAAGTTGTAGAACTTTTCAAAATGAGTTAAATGATGCTTTGATGTTCTTTCAAATTCCTAAATCTTCATAAAGAAGTCATGATACAAACTGAAGTTTATAGAAGGAAAGAGACGTGCGAGTTTCTAGAATTTCCATAGTCGAAGTTCTTCAGATGAAGATCATCGGATCTAGAAACACCGGATGCAGAAGTTGTCAAAAGATTGAAGGTATGAAGTTGTTAAAGTTCAAGAGTTTGCAAAGTTGTTGATCTTATGAGATTCAGATACTGATCCACCATATGAGATGCAGATACTGATCCACCAGATAGAGATCTGCTATAAAAATTGAAGATGATCAGTTGAAGAAATGCAGTGACTCAAGAAATCAGTTTTGTAAATATGAGCCAAGATAAAGGAGTAGATCATCTTTCCTATCAAACAAATAAATAAAGAAGTCTGAAGTTTCCTCACCATAAAAGTTGATCAAACAAAGAAGTTTTCAGAAAGATGAAAGCATTGTGGTTGCCGAGTTCGTGCCATTTTGAAAAAATATGAAAGAAGTAGATGGTTCATCGAACGAGTTGACGACACTAATCCATAAGATGAGCGTTTGACACCAATAAGTCATCAGATGGATAGTTCCATCTGACACAATATGATCAGACTGAAGAGAAAATGATCAGTATGATCTGGCGAAGAAAGTTGATGAAAATTCGAAACATATAGAAGTTTCTACCAGATAGACGTTGCAGGTTTCTAAAATCTTTAGAAGTTGCAACAATGCAGTCAACCATTTTCAACTGGCCCAGAGCATCAAAATGAAAAATTATATTTGTTTTAGTTTTGAATGGGTCTATAGAAAAAATGTGAGTTGCTTCAATTGGGTCAAGAGAATCTGACAAAGGAATGATGAAGTCAGAAATTGTGAAGTTTTTTAGTTGTAATCAAAGAATATCCATCTGAAAAAACCTGTTTACGAAGTTTGAGTTGAGAAACATTGATTAGATTGAATCAATGTTATGTATTTTAAATTGGGTAAAGAGAACCAGAATAATAAACAAAAGTTCAAGACTGAGATGTTTCAGACTTGCAATTGCCGAACATATCATATTTATAAAGTGTAAGTTGATGGTTGAATATATTTCAAGTGGGTCAAGAGGATTAGACAAATGATGAGTTTTCTAGATCACCATTTCTGGACTGAAGTTTTGTTCTTTCAAATGTTTTCTATCTTGTTTAAAGATAGAAAATTCAAGAAGAGTTATGAAGAATCAAGAAGTTTCGAGAAGACGCCAGAAGAGATGAGAAGGTTTGAAACAGATAAAATAAAGCTCAAATAAACATAAAAATTGGAGATTTAGAATCTGGGTGAGTGGGAAAATATTTCAGTTTCCCACATTTACTATTTATGTAGAACCTATAAATAAATGAGGAAATCAAAACGATACTTAACACTATTCACCAATGTGTAAAAGATGATACTTGGCGAAATTGGTGTCAGAAGTGAGTTTTCCAATCAAAGTTGTTTTGTGTTGAGGAAGAGTTTTTGGGTAGAGGATTTTGATCAGAAGATTGGGCTGAGGCAAGTTCAGATTACCTGAACGAGAGAATCAAATTGAGGGGATTGGTTTGAGTTTTGAGAAGTAGTTTGGAACAACATAGTTTGATAAAAAGGCCATCAGTCTGAGGCTATCGAACATAGGCCATCGAACGCTGGAAAATCAGATAGAGGTGGATCAAACTGAGATTCCTAGCAGACCTTTGGTGGAGCAGTTTGAACAAAGTTACATATTTTGTTGCGCCTCAAATCTCATAAGCAATTTTTTTTTAAAATTGACGGGAGTCAGTATAATCATTCCTATTTGGAGATAGAAGGTGTCTAACAGGATTTGACACAAGATGTATTCACTTCTTCATAATAATGAATTTCCATAAACCCATATGATAAGGTTTTAGGTTCTCATACTGAGGCCATACCTTATAAATTGTGTGTTCCTTATTTAATTTTATATTTATGCATTCACTTGAGTTTTCTGAAAGTTGATAAGGAAGAAACTCTAACAAGTTATAGGGGTTAATGTCACGACCCGCCCTCGGGGCCCGTGCCGTGACTACCCCAAGCCCGCCTTCTATAGGCTAGGGGCTGGCGACTAGCACCAAGGCGTAAATCCCAACAAAAAGGGAAGGCATTGCCTTTGAAAAGTAAACAAGCACCACAGAGTAAGCAAGCGGAAAAGTAAACACTAAGTAAAAACTGTACAAGCTGTGCTGAAAGTAAAAGGGGCCGGAAATACAAGCCCAACTGTAAAGTACAACTGAAAGGAAAAACAACAACTAAAAAGGGAAATCTGCAGTATCGAGCCGTCCTCTGGAAGTCCCACCTGAAGGGTGAGTACAGATAGCCTCCACTGCTCCTCGGGTCCACCTGACCGCTCCGAGTACGTCCCGCCCAGTGGTCCACCTCCAGGTACCGTTCTGCTCCACACGCCTCCACCACGATCAGCGCTGTCCGTCGTCTGCAACCAACACAACGTAGTGCGGGCAAAGCCCGTGCAGGGGTGAGTATAAGCTACTCAGTAGGGACCCCGAGACCCCCGAAGGTCTCCCAAAATCCACAAAGGAAAGATACAATCACGAAGTAACATCTGACACGGCTTAGGTATATGCCCATACATATACCTAAGTCATCAATTCCCGTTCGGCTCCAACGTCTGAGCCCAAGCACAACCCAGTCCACACAGGAAAGCAAACGTATACCCACACAGGATAGAACAACACAATCCACAAAGGAGAGTAAACAGTAAATCCAAACAGGATAGCTCAACACAATCCACAAAGGAGAGTAATACAAGATTCAGCTCACACAGGTATACATCTTCGGATGACGATAAAGATGATCACCGATCCATCTAAGTCGTCGGACCCACGAAGGATCGATAGGTAACTAACCCCCGCAATGACCCACACAGGATCAGACCCACACAGGATCGGGCCCACACAGGACCGGGTCCACGCAGGACCTGTAGGCGCTGGCTCACACAGAACCGCTGAGCGCTGACCCACACAGGATCGGGCCCACACAGGACCTGAAGCACTGATCCACGCAGGATCGCTGAGTGCAGTAGTCGCCGCAGTCCACTAAGGATCTCTGCACAGTCGTCGCCGCAGTCCACTGAGGATCTCTGCACGGTCGTCGTCAGAGTCCACGGAGGACCTCTGCACAGTCATCGCCGCAGTCCACTGAGGATCTCTGCACGGTCGTCGCTGTCGAAGAAGCAGTCGCAACCAGCCTAGGGTTCCGCACACAACAAGCTCGTTCGGGAGGGTCCGCTCCACTAGCCGAGAGGCTGATACATCAACTGACACAAAGTCCGAAGTTGATGTATCCAAAAGTTCCGTATCGTCAACAGGAACTCAACGTCGCAGACGGCGCGTCAATCGGACGCCCGGTCTGAGAGTTATTGGCTTTTTCGTCCCAGGGGCCCGATTGGTTTTTAAGGCAAAACCAACCCGACCGTACTCCACCTGCGTCCAAACCTCGGGCGGAGTGTGCCAAAAGATCCGTCTCATAAAGAGGAATTCAACAGAGCTGACGGCACGCCAATCGGACGTCCGTAGCTCAAAATATGAGCGTTTCCGCTCCGAAGGCCCGGTTGGTTTCGTGTACGAACCAACCCGGCTGAACTCAAAGTATTCCAAAACCTTAAGTGCGATATACCGAAACGACCGTCTCGATCCAAGGATCGCGTTGCCGCTAACGGCGGGTCGTTTGGAGGACCGTAGCTCAAGATACAGCCATTTGAACGAAGTCTGTCCGAAGACGGGGGGTACGGGCCCGGGCCGACCCGGGCCGACCCCCCCCGGGAGTCAGCCGAACCGGGTCGACCCGACCCGGTCCGGTCCGGCCAGGGCGCGGCCCGGCCGGTCGGACCGGCCTGGTCCGGTTCGGCCGAACGGCCGAACGACCGAGGCACGCGGGCGCCGCCCCCGTGGCCAGGTGATGCCGCGGCCCCCCGCGTGGGGCCGCGTTGAGTCGGGACGCGGCTTCAGCCACGTCCGAGGGCACCGGACCCGCGCGGCCGCGGGTCCGCGGATGCCGCCGCCGCGCCGGCAGCCCGCGCCGCCAGCGAGTTCCGCGGGCCACCGGGATCGTTCCGGTGGTCCGATTCTCTTCCCGTCTGCGCCATTGCTCCTCCCGGGACTCGTTCTTCACTGCGGGATCGTCAAATATCCGTTGCGGCACGTTCCATCATCGCCCGTCAAATCCGCACAAAATGAAGAACGACGGAGGGTCGTCGGGCCGTGTTCGTTTGGCCCGCACCCTCTGCGTTAGAGATAAACAACGGGAGAATTTTGTTCAACACATGAACCGACAATTTTAATTAAATAAAATTGTTCGTTTGAAACCGGTTCTTTAACTTTTTAAAGAAACACTTACAGGAATAATTAAAAAGGGGTAAATCCCAAAATAAATCTCTACCTCGCTGATCGTCGCGCGCGGGCGTTCTTCGCGGAAAAGCTCGTCGCAGAAGAGAGGGATCGTCGCGTCGTTGCGGGGAGGCGTCGCATCGTCGCGGAATCCGGCGTTGAGTCGGCGAGCTCAATGGACCAAGAACAACAGATTTAAATTATAAATAATTAAATCTGTGTTTAAAACCAAAAGAAAATAACCTTGAGTGGAAATTCGAAATCACTCACCTCAAACAGTCGGTGATCGGAGATCGGAGCGGGGAAGAACGTCTCGGACGAAAGCGTCGTCGATTTCCGGGTTCGGCGTTCTTCGCGTTCTTCGCGTTCTTCGCGTTCTTCGCGTTCTTCGCGAAGGATGAAGAAGAAACAAGGATTCTGTCTCAACGAGTAATCCCCCAAAAGATTTAGTTGGTCTTATTTTATTAATATGCCAACACACGAAAACAGGTTAAGAAACGATCCATCAATTCGTTGAATTAATTCAACGAAAGAAACAGCCCATTTAATTCACGAAATAAACCGCCCAATTAAATGGTCTGTTAAGATTTTAAGAAACGCGTCAGTTGACTTTCATTAAGACGGGTTTTCGCGGGTGCGTTTCTTAGCGGAAAGAAACGGCGGGGCTCGTGCGGGCCCCACCTCACAAATATCCTACCAAGGGGGTAGGATATTTCTGGATAGCATCCTATCCTCTTCAACTCAGTTCAAGCCGCCTTTAAGTGGCTTCCAAGTGGCTTAAGTGAAATAAAATAAAGTTGTCGCAAAAATTATTTTATTTCTTAACTTTAAGCCTGAAAATTAAAAACCACACCCGAGCAAACGCAACTCCGGAAGAGGCGTTTCTAAGCGAAAACCGGCGCTGCGATTTCATCGGTGCCCTCAGAATTCGATTCCGGGCACCGGTTCAAAAGTTAGAAAAACCTGCTCGTCTGTTCACTGAACGTACCCGAGCCAATCTTTGGAAAATGATTCCGGGCACACCGGGCCTCGGAATTAGGTGCCGTCAGAAACTGCGCTCTTGCAAAATTCCAAAGAAAATTAAGAAAAAAATTTCCTTGAAATTTACGGGTCTTTACAGTTAAATTTACTAAAGTTGAAATTTGTAAAAAGGCAACAACTGATTCACCACTCCCCCTTCTCAGTTGTTATTCAATAATTTGGAACTTCAATTAATATCAAAGTGAAGGTTCCCCGGTTGAATCCTTATCATGGATAATCTCAACTCTATCAATAGTAGAGGAATTCCTACATTTGATGTAAAAAATTATTATGGATGAAAAAATAGAATGATTCCATATCTTCTATCGCTTGGTCCAAAAGTTGTTAATGCTGCTACAACTGGTTTTCCACCCATTGAGAAATATGATCCTATGAATTTTGCTGACAAGAAAGATATTGAAGTTTATGGAAAATCTAGAAATGTTATTCTTATGTCTCTGTCAGAAAATTTTTATATGAAGGTGATGGGCCTCAAAACATCAAAGAGTATGCGGGACAAGCTTAAAATTATTTTCAAAGGGAATATTAAAATAAAGGAAGAAAATATAAAAATCTAGTGTATCAAGTTTAAAGATATAAGAATAAGAGATGAAAAAAATATTGATGAGTACTTAACCAGAGTAAATGAAGTTTCTTGCAACATCAAAGGTTTTTGAGATGTTTTGGAAGATTCTACAATTGTGAAGAAACTCATGAGAAACTTTCTGAACACGTTTGATTCTAAAATTTCCGCTTTAGAAGATAAAGATGATTTATCTCTTGATGAACCACATAACTTTCTTGTTGCTTGTGAAATAATAAAAGTTATAGTTTTCAAAAAGAAGATGACAGATGAAATGACTTTTGAAGCTATGAGGAAAATGAAAATTCAAGATGTTGGAAGACATTTATCCCCATGATTATAGAGATAAAGAGGATGATGAGTTGAATAAAAAAAATCATGTTTCTTATCTCTAAGAACAATTGAAGAGGAAGAGGAAAGTATGAAGGAAAACTTCCTATCAAATGTTTCGAGTGTGGTGGAATCGAGAAATTTTCTATGAATTTCCCCAAGAAGAAAGTTGGAGAATATAAAGATGATTATGATGAAAAACCTTGATGGAAGAAGTGGAAAAAAAGTTCTAAAGAAGAAAAGTCATCCAATAAATATAAGAAGAAATTCACTGGAAATAAAAGAAGTATATTGAGTAAGAAAGTTGAATCATGCTCAACTGACAACAATTATTTAGAAGATGAATGTTCAGAAAATTTCAGAACATTCATTTCAAAAGTTTAGAAAATAAAATATTCCTCAGATAGTGAAGAAGAAGGTGGTGAAGAATATTACAGAGAGTATCAGCTTAGATCAGAAGTTGTTGCATGTCTTGAGAAAAAAATAACGCTCAAGAAATAAATCAGAATGATAAATAAAGATAGTGGAAAAGTTGTTGAAGGTGGAAAAGATGCTTTCAAGTAGGAAGAAGAATACATCCAGGAGATCTTAATTTAAAAACTGAGAATTTATAAATAGGGAAATATGATTGAAGATCCTAGTAAAAAGTTGGCAGCCAAGGAAGATGAAGTTAACAAGTCTCAATCAAAACTTCTTGAGGATGAATGTACTTTAAGAAAGTTGAATGAAAACTTCAGTAAGGATTCAAAAGTAAAAGATGAATCATCCAAATTTTTAAAAAAAACTCAATTCAATACTACAAAAAAATGACCTGATTAGAAGGGGTTATTTTTTAGTTTAGAAGGGGTTATAACCCCCTTTAAATACATTAGTGACAATTATGAGGAACCACCACTAAAGTTCCTGCCTACTCTTATTAGAGGCAGTTTTTAAGAACCGTTGGTAAAATGAAGTCTAATTTAGCAGTGGTTAGATTAGAAGGGGTTAAAACCTCCTCTAAGTTTTCTAGAGAATACCAGTTTAGAGGGGGTTTTAACCCCTTATAATTCATTTGTAAAATTAGAGGCAGTTTGAAACTGCTGCTAACCGAGTTATATGGTGCATATTAGAGGGGGTTTTAACCCCTCTAACTAAGCATATTAGAGGTGGTTCAATAAAACTACCTCTAAATTATGTGGTTTTTTAAAATATGCAAATTCCTTCTAATTCCACTGCCACCCTCCCTCCTGTTCCCACCCCTCAATTTTTTCGGTTCGGTTCTACGCTCCCCACCCTACCTCTCCGGTTCCATGCCCCTTAGCTCTCTGGTTCGTCACCCCCACCTCTCTAGTTCCATTCCCTTCGTTGTTCGGTTCACTCCTCACCTACTTTTTGGTCTATTGCACACCGTTGCATCCAATTCTCATGCACGTTTCGTAAAAGTGACTGACGTGATGCAAAAACCTAGACCACTAGTGTACACCGCTAGTGCCCTTACCACTTCACTGATTGAGTTCTGTTATTATATATAGACATTATTATATTTTTATATATTACGATTCTAATTCATATAAATATTATTTGAATAAATATTTAAATACATATATTTATATAAATTATATATAAATTTTTATATTATGTAATTTTGTATTTATATTATAATACATTTATATTATATTCAATTTATACCTTTATATAAACTGTATATTTAATGTGTGTATTTATATACATTTGAGTAAATATAGTTTATAATTTTATTTGTGTTATGTATATACGCATATATTTATATATTTAAAAATATATTTATGTAAATTATTGATATACTTAAATACATATTTATATATTATGTTCATGTTTATTTATAATATATATATATATATATATAAGTATTTATTTAATATATTTATATAATGTCTTTAAAATATATATTTTTATAATGTATTTTCAATACTTATATTTATTATTGTGTACATTAATATATATTTATTTGTATAAAATTTATAATATTATATATAATTAATATTATATGAAATTCATATATACAAAAATCAGCTGAAATCTATACCCACTAAAATAAAAAGTTCATCTAATTTTTCTAACATTTTAGGTGTAAGGGAAAATGTTGGGAAACATTAGGTTTATAATGGATGTGAAAAACCTATCACATCTACAAAATTTGAAAATTACTTTCAAAGGAAAGTTTTCACACACCTAGAGGTAACTAAAGTTGAAAGATGTTTTGAATCTCATCAATCTTATTACAGGGAATGATCATTCTTCTACAGAAAACCAAGATTTGATGATTTTTATTGGTGTTGTGAAATTTATGTGCATAGAGCTTCTAACTATTAGTATAACATGTCTCTTCTAGGAAAGAGGTTCAAGCAAAGTGGGAGAAATGGTGGAATCAAAATGAGCAACTTTTCTAAGTCACAAGAAGTAAGAAAAGTAAAATCTCAAGATGTTAGAAACTTTCCAACAAAAAACCAATTTGAATTCATGGAGGAAACTTGTAGAAGATGTGATCAACTGGGTCACTTTGATAAAAAATGTATCAAAATTCTTCCAAAACAAGTTTCTTATAATAGAAAAGAAAATGAAGATAAAAAGAAGAAAGTTGAGGAAAGAGATTTTATTGTTAAGACAACTTTGAAATCTAGAAAAAAGAAAAAACTATGGATACTTGACAATGGTCGTTAATCACACATAATAAGTAATTTAAAAATATTAAAAGATGTTGAAAATTATGATGGAGGAACTGTTACCTTCAGGAATGATAGTTCCTTAAAAGTCAAAGGGATTGGAACAACTACAATTGAAGCAGAAAAGTTGAAATCTAAGGAAGTTCTATTTTTTGGTGGGATAAAACATAACTTACTTAGTGTAAGTCAACTTTGTGATGATGTAAAACAAGTGATTTTCAGAAAAGATCCTTGTATCATCAAAAGTGTGGGAGATGTCAAAGTGGTCATGAGAGGATAAAGAACCCGCGAAAATCTTTTTTATATTGGAGAACTTAATAAATCATGCTATCTAAGTGCTGAAAATGAGAATAAGTTGTGGCATAATAGACTCGTCCAATTTGGGAAGAAATATATGGAAAAACTTTCTAAAGTTGATGCTTTATGAAAATTTTCAAAATTGAAAATAAGAGATGAAGATGTTTGTATAACTTTTCAAAAAAGAAAAATGACTAATAAAAGTAATATGAATGTTGATATTCAGTCCATCAAACCTTTTAAACTTATTCATCCCAATTTTTGTGGACTGATGATACATCATTCAAAAAAAGGAGATTTGTACTTCATCACTTTTATTGATAATTTCACTCATATGACTAACATAATGTTTATGAAATATAAATCAGAGGTTGTAGAGATGTTCAGATTCTTTAGAAAATATATTGAGAGAAAAATGGGGGTTTATATAAAGAAGTTGACAAAAGATAATGGTACATAATTAACATGAAATGATTTTGAATATTATCTGATAAATCATGTAATCAAATATCATTATATTTCTCCCTACAATGCACAACAAAATGAAGTAGAAAATGGAAGAATAGAAGTTTTATGGAAATGGGAAGAAACATGTTAGCAGAATACAAAATTTCAAAGTTTTGATGGAGAGAAGTTGTTATTATTGCTGTATATGTTCAAAATATATATTTTTCATGGATGAAATCCAACATGACTTCCTATAAAATGTTGTATAACAAAAAACTTCATTGAATTACTTCAAAGTTTTTGGAAGTCTATGTTTACTAAAAATGAAAAATTTGGATCTTGGTAAATTTGATGAGAAAGACGAAGAAGGAATTTTCATGGGATATTCACCTAATGTAAGAAGTTATAAATTAACACCCCAAGATTTTATGTAATGCCTCTTCTTAAATAAATTCAATTTCTTTGATAGCTTATGTTACAGAGAACGCATAGCTTAAATAAACGATTAAATATTATTATTTAATTATGATAGTTATCACCTAGTCATTGGAATGGAGGGAATGAATGAGATTATATAAATTATGAAAATATAGTTTACACATGTTTATAAAATTAATTCATTGGTTACCAATTAATTATATATAAAAATAAAAACTAGTTGAACATAAAGGATGTGTTTTTATAAAAAACCATTTTTATACCCATAATGGAATTATATCTTAATAAATTTAATAAATTACTATTAGTGAAAGATATTAATGAAATATATATGTTATATATTCAAAAAAATGTTTTTAAATTCATACAATAAGTTTTATAGTCTTAAGAAAAGAATAAATCCAATTTTAACCATAAAAAGCTATATATTTCTAAAGGTAATTTTGCCGCATTTTAATGATGCACCAATTTTAAATATAAATTTTGAAACTTTTATAAGCATTATTTGAAAAAATAAATTTCTTTTTTGAAATAATAATATCAAAATTATCTTAGGGTGATTTTTTGGTACTTTTCGGAGAAGTTTCACTTTTTGATGAATAATGAAAAATATTGAATTTTAATTGAAAACTTTTTTTTCAACTAATTTATTTATATAGTTAAATTATATTATAAATTGGTTTAAAAGTATAATTAGTTAAATTATACATCAATAAATCAAATTTTGTTTATTGGAATCAATTTCACATTGAAAATGGATATAAAAACATTTCACTTTTAAAACCCTCTTTTTCGTTATGTCCATGGGATTAATTTTAAATATAATTTTTATAATTCTATGAACTGAATTTGGTAAAATGAATTACTTATTTGGAATTATAAGGTCCAAATTAGGTTTTAAGATCATTTTCATTTTTATACATAAAAAATTTACCGTAGTAAAAAAAATATTTACCGCAGTATAGGTAAAATAATGAAAAGGGTTAAAGTTAAAAGGTAAAAGCTTAAACTACCTAAAAAATAAAACTTTTAATAGGTTGTTGAGGTATTGATTGAACCTAACTATCCACAAAAAATTAATTAACAATATAATTCATTGAAATTAATTCCACCTAAATGTGGTTGGATTTAATTATAAAATATTCATTATTTAATCACTTAAACCCACCTCTGCTCAAGTATACATACCGCCACTCACCTTCCCATTTCAAATCACAAGCCTTTTAGATCCTAAAATATCTACCAAAACCCCTCTTCAATAATATCCCCATTTCCAAGTACTTCTGGTCTCACCAAAATACCAAATCCAAGGCCCTCAAGGGTCTCTCAAGGAGGTGATATTCAAGCGGTAATTTTCTTAAAACACCTCTCTTAATTTATTTTCTCCTTCTTCTACTTTCTCCTAAAATCCTTAATACATCATGAAATAATAATTATAGAATCATGTAAATACTGTAATTTTATTTTTATAATTAAATATCTTATATCCATACCTTTTATTACCCCTATTATTCAAAGAAACAAAACTATTGTTCAAGTTTTTCCAGTTAGTCTCCTCCGCGAACAATGTTTTTATTCATTTTGCATTACCGTCTTCAAGGATGGTCATAAAAATATTATTTGGGTTAAATAATATTTTAATATTTATATTATATCCTATTTCATGATCTGTAACCTATATACACACATAATATTAAATAATACAAAACTAGTTCGTGATGTTTGAAAAAACTGTAAAAAAATTAAATATTTATCATTAACATTTTATCTAATGAATCATCCTCATATAAGAAATAAAAATCATATATGGTACCATTAATACCTATTGAAGTTCATTTATACTATTCCATTCCATTTCTAGTGTTTTAATCCCATTTTACAAGAACATCCATAATTTTACACAAATGAACTGATCATGAAACCATGAAACGAACGCACCCGAAACCATGAAAATAATGAAATATTATTAATGAACGAGTCATAAGATGATATAAATTCATCACATAAGGTATTATAAATATTAATATAGTTCTATAATGAGTTAATAAAATTCTTTAAACCATTATACTAAAGGTTAAAATACACCACACTAAAGGGAAGTGTGAGGTAAAGATTTCTCATGTCACTTTTTTACTTCTACGAGATATATGACTTATTCACAAATTATTATTTGTGTGTGGTTTATGTACTAAAATTTGACATATCACATCATAAATATAATTATCATCATGTTATTAAATGTTTCATTTGATAATTAATACTTTTATGGGGCATACAATTCGACTGATTATAAGTGGTAAGTGATTTCTTAACTCAATTTTCATTTATTGGGTTAAATTTCTATTTCATTGATTATTTCATTATAAGGTTATGTGTGAAATGAATTTTTATTATATAATATTGTATTTACACTTATTTTATTTGGATTTATAGTGAATATACATAATCAATCCATTTGATTAACAAAATGATCTTTGTAGGGGACTTCATCTCAACCTCTTTTTATTGAGGCATATTTTGATGTTATACACCCACCTTCTTTTATAAGGTGTATATAAATACCCTTTGACATATAATATCATTTTAATATTATTTAATATTTTGTTAAATTCTATTCCTTCATGGGTCTTATGATTCAAATGCTTCAAAGTGGTATGAGACACTTTGATTTAAAGATCTCTTTTTAAATCATTTATTCGATATATGAGGAATGTTTTGGTCATGAAAACACAGGTGGGGCCTAGTTATAGATAGCCCCTAGATGCATTGGTAGTCTCATGAGATGAAAATTTTGACCAAATTAAATTAGTTTTTACCCACAATGATTAAGCCATATTGTGAAAGTTCTTGACGGTAGAGATATCATGATGCCTGAGATCATGGAATTTCATCCAACTTTCAGCTATTATTATCCAAGAGATTTTCACTATGAAAAAAATATATGGATGAATTTAATTATTAGTTTATTGATTAAATAGCAGGTGTTTTTATTTATATACCTTTCTATATTTATTATTCTTTCCTTCTTCTGTACTTAACCCTTATTAAGAATTTGACCACACCCATTTCTTATATTTTATTTTCCTCAGGTTGCTAAGAAGTTTATTATGATTAATATGCAGGGTCACACTAGGGGGAATAATGGTGTTCGTAAAGAAAATAATTTTTTATTTTTTTATCCAAAATGTAATTTGGATTTCAAATATATACATAGTTTACCAAGACTATTAAACTATTAAGTCCTTTGGGATGAGATTTCATGTATCTTATGCCAATGTAATAAAGTAAGACACCGACTCTGGTTTACTGGGGTTGGGGTCATTATAGTTGGTATCATAGGAAGTTTAGTAGAAACCTTAGGAACTATATTTAGGAAAACTTAGATTAGAGAACATAACCCCATGATATGCGTTGAGGTTAAGTATAGAATAACATTCCAAAGAAATCATGTTTATGATTATAAGATTATCCATGCATAAAATTTTCAATTTATGTTAAGTATTTCATTATTTTTGGGATAATACATTATGTTTCATAATGATATGATATAATATAGTGTATTTTTCATTTATAAATGGTGCCTATAAGATGTAATCTAAACCTCACCAATGCACGCGATCTGAAGAGTAATAATGATCATATTTTTTATGGGATTAAGCCAATATTTATAAGGGAAGTAGTATCCAAAACATTTTCATAGTATGAGGAAATAATATCATGTACATATCTAAGTATTATAAATTTATAGGGAAGAATGAGAAGAATAAGATAGTTGGTAAAAAGATTAATAAAAGAAATAAGATAAAGAAATATTTTCTAAAATTTTATAATTATAGAAAGAATCACTCTGGGAAATGATTGAAAGGATTGGGAGTTTGATATAAGTATAGAGAAAAGGGTCACCAGGAAAAATAATGAAAAGGGAAGAAATAAAATACTTCTATTCAGTGTTTCAACTATAATGAAATGGGACACTACACAAATAAATTCTTCAAGCATTAAGGGAATATACCTTAGGATAAGTTAAGGGATCAAGGTCAAACTTATGATATTACTATAGAAAAATAAGAAAAATTAATGTTTTTTTGTTTGGATTCATGAATTATTTTGTAAAATTATTTTATCAATGATATTATAGTTATAATAATCATGTGATATATAAGTTTTATACTATAGTACTTCTTCTTTAAGGATTTGGAGGTTTCTCATGAATAGTACTAGTAACCAAGAGAAATGATTCTGCTGTAAGTTAATCTTTTGGAAAAAAATGATTTGGAGAATATAAACTTAATATATATATGATGTTTAGATAATAATTATAAATATATATTTATGGGATATTATTGGTGACCATGATATTGGTTAGTTATTTGATGGTTTTTGCTGGGTTTATTACATTTTTGGATTTAATAAATATATTCGACAACCTCGTATATTATTTTTGGAAGTATGCTTATTTTAATTAAGGTTTTAGGGTTATTGAGGTATTTATATATTTGTATGTGACATTAATAGTTATATTATGTTGTTTGGATAATCTAATGTTAAGTTTATTTTGGAAATTTAGTGACCTTCCTTATAAATTTTTGGTCTTCGAATTTTGACGACATATTTTAGATGAGTCTTAAGATTAACTACTTATGGAATGGATTTTGTTGAACTTTGGATATTATTGTTTTTTGATAACATGTACTAACCATTTTGATTTCAGTAAATATTTAAAGGTTGAAGTAATGACCTGTGAATCTTATGATTCATTAAAGTACTTCAGGTATGAAAAATTCAACTTGAATATCCATTTCCTAGCATAAGAGATGAAGTGGAAACAGATCAAAGCACAACCTAAGGATAAGATTATGCTTATGACATGGAATGAAATCAGGTAATTTATTTTTCTCAAGTGATTATCTGGATAGTTAAAGAATCCATCAACTCTAGGAAAGTAATTTGGAACAAAAAATTCTATTCATTTAACTTTCTTATCGAGAAATCAATGGTCTCTTTAACCCCTCATAGATTTATGGTTTTATGATGGTGGAATTTCTGATGACCATGTTTTCTATCACTATCCATAAAAATGTGATAGTTATATTTCTCTTCCATGTCTAGGTTTTTACTTCTCACTAATCTTATCCTATTCTTAAACCTAATTTTGTGGTGACCTTTTCATTTCCCTTTCTTTCTTATTAAGGGGATGTTTTATTAACCCTATTTACGATGTGAGTTTCCCATAAAGTAATTTTCAAGTATCAACCTTTTATTTTCAAAGTGAAAACTCAAATTGAGAGGATAAAATTTATTAGAGGAGGGGAGACCTCAACACCCCAAGATTTTATGGTATTTATATTCTTAAATAAATTCAATTTATTTGATAGCTTATGTTACACAGAACACTAAGGTTAAACAAACGATTAAATATTATTATTTAATTGTGATAGTTATCAACTAGACATTCGAATGGAGGGAATGAATGAGATTAACTAAATTATGAATATATAGTTTACACATGTTTATAAAATGAATTCATTTGTTACCAATAATTATAAATAAAAATGAAAACCAATTGAACATAAAAGATGTGCTTTTATAAAAAAACTATTTTTATACCCATGATGACATTTTATCTTAATAAATTAAATTAATCACTATTATTGAAATATATTAATGAAATATATATTTTATATATTCAAACAAATGTTTTTAAATTCATCCAATAAGTTTGATAGGCTTAAGATAAAAATAAATCCAATTTTAAGCATAAAAAACTATATATTTCTAAAGGCAGTTTTGCCACCTTTTAATAAAGAACCTATTTTAAATCTAAATTTTTACAATTTTATAAGTTTTATTTGAAAAAATAAAGTTAATTTTTGAAATTTTAATACAAAATTATCTTAGGGTGAATTTTTGATACTTTTTGGAGAAGTTTCATTTTTTGATGAATAGTGAGAAATATTGAATTTTAATTGAAAACTATTTTTTAATATAATTTATTTTTATAGTTAAATTATATTTTAAATTGGTTTTAAAGTATAATTAGTTTAATTATACATCAATAAATCCAATTCAGGTCATTTGAATCAATTTCACATTGAAATTGGATATAAAAACATTTCAAACTTTTGAAGTTTTCACTTTAAAAACCTACTTTTTGTTGTGTCTGTGAGATTAATTTTAAAATCTAATTTTTCCAATTATGTGAAATGAATTTGGTAAAATGGATTAAATATTTTAAATGATAAGGTAAAAATTATGTTTTAATTTTATTCTCATTTTTAGATATAAAAAATTTTCCGTGGTAGAAAAATTATTTATCGTAGTATAAGTAAAATAACGAAAAAGGTTAAAGTTGGAAGGTAAAAGCTTAAACTTACTAAAAAGTAAAAAATTAAATGGGTTTTTGAGGTATTTATAGACCTTAAAAATCCCTCATAAAATTAATTAAAAATATAATTCATTTAAATTAATTCTACTTCAATGTGGTTGGCTTTAATTATAAAATATTCATTATTTAATCACTTAAACCCAATTCTCCTCAAGTATAAACACCACACCTCACCTCCCCATTTTGAATCACAATCATTTTAGATCCTAAAATATCTGAAAAAAACTCTCCTCCTCACTCTCCTTACTTCCAATTTTTTATGGTCTCACCAAAAGACCAAATCGAAGGTCCTCAAATGTCTCTCAAGGAGGTGATATTCAAGAGGTAATTTTCTCAAGACACCTCTTTTAATTTATTTTATTCTTATAATTTATCCTCACCTCATTCATCCATAATGAAATAATAATTAAAAAATCATGTACATACTTGAATTTTATGTTTCTATAGAAATATATTACATCTATACCTTTTATTACCTCCTCTTATTCAAAGAAATGAAACCATTGTTCAAGTTATGCCGCTTAATCTCCTCCGTGAACAATGATTTTGTTAATTTTCCATTATTGACTTCAAATATGGTCATAAAAATATTATTATAGTTAAATAATATTTTAATAAGTATATTATATCCTATTTCATGTTCTAGAACTAATATACACACATAATATTAAACATGACAAAACTAGTTCATGATTTTCGAAAAAATCACCAAAATAAATCAACATTTTTCATTAACATTTTATCTAATGAATCATACTTATGTAAGAAATAAAAATTATATATGGGTACATTAATAATTATTGAAGTTCATTAATACCATTGCATTCCATTTCTGGTGATTTGATCCCATTTTATAAGAACATCCATAATTTTACACAAATGAACCGATCATGAAACCATGAAACACACTTGAAACCATGAAAATAATGAAATATTATTAATGAATGGGTCATAAGATGTTATAAAATCATCACATGAGATATTATAAATATTAATATAGTTCTATAATGAGTTAATAACATTATTTAAACCATTATACATGAGTTTAAAGTACTCTACACTAAAGTGAAGCGCGAGGTAAAGATTTCTCATCTCACTTTTTACTTTTGTGAGATATATGACTTATTCACCAATTATTCCTTGTGTATGGTGTATGTACCACCATTTGATATATTATATCATTAATATTATTATCTTTATAGTATTCAATGTTTCATTTGATAATTATTACTTTTATGGGGCATACGATTCAACTGATTACAAGTGGTTAGAGATTTTTAACCCATTTTTCATTCATTGGGTTAAACTTATATTTCATTGATTATGTAATTCTAAGGTTATGTGTGAAATGGATTTTTATTATATCATGTTGTATTTTTACTTTTTTTATGTGTATTTATAGTGAATATACATAACTGATCTATTTGGTTAACAAAATGATCTTTGTAAGGGACTTCATCTCAACCTCATTTCATTGAGAAATATTTTGATGTTATACACCCACCTTATTTTATGAGGTGTATATATATACCCTTTGACATATCATATCATTTTCATGTTATTTAATGTTTTTTTAAATTCTATTCCTTCATGGTTCTTATGATTCAAATATTTTAAAGTGGTATGTGACACTTTTATTTAAATATATATTTTTAAATTGTTTATTCGATATACGAGGAATGCTTTGGACATACATACATGGGTGGGGGACAATTATAGATTGCCTCTTAATGCATAGGTAGTCTCATGAGATGACAATGTTGGCCAAATTAAATGGGTTTTTACTCACAATTATTAAACCTTCTTCTGAAAGTCTTGATAGTAGAGGTACTATGATGCGTGAGATAATGACATCTAAATAATTAAGCATTTCTTTCATTCATATTTTAGTTATTATTATCTAGAAGATTTTCAATATGAAAAAAATATATGTATGGATTTAATTTTCACTTTGTTTATTAAATGACATGTGTTTTCAGTCATTTACCTTACCATATTGACCATGCTTTGATTCCACTATACTTAACCCTTATTGAGCATTTGAGCTCACCCCTTATGTTTTATTTTCCCCAGGTTGCTAAGAAGTTTATTATGATTGATATACAGGGTCATGCTAAGGATAATAATAGTGTTCTCAAAGAAAATAATCTTTGATTTTTTTCCAAAATGTAATTTTAATTTCAAATATGTATCTAGTTTACTAGGACTACTAAAATATTTAGTAATTTGGGATGCAATTTCATGTATCTTATGATAATGTAATAAAGTAATACACTGGATCTGGGCTACTGAGGTTGAGGCCATTATAATAAATGATAAAAAAAATTCTTGCAAAATTTGGTGGATTCACATGATTCTAAAGTTATTGAAAATTCAAATTCCTTAACAAAAGTTGTTGAGAATATTGAAGAATACAAATTGAATATTTCCAATGATAATGAATGTGAGTCAAAATAGATGTATCAAGACTTAGAGGAATCGTGTGATGAAGAAAGTGAAGTTGGAAGAGAAAATTTGAAATTTCTTACCTTATAGAAACATTTTGAAACTAAAAATATTATTGGGAATTAGAAAGATCCGATTTAAATAAGAATAAGGTTGAGATTATAAAATAAAACATCACTCATTTCACAAATTAAACCAGAATCAGTTTTAGAAGCAGTTGAACAAAAATAATGGGTTGATACAATGAATGAAGAGTTGGATCAGATTGAGAAAAACAATACTTGGGAACTTGTTCCATATCTAGAAAATAAAAATGTAATTAGAACAAAATGAGTGTATAGAAAAAATTTGAATGAACATGGTGAAGTTTCAATAAATAAAGCAAGACTTGTTTTCAAAGGCTATACATATGTGTAAGGTATAAATTTTGAAGAAACTTTTTTACCTATTTGCAATATTAGAAACTATCAAAATGTTTCTATTAGTGGATTCACATAGAAATAAAAATGTTTATCAAATGGATGTAAAATCATATTTCCTTAATAGTGAGATTTAAGAAGAAGTTTACATTGAACAACCATATGGGTTTTTACTTGATAATTATGAAATAAAAGTTTGTAAATTAAATAAATCTGTGTATGGGTTAAAAAAATCTCCACGTGGCTAGTATTCCAAACTTGACAGTTGTTTCAAAAAATTAAATTTTTATAAAGGAAATATTGAAAACAAATTTTATGTGAAAGAAGTTTACTCCAACACCCTAATTATAATTGTTTTTGTGGATGATATAATTTTTGTTGGAGATGAAAAAAAATTTCGTAAATAATTTTCTGAATAAATAAAGAATAATTTTGAGATGTTAATGTTGGGAGAATTTACTTTCATCCCGAGCTTACAAGCTCAAAAAAAATAAAAATACATCTTTCTATATCAGGAAAATTATGCCAGGGAATTGTTAAATAAGTTTGGTATAATAGAATCTAAAGAATTTTCTACTCCTATTTCAGTGAGCACAAAGTTGAGTAAAGATGAAACCAAAAAAAGTGTGAATTAGAAATATTTTTAGAATCTGATAGAAAGTTTTCTTTATATCATAACCTCAAGACCTGATATTATTTATGCTGTAACCTTGTGTTCCAGATATCAGAGTGATCTGAAAAATGATCATATGTTGGCAGCAAATATAATTATGAGATATGTTAAAGGAACAACTTCACATGGGCTATTATACAAAAGATGCTGTAAAATGAACTTTTATGGTTATACTGATATTGATTGGGCTGGAGATTATAATGATATAAAATCAACTTCTGGAGAAACATTTTTCTTAGAATAATGTTGTGTGAGTTGGTATAGTAAGAAACAAAGTTTAGTAACTTTGAGAATAACATATTTAGAATATGTTTTTCTATACAGGTTTGTACTCAAATACCATGGATAAAAGTACAGTTGAAATATTTAAAAGTCAAAGTTTGCAAACCATTGAAGATACTTTGTGATATTTGGAGTGCAATTTGATTTTTCTAAAAATCCTATCCAACACTCAATTTCAAAACACATTTATATTAATTTTCACTTCATAAAAGAGAAAGTTAATGGTGGAGATGTTTTTATAGAATATATTTCAATGAAATATTAAATTTCCGATATCTTCACAAAAGCAATTCCCAAAGAAATATTTGTGGAATTAAGGCTGCAACTTCATGTTCATCCTCCACCAAATACTACATAAAAATCTTAAGTAATACCACACCATGATTTGGATTATGTTGAAAAAGGGAGAGAATTTATACAACTTTTATCCCACAATGGGGAGAAAGAAGTAATTTTACTACTTAAATGAATATTAATCTATGGTTATCATAAAGTGGGGGAGAGAAAAAAAGTGATAAGAAAAGATAAAAGTGAGTGGGAGTTTATCTTAGCATGGATACAAATTTTATTTTCACCAAGGGATGGAATTCCTTAAAAAATATTAATTTATCCACTAGTGTGGTGTTAGGATACTCCATTTTGATAAAGGCTATGTTTTGATAAATATTCAAAAATTATGAATTGAAAAAGTTATTAATGAGAGTTTTCAACAAATCCAAATGGGTAGATTAAAGATCCTTTGTGATGTTTTGTTTTTACAAAGTTTTTTTGTTGACAACTAACTTTTTGTAAAATAATGTTTTTTTAAATTAGGTGAAATATATATTAATGTAAGTTTATAACTTGTTAGTTGATAATTTTTTGAGAATATGGATAAAGAAAGTGTTTTAAAAAGTTGGTGATTGGATGCTCCATCAGACGGTCCATTGGACACAGACCATTAGATTGAGATTTTGATGGAAAGTCAAAAGTTGTTAGAAATTAGTTTCATAAAGTTTTCTTTGTTATTGAGACAAAAAACAATGGTAACTCATAGAACATTCCAAATTGAGTCATATAATGATTTTAAATTCCTTTAAGTTTCTAAATAATCATGAATAATTCTTGATACAAGATGAAGTTTGTATAAGTAAAGAGATGTGGGAGTTTCTAGAATTTCCATAGTTGAAGTTCTCTATATTAAGATCATCAGATGCAAAATAAATGGATATAGAAGTTTTTAAAAGACTGGAGGTATGAAGTTGATAAAGTTTTAAAGTTTGAAAAGTTTTTGATCTGATGATATTCAGATAATGATCCACCATATGAGAAGTAGATTACGATCCATCAAAAAGAGACCTATTATGAAAATTAAAGATGATTAGTTGAAGAAATGTGATGACTCAAGAAATTATTTTTTTAAATCTAATAAAAGACAATGGAGAAGATCATATTTTCTATAAAATGAATATATGAAGAAGTCTAAAGTTGCTTCACCATAGAAGTTGATTATATGGAGAAGTTTTCAGAAATCTGGAATCATTGTGGTTGCTGAGTTCATGTTATTTTTAAAAAATATAAAATAAGTAGAAGATTCATCAGACAAGCCAATGACACTGATCCATCAAATGAGAATTTGAAAATGATAATCCATCAGATGCAGAGTTATATCAAACATAGTATGATCAGACTGAATAGAATATGATTAGTATGATCATATGGATAAAGTGGATGAAAATGTGAAACATATAGGAGTTTCTACCAGATAGACGTTGCAAGTTTCTGAAGTATTTAGGAGTTGAAATAATGTAGTCAACCATTTTTAGTTGTCCTAGAGTATCAGAGTGATCAATTATATATTTTTTAGTTTTCAATGGTTCAAGAGAAAATAATATGATTTGTTTCAATTGGGTTAATAGAATTTAAAAAAGTAATTTTGAAGTCATAATTTGTGAAGTTTTTAAGCTGTAATCAAAGAATTTCCATCAGAAAAAATCTCTTTAAAAAATTTGAGTTGAGAAACATTAATCAAACTGAATCTATTTTTGTGTATTTTAAATTGGATCAAGAGAACCAGAATGATAAAAAAAGTTCCATAATGAGATGTTTGAGACTTGAAATTTTTGGATAGAGCATTTATAAAGTGTGAGATGATGGTTTAATATATTTCAAGTTGGTCAAGAGGATTGGATAGATGATGAGTTTTCCTAATCACCATTTTCAGACTAAAGTTTTTTTTATTTTAAATGGTTTTATATCTTATTTAAAGATAAGAAATTCAAGAAGAGTTATGAAGAATAAATAAGTTTTTGATAAGACACCATAAGAAATGAGAAGGTTTGAAGTTGTCAAAATAAAGCTCAAATAAATGTGAAATTCATAGATTTGTAATCTGGGTGAGTGGGAAAATATTTTAGTTTCCCACCTTTACTATTTCTAGATCACCTATAAATAGAGGAGGAAAGTACAATGGTACTTAACATTGTTCATCAATGTGTAAAAGATGATACTCTTCATAATTTGTGTCAGAAGTGAGTTTTCTAACTAAAGTTGTTTCATGTTGAAGAAGAGTTTCTGGATAGAGGATTCTGATAAAAAGATCATACTAAGGTGAGTTCAGATTACTAGACAGAGAGAATCATACTAAGGGGATCAATATGAGTTTTGAGAATTAGTTTGGAACAATAAATATTGAGAAAAGGTATATTGGTCTAAGGCTATCAGATACAGACCATCAGATGTTGGAAAATAAGAAAAAGGTAAATCAGACTGAGATTCTGAGAAGACCTTTGGTGGATTAGTTTAAACAAAGTTACATATTTTGTTGTGGATCAAATCTTGTAAGATTTTTTTTGTAAATTGATTGGAGTCAGTATAATCATTCCTATCAATAGATAGAAGGTTTCTGATAGTAATTTACATAATTTATATTCACTTCTTAATAATAGTGAATTTCCATAGACGCATGAGAGTGGCTATAGAAAGGATGTAGGTTCTCACATAGAGGATGAACCTTTTAAATTGTGCGTGCCTTGTTTTTGATTTTTCAAATAAGTCACTTTTTGGGTAAGTGAGAACCGAACAAGAAATGAGTACCATAGAAGGGTTGGGTTTGGAACCACATCCAAGTCCAGACCCGCCCAAAAGAGAAACTAGACAAAAACCAAAATCACTTTGAGGCAAAGTGAGAACAGAAGCGAAGAAGGTATTATATTCATAAAAATATAGATAAAAAGGTTACAATATGTAAGCTTCTTATTGAATACAAATCATACACGTGACACTCTCATGTCACTGTTTGATTTAATATTATTTAATTTTGGGTTATTTTGAATTTTCCAAGGTTTTTTGGGTGTTTCAGGAAGTCTTGTGGATATGAAGGCTATGTGTGTAGTAGGTTTCAGCATAACCTAGGGAGGCCACACTACAACCATTTTCTTTCCTTTGTGAATTTATTGGGGTGAAGGGTGGTTTCACCATGGGACTAGGGATATATCATAGGGCTCATTTTGGAGGTTCCTTGTGCCATATTGGGAGATATTACTTCGTGTGGGCTATAAATTTTACAGTGAATCAATTTTGGGCGATGGGTAAGGTTGCGCCATAGGATCAGGGGGAGGGGGTACATCATAGTGGTTGGGTGCTCGAGGGGACCTTGGTTCTATTAGATCAAGGCGCTCCATGTTGTAGGCCAGAGATGCATCATAGGGGTTGTTTGGTGAGAAGCACTATAGAACAAGCAGGGGATTTTGTGTCATAGTGGGTGTTAGGGTAGGGGAATTATGCCAAAATACATGGAGGTTGTGCTGTGATAGTGGTCTGCATTTAGTAATTTATGCTTTTACCCCTTCATATTTTTAGGGGTTTCAACCCTTCCGCCTCACTCTCTTGCATGACTAAAACTTGGGAGAGCTCTTGGAGATTCTACCTCACCCTCCTTTACCCCTTAGCTTGTGGGAACTTCTTTATTGATTTCAAGTGGTATATTAAGGTATTTTCTTTCCTTATTCTTATCTTCTCCTTCCCTTCTTGTCTCTATCAATTTTTTCCTTTATCCCATGAACCCTAACCACCATGCAGGTCAATTTTAGGATTTATTTTGTTTCTAATCATAGGGATTTAGATGTGTAGGGGTTAGAGAGAGTGTCTTCTTACTCGATTGGACATTCACCATCAAATATAGCAAGTTATGGCTTGTTTTTCATGGATTGAGGTATATATTTTTAGGTTGTTCTTTTATATTACATACCATGAGATGCCTAAATGTTTGAAATTATTTTCTTTTAAAGTTATACATATCTGTGTTACCATTTTTGGATTAAAAATGGATTTCAATTAGTTTTTACCCCTGGAATGGACTTTTCACATGCCAAGTATTTATAGAAATTTCCAAGTGGCTCTTTCAAAGAAATTTAAGTTTTTAAAGGGGTGTTTGACAATAATTTCATTTTTAAAGGGGATGTTTGGTGATTTTAAGGAATGTTTTATAAAATTAAGGTAATTATACCTTATTTCAATTACTTTGATACCATTGGTTCTTATTGAAATTTTGAAATGTTTTTAAAGGAATGTATGGTTTTCTTAGTGTTTTCCAAAGAATTTTCAAATTGTTGGATTTCAAATGATATAGATTTAGCTTGGAATTCCAAGCATGTTTTTCAAAGGATCATTTGGAACTTGTGAAAAAAATTGATTTGAAATTATGTTTCCTTAATTATTTAGCCCATTTTTTTTCATTATGTTCATTATGGATTGTGTCCTCAAGGGGGTATGTTGTATATTATTTATTATTGATGCTTATTCATGGATGTGAAATGGGTTGTTTCATGTGAGGGTGTTGGAAGTGAGATGAGGTTTATTAATGGATTGATTTACATAGTGATATTGTGATTAATTTGTTTTTCCCACCTCCATTTATTGATATCATGGGATCCCTAGGTAACTAAATAAAATATATGGATGAGTGTAACCCATAGTATAGATTGTGTTTTGACTAGGGTTAGTGGCTCATGGATGTTGTGTGCTCTTGGGATGGATTATGTGGCCTGTGGTAGTTTGTGATCTCCTAGGGTAGTTTTTAAACCAATTAGTTCTATATGAATACTAGTGTAACACCCCAAGATTTTATGATATATCTCTTTTTAAATAAATTTAATCTTTTCGATAGCTTATGTTGCACAAAACACTGAGCTTAAATGAACTCCAAAATATTATTATTTTAACACGACCATTATGACCTAACTGTTAAATTGGAGAGAATTAATAGTATTAACCACATTATGAAATATATATTTTTCCAACTCATTTTTAATGTATTAATTAATTCTTTGCAAACATGCACATAATTTTTAGTAAAGTCATTTTATTCCTCAAATATATGTTTTCTTCAAAAACTTTCTATGAGAAAATAAATATAGTTAATTTTTAAAACTTTTAGAAAATTTATTTTAGAAAATGAACATAATTTTTGGATTCATCATGTCAAAATTATCTTAGGATGATTTTTTTTGTGAATTTTCTGAAAAGTTTAATTTTTTAGTAAATAGTAAAAAATACCGATTTTTATAAAACCCTCATTTTATTTATATTTAAAAGCAACTTTATGATTTTAAATTTATCTCAAAGTAAATTAAGTAATTTTTAGTTATATATAATATAATTAATTTCATCTAAATAATTTTTATACCCTATTTTGGTATATGTACATTTTTGGGCTTAAAAACACATTTTTTCAAAAAACCGTTTTTCATTGCATTTTGATGGTTTAATTTTAAATGTAATTTTGAAACTTAGGTGATTTGAATTTTTAAAAATTAATTACATATTTGGAATTAATATTTCCAAATTAGGTTATGAGGTAATTTTAATTTTTAGGCATAAAAAACTTACTGTGGTAAAAAAAAGATTTACCGCAGTATAAGTAAAATAATGTAGTGAGTTAAAGTTAAAAGGTAAAAGCTTAAAATAAATAAAAACTAAAACACTAAATGTGTGTTTGACATGTTTCTAAACCTTAACCAGACTTGAAAACATTAATTATATTCAAAATTCATTGGAATTAATTCCACCCAAATGTGGCTGCCTTTATATATAAAACAACCACTATTTAATCACTTAAAACCACCCTCCTCAAGTATAAATACCACTCATCACCACCCCATTTCTCCCCAAAAGACTTTAATATTTTCAAATATATGCCAAATACTCGACTCCCCACTCTTCCCATACCTAAATGTTGTTGTTCTCACCTGAAGACAAATTTCAAGCTCCGTAAGGGGTCCTTCAAGGATGTTGTATTCAAGAGGTAACTTTCTCAAACATCCTCTCTTAATTTCTTTCATTTTTCTAGCTTATCCTCAACTTCTTCTTCCATCAATGCATAATAACTCTAGTATCATGTATATACTATAATTTTATATTTCTAATGTAATATCTTATATGCAATGACCCAAAATTTTTATCAATGAAATTCCCTTCTTATAATTATGACATATAGTATAATCACATAAAATCACATTTAAAACACAATAAAAATTTTATAAATGAATAATTAATTAAATAAAAGGCATTTCTAGAAGTTAAGGAACATATAAAAAATGAATAATAACTTGACATTTGAAATAGTAACATGGACCTTATGAATAGTAAACCAAACAATTGAATAATAACCTCACCAATGAAAGTATAAATAAAATTTATACATCTTATAAGTGAAAATATGATATAATTATATCATAGTATAAGTAAATAAATATTTTAAAAATTATTAATTAAGTGTTAGTATTTTTTTAAGTTATAAATATTAATTAAAATTTTATGATTAATTTAATAAATTAAAATAAAATGTATTCTCATAAAATGTATTTATAAATGGTTAGGTTGAAATTTTGGGTTTTTTTTTGAAATACTTGATTTTTTTGGTGAATAGTTAAATCCGATAATTTACAGTATAAGTAAATAAATGAATTTTTGAGCCATGCTTGAGTCATGGATGATGTAAGTGACCATTGGTTACAATTAAAAACCACCGATTACTTTATTTAGTCTCAATAATCATCAATATTTCTTTTCTTGAGAAAAATAATAAAGTATTGAGTAAAATAATGAGAAAACACCCCTCTCCTCCACTATAAATACCACCCCTCATCACCTCTTCTCCTCACACCTCTCAAGCCATGAGACTTGTCCAAATTCTAATCAATTATCCTCCCAAGCCCTCCCCCACATCCAAGAGATTTTTTTCGTATTAAAATACCAAAACCAATCCTCTTAAGGAGTTTCTAAAGAAGAAGGAATCAAGAGGTAAAACCCTATTCCTTTTCTTTTAATTTCTTTTTGAGTTCCTTTCTTTTCTTTTTCTCTCCTCACCTCCCCTCATCAAAAGGGTATGATAACTCTAGTATATAACATATAATGTTTTTTATTCTAATGGAATAATTCATCACCATCTCTCTTTCCTCCTCCTTTTATACTAAAAACTAAAAACATCGTCTATGATGTGTTAATTTATCACATTCAAGGGCAATGCATTTTTCAATTTCCATTACCATTTTCAAGGCTGGTAATAAATTTTTTTATAGTTAAACCAGATTATAATATATGTATTATATATTATTTAATGTTCTGGAATCATTTTTTACACATGATATTAATTTATAAAATAAAATGAGTTCGTTGTGATCGAAAACCGCCAAAATAAACCCAAATGATTATCATTAAATATTTATCTAATGATTTATCCTCATGGCATAAAAATAAATGATATACAAGTACAATTGAAACTCAATAAGATCATTAATAACATATAATTTCAATTCTGGATAATTAAACCCACTTTATATGACCTTTCATACATGTATACAAGTAAACTGATCATAAAAACCAAGGAAACAAACACTCTCAAACGATGAAATCAAACCTCTTAACCCATCAAAAAGGCCATAAATGAACTTAATAAAGTTATAATAAATCAAATAAATGTAGAAATGGTTCTGGAATTATTAACTAATGAATCTAATTTGATTATCTAGGATATTAATATCAAGTGAAGAACACCTTTAGACTTAAGGTAAGAGATTCTACTCGAACCTCCATTATTCCTTCAAGTCACTTTTTATCTCTTTTTACCCAAATAAAATTATATTATATTTTTATATAAATATTATAAATTATGTTTATATATTCCAAAATCATGTATCAAGATCCATTTATCCTTATTTTTTATGGATATACATATTTTTAAAAGGTTCCCTACTTAATTCTTCCCAATAAGCAAGCCCGATTTAAGGGAACTTCCCGAATTCTTACCCATTTTCAAGTGCACTCTATAATATTTTTTAAGCTACCATAATTTTTCTAAAATTAATCATTTTATTATGAAAACTTTATTTGTTCACTTATATTTTTATATAAAAGATTATTCTATTTTCTTCCTTAAATTCTCTTTAATATTTTCCTTAAACCGCAATAAAATGTTTTAATTCTAAAGTTTCTTAAATACTCTTTTTACATGTTATCACTTTACTTTGAAATCAATAATAATTATTTATGAATATTTTCCTTTATGAATGTCCATGTATGATTTAATTCCTTTCTTCCATGGGAAATTTTATGATATGCCCATTTATTATGCTTTATAACATGATTATGATACCCAATTCTTTCCATGGGTAACCCTTATGTTTATGTTTGATTTCTTATATATGATTCTTTTTATAGAAAACTTATTCTTGAATATGTTATGATGGGTGCGCTCAGATAGTGAACTAATTCATTGGGTAATATTTTATCTCATGAGATGTTATGTGCAATGGTCTTGGTGGTTAGCTTTGACTCATGATCCATGTGCAACAATCTTGGTGGTTAGCCTTGAATCATGCTCTTCTATGTGCAAAGAGCCTTGACTCAAGCTAAAGTAATGTTTTATATTGCTTCCAAATTACTATGAATCCATGATTATATGATCCCATGTTATGATTCCTCATATTTAATCATGTTTTATGCCTTTTTATATCTTTATATTATGCCTTCTAACCCATGTGCTAAGATTTATTCTTATGTTTATTCCCTTACTGGGATTTTAGTTCATCTCTTTGTTAATGTTATCCCTAGGTTATCCTATGCCGATGTAAGGGCTTAAAGGAAGTTATTATCTCTTTATGAAGATTAAATAAAATATGTTATTATTTTTGAATCATGATATTTAATTATGTACCTAATCTCTAAGACACTAGACTTTATGATACTTGACTTGTAATTTGTTATTTAATTATTCTTAAAATCATGAAATGATATGTGTAATGGCTCGGGTCTATATAGTTGGTATTAGAGGAAAAATTTTAGTTATTTTTGGAGATTAGGAATAGATCATTTTAGTAAGAACCTTAGGAATAAGACTAAGTCTAAGAAAACATCACTAAATTTTGGTAGGTATAGAGTAAGTGGTTTATCAAAAAAATATCTCTCTCTCTGGATACTATAATTGGGTGTGGTTTTAGAACAGATGTACCTAGAAGTAACAACTTTGAAAATGTGTTTCAAGCATGACTCGGGATAACCTAGTACCCGACAATGAGCGTTAATGTGCACTTAGTTTGACACTCTTAGGGGATATTCTTTGGTAAATTCATAAGCTCATTAAAAACCATTATTATGGAAACAAATAAAATTCCCATAATAATATATGTTAGGAAACAAATCATTGATAACCTATATTGAAACCTATTGAATAAAAAGTTAGGATATAATTTCCTTTAAGAGTTTATCCTTTTATGTTTAAACTTTCCATTCTATGCTTATTTTCTAGGTATTCAAGCTCCTTAATTGCACATTCTTTTTCTTAGTTAATGACGAGAAATAGAAGAAAATGTTTCAAAAATCAATGTGATAGGAAATGTGACAATTTACCTAATGATATGACACATATTATGGGAATGGGTGCTCAAAAATTTATGACAGTACTTGCTTAGGTGGCTCAAGTTAAGAATAATATATTGAATTGTGTGGAATGCCCTCCTTCTCCATGGAAAGAGAAAGTTGTCGTAGAATCCTTCATGTGGAAAAGGCCTTCCATGTTTAGTGGATCTTCCAATCCCCTCTTCACAGAATAGTGTATTAACTCCATTGAAAAGATATTCTCTGTCTACCAGTTCTTAGAAGAAGAGAAATTTGTACTGGTAGTCTATCATTTTGATGGGGAAATTGATTAGTGGTGGGAACTGATCAAAAGTAGAAATTATAAGGATGAAATTGATTATATGGATTGGGAGTAATTCAAGAAAATGTTTTTCAATAAATATTTTCCCCAAACCCTCCATCTTAATATGAAAAGAGAGTTCCTCAGACTTAAGCAGAATGAAGATGAATCTATCAGGGCGTATAAAGAAAACTTTACAAGGCTTGAAAGATATACCTACGACTTTGTCATGAACACCCAAAGCAAGGTGGATCACTTATTTAGTGTACTAAAGATGAGTTTACAAAAATAATTGGTTATTCTATACTTCAATAGTTATGATGTGATTTTCCATTGTTCCCTCAAGGTTGAAATGGAGATCGGAGACTCTCAGTGGTCTCGTGGGCCTAATGAAAAGAAGAAGAAAATGGAGTTTAATATGGATGTATCAGCAAATAAATACCATGATGGAAAGAGGACTGAATATCCCACATGTCAAAATTGTGGGAAGAAGTATCTTGAAAACTATCTAAGGGGAACTAGGAAATGATTCAAATGTGAAAGAATGGGACATCTGGATAAGAAATTATAAAGGGACATGAATAATTACACTAATATGGAAGAATAAAGGAAGGTTCATATCAACACTCATCCTGTAGTGCTGGGTTTCAACTGCAAGGAACATGGACATTTTTCTAAACAATGACCTAAGCCTAGGGTTGTCAAAGGCAATAAAAAACAACCTCCAAGGCAACAAGGAAGGACATATGCTATCACTACTATTTAGGTAGAGCAGGACAACGATATGGTGACAGGTACACTGGTTATTCATTCAAGAATAGTAAATGTACTATTTGATTATAGTTCTACACATTATTTCATATATTACAAGTTTAGTAGAAATATTCAAACACCACCTAAAAATATGGAGGTTGAGTTATCTATGAGAACAACTAATGGGGAAATTATTACATCCAAAGTACATAACTTTTCCCTAGTTAATGTTTTGGACTAAACTTCCCTAAAAATCTTGTCTTACTTCCTTTGGTGGAGTTTGATGCTATTTTGGGCATGTATTGGCTATCTTTATACAAATCCAACATCAAATGTTAGGAAAGGGAGATCACTCTTCACATCCTGAAGCATCCTCCAATTCTTTACAAGTATAAGGAGGAAGATGAATATCCTTCATAATCATCATCTCAAGCATGGATATTACTACCTTATGAGCAATAATATCTTACTTAAATGATTGAGACAAAGAATATGATCATGCTCAAAGACATTCCTATCATGAGGGATTACACTAATGTATTCTTTAAAGAATTTCCTAGTCTTCCACTTGATCGATAGATTGATTTCTTAGTTGAAATTATTCCTGGATCTATGACTATATCAACCGTTAAGCTGGAATAATGGAAGAAGCAGTTATAGAAGAATCTGGACATGGGTTTTATATGCCCGAGCGCTTCACCATGGGGTGAACCAGTACTATTTGTCAAGAAGATGGACATATTAATATAGCTCTACAGTGATTATCACGATCTCAATAAAATCACGAAAAAAAATTATCCCCTTCCTCGGATAGATGACTTGTTCAATCAGCTATGTGGGGACAATTATTTCTCTAAGGTGGACATTCGGTCAGGATATCACCAATTAAAGGTGAAGAAATAAGATATTTCTGAGGATGCCTTTATAACAAGGTATGGAAACTTTGAGTTCATAGTGATTCCCTTTGGGCTCACTAATTCTCCTAAAATATTCATAGAATTAATTAATGGAGTCTTTATGGATTACCTTGAAAAATTTGTGGTAGTCTTTATCAATGATATTATGATATATCCAAGAGTAAGGAGGAATATGAGGAGCATTTGAAAAACTATTTTTCAGACTTTTCGAAGGGAGAAAATCTATAAAAAGTACAATAAATATGAGTTATGGATGGAGGAAGTATCATTCTTGGGGAATGTAATCACCAGAAAAGGTATATCTTTGGAACCTTCCAAGACAAAGGCAATCAAAGAGTGACCTGGGCCAACTTCTGTAATAGAGATTCATAGTTTCCTTAGACTAGTAATTAATGATGACTTGTGAATAACTTATTGTGATTTTAAAACCCAATAACCAAGCTAACATGGAAGGGATTGAAGTTTATCTGGACTCAATAATGTGAGAAAAGCCTTAAGAAACTCAAAAAGAGGCTTATCACCACGCCAGTACTCACACTCTCGATAAGTGGAGAACTCTTTGTGGTGTACAGTGATGCTTCAAATAAATGATTAGGCTATGTAATGATGAAAAATGATAAAGTAATAGCCTATTCCTCAATATAGTTGAAAATTAATGAGAAAAACTATCCTACGCATGATCTGGAGTTGGTGGTTGTGATCTTCGCATTGAAAATATAACATAATTATCTCTATGGGGAAAAGTGTGAGATATATAGTGATCACAAGAGTCTCAAATATATATTCACACAAAAGTATCTTAATATGTTCCATTGAATATGGTTATATCTCATCAAGGATTATGACTGCTCAATCCACTACTATCCTAGTAAGACAAATAAGGTAGAGGATGCTCTAAGTAAAAAGGATCTAACATATTTATCAATAATGATAATTGAGAAGGATCCAATATTCTTAGACTTACAAAGGATGGACATGTGAATCATTAAAGGAGAAATATCATCAATCATTTCTCAAATGATTTCTCAATCATCCCTTATGGAGAAAATAAAGTATGCTCAAAGAAAGGATGTGGAAATTCAGAAAAAGGTGGAAGCTATCAAGAATGGGAAATCCTCAGAGTTCAAGATTGATGAGGATGGAGTCATAAGATTTGGGTCACAACTATTTGTACCATCCAATACAGAGATAAAGAAATAGATTCTGAATGATTCATATAACTCAAACTTCTCTATTCACATAGGGATCACAAAGATGTATTGAGATCTCTAAGAGAACTTTTGGTGGGACAATATGAAAAAGGAGACCACTAAATATACATCAAAGTGCCTAGTATGTCAGCAAGTGAATGATTAAAGTAAAAATCTAAAGGTATGATGCAAAAATTAACCATACCAACATGGAAATGGGAAAACATCACTATAGACTTTGTCACTATACTTCTAAAGAAATCTAGAGGAAACAATTCTATACGAGTTATTATGGACTATCTTACAAAGATAGCTCATTTTACCGCAATTCAAGAGGACTTATTACTGAATTAACTTGCACATATATATATATCAAATAAGTTGTAAGGCTTCATAGAGTACCAATATTTATTATATCTGACTGAGATCCAAAATTCACCTCAAAGTTCAAGAAAAGTCTCCAATATGCTCTAAGAACTGATCTAAAATTCAGTATGACTTATCATCCTCAAACTAATGGCCAATCTGATCAAACTATTCAGACACTAGAATACATGTTGATAGTGTTTTATATGGACTTCAAAGGAGGATGAGACCAATATATGCCTCTGGTTGAGTTATCTTACAATAATAGTTTCCAATCGAGCATCTGAATGGCTCCATATGAATCCCTTTATGGGAAAATGTGAAAAACACTGGCATGATGGGATGAATTCGGTGAACGTAAGATGCTAAGACCTAAAATGGTCAAAGAAATTGCAGAGAAGGTGAAAACCATTCAATAACACATCAAGGAAACCCAAAGTTGACAAAATATCTATGCAGAAAAATATTGACGAGACTTGGAGTTTAAGGTTGGACACATGGTATTCCTTAGCACGTCTCCATGTAAGAGGATCATGAGATTTGGGAAGAAAGGGAAGCTAAGTCCCTGGTGCATCAACCCCTTCGAGATACTTGATCATGTTGGAGATGTGTCCTATCGACTAACACTTCCACAAACCATGTCTTAAGTACACAATGTATTCTACGCATCCCACTTGAGGAAGTACATACCAGACCCCTCACATGTATTGAATTCAAAGGTGGTATTGTTGTAGAATTATCTTTCTTACGAGGAGTAGCCAGTGAAGATCTTAGATCATAGAGATAAAGTTCTATATAACAAGACTACTCACTTGGTCAAATTACTATGGTAAAATAATAAGTATGAAGAGGCAACATGGGAACTGGAAGAATCGATGAATGAAAAGTACACACACCTGTTTTTAACTTAGAATGTAAAACAAAATTTTGAGGGAGAAATTTCATAAGGAGGGAAGAATGTAATGACCCAAAACTTTTATCAATGAAATTAACTTATTATAATTATGTCATACAGTATAATCACATAAAATCACATTAAAAATACAATACAAACTTTATAAATGAATATTTAATGAAATAAAAGGTGTTTCTAGAAGTTAAGGAACATATATAGAAGGAATAGTAACTTGACCTTTGGAATAGTAACATGAACCTTATGAATAGTAAACTGGACAATTGAATAGTAACCTCACCAATGAAATTATAAATAAAATTTATAAATCTTATAAGTAACAATATGATATAATTATATCATAGTATAAGTAAATAATTATTTTAAAAATTATTAATTAATTGTTGGTATTTTTGTAAGTTATAAATATTTAATTACAATTTTATGATTAATTTAAAAAATTTAAAAAAATATTTTCATAAAATGTATTTATAAATTAATATTTTGTTGTCTTATGATTATAATATAATTTTATGAGACCTTAATTAAGTTTTCAAAGTGTTAGAAAAGCAGTTTTAAATTTAAAATTTGTATTTTCCAAGTAAATGATGATTTTAATTAAAAATTAAATTTCACATATTTATAAAATTATTTTAATAAAATGGATTTCATTTTTTAATTATACACAAAAAAAATGGATTGGGTGAATTTTTGGGATTTTTCTGAAATATTTGAATTTTTGGTGAATAGTGAAATTCGGTAATTTACAATACAAGTAAATAAATGAATTTTTGAGTCATGTTTGAGTAATGGATTATGTAAGTGACCATTGGTTAGAATTCACATGCACTAATTTATTTATTTAGTCTCAATAATCATCACTATTTTTTGTCTTGATCAAAATAATAAAATATTGAGTAAAATAATGAGAAAACACCCCTCTCCTCCACTATAAATACCACCCATCACCACCTCTTCTCCTCACACCTCTCAAACCTTGAGACTTATCCAAATTCGGCTAAAATTTCCTCCCAAGACTCTCCCACATGTACATAAGCTTTTCGTCATAATAATAGACCAAAACCAATCCCCTAAGGAGGTTCTCAAGAATAAGGAATCAAGAGGCAAAACCCTCTTCCTTTTCTTTTAACTTCTTTTCAAGTTCCTTTATTTTTTTTGTCACCTCACACCCCTCATAAAAATGGTATGATAACTCTAGTACCTTACATACACTGGAATTTTATTATTCTAATGGAATAATTCATCGTCATCTCTATTTCCCCCTCCTTTTATACTAAAAATTAAAACATCGTCTGTGATGTGTTAATTTATCACATTCAAGGATGACAAAGTTTTCAATTTACATTATCATCTTCAAGGCTGATCTTGAAACCATTTTTATGGTTGAAATAGATTAAAATATATGTATTATATATTATTTAATGTTTTTTAATCATTTTGTACACATGATATTAATTTATAAAACAAAATGAGTTCATTGTGATCGAAAACCACCAAAATAAATCCAAACGATTATCATTAACTATTTATCTAATGATTCATCCTAATTATATAAAAATAAATGATATATAAGACCAATTTAACCTCTATAACTTCATTAATAACATATAAGTTCAATTTTGGATAATTACCCCCACTTTATATGACCTTTTGTGCATGTATACAAGTAAACCAATCATGAAAACCAAGGAAACCAATGCCCCTAAACGATGAAATTGAACCACTAAACCCATCAAAAAATCCAAAAATGAACTTAATAAAGTTATAATAAATCAAAAACATGTAAAAAGGGTTATTTAATTATCAATTAATTAATCTAATTTGATTATCCAAGACATTAAGATCAAGTGATGAACACCTTCAGACTTAGGTAAGAGATTCTACCTGAACCTCCATTATTCCTTCGGGTTACTTCTTCTCTCTTTTTACCTAAATTAAATTCTATTTTATTTTTATGTACATACTATAAATTATGTTTATATGTTCCAAAATCATGTATAAAGATCCATTAATCCTTATTTTTATGGGATATACATGTTTTTAGAAGGTTCCCTACTGAATTCTTCCCGATAAGCAAGCCTGATTTAAGGGAACTTCCTGAATTCTTACCCATTTTCAAGTACACTCTATAATCTATTTTAACCCACCATTATTTTTATAAAATGACTCATTTTATTATGAAAACCTTATTTGTTCACTTCTGGTTTTATATAAAATATTATTCCCTTTTATACTTTAAATGATCTTTAATATTTTCCTTAAACTACACTAAAATGTTTTAATTCTAAAGTATCTTGAATACTCTTTTTACATGTTATCACTTCAGTTTTACATCACTAATCATTATATATTTATATTTTCCTTTATTAATGTCCATGTATTATTTAATTCCTTTCTTCCATGGACACTTTTATGATACACCCATTTATTATGCTTTATGACATGATTATGATACCCAATTCTTTCCATAGGTAACCTTTATGTTTATGTTTGATTGCTTATGTATGATTCTTTATGCGGAAAAAATATTCATGAACATGTTATGATGGTTATTCCTAGATATTTCTCCAATTCATTTGGTAATGTTTAGTCTCACGAGACGTTATGTGCAACGGTCTTGGTGTTTAGCCTTGACTTGTGCTCCATGTGCAACAATCTTAGTGGTTTTCCTTGACTCATGATCCTCTATGTGCAATGAGCCTTGAATCATGATAAATTTATGTTTCATATTGATAATACATTACTATTAATCCATTATTATATGATCACATGTTATTATTCATTATATTTAATCATGTTCCATGCTTTTTTATATTATTATGTTATGCCTTATAACCCATGTGCTAAGCTTTACTCATATGTTTATTCACTACGGGAAAAATCACTATTTGCGACTGGAAGAAATCCCGTCGCAAATAACACGTCCAGGAAGCTATTTGCGATGAGAAAATTTCACCGTTGCAAATAACCAATTATTTGTGATGGGTTTTCGTCTCCCGTTGTAAATAGTTTGGCGCAACTTGCGCGCCAAACCGCGCGAATATTATTTGCGACGGGGAGATTTCTCCCGTCACAAATACCCGACGGTGGTTAATAACTTATTGCGACGGGATGTCATCCCGTCGCAAAAAGACTGCCGACATGAACTATTTGTGACGGGTCCCGTCGCAAATAACCTTTTAACCACCGACTGTAATTAATGCGGGCGAGGGTATTTGCGACGAGCCCCGTCGCAAATACCAACATTTGCGACGGGAAACCCGTCACTAATAACCCCGTCGCAACTCATCTAACCTATATATACCCCCATCCGTTTTTTCCCAAATCATTCAGATCTTGCTGTCTCCCTCTTTTCATTCTTCAGTTTCAAAGAAAAATTTTCTTTTAGTTGAAATTTTTTATACGAGAGCAATCGGAGGGCGTCAATATCTTCAGAATATCAAAGTTTAAGGTATTTCTATTTTATTTTTTAATATTTATTTTATTTTTTATGTTAATTTTAATTGTTGTTTATTAGTTGTAATTTAATTAGATTTCAATTGATTTTTATTTATATTTATTTTTACTAAGAAATTGATATTGTTAGTGATAATTATAAATAATTAGTCAAATTAATATTAATTAGATATAATTAGATATAATTAGTAATAAATAGATATAATTAGGAATAAATAGATATAATTAGGAATAAATAGATATAATTAGCAATAAATATATATAATTAGCAATAAATAGATATAATTAGCAATAAATAGATATAATTAGCAATAAATAGATATAATTAGCAATAAATAGATATAATTAGTAATAAATAGATATAATTAGTAATAAATAGATATAAATAGATATACTTAGTAATAAATAGATATAATTAGTAATAAATAGATATAATTAGTAATAATTAGATATAATTAGTAATAATTAGATATAATTAGTAATGATTAGATATAATTAGTAATGATTAGATACAATTAGTAATGATTAGATACAATTAGTAATAATTAGTAATAATTAGTAATAATTAGTAATAATCAGAAATAATTAGTAATAATAAAAAATAATTAGTAATAATTAGTAATAAGTAGTAATAACTAGTAATAATTAGTAATAATTAGTAATAATTAGTAATAATTAGTAATAATTAGTAATAATTAGATATAATTAGTAATAATTAGATATACTTAGTAATAATTAGATATAATTAGTAATAATTAGTAATAATTAGTAATAATTAGTAATAATTAGTAATAATTAGTAATAATTAGTAATAATTAGTAATAATTAGTAATAATTAGTAATAATTAGTAATAATTAGTCATAAATAGATATAATTAGTAATAAATAGATATAATTAGTGATAATTAGTAATAATTAGTGATAATTAGTAATAATTAGTAATAATTAGTAATAATTAGTAATAATTAGTAATAATTAGTAATAATTAGTAATAATTAGTAATAATTAGTAATAATTAGTAATAAATAGATATAATTAGTAATAATTAGTAATAATTAGTAATAATTAGTGATAATTAGTAATAATTAGTACTAATTAGTAATAATTAGTAATAATTAGTAATAATTAGTAATAATTAGTAATAATTAGTAATAATTAGTAATAATTAGTAATAATTAGTAATAATTAGTAATAATTAGTAATAAATATTAATAATTAGTAATAAATACTAATAATTACTAATAAATAGTAATAAATAGATATAAATAGATATAAATAGATATAAATAGATATAAATAGATATAAATAGATATAAATATATATAAATAGAGACTTTGCAGAAGCAGCAAGAAGAGATGTGTCGGAGGCAGTAGTAGTAGCAGCAGCATGAGGAGGAGACGCATCGATGGCAGCAGCAGCATCACGAGCAGATGGAGTACATGCGCCGTCTGACTCGTAGTTTAGGGATAGAGTTTCCTCCACTAGCTCCTTCAGCTCCTCCACCTCCTCCAGAAGACGACCCCTAGTGATTTTTTTATGTTACAAATATTTGAATTTAACATTGTAATATGAATTATTTACATTTTCTGTCTTTTATATTGGTGCAAATATTACATATTTTAATTTTTAATATTTTATTATTATTTTATATTTTTTTGTGAATATTGAGAATTTTAATATTTTTTATTTTTTTATTGTCTTAATAATAGTAATATTATTTTTTCATTAATCATAACTTTATTAAATTATATTTTTTTTAAAAATTAATTTATTATTTGTGACGGGACCGTTTGCGATGGGGTCCTGTCGCAAATAGTCTAACTAAATATTTTTAAAAACATATTTGCGACGGTGCTACTTGCCCGTCGCAAATACTTTGTTGCGACGAGCCCGTCGCAGAACGTTTTATATATATATATATATATATATATATATATATATATATTTTGCGACGGGACAAGGGCCCGTCACAAATAGTTTTTGCGATAGGCCCGTTGCGAAAACGTTTATCTATATATAATACATATAATCAGAGGCTTATTTGCGACGACGATGTTTCCTATCACAAATAATATTTTTTGCAATGGGCCGGTCGCAAATAATTGTATTTTTGACAATGATTTTTGCAACGGGCTATTTGCAATGGGATCCCGTCGCAAATAGCCCGTTGCAATTACCAAGAATTCCAGTAGTGATTCCATTAATGGGCTTTTATCTCATCCCTTTTTTCATGTTATCCCTAGGTTATCCTATTCCAAATTAAGGGATCAAATAAATTTATGATCTCTTTATGAATATTAAATAAAACATGTTCTTATTTTGGAATCATGATGTTTAATTATGTACCTAATCTCCAAGACACTAGACTTTACGATCCTTATCTTGTAATTTGATGTTTAATTATGTTTAAAATCGTGAAATGATATGTGTAAAGGCTTGGGTTAATATATTATATTCATACCTATTATTACCTCCTATTATTCAGATAAATGAAACCACTGTCCAAATTATGGTGGTTAACCATCTCTGTGAATAATGATTTTTTATTTTCCATTACTACCATCAATGCTGATCATAAAAGTATTATTTTGGTTAAATCAGATGGTAAAAGGTATATTATAACCTATTTCATGTTATAGAATAGATATATATACATAATATTAAATAAAACTAAATTAGTTTGTGATGGTCGAAAAAACCACCAAAATAAACTAAATATTTATTATTAACATTTTATCAAATGAATCATCCTCATTTCAGAAATAAAAATGATATATGTGACCATTTAAACTTATGTAAGTGTATTAATATGATTTCATTTCACTTATATATTTTTATTTCCATTTTAAAAGAAAATCCATAATTATACACAAATAAACCAATCATGAAACCATGAAACGAACACACCTGAAACAATGAAAATAATGAAATATTATTAATGAATGGGTAGTAAGATGTTATAAAAGTATCATATAAGGTATTAAAAATATGAGTATAGTTTTGGAATGAATTAATAACATTATTTAAATATTTATAAAGTAGGTTAGAGTATGAAAAACTAAAGGGATGTGTGAGGTAAGATTTTCTCATCCCACTTTTACTTCTGTGAGATATATGACTTATTCACCACTTATTTCTTGTGTGTGGTTTCTATATACTTTCCTTTAATATATAATATCATTAATACAGTTATACTAATGGAATTAAATGTTTCATATGATAATTATTACTTTTATGGGGCATATTATTTGACTGATTTCAAAGTGGTGAGGGAATTCTTAACCCAATTTCTATTCTTTGGGTTAAACTTTTACTTACTTTATTATGTCCCCCTAAGCTTAATTGTGAAGTTAATTTTGAACATATTATATTTTATTTCCACTTTTTTATGCATATTTATAGTGCATACACATATTCTATTCATTATATTAATGCTCACTTCAATGATATGATATTTATAAGGGACTTTCTTTTAAAAATTATCTTTTTAAAATTTCCCTTAAAACTCCATTTTTCTTCCATGTACTTGTTTTATAAAATGGTTTCAAAAAATGTTTTTACTATTATTTTATGATTTTTAGAGTCATTTTATCTCATGTTTAAATTTTTATAAAATAGTTTGAAATGATTATTTTTTTTCATTTTCTAAATGATGTTCTTTGTTACTTTTCCAACAAAAATATGAAAGGAATGTTTTTTTACTTATAGGGAATGATCAAATTTTCATGTTGTCATGATGCTTTAATGATTTTATGTCTCTTGTAAAATATTAGAAGGTTATTTTCAAATAATTTTTCCTTTATAATTGCAATTCTCTTTAAAAATAAATTATTTGAAAATGGAAATGTTGTTTTTTATCAAGAATTATTTCAAGTGATATTTCAAAATTATTTTCCATCTAAGATAACATTATTTTATGTTACTTATGATTTATTGAGGATATTATTCAAGGATACTATCCTTATTATCTTTATGGTTGATTTATTTTTATGATGGCATGATATTTATGAAACTTGTTTCTTTTCCTAGAGTTATGTTATGATGATATGTTTATAAAAGTAATTTCTTTACATGGTTTCTGATATAATGAATGATTTTTGATCTTATGAAACACATATGTATGGTTTTCATTATGTGATGGTGGTTACATTATAACTAAGGATGGTGGTTACATTATAACCAATGATGGGTGTGACCTATCTCTCCCTCCAATGTATTGGGTAATGATTTATATCTCATGAGATAAAAATGACTAAAATGAGAAGTGAACTCAGTTTAGTAAGAAATGACTGGAACATGGATTAAACTTGGTTTAGTAAAACATGATTGGAATGGGGAGTGAACCTAATTCTACAAGAAAATTCTAGAATGGGAAGTAAAACTAGTTTAGTAAGGGAATTTGTCTTCTATGATATTCTTGGGAGTAAACCTTGAATACTATGATGGTCTAAGGAGTAAACACATTCCACTATGTCAGTCTTGGAAAAGATATTTGACTACTAAGGAAATGATTTTCTATGTTTATGTGTATGCCACAATTTTATATCTTATTCCAATTTTATTCTCTCATGGATCATGTTATCTTATGATTCATGTCTTATGGACTTCTATGATTTATTCCATGACTCAAGATTATGATTTTAATATGCAGGGTATAATTTTCAAACATTATGTTCATATTCTTATGCCCTTATGCTCATGTTATGATTGATATATCCACTATTTACCCTTACTGAGCATATGATCTCACCCTTATATTATGTTTCTTTTCCCATGATATGAATTTTTTTAAGTATCATATTACAAAAGGGTTCTAGTTATGAAGGAATAAGTGGGAGATGATGTAGATGTTTTATGAACCAGTTGTTTTTGTTTCCAAGTTTCCAAAGACACTAAACCCATATGATTCAGGTGTGGTTTTATTATGTTATATAATGAATATTCATATATTTAGATGTAATATATATTTATGAAAAAATGGGTCGTTATAGTTAGTATCAGAGTAATGTTTAGTTAATATTTGGAAACTAGGATGAGAAAACTGTAAGTAAGACCCCTAAAGATAAGTCTAAGTATAGGTTACAATCCTATAATTTTGGTAACGATCATGAATAACCTAGGATTAAACCTAAGGTGTTATACATTGAAATTTTATAATTAATTTCCCTTGATTATGCGGTTTTCTAACTATTATTACTGTTTCTCACACTATGCTTTTTGGGTTTTAGACAATTGTTGGAACTGGGTGGATTCATGTTAATGGTGAATGTTATAGACAATGGAATGATCTTCCTCATTAGAAACCAAATGAAATGGGATTAAGAAGGTGAAATGTTGTTATTATGAATAATCAACAATCACATAATATTATTAACAATCTCAATATTAGTGAGTTTCTTGACCCATCTAATAAGAGAATTATGGAGTTTCATAGTGACTACAGAGGAAATAAAGTTCAATTTTCCTCATGTAGATCATGTGGGAAGGGGCATCAAGAAGACTTTTTCAAAGGAACTAGAATATTATTTGGGTTTGGAAAAGGACACAAAGCAAGTAATTTCAAAGGAAAAGTGAAAGGATCAGTTAATGAAATAGATGAGAATCATGGTATTCTTAAGGAATTATTGATAGTTAAATGTTTTAAATGTGGAATGTATGGGAATTATGAAAATAGATTCCCTAGGAGGAAATCTCATAAAGAGAATTGACAAGGTTATATGAGTGATGATTATATTTCTAATGAAGAAGATACTACGAATGAGATATGAGATGGAAGAGGTGTTAAGGAATAAAACGATGAAGCCTGGTTAATGGTTTAAGAAGGAAGTGGAATTATTGAGTTTTTATGTATTGGTAATCAAGAATAATGTTTTAGAAATAATTTTATAGTATAACGGAATAATGAAACATCTTAGGATTGTTCCACTATAGTTTTTACTTAAATATTTTAAAGTATATATTGAATGGTACTGGTAACCATGAAAAGTGATTGAGGTGGTAAGGTCATATTTTTAGAGAACACATGATTAAGGGAAAGATAACCTTTAATATATGCATGATTATGGGATAATAATGAGATAAAGATATGTTTTTTTTGTGATAAAATAAATGGGATAGTATTTATAACCTTTTAACTGATTAGTAATATGATGAAAATGTGGTTTATGGATTGAGTTTATAGAATTTTTGGATCTATGGTATAAGAAAAGAGTTAATTTTTGAAATCATGCATGTTTTCACTGTTTTTTATGGTAATTCAGTTTATTACCATATTTTAAGAGCATACATGATAACGATCTTCACATGTTTGGTATGTGATAATTAATTGCAACTTAAAGTTTTTTGGGGGATTAATGATAAGTTGATTTTGAAATTTAGTGACCTTAATTTGAAAGTTTTGGATTTTAATTTTTTTGGAAGGTTTATAAGGGTAACCATTTATGAAGTTGTCTACATTGAAATATGGATGAGGTTTTTTGTATTACTTAACCATATGAATATTTATGCATATTAGATAATCTATGATAACCATTTTTAGGATAACTAGATAAATAATAAATGAATTTTCATCTAATTATGGATCTTATGATCCACTAGTTCTATAATCATTACAATTTAAACTTTATTTCTGGGAGTAATAAATAAATTGGATATTGAATAAGGCACAACCAAAGAGTGAGATTTTAATTATGAGATGAAATCAAGTAATTATATCTTCTTGAATGATTTTGAAACAAAATTTTATCCTATTACCATCATTTCTAATGACATCAATGACATTTTTCAGGCCTATTTGGTATAAGGGTTTGTTGTCATTAACCTTACAATGTGTAACACCCGGATGTTTTTATGAACTATTTTCTTTAAATAATTTTTATTATTCAATAGCTTGAATTGCACACAATCATGAGTTTAAAAAAACCGTGAGATTCCCTTAGTATAAAATTACCATTATATCCTAGCCATTAGGTTAGCAGAAATAAGTATAACTAACTTATGAAAATGCATTGTGAATTCACTGGCTATCAATTATTTATGAAAAATATAAATCAATTAGATATTTTTATTTTTGAGTGAATTACTATTGGTAATTAAATTAATGATATATATATGTTTTATACTTAATAAAATATTTTTTTATATTCATCCAATTGATATTTTAGTCATAGGGTATGAATAAACCCCATTTGATGTATATAAACCTATTTTTAAAGGGTAATTTTACGCATTTGAATGGAGAAACACTTTTAAATTAATATTTTGACACATTAATATTTATTACATGAAAAAATAAAAAAAATTTATTTTGAATAGGGATATAAAAAATTACTTTGGATGAATTTCTGATATTTTTCCGATAACTTTCAAGTTTTGATGAATAGTAAAAATTAACTAAATTTTATGTGAAAACAATTTTTTTCATTGAAATAATTTATATAGTTAAATTATAACCTTAAATGATTTTAAAGTATAAATATAATATATTTTTATCATTAAATATAATGTATTTAATTAGCATTAATTTTACATTGAATCTAGATATAAAAACAATTCAATCTTTTGCAATATTTTAGCTTTTAAAACCCATTCTCTCTTTCTGAAAAAAACTTTAATTTTAATTTATTTACTGCAAATTATGTGTTTTAAATTTTGAAAAATGGATTCCATATTTTTAATAATTGGGTCCAAATTATGTTAATATTTTAATTTTATTTTTTGGACATTATAAATAGTAACTTTAATAATTTTTTATTAGCATAGTTAAGGGTAAATCAAGTAATTAAAGGTAAAAAAATATTATAAAATTATCTTCAAACCTATAAAAATCCTATTGGATGACAAAATTATACCTTTATCATCTATGGTTCGAAATTTAATCACTTAATGACCACTTTCCCATGAATATGACATTAATTTTATTAAAATCAATGAATGTGACAAAATGTCACACTCTCTTTTTATATAAGTATATTAATTTTAATATAGGGATAAGCAGGATATAACATCGACTATAGTTAGTATATGGAAATATAAAATAATTACCTACATCATAAAAATTTATTTATAATTTTTAGAAATTAAATAATTACCATTAAGGATGACACAATAGTGACACATAAATTATTATATTAATAGAAATATCAAATAAATGATTTTAAAAATATTAAAAGAAATATAATTTAATTAATTAAGGTTCTCCATAAATTTTATAGGTTATTATTAAATTTTTGGAGTATATTCAATGTTTTTTTTCGAAGTTATCTTCTCTGTGGATTTTATTTAAAATCAAAGAAATGAATAGTGTCAAAATTGACACTATTGATATTTTTTAAAATAACATTTTATTAAATTATTTAAAAATAATAAAAATATTTAAAAAATTATAAATTAATAATTATAAGGTATAAAATTTCATAAAACATCCATTTATGGTCAATTAACTCCATATAAGTAAATATTTATAACCATTAAATATTTAGAATGTTATTACCACAATTAAAATTAAATAGATTAAATAAGGATAAGTCAAAATTATAAGGTTTAAAATAAAATAAAAACATGTATAAATTTTATTTGTTGAGATTATTTTGACCCATATTTATCTTATCTTCGAAATAATCCACTTTTGAGCGATTTTAATTTAAAAATTAATTTATATTATTTTAATAGTTTTGGTTTTTCCGAAGGCGCCCCTCCCCTCTCTTATAAAAGGGAACCTTCATTATCTTTTAATCATATCTATAAATCCCTTTTTCTCATACATACCCTACCCATTTACTCTCCCAAATTCTCTCACTTCATCCTAGAGGCTACACTTTGGGTAGAAATCCATCCTAAGGAGGCCTTTTGTACAAATCAAAAGAAGATACTTGAAAAAGAGGTAATTGTTTTATCACCTCTTTCAAAATTATTTTCTTATTATTCTTCATATTATTATTTTGTTTACATAATAAAGTAATAAATATAGTATCTTATACATGGTTATATATTATTATAATTATGGTAAAATCTTATACCTCATTTTATCCATCCTACGAACAACAATATCACTATGTGTGCGTACGTACGACCTACTATCTCTACGCCGTGGTGTAATTTTTTATTCAATAATACTTTATTTTAATGGGTATAATTATGAGTATAATGGAATTAAATAATAAATATAACATGATAATTATTCTTTATAATTAATATACCATCCATTTCCATACCATTTAAACATTAAAGGAATGATATTGTCGCTCGTGCGTATGTACGACCTACCGTCTCCACGATGCGATGTGATTCATTCTAAATGATATTCATTAAACCATGATTATATACATGAATGAAATGAATAAATATGATATATATTATAATAATATAATTCTTTAAATGATATAACTATAACCTAAAAAGTGGAACATGAACTTATCTGAAAAAACTTGCATAAGAACACAAAGAAATTAATATCCGAATAACGAGTGACAATGAAATGTTACTAAAAAAAGGATGATAATATAATCATATATGATACCATAAAAATTATTATGATTCTAAAATAATTCAATAAAATTATTTAAATCATTATACAGGAGGTTCATATACATACAAAGGATATCAGATCTAAGGTAAGGGATAATTTCACAATCTCATTATTATTTGAGATTGTTTATACATAAGTATTTACTAGCATATATTTATCATCCTCATCCATGTTGAATAAATATGTAATATTATTTTTATTCTTCTACAATTATTTAAATTCAATTTTACCCATTGGTAAATTTTTATTAAACGGTATGAAAAGAATCTTTTGTCATTTTTCGATACAAGGTACTTTTTGACTTTTCCGACAAAAGTACGAGGAGAATGTTTTTTAAATTATACGACATGAATGGATTTTTACATCTTCATAATGAATTATTTACATGAATATTAATTTGAATGATTTTAAGTTTATTTTTAACTAAATTCTTTTCTTTTAAAATTTCATGGTGTTTTGAGAAAAGATAACATTTTTGAAGAAGAAAGGATATTTTCCTCAAGAATTAAGTTCAAGTGTTTTATCAAAATTATTTTCCATCTAAGATGACACTCTTTAAATAGGGTAATGTTTCTATCCCTATTATTACTATGATTTGATTTTGTTAATGATGTAATGCTATTTTATATGGATTATGTTATGATGAAACGATATTTAAGAAACCCATTTTATTTCTTAGGTTATGCAATGATAAATGATTTATGTTTTTGTGGCACATGTAAAAATAATTTCATTATGAGATGCTTGGGGCCTATATCTCCCTCCAACACATTAGGTAAAAATTTATATCTCATGATATAAACATGACTAGAATGACAAGTAAATATGGTTCAGTAATATAGGGCTGGAACGATAAGTAAACACAAATAAGTAATGGACTTTGTCCACTATGATGGTATTGGAAATGAGCCTTGACCAATATGAAATGATTTTATATTCTTATTATATGCCAAAAAACTTCATGTCTTATGTTTTTTTTTACTTTTGAGATTATTTACATTAATTATTATGAACTTTTATCCCATAACATTATATCACGATCTATCATATGTAGGATAAGACTTCCAAATGTTATGTTCTTATGTCTTAAGATTATGATATGATTGATATTTTCCTTTTTTACCCTTATTGAGAATTTTATCTCACCATTTCATATGTCTATTTTCCCTAGTTCATGAAGAAGGGTATTAAGTAAGATATGTCAAAAATGAGTCTAGTTATGAAGAAATAAATAGGAGACAATGTAGATTTTTTATAAAACAGTTGTTTATGTTTCCCAGTTTCTAAAGACACTATACATATACGGTCATGTCATGACTTTATTATATGTTGTAATGAATATAATTCAATTTTAAAGCAATATCAATTTATGTAAAGTATGGGTCATTATAGTTGGTATTAGAGGAAATTTATACTTAAGCTTTGGAAACTAGGATAAGAAATACTTAGTAAGAACCCTAAGGATATGTATAATTATAGGTTACAATCCTAGTGTTTTAGAAATGACCATGAATAACCTAGGATAAAACATAAAGTGTCCTAAATTGAAAATTTATTCTTGATTATGTGGTTTTCCCGTTATGATTAGTGTTGCTCACACTATGCTTCTTGATTTTAGTCAATGGATGGAACCCAAAGGAACCAAATTAATTCTAAATGCAATAGGAAATGAAATGATTGTCCCCCTGAGTAACCAAATGTTATGGGAGATGGAATGAAAAATCTTATATCCATTCTCACACAACTTTATCAATCTATGAATCATGTAATACTTCCAAATGAGAAAATGAGGGAGAAAAATTCAGTTGATTCCTTCATGAGTCAAAGCCCACCTTCATTCAATAGGTCTTCTGATCCATTAGTGGATAAACAATGGATTAGTACCACTGAAAATATATTTTTAGTTCTACAATGTTCTAAACATGATAAATTCATCTTAGCAGTCTATCGTTTATAAGGTGAATACGATCAATGGTAGAATCTTATCAAGAATATGAGGCAAATATATGAAATTGAGTCCATGGAATGGGATGATTTCAAGAGATTATTTTTCAATAAGTACTTTCCTCATATTCTTCGAACAAATATAGAGAAGGAGTTCCTTGAACTTAAGCAAAAGGATGATGAATCCGTTGGTACCTATGAAGAAAATTTTACAAGACTTGCAAGGTATGCTTATGGAATTATTATCCAACCTAAGAGTAAAATTTATTGATTATTTAGTGGCTTAAAACCAAGTCTCTGAAGGGAATTATCCATAATGTACTTTAATAGCCATGAGGAAATCATTTGATGTGCTCTCAAGGTTGAGATAGAGATTGGAGTAACCCATCAGTAATATGGGTCTGATAAGAAGAGAAAAATAGAATTCAAAAGAAAATATAAAGACCACACTGAAAAGAAGACATGTTTCCCCTTAAGATCAAAGTGTGGAAATAAACATAGAGGAAATTGTCTTAAAGTGACTATTAAATGTTATAAGTGTGGAAAATAAGGTCATCAGGTAGTTGAATGCCAATGTGATGGAAAAAACATGTCTAATGATGTGAATAGAGAAAATGCCACACATAATTCACCTCCTACACTTTAATGCTACAAGTGAAAGGAAATAGGGAATTATACCAATCAATGCCCTAATTTAAGGGTTATTGATTATGATCAGCATCAACAAACTCTTAAGGCCAAAGACAAAGGAAAGTCACATATAATAACTATCAATGATGTAGAGTACAATAATGAAGTGGTGAAAGGTACACTTACCATCCACTATAAAGTATAAAATGTTTTATTTTATTCTGGATCCACCCACTCTTTTATTTTTGAAGAATTTTCCAAGAGTACTACCGTATTACCTCAACAATTATATGATGAGTTATCCGTGACAACTCCTAATGGAACAATGGTTTCATAAAAAGTTTATAATTATTCCCTAGTTGAAGTTTGTGGGAATGTGATTCCTGCAAATATTGTGATCCTTCCTATAGTGGAATTTGATGTGATTATTAGCATGGACTGACTTTCTATATATAAAGCTCATATCAATTTCCAAGGAAGGAAAGTCATACTTCATATTCTAGATTAATCTATGATCATCTATAGATGTAAGGATGAATATAACCTTCTAGTAGAAATTTATTCCATCTTATGGGTCTTGATTCCTATAAATGAATGTTATTTATCTCAAATGGTTGGGAAGAAACTCACTATTAATAATACACCCATTTTAGAGGAATTTCCAGGTCTTCCACCAAATCGTGAAGTCGAGTTTTTAATAGAACTCATACCGGGTGCTATGCCTATTTCAAAGACACCTTATATAATGGACACAATTGAATTGCAGGAATTAAAGAATAAAATCCAAGTGAATCCTGATAAGGGATTCATATACACTAGAAAGTCACCTTGGGGATCACCTGTTCTGTTTTTTAAGAAGAAAGATGGATAAATGAGACTATGCGTTGATTATCGAGAACTTAACAAGATCACTATCAGGAAAAAATATCCTCTTACCTACATTGACGACTTATTAGACCAACTATGTGGAGCTCAATACTTTTCCAAGGTTGATAAAAGAGAACATTTTTGAATAAGAAAGGATATTTTCCTCAAAAATTAAGTTCAAGTGTTTTATCAAAATTATTTTCCATCTAAGATGCCACTCTTTAAACAGGGCTATGTTTCTATCCCTATTATTACTATGATTTGATTATGTTAATGATTGAATGATATTTTATATGAATTATTTTATGATGTAATTATGTTTAAGTAACCCATTGTATTTCTTGGGTTATGCTATGATAAATGATTTATGTTTTTGTGGCACATGTAATAATGATTTCATTATGAGATGGGTGAGACCTATATCTCCCTCCAATGCATTGGGTAAAGATTTGTATCTCATGATATAGTCATGACTAGAATGAAAAGTAAATATGGTTCAGTAATACATGGATGCAACAATAAGTAAACCCAGTTTAATAATGGCCTTTTTCTACTATAATGGTCTTAGAAATGAGCCTCGACTAATATGAAATGATTTTCTATGCTTATGTGTATGCCAAAAACTCCACGTCTTATGTTTTTTTTACTTTTGGAATTATGTACATTAATTCTTATGAACTTTTATCCCATGAAATGATATCACGATCTTTTATATGTAGGATAATACTTCCAAATGTTATATTCTTATATCTTATGATATTGATATGGTTGATATTTCCCTTATTTACCCTTACTGAGCATTTTAGATCACCCTTTCATATGTTTCTTTTCCCCAAACCATGAAGAAGGGTATTAAATAAGATATATCAAAAATAAGTCTAGTTATGAAGAAATAAGTAGGAGATAATGTAGATATTTTATGAACCATTTGTTTATGTTTCCCAGTTTCTAAAGACACTATACCTATATGGCCCTTTCATGGATTTATTATATATTGTAATGAATATACTTCAATTTTGAAGTAATATCAAGGTATGTAAAGTATGGGTTGTTATATAATGACCATGTTCTATATCATTATCCATCATAACTTTATAGTTATAATTCTCTTCCATGTTCATATTTTCACTTTATACTGATATTCTCCAAATCAGAATCCTAGTTTTGTGGTGATCTTTTCCTTTTACTTTCCCTCTTTTAAGAGGAAGTTTTATTGATCCTTTTTATGATCTAGGTTTCCCAAAAAGGAATTTTCAAATAACCACCTTATATTTTCAAAGTTAAATTTAAAAATTTGAGGACAATTTTTTTTAAATTTCTTTATTGTATCGGGATAGTAGCATATCAATTTGCATTTTCACCAAATCTCTCTCAAGTTCATGATTTGTTCCATGTATTTTTCTTTATCAAGTGCATACCTTATCCTTAACATGTACTAAACTAAGAGGTCATACTATTAGTGTAATATATTTCTTATAAAGAAAAACTGGTAGATATTTTGGATCGTAAAGATAAAGTTATTCAAAACAAGACCACTCACCTGGTTAAAGTTTTGCGCCGAAACCACCAATTTGAGGAAACTACATGGGAATCTAAGGATGTGATAAGGCAGAGGTGTACTCATTTGTTTATATCAGATTAATGAATTTATAGGGAGAAATTCATTTTAATGGGGTAGAATGTAACACCCCAATATTTTAGTGTATGTATCTTTTAAATAAATTTAATCTTTTAGATAGCTTACGCTGCACAAAACATCAAGCTTAAAAAACTCCAAAATATTATTATTTTTAAAAAACCATTATAACCTAGACATTAAATTGGTGGGAATGAATATTATTAACCAAATTATTAAATATATAATTTTACAAATCATTTTTAATGTAATAATTAATTATTTTTTAATATGCACATAATTTTTAGTAAAGTCATTTTGTTCCTCAAATATATATTTTCTTCAAAAAGTGATTTTTATTTCTTTTTATGAGAAAATGAATATAATTAATTTTTGACACTTTTAGAAAATTTATTTGATAAAATTAAAATAATTTTTGTATTTAACATTTCAAAATTATCTTAGGATAAATTTTTGAGTTTTTTTTGAATAGTTTAATTTTTTTAGTGAACGGTAAAAATTCTGATTTTTATAAAACCTGGATTATATTTATATTTAAAATCCATTTTATGAATTGAAATTGATATCAAAGTAACTTAAGTAAATTTTAGATATATATAATCTAATTAGTTAAATTTAAATAATATTTATACCTTATTTTGGTATAATTACATTTTTGGGCTTAAAAACACATTTAAAAAAAAACTATTTTACATTACATTTTGACGGTTTAATTTTAAATGTAATTTTAAAACTTATAGATTTTAAATTTTTAAAAAATGATTCCATATTTGGAATAATGAGTTAAAAAATAGTTTATAATGTAATTTTCATTTTTAATCCTAAAAATTTATCATGGTAAAGAAAAGATTTATCGCAGTATATGTAAAATAGTGTGAAGGGTTAAAGTTAAATGGTAAAAAATTAAAATTACTAAAAAATAAAACATTAAATGGGAGATTAATGTGTTTATAAACCTTATACATCCTTTAAAACATTAATTATAATCCATGTTTTTGGAATTAATTCCACCTAAATGTGGTTGACATTAAATATAAAATAATAATTATTTAATCACATAAAACCACCCTTCCTCAAGTATAAACACCACTCCTCACCACCCCATTTCTCCTAAAAATCATTGAATAATTTAAAATATCTACCGAATAATATCCTACCCACTCTAACCACATCCAAGTGTTTCTTGTATCACCCAAATACCAATTCCTTGTTCCTTAAGGGGTCCATCGAAGAGGTGTTATTCAAGAGGTAACTTTCTCAAACAATCTCTCTTAATTTATTTTCTTTTTGTACCTTAACCTCCCCTAATTCATCCATAAAGGAATAATAAATCCAATATCATGTATATAATTTTTATTTATTTATAATGGAATATATTATATCCATCCCTTTTATTACCTCATTTTATTTAAAGAAACGAAACCATTTTCCAAATGATGGTGGTTAACCATCTCCGTGAATAATGATTTTTCATTTTCAATTACCACCTTCAAGGATATCCATAAACACATTATTCTGGTTAAATAATATTTTAAAAGGTATATTATAAGTTATTTAATGTTCCATAACTAATTTATATACATAATATTAAGTAAAACAAAACTAGTTCGTGATGGTCGAAAAACTGCCAAAATAAACTGAACATTTATCATTAACATTTTATCAAATGAATCATCCTCATGCCAAAAATAAAAATAATATATTTGAAAATTTAAATTTATGGAAATTCATAAATACCATTTCATTTCACTTCTATAGTTTTATTTCCATTTTAAAGGAAAATCCATAATTGCACATAAATGAACCAATCACGAAACCATGAAACAAATGCACTAGAAACAATGAAAATAATGAAATATTATTAATGAATTGGTGGTATGATGTTATAAAAGTATCACAAAAGGTATTATAAATATTATTATAGTTTTATAATGAATTAATAACATTCTTTAAACTTTTATATAGGAGTTTAAAGTATGCAAAAATAAAGGGAAGCATGGGCTAAGAGTTTCTCATCTCACTTTTACTTCTGTGAGATATATGACTTATTCACCACTTATTTCTTGTTTTTAGTGTATATATACTTACCTTTGATATATAATGTTATTAATATAATTATATTAATGATATTAAATGTTTCATTTGATAATTATCACTTTTATGGGGAATATGATTTGACTGATTATGAATTGGTAAGGGAATTCTTAACTCAATTTTCATTCTTTAGGTTAAACTACTACTTACTTTATTATGTCACACTAATATTAATTTTTAAATTAATTTTGAATATATTATTTTTAATTTAAATTTTTTATTTTTATTTATATTTTTTACACATATTTGATTCATTTGATTAATTCTCACTTTAATGATATAATATTTATAAGGTACTTTCTTTTAAAAATTATCTTTTAAAAATTTCCCTTTAAAATCTCCTTTTATTCCATGTCCATGTTTTATAAAATTGTTTCCAAAAATGTTTTTACTATTATTTTATGATTTTTTAAAGTCATTTTTACTCATGTTTAACTTTTTAAAAAACTGTTTGAAAGGATTCTCTTTTTCATGTTCAAAATGATGTTATTTGTGACTTTTCTAAAAAAATACAGAAGAAATGTTTTTTACTTATATGAAATGATAGAATTTTACCTCCCTTATGATGCTTTAATTCTTTGATTTATCCTTTAAAATATTACAAGGTTATTTTAAAATAAAACTTTTTTCCTTTATAATTGTTCTTCTCTTTAAAAAGAAATGATTTGAAAATGGAAATGTTGTTTTTTTTCAAGAATTATTTCAAGTGATATTTCAAAATTATTTTCCATCAAAGATAACATTATTTGATGTTACTTATGATTTACTAGGGATATTATTCAAGGATACTATCCTTATTTTATTTATAGTTGGTTTATGTTTATGATGACATGATATTTATAAAGCCCATTTCTTTTCCATTAGTTATGTTATGATGAGATGTTTATGAAACTCATTTATTTACATGGGTTCTGATATAATGAATGATTGATGTTCTTGTGGAAAAAAATATGTATGGTTTTCATTATGTGATGGTGATTATGTTATAACCAGAGATATTGGCTATGTTATAACCAATGATGAGTGAGACCTATATCTCCCTTAATTTCATTGGTTAATGATTTATATCTCATGATATAGATAGGATTGATATGGGAAGTGAAATCAGTTCAGTAATACATGAATGGAATGGGGATTGGACTCAATTTGATAAAACAGGACTAGAATAGGGAGTGAACCCATTTCATTATGACAGGACTAGAATGGGAAGTGAAACCAGTTTAGTAGGGGACTTTGTATTCCATGATAGTCTTGAGAGTGAACCTTGACTAGTACGATGATCTAAGGAGTGAACCCATTCCACTATTATAGTCTTTACAAAGAGCCTTGAATACCAAGGAAATGATTTTCTATGATTATGTTTACGACACAATTATATGTATTATTCCAATTTTATTCTATCATGCCTCATGTTCTCTTATGATTTATGTCTTATAAACTTCTATTATTTATTCCATGACTCAAGATTATGATATTTGATATAAAGGGTATAATTTTCAAATGTTATGTTCATGTTCTTATGCCCTTATGCTCATGTTATGATTGATATCTCTCTTGTTTACCTTTATTGAGCATCTAATATCAACCTTTCTTATGTTTATTTTCCCAGGATATGAATAAAGGTTTTATATATGATATTTCAAAAGGATTCTAGTAATGAATAAATAAGAAAGAGATGATGTAGATGTTTTATGAACCAATTGTTTTTTTCTATGTTTCTAGAGACACTAAACCCATAGAATTCGGTCATGGTTTTTTAATGTTATGTAATTAATATTTATCTATTTATATGTAATATCTATTTATTAAAATAATGTGTCATTATATCTGGGATAATGACAGTTTCTTTAGTTTTGGACTAGGGTTTTGTGTCACCAGTTTAGGTCATATTCCTTGATTCTTAGGAATTTTCTCATGATGTGTAAGACCCCACTCTTTTTAGAGGAAAAAAATCATTTTTTTTAATTCTATTACTTTTAACTTAATATAAGTTTCCAAGGGATTAGAGGTGTAATATTCCACGTATGGATGGGTCAAAAATTTCAAAGTAATTTTGAATTTTTTTACTAGATGGGTCAAATTTTGGATCAAGACTTGGAATGATATTATGAGAGTTGGAATGCCTCAAAGTAATTTTTTTAGATAAGGAATGACACTAAATAGGTATCCCAAGTGTTCATATGATATTTTTAGCATTAAGTTAAGTTTTAGGTAGTTTCGACATGTTTTTCCTAGGTGCAAGGTTTGGTGTGCACAGTTTAGGAGAAACCACGTGACACCTTGACGCTCAGGAGGTTTTTAGTTCATTTTTAACCAAACATGGTTAATTTTCATGGTTTGACCATGGTTTGGGGTAAACCATGTGGGATAAATGGGAAACCATGCAAGGCAAAAGAGGGTAGGGGGTATGGTGCATGACCTGTGAACAGTTTCAGACAAACTATGCACCTAGTTGAAAAAGTTTTCCAGTAGGGTGTACACAGTTTGGACAATTGTGTAACCAAACCATTCAAGGGTATTATCTTAAGTAGTTACAACTTCATGGTTGTTTCACCATTAGGAAAATTGTGCGGCCAAAGCATGCGGTTGCCCAGATTTCATTAAAAAGGGGAAAATTACCAAAATATCACCTCAGGTGTTTTAGCCACTCCACCATATTCCTCCCCCTTTTGGAACATATGAACTAGGGGGTTCCAAACCCCATTCCTTATTCTCCAAACCCTCTATTTGGGGTGTTTTAATGGAGATTTATTGGTATTTTAGGTGAGTTATATTCCTATGGTTACTTCCCTTCCACTTATCTTTACTCCCCTTTGATTTTAGAGTTATCCAGTCTAGGTTTTCTTGATGATTCCACCAGAGCATGGTGGAATCATCCATATATCATGGGTATTTTGGATGGATTTAATTGAGGAGAACCATAGATGACTTCCACATGTTGTTGCATAAAATTTTGTTAAGGTATGTTTTCATGGTAAATTTCTTTAGGTTTTCCCATTTAAATAAATTTATTTAATTATTTTAATGGTATCACCCAGGATATTCATAAGAATGGTGTTAGAATTCTATTGTGGACCACCCGTGGTAGTGTATTGGAGTTTTGATAAGAGGTGAGCACCTAGTGAGATTGGAGATAATTATTTAATTTTAATTTAAATGGTTAAGTTAATTTTTGAATGCTAATATTAAGTGTTTTTTATTTCTTGAGGATTCTTATGGATGATTGTTTGTTCTTGTTTTTCATTAAAAAAAGTGTTTTTTTTCTTGTAATGAGGTTAGAGCTTGGGTGTTTGTGATGATATCATTTGGATGTCGAGGAGTTTGGAAGAGACTTGCATGGGCCTTGGTAAGGTCGCCGTGCTTTGGAAAATTTATATGAAGATTTTTTGATCAGGTATGTGGCATAATGTATTTACCCATAGTCTTGATAATTTTTTTATATGTGTATGTGGTTATTATAATTAACTTCATTGCTATGTTTTGTGTCTTCAAATAAGAAAAGTAATTGGGAGTTAATTTTATTTTAGTGACCCTTCACAGACCCCATCGAGTCCTTTGGTGATTTGAGATAGGTCTAGGGCTACCCATGGGATATGCCAAACCATTGAAAGTGGTTTAATGAAACTAAAAATCCTAAGATAGATATTTTATAGAATTAAATGGGTTGTAATTGATAATTGAAATGTTCTTTTGGTTAAAGAGCTCATTGGAATAATATGGGAAGAAGTGTATATGATATTTTATGATGTTGATTTGAAATGTTTTATTTTCTACACTTTTGAGATATGCATAAAAGGATTTTTAAATGGTTTAAATTGCGTTCTTGTACTTTGATCCAATTTTGGGTTTTATTGACAAAAAATGATTTTTTAAAGTGGATTATGTTTTAAATGAGGTGTTGAAATCTAGGTGATTTTAAAGGGGGTTTTCAAATAAATTCATATGTTTATTTGAAATTGGTGTGTGGTCACCCCTTTGGTGAAATTTTTTTGATGGCTCTTTTAATGGTTTTGATGGAAAATGAAGTTCTTAGACCTTGTTTGGTTTCTTTATACAAATAACAATGATTTTAAGGGTGTATTAAAAATTTTGTACAATGATGTTTGGTTTTAATATTTTTATGACATGTGAAAGGGGTTAGGCCTTGTTGAGGTATTTTTTTTGGTTTTAAGGATCATTGGGACCTTTGTAAATAATGAAATTATAAAGGGTATTGAATATTGATAAATTAATGGTGGTGAACCATTAATATTAATATATTGAAAAGGTTAAGTATATTAAACCATAAATAATGAAATTAATTGATAATGTAATGGTTTAGGATGTTGGACATGGAAATCCTCATCTATGGTTTAGGTTCTAGAATGATGCTCTAGGAACCACTGATATTATATATGGTTGGAGGAATATTAGACTAATGCTCCTCTACCTTGGGCAATCCAGACTGATTCTCTAGGTGCCCTAGTGCACTGTAGTTTTCAGAGGATGGTCTGATGCTCTTGAATCCAAGGGTATAAACATGGGAATCCATATCATAACTGGGATGGTTGGATATGAAATTCTGAATATTTATTGGATACTTGGAATGATACTCCTTGTTTTATGACTTATGACCCCTATAATATGTGGTTGGGATGGATGATCATGAATTACCAAATAATGGATACTTAGACTGATGCTCATTGTTTGTTGACTTGTGAATTCTATAATATATGGTTGGGATGGTCAGACATGATGTTATGAATTTTTATTGGATACTTGGACTAATGATCTATGTTTTATGACCTATGAACCTTATAATAAATGATTCAGATGATTGAAAAGGGATGAATAAGGTTTGATGGGTATGCGTACCACTTGAAACTGAAGAAAAATATGGTTAATTTGAATATGGCTACAAAATGGAACCTATTTTATTCACCTGATTGTTTATGGTTTATTCATAATTCTTCATACACTACTATTTATACTGGTATTTACTTTAGATACTATTAGTGGTGGAATAATAAGTTTTACTCACACCCTTCTCAGGCTTCCATTACATATTGGTACCCGAGTATCTCTCACATGTTTATTACAAGTACATGTTTGGGTTGAGGCCTTTGTTGTGTTTCCCATGGTTGAGTGGGATAACTAAAATAGTTTTAGGTGACTGGGTAGGTTTGGATCAGATATTTTGTTGTTCATTTTTAGTAGTATATTTTATTTTTGGTATGTCATGTAACCGACCTAGTGGGAAGTTGGTTGTATGTATGACATGGTCGTTCGGGCCTTTACTTTATTTCATTTTCTTACAATATAAAATTATTTAAGTATATTTTTATCTTTATGTTTACTTTGATGTGTATGATATTTGGTTATTTAATTCTAGTTGTGAACTCTGATATGGTGGTACAGTGTCCTCACAGTACCATCTTAGACCCCCGTTGCTAGTCATCAGCCTTTGGAATATGAGAAGGCACGCTTGAGGTCATGTGGAAAACCAACTTGGGTAAACAATTTAGTGGAACCCAGGACAGGATGTTAAAAATTTGTATCATAGTAGTTTATCTTCTAACTATTTTACTATTTTGGGTTTAGTAAACCAAATATATAGAAATCCGTTGAAGTTTGTGATGGATATCGGGCTGGTGCATCGCGGACACCTTTTCTGGTAGGAAGTCCAAGTTATCGGGGTTGAGATTGATGTCCCCGGTTTTTGATGATATAGTTGTATATGATTTTTGATTTGGGTAACACACATTTTGTTTAGATTTTATGGTTTATAATGGATTTTTGGCTCTTTCCCCATTTTCAAGAGGCCTATGATTTGATTTTTACTCTTAGCCTATAGAGGAAAGAGGTGGATCGTGCATTATGTTAGGAACATATGATCCAAATTTTATAGTCCTTATAGTGTGTGATTTTAAGGATTTCCTTATGATGAAATTTATTGTGGATCTATAGTGAGACATTGGACATCAAGGACACTAATGTGGTTCTCATGCACAATAGGTGTAGTGAACCTGGTAGTTCAGTATGGTCTAAGTACATGGATGTTGGACCCCTTGTGGGTGTTTTTTATTATATGTTAGTTATGTATCTTGATCCTCAAGGGAGCAGTCTAATGTGTATATTCTCAGAGAGGATGGGTGCTCTGGTTGTGGGCGGTTGATTTTTCTTGTGACTACCTTTATATATGAGACCCTCAAGATGGATGTTTTGACATGTTGATGTCATGTGATGTTGGGATAATAGTGTATTTTATTCCCCATAATTTGTGTACTTTTATGAGTTGTAATAGACCTAGGTGGTCGAACCTAGTGACTTATTTTGAGACATTACTAGTGGGGCTAGGTGGGAGATCCCATTAACCTTCTTGACGTGAATCCATTTCTAGGAGTTAGTGCCATGTGGATTTTATGGATGACCACTGAGAGGGGTTGGCCGATTTGTAAGTGAATTTGGGTGCATGGGGAATGGGTGGATGTTTTTGGAATTTTGATAGTGGTGTACGATGGGTGGAGCCTAGTATGAGGTTTAGGCACATTGGATGAATGTTGTTTTTGAGAAAGAACAATTTTGATATAGAAATTCAGCATGGCGGTTGGTTTCTAAAGGGGAGGACTCATTTGGTTGCCTATTCTAGGTAATGGTTGTGTAGGAGAGATGTTTCTGATGGGTATGAGTTAGAATGGGAGCACATGTGGTGCTTGAGAGAATGTGGTTTTAGGTGTGTGAGTTCACTTTGGGTAGTGACCGTGTGGGCAAGGTTACTTTTGGATTGTGGAACATGAATATGTCTTGTTTCCTTATGATAGAAGGCACTTATATTGTTGATGTTTTGGTAGAACATGTGGGTTTTTGAGAGTAGGATCGATTAGGTTCCTGAACCGACTATCTCTAGATGTGTCTTTAGGAATGCAATAAGAGAATAAATGGTCTTAGTAGAATTTTTGGAATGAAAATCGAGTTTTGAGTGATAGTGAAAGTATTTTTGGACCAGTGAGTTTCCTTTTGTTTTCGAAAAGCACCAAGGGTACTCTGTGCTGGGTGAAATGGGAATGAGAGAGATTCATGGCTAGTGGATAAGGATTTTGAGGTGAGTTTTCATGGGATGTGTCTCATTAGAGTTGGAATCAGGTTCTATGATTGAATTACAAAAGGATGTGTAATAGTTAAGAATTAATGGGATCTTGGAGATATGAGTGGGTGGTGATGCACTATGTCATTTGGTTTGTGGACCAAACATTACGAGTGTGTACACACTTGGTTCTTGAGTATAGCAGGAATCCATGAGTAAGCTAAGAACTAGTGTGACTATGGTGAGATTCTTGTGGGAAGGGAGGCCAGGGGCCCTTGGATGAGTTTGACATGTCCCTATAAATAGATGTGATATCAGAAATGGATGAGTTGTGGTGATATTCATCGATGAAATCTTAGCATAATCTTAGTCTAGATACTATCATGACCCATATATTTACATCATCCTAGGTACACTGAGAGGGAAACAACTACATGCCTAGATATATAAATGTGTTTTTTGTTTGATAAAGGATCTCCTAAGAGGTGGTGCTCATGGAGTGGTGTATGTGAAGTCGTAAGGTGGGAATGGACCACCATCCATTTGTGAGTGATGTACTTTAAATGGTCTAAATGTCAGATAATACCATGGGTGTTGATCTCAGATACTAGGAATGGGTTATTGGAGTTTCTTGAGCGAGGTTACGAAAATGAAACTCCTATATTGGAGAGTGACTTATCAATCACAAAGGTGAAACCCTTATGTAGGAGGGGTTGCAGGTCTGTAGTTTTTTTCCATGGATCAGTCGTAGTGGCATCGTGATGCCAATGAGGAATTTTTTTTGGGTGTGTGCTTAGATTCCATAGGGAATGAAAACAAGAAATCAATTATGGTAGATGATTGATCTAATCATTGGATTTGGGATTGAGGTGGTTTAAGAAAGTAATTCGATATGCTTGTGTTAAATGTGTATCAATGTGTGCGGTATGGAATGATGATGGTTTGGGGTTAGTAGAAGACCTGATTATGGAATATCACTGGGATTTAGGTATAGACTCTAGTGGACATGTTTTAATAATCATGGAATACCTTCAAGCATGAAGGCATTATGTTGAGGAGGGGAAGAAATGCCTCAACAGTGGGAAACAGGAATTTTCAGGATAAATCCTTTGGGGATAGACCAACTTGAGTCAAATTTGAAACTAGGGATATTCTGATTCTGGATTAGGATCTTGAGGAAAATCTGGTTCCTTCTTAGTTTATGCTTGGCCTGATGGTGTGTGTCCACTCCAATTGGTTTTCGATGATTAGGATGGGTTTCAATGAGGATTGGAATTATTGGGGATTTTTGGACATGGTAAGTTGAGAACTATGCCGAGCACATAGTGGGAGAATAAGTTATAGGTTCTTTTAGAATATTCTGATGGCATAAGTGATAAACATCATTATTTGGTGGTTATAAGCTGAAGATTATAGTGGGAAGTACCGTATATTGATGACTGATCGAGTGATCTTGTAACCAATGTTTCCATTGGATGGGCTCAAGTAAACACCATCATGGTGTTTCAATTTTTGAAATGGGAATTAGCTCAAGTTTTTGGATGATTAATGGCCTTGAGTTAGAAGTTTTTCCTTGATTGTGTTTCAATCTATCAAAAATTGAATGAGGAAGTTGGTTAAAATCTAGTTTCTAATGTAGGTCTAGTGGTGTATATGGATGAACACCTAGTATTCTTGAGGATGAGAAGTATTATAATGGGGATGTTGTAAGATCCCATGTCTGGATGGGTTAAAAATTTCAGAAGAATTTTGAATTTTCTTTTACTGGATGGGTCAAATTTTGGATCAAGACTCGGAATGAGATTTTGATATTTATAATTCCTGAAATTATTATTTTTTGATATAAGGAATGATGATCAAGAGGTAGCTTGGGTGTTTATATGATCTTTGGAGGATTTGTGTTAAGTTTTGGTAAGTTTTATCATGTTTTTCTCATGTGCATGGTTTTGCGTGCACGATTTAGGAGAAACCATCCAACAACTTGATGATCCGGAGGTTTTCAATTCATTTTGAGATGGGCATGGTTTTATTTCATGGTTTGATCATGGTTTGAGGTAAACTGGGTGATATAAAGGGGAAACCATGAAAGGTAAAGGAGGGTCTGAGGTATGGTGCATGGTCGACACATGATTTCAGAAAAAACCATGTGCCTAGTTGTAGAAGTTTTTCAGTGGGGTGTACACACTTGGTGATGATGAGATTTTATCCATTTTACCTCAATCAAGATTTTCCACTTTAGAAATGCAGTATGTTGGGGACCATGGGGTTGTCCCATGAGGAGGTTTCATACTAAGTTGTCAAACTATCACTTAAATTTTTTTAATTCAGAATTTGTAATGGAGATTTGAAATGAGTTAAGAAAATTTAAAGGTCACAAAATCAAATTAAAAGTATAAATATAAGTTAGATATTAGAAATAGTAAGTAATATGGACTGAAAAATATGAGCTAAATATGGTAGTGGTGGATAAGTTTCCATTCTAATACACTCCCTTTATCATTATCTAGAGATGTATTTCAATTAAAAATACCCAATTTATACCTCAATACCTCAAAGTATACACCAATATTTCCTAGAAACCATATCAAGACCTCAAATATGGGTTTTTATCTACTTATGAAAGTGATCCAATTTTCCAAACACCCTTGAACAATTGAAACTAATTGAACTTGTTGTGCTCAATCGGGATACCTCACCCAAAGACATTTAAACAATAAGAAAACTATTTTATAGTAACAAGTTGATAAAAAATCTAGAACAAAATAAAATAAATTTCAAATAATAATTAAATATAACTTCTTCAATAAAGCAAAAAATCTATAGGATAATTCAAAAGAAAAGAGTTTATAGTTAAAAGTACAAACTTAAAAGGGAAACACCTTTGAATCTTTGCTACCCACTACCACTTTGAGTTCAACCAAACATGTCTACATTATCTTCATTGTAACTTCTATTATCTACATAACTTCTCCATAAAATCCTAACCAATCAATATAACTATCCTCTAAAATGGAAGTGGAGTAGAGAGTATATAAGAAAAGGGGTGGAAAATGTCTTGTCCAGAATTTATCCACCATAAGTTGGCTCAATTTTGGACATATTACCAATGAATATGGGAAAATATCCTTAATAAATGTTTTTAAAATGTGTATTTTATTTTCACCCATAAAATTTGATATATTTTCGACATTTGGTTAAAAAGTTATAGCCAAATCACTAAAAAGACATTTTATGGCTGAAGTGACTCTTCAAATTCCTCTATTTTCATCCACCCAATGATTATCTTAATGAATGAATTTAATATTGGTATTTAATTTTGTGATGAAACTTTTAGTTTTCTTTTTTTATAGCTAGAATGACCCCATTTTGACACATATGGGTTGATTTATTCCTCATTTACTGAAGGATTTTCAATTTTTTTGAATTTTTTTACAACTTGAGTGATTTTATGGACATGAAAATGTTTGATTGAGAACTTAGACTAGTTGTAACATATTAATACCACAATTCAAGGGGTCCTAAAAAAATAATTTTGGAAATTGTATCATATTTAGAAAAGTTATTCCCAAAATACAAAAGTAATAAAAAACTCTTAAAATTCATTAATTAAGGCATTTTTACAATTTAGCTCAAATCTCCTCAAAATTACAAAAATTATGCAATTTAAAACAGAATGAAAGATTTGTGTGGATTAAATAATTTAAATAAATGTAAAAAATATTTAAAATATAAGCTCTATTAATTCCCCCACACCTACTATTTGGACTACCGGATAAGTGAGCATTCAAAATAAATTTCCAATGAAAATTAAAAACACATTTCAATGAAAATGAAAAGCTAAAAATCAAGGAACCAAACTTATCATACCTCTTAAACAAATTAAATTCTAAATTATTCATTATTTTCATTAATTCCATTCCAATTTATTTAATTCTTCCATGCATAAAGGATGATTACCTCACTTTTTTCTCTCTCATCACATCAATTTTGATTTAAATAAAGTTTTTCTAATCCAAATAAATGTAAGGGTCAACATAGGCTTGAAAAATATTTAAATATCCACCAATTTGAGTAAAAAATTATATCCATAATGAAAAATTTTAAAGGGTTATTATAAGGTTTGAAGGTTAGTGAGTTTCAAATGTCAAAAATTCTAAGGTAGAAAGTGAAGACTTGGCTCTTATTTGAATGGTATTCTTGTATTTCTTATTAGCGTAAAAGAAGACCCAAAAAAACTCAAAATTTGATTCATGGGCTACCAACAACTTTTCTAATTAAGCATCAATGAAAAAATAATTTCTTCCCAAAATTTCAGAATTCCTTTTTTCTTTAAAGCTCTAAAAAGACACAACTTCTTATTTTTTTTCATTGGAAGATCCAGAAAGGTACAAATTCAATTTCCTTGAAATATCAAAAAGGCACAAATTTAAATATAATAACATTTTCAGTAGCAAATACATCTCTTTAAAATTTTATTTTTCACCCAATGAATCACCAAATAATTTATCACAACATAAGATAGCTTCCCCCACACTTAAGCTTTATTAAAATCATACAATATACTTCAAGAGCAGGTTGGATAGGAAGAATGGATTATAATGAGGCTATCTAACAAGCAGTTCATGGATACTAAGGTCTCAAAAGGGTTAAATGTAAAAGGGAATATCTAAATATAAAGTATTTTATTGAAAAAGGGAATTTCAATCACAAATGAATTACCTAAATCATTTTGAACTCAATTTAATTAAATCTCATAGGAATTTAAAGAAAAATGAAAAGTTCTATTTAAAATAAGTATTCTTTGGTTCACTCAAGAAGTGGGGTTATTGTGAAGAAAATGAAAAAATGGCTCAGGATCCTCATGGGTAAGTTATTTTCGACTTTGGACAACTTTCATGGAATGAAATTCATAATTTGATGATCTTTTCATGAATTTTCATAATCTTGAATCAAGAATACAAAAAATTTTAGCAATAATTTAAGTTTAATTCCATGAATAAAGTTGTTTATTTCCATTGAAAATTATTTTCAATTTAAAAAGGTAATTATTTTGAATCTAACAGGTTTTTTTAACACAATATCTGAAATAAAACACATAAAATTTGAAAAGAAAACACACAAGATTTGAAAGAAAAACTTAAAAAAACTATTTTAAAAGAAAACGCACAAAATATTAAACTACCAAGGATGATCATCCCCAAAAATTATTTTGTACAAAATCCTAATAGTGTACAATTTATATGATAATTTAAAATTAAGAATATAATACATGGAAAAAAATATGGAGAGGAAAGATACAAATTGGTTTTTATCAACCAACAGTAGCCTTGAGCTAGCCTCTTAAAAGTTGGAACTTGGAAACCTATAAGAAAAAAAAAATCATATATTTTTTTATTGAAAGTAAGGAAAGAAAAATAAAAATAAAGAGAAGGGAAAAGAGACTTGGTTTGAACCCCCCAAGTGGGTGATAGGATTTCAATGCCCCTAGTTAGCCAGTTCTAGTTGATCATTCTCAATACAAAGGTGGGTGAAGTTTCTTCCTCATGAACCACCAAAATTAAATTTCTTAAATTTTATTCAGCTCCTACAACTTATAGAATCTCTCGTTGAAAAATTTATTCAAGTACCCCTCCATGTATTTTTTAAATGATGTAGTGGAAGAGGGAATAAAATGTAAAAGTAACTTCCCAACACTTTATCTTCATAAATGATCTCCATTGGTTTTTGAAATTCAATTCAAGGATGTAGTTCATCTTCAATTTCATCTTCAAAAATGATTTCTTCTTTGTAAAATAGATCAGTACCACCATCCTCATGTGTACTAATGTATTGTTCAACCAAGGACATAATTATTTCTTCAATTTCTACCTTGAGATCCTCATCATGTAAAAACCTAGTTCACTCAAAATTATTAGGCACTAAATATGAATAGGGAGAAATAGTTAACAATTTATTATCAAAATGAACTACAAAAATTGGATCATAATTTGAGACTTCTCACAATGTTTTATTAGGATTTAGCTATGTTTCACAATAAATTTCATTATTTTCTTGTTTGGAAATAATTTTCTTGATATCAACTTCTAGATTCTCAAAAATTGTTTCAAATTGGTTTTAGAATTTAAAAATTAAATGGTTCACACTCATCAATTTTAGTAGGCAATAAATTAGGTTCCTCTAAATTCTATTAAAAAAATTGATTAAGTGTTTCATTATCTTTAGCCAAATTTTAATACAAAGGTTCTGATTTTTCATCTTTAAAATAAGGGATTTCACATGGCATTTCATTTTCAACAAATTCAACCTAATAATTTTCCGAATATTTTTGATTTTAGACACTCAAATCAATATGCAAGTCAAGCTTAGTGTTCTACTTTGAATCTAAAATTGTAAAAGAAATATCCAATTCACCACTCAACTTATCCGATTTGTTTTTTCAATATAAAAAGTGTGTGTGAAAATATTTTCTTTTTCTTGAGACTCTTTTTGAGTTTTTAATTATTTCAATTATTTTAAAGAATTGGAAAGAATTTACATTTGTTTTATTACTTCTTGAATATTTTTTTGAATCAAAAAACAATTTTTTTAGATCATGAAATCATTTTGTTAGAGTTGAAATTTTAATAATTCTTCATGAATAAGCTCCTCCTATTTTTGATAATCAGGCCAAGCATAGGAGTAGTCACTGTGAAAATACATTGTTTTTTTTTGTTTTTTAAAGACTATAAATTAGTGCTTAGAATCCTAAATATTCATAAACAAATTTAAAAATAATAAACTTCCCTGAAAATGGTGCTAAATTCATAATGATGGTTTAGTCATGCTATCTCAATCAATATTTTGCCCTTTTGAAATGTAGTACAGTGGTGACCATGGTGTGTCTCATGAGAAGGCTGTAGAATAAGTTGTCAAACTATAATTTTTTTAATTTGTTTTTGCTAAATTAAGAATAAGAAATGAGGATTTTAAATGAGTTAAACAAAGTTAAATGACACAAAATCAGATTACAACTAGAAATATAATTCTAAGATTAGAAATCAGAGGAAATATGAAATGAAAATGATGAGCTAAAGTTGGAAGCGATGGGCAAGTTTCAATCCTCAAACACTCCATTTATCATTATCTAGAAATTTATTCCAATTAAATTATCCAATGTATACCTCAAGAGATAAAAATATACTCCTATATTTTCTAGATACCATATTTAGATCTAAAATATGAGTTTTTATCCACTTATTAAAGTGATATGATTATCCAAATACCTACAAACAATCGAAACTAATTTAACTTGTTGTGCTCAATGGGGAGACCTCACCTAAAGAATTTCAAAAAACAAGACAAATATTTTATAGTTAGAAATTGATAAAAAATACATAAAAAATGAATAAATCTTAAACAATAAATAAATATTCTTCCTGATATCAATAAAAAAATCTTTAGGATAATTCAAAAGAAAAGAGTTTATAGTTAGAAGCACAACCTCAAAAATGGAAACAACTTGGATCTTCACTACCCACGAAAACTTGGAGTTTAACTCAACATGGATATATTATATTCATTGTAATTCCTATTCTCCAACACATATCCTCTAGAATATTCCACTCACTAAATATAATAATTCTCTAAAATGTAAGTGAAGTTGTGAATATATAGGAAAAGGTGTGGATAATGTTTTGTCCAGTTTCTATCCACCAGAAGTTGGATCAATTTTGGACCTATTACTAGCTGAATATTCGAAATAATCATTCAAAAATGTTTTTATAATACTTATTTTCTTTCCACCCACAAACTTTAATATATTTTAGACATGTGGTGAAAAATTTATAACCGAATTACTAAAAAAATATTTTATGGTGAAAGTGACTCTTCAAATTCCTCCACTTTCATACACCCAATGAATATATTAATGATCTAATTTAAGATCAATATTTAATGTGGAGATGAAAATTTTATTTTTATTTATTTTTCAGCTAGAATAACCCAATTTGTACACCTTTGGGTTGAGTTATTCCACATTTACTGAAGGAGACTCAATTTTGTTTGAAAAAACATTATCTAACTTGAGTGATTTTTTGGGCCTCAAATGGCTGATTCAACACTTGAAACAGTTGGAACATATTAATCTCATAAGACATGGGATCCTAATAATAATAATTTTTTTCAATTAAATTCTATTTTAAAAAGTCATTCTCAAAATACATAAGTGATAAAAAAACTCTTGAAATTCCATAATTAGGGATTTTTCACAATTTAGCACAAAACTCCTCAAAATTACAAAAATGATGAAATTTTGAATATAATAAAAGATTAAAGGGGAATAAATAATTTAAATACATGTGAAAAATATTTAAAATATTATATCTATCATTTGGCATATTATTTGAACAATAGTGAATCCAAACTGTGTGGGGGTGCTGGCTTGGACAGGGCCAACCACATGGTTGGCGCATGGTTTGACAAACCATATGGATAAACCTTGTGGCTACCCAAATTTCATTAAAAGGGTAAAATGACAAAAAAAATCCCTTAGTTTATTTATCCACCCCACTCTCTTCCTCACCCTTTTGGTGTGCACGAAATAGGGGGTTCCCAACCCCCTTCCCCCTTCTCCAACCCCTAAATTTGGGGCATGTTCATAGCGATTTCTTAGCATTTTAGGTGAGTTCCCTTCATCTGATGAATTAATTTACTTTTATAATTTATCCTATCTAATTCTGGATTTCTTTGATCTAGGTTTTTTTGATGATTCCATCACATCGTGGTGGAATCATTCTTCACTCATGGGAATTTTGCTCGGCTTGCATAGAGGAGAACCAGTGATGAATTTCGTACATCATTGCATAAAATTTCATTAAGGTATGTGTTCATAGTGAATTTCTATAGGTTTTCCTAATTAAATAAATTTAATTAATTATTTTAATGGTATCTACTCTTAGGTATTTTCCTGAAAATGGTTTTTGGAGTCCATTGTTGACCACCCCGTGTTAGTGTATTAGAGTTTTGAGAAGAGGTGAGTGCTCAGTGAGATTAGAGATAGTTATTCCATTTTAATTTAAATGGTTAAGTTAATTTCTAAATGAATATATTATGTGTTTTTTGTTACTTTACATTAGTTTATATCTTGGGTGGTTGATATGAGATCATTTGGATGCCGAGGAGTTTGGATGAAATTTGGATGGGCCTTAGCATGGGCGTAATGCTTTGGAAATGTTATGGAAATCTTTGTAGATGAGGTAGGTGGTATAATAGCATTACCCATAGTCTTGATAATTATTTTATATGGATATGTGGTTGTTATAATGCACTTCCTTTCTACATTTTGCATCTTCAACTAAGAAAAGTAATCAGGCATTAATTTGATGTGAGTGAATCTTCATGGACCCCGTCAGGTCTGTTGGTAATTTGATACAGTCTTAAGGATACCCATGGGGTATTATAAAGCATTTAAAGCAGTTTAATGAAACTAAAAATCTTTATATAGATATTTTATGGGACTAAATGGGACGTAATAGATAATTAGCATGTTTTTTTGGTTAAAGGTCTAATTGGAATAGTATTGGAAGAAGTGTTTATGACATGTTAAGAGGTTTAATTGAAATGTTTTATTTTCTAAGATTTTGTGATATAACAAAGAGGATTTTTAAAAGGTTTAAATAGTGTGCTTGGAATTTTATCTGGTTTTGGTTTTTAAGGATCAGAAATAATTTTTTAAATTGGATTATGTTTTTAAATGAGGTGTTGACCTCATGGTAATTTTAAATGGGGTTTTCAAATGAGATTAAAATGTTTATTTGAGATGGGTGTGTGGTCACCCATTTAGTGAAAATGTTTTAATGGATATTTTAATGGATTTGATGGAAAATTAAGGTCTTGGACCTTGTTTGGTTTCTTGAGATGAAGATACATGTATTTAAGGGTGGTGTCCAAATGTTTGACAATGATGTTTGGTTTTAGTATTTTTATGACATGTGAAAAGGGATGGTCCTTATTGAGGCATGTTTTTTTAAGGTATGATGGGACATTGGTAAATGATAAAATGATAAAGGGTATTTAATATTGATAAATGAATGGTGGTGCACCATTGATGTTAATATGATAAAAAGCTTAAGTATGTTGAACCATGAATAATGGAATTGATTGGTGATGTAATGGTTTAGGATGTTGTACATGGTGTTACTCATCCATGGTTTAGGTGCCATATTAATTCTCTAGGAAACAATGATATTATATATGGTTGGTGGGATGTTAGAATGATGATACTCTCCCTTGGGCGGGCTAGATTGATTCTCTAGGTGTCTTGGTACACCGTAGTTTTTGAAGTATGGATTTATGCTCCTACCTCCAAGGGTACGGACACGCCGATCCATATCTTGGTTAGGATAGTTGGGCATGATGTTCTGAATATCGGTTGGATACTTGGACTGATGCTCATTGTTCCACAACTAGTGAACCCTATAATATGTGGTTGGGATGGTCAGAAATGACATTCTTAATCCCGATTGGATACTTGGACTAATTCTCCCTATTTTTAGATCTTTGAACCTTATAATATATGGTTGGGATGGTTAGAAATAATGTTTTGATTCTTGATTGGATACTTGGACCAATTCTCCTTGTTTTCTGACATATGAACCTTATGATAAATAGTTCATATGACAGGCATGGGATGAAGCAGGTTTGATGGGCATGGGTACCACATAGAGCCAATAACAAATGTGTTTAATTTGAAAATGATTACAAAATGAATCCTATTTTATTTAACATATTTTTTATAGTTTATTAATACTTTTTCATACACTACTGTTTAGACTGGTATTTAATTTAGAAACCATTAGTGGTAGCCTACTAAGCTGTACTCACACCCTGTCCAGGCCACCACTGCACATGGTTACCCAACGAACTCTCACATGTTTATTATAGGCGTATTCTTAGACTGAGGCCCATTTTGAGTTTCACATGGTTTGGAGGGATATCTTGGATAGTTTTAGGTTACTGTATGGGTTCAAATTGGATATTTTTTTTAGATATTTTTAATAGTTTATTTTATTTTTAGAATTTCATGTAACCGACCTAGTGGGTGGTTGGTTGTATGTATGACATGGTCATTTGGGCCATTACGGTCTTTTATTTTATTACAATATGAACTTTTTTTCATTTATTTATTCTTTATGTTTAATCTATTGTGTTTGATATTTGGTTATTTACTTTTGGTTGTGCACTCTAATATGGGTGTATAATCTCCTCACAGTACCATCTTATACCCTCACTACTAGTCAGAAGCCTCTGGAATATGAGGAGGTATGCTTGAGTTCATGTGGAGAACTAGCTCAGGGCACAAGTTTAGGGGAACCTAGTCCAGGATGTTATAATATGAGGTTTTAGAAGTGTTTGGGAAGGTTTAGGATTGGAATTTTAGTTTTTGGGAAGGCAGAACAGAGGAAATGGTTTGCGCTAACCATGAAACATTTCTATATATATTGAAAAGGGGATGATTATAGTTTGTTAAACCATGTTATGGGGGCCTATAAACTACCCGAAGGCCTAAATTTTATTGTATATTTGTCACACATGGTTTTCACATGGTTTGATAAACAATGCATTGAACTGTGTGGGGGTGTATGACTCCGTATAGTGCGGTTCGCATGGTTGGAATGGGTTTAGATAACCTTTTGGATAAATCATGCATCCATTTAAAAATAGGGTAAATTTACCCTTTTCCATTTTCACCCCTCCACCCCTATTTCATACAAAAACTCCACCATAGGCCCTCCCTCTCCTTCTCCTTTATGTTTGGTGGATTTCCCTATTCAAAACTCCATTTCTACCCCCGTCTGTCTTGTTAGACTATTTATGGTAAGGATACCACTCCTTTAACTTTATTTATATATCTTCTATCTAAATCTTTCTCCACATATTTAACATAAATACCCTAATTTTAGGGATTTTATATGGTTATTAATTTTCTCTCATTCCATCTCAAATATGAGGTTGATATCGGACAAGGAGTCTTCCATGATCACTAAGTAGTTGGTCTACATGATTTTCCAAAAAGTATCACCGTTTATAAAATTTGTCATTGTGGTACACACTAGTATTTTTTTATATTGACCCCAGAATATATATTCCTTTAATTTTTCATATAAATCCCGATCTAGACATACTATGACCATACTAAACATCGTTAGTGATTTTAAAACTCAACCCAAATCACCCCAAAGTATGTGTTTGGACTAACACCCATAAAACCCATAATTTAAATGTAACCAAATCACCCCCTTAGGGTGTCTTTGGAATGTTACTTAAGAGAGAGAATTTATAAGATGCGCCTTTGGGTATGTATTGGGAAACTTAAACATATTTAAGAAAATTAGGATGTCTTGGATAAATTAAAGAGTCCAAAAACCATAATTTTTGTGTAATTAAAATAATAATGGATTAATGGAATTATGAAATGATGTGAGTACCTCATGGAAAATCATGTAAGGCACTCCCAATTTTGGGATTCAATTTTGATAAAATACTTGAAAGAAATTAGTTACTTGGAACTTATGAATTATTAACATGGATTCCTTGGTTACTAATTATGGAACTTGGTGACACCGTCAAAGGTGAGTAATGCCTCGAGAAAACCTTGTATTCCCTCTTTGGAATACCATGAGTGAACTCATAGGATTCTAACTAATTCATTGACGTAAATTCCAAGTGGTAAGACCACCTTGGATCCAATTAGTGTCTTACTATCATGAATGTAATGAATAACTATTGAAAATTCACCTGTATCTCCAAAAAAAAACTAGAATGCTCAGGATTATTTCCTAGGTTCGTATTGATGTCCTTAGATAAGGAACACATTGGGCCATCCCCTTAGATTCCAATCGAGACCTACTCTGAAAAGAAAGGATAACATTCCTTGGTTCTATTAGAAACTCTTAGGAGAAGAATACCAAGGGTTCATACCTTGGATTACACTCAAAACCTAAGAGTTAGACATCATGGATTGATCACCATAAATTGGATAAAAAAAGATAAAGAATTCCTTGGGTACTTCATGGATTTGAAATGGGTGAATTGTCTAAGAATTCATGGACAATTTTTGAGTATTTCTTGCCACTATTAATTCTTGTATTCCTTGGCTACATGCTTTAGGTACCCTGAGAAATTAAAAGTTCACATGATTAGAGACATTTGACTTAGGTTGAAGCAGATAGGGTAAGATGGGTATCCCACAAGTAGCCCAATCTCAATTAGGATTTTCTTACTTTACTTCTTAAAATAATTATATCTTCTCATCATTATAATTTATATTCATAGAATAGATTTTTATTTGACATCATTGGGGGTTTCTTACTGAGTTATACTCACACCATGTTTAAGCCACTGCTTGGTACCTGGGCAGATTTCATAAAAGCAAGAAAGGAAAAAGGAAAGCACCCTAGTGTGGATGATTGAGTTCTATCTTAGGTTGGGAGCATGGGAGAAGAGGATCAAGATGTGACTCTATATGCTCACAAAGTTTAATAGTTTTTGGCCCTTTTTTTTATTTTTATTAACTTAGTAATAATTGTATGACTGTTTCCATGACATACTTGACTTATATTTTCCACCCCCATGACATCATTTGTATATAGTGCTGCTTTACTTCCTTATGTTTGTTTATTTATTATTTGATTAGAATGTGTTGTCTTTATTTCCACTACATTTCACTCTAATACAAATGGTATATCCTCCCCAATATACCACCATAAACCCTTGATGCTATTTGGATGCCTCAGGTATATAGGGAGGCGCATTTGAGGCCTTATGGCCCAGTGGACCAGTTACCTATCAGTGAACCAGGACAAGGACATCACAAAGTGGTATCAAAACCATTTTTTTCCTTTGTCTTACTATTTTGGGTTGGTATACAGGAGACTAGGAAGTATTATAACTTGGTAATAATCCTATAACCAGGAGTAGCTAACCCATGTATGGGGGGAAATACCAAGTTTATAGGGAAGGGACTTGTTTTTTTGGAATTATTTTGTTATAATTATACTATTTTCACTTTTGGGTGACACACATGTAATGTGATGTTATGTTTTATGGGATATCCACCCTTGGGATAGTACTATAAGGGAGCGTTATCCCATGCATCATTATAGGAACATAGGGATTTATTTGTTATTCATATGCCATGCCATGAATATTTCATTTTTATACTATTTGTTTCCTACTTTATAGGAATTGGTATATATGCTTGTAATTTCTAAAATTACAGGTAAAAAACAAAATTGGTTACTTAAAGTGTCTACAACAGCCTAAATAGTGTTTTCCCACATGGTTTTATGACAACACATATTTTAATAGACCTTAATCCATGATTTATTACATAAAGGTACACATAATACAATCCCCAAAAATCAAAACACCTAGTGTCTTTGGGAAATTATATACATAACATAATAACATGAAATAGGGATACAATGACATTATTTAAAAACTCCACAACATATCCTTTAAATTCCACTACTCTTCTAAAACTTCCCAAGATAATCTGGGGACATACATAAGAAAAGGTGATCTATAAAGACCAGTAAGGGAATAATCAAAGAATTTCATAAGGTAAATCCATACATGTGATTCAATAGGCATATCAAGGTTACATAATATAGGTGGTAATCATAAACTTGAACATCGAATCATGATATAAATGATAAGATAAAGGAAACATGGGAATGTGTCAATAATAAAAAATATGAAATTATAAACATCATTCAAGGATAACCGCCAAGAAAACATAATATAGTGTGTTTAGGATAACCTACTATTCACCATACATGGTATCTCATGTGATAAAAACATTAACCAATGCATTGAAGATCTATATAATTTCAGGGCCACTCGTTATATTCATATCATGTACATGCATAAGTGTTCTACATAGATCATACAATGTAAGGATGTATTTTATCATTTTTAATCCAAATATTATAGAGTGTGGGTTACATACATAGAGTTACCCAATAAATTAATTATAGTAACATCTAAGTAAATATCTTTGAGTGGAAATGGGAATGGGTATTCACTATAGAAATGTTTGGCATAGAAAATCATAGGATAACTTTGATAGCATAATGGGGGTACATAAAGATCCATGAAAGGTTTTAGTGAGAGTGAAAAAGGTCTCTTATCACTTGGAAATCATAATTATAGTAATATATATGTGTAAAAACATATCCCAACATGAATAGTTGGAAATCAAAATACATAATATAAATAAGGTTCTTGAATAAAGGGGAGGAGATAATTCATTACCTTGAGTGGGTGCTTCTAAAAGATTGGGAGTAGATTCTTAAGAGATTGGGGGAACCTTGGGAGGTATCTAGAGAGGTAAGGTAAGAGTAAATTCATGCTCCAAGGTTTTTTAGTGAAGAGGCATATGAGGTTGAGTATATTTTTTATAAAAAAAGAGAGGGGAATTCTTTATTAATTTCTAAACATAGGTTTTAGACTCTATATAATAAAATAATCAAAACCACAGATCATCCCATGGTTTTGCCAATGGTTTATACCAAAGAGAATATATTTTTAATATTTTATAATGATAATAACCAAACTCATTAAAATAATTACCTTAGTGATGTATAAGTGAGTCATGTTCAGAAATAATTAATTTTAAAACAATAAAATATAATATCGGTTTTGGAGGATTCATTAAGGGTTTATAAAAGCAGTCAAATAACTTAAAAAAATTATTTTAATGGTGAGACATAATTTTGGTCATGGATACATTTTATAGTATTTATTACATCACTTTTGGGCTTATATGATGTCACAATCCATACTGTAAATTTATACCTTATCTAATTTTTACCCAAAAATTCGACTATCTTAGAAAATTATAAATAATTCACCATCAGATAATTTGGACATTATGATTTCAAAAATGATATTTATTTTATCAAAATAATTCTATAAATATGAAAATGTATACATTTAAATAAAAAATCCCCATTTATTAAAAAATATGGGTTTTTACAATGATAATGATTTCTGACCCTTATAAAAATTATATTTGACTTCATAAAATTAAATTATCATATATATTTAAATAAATATTATTTAATAATAATATTTTATTAAAATAACATTTATTTAAAAAAATTCTTGAATTCATCTAAAATAGTGTCTTGATTGAAACTATATATTCCCCAAAAATAAAAATTGAGTTTCATCATATCAAAATCTAATTTTTATCAAAATAAATATTTAATCATTTATAAGGTAATAATAAATTGTATAAATATAAAAATTCACACAGTTAGGGTCTAGATACATAACCACTTATTACACTAGCATACACTCTAATGGTAAGGTGTGTGATGGTGATACTTTCTTGGGGTGTTTCAATGAACATGGTTTGAATCATAATCTCGATAAGATTGAACTTCTCCTGTAAATGGTTTTACTCATTCTTTAGTTATTGAATATTAGCCTAGTCTTGGTAAATGGAAAATCCTAGTGATTAAACCTCCCTAGAAAGATCAGATAAATGGTATTCATAGGGTATGATCCTACTGGTCGTGGCCATCACTTCTTCCATCCATGTCAATTGTATTTTATTATAACCCTTAATATATACTAATCTTAACAATCATTATACAATGACTATATAATCTATGGTTATGATTATTGGTGGAATTTTATATCAAAAAATATATAAATTATAATGGTATAAAATAACCAAATTAGTGTATGTGTTTTCTATAACCTCATTAATTAAATAAGACATTTATTCATTTGAAAGGGGAATTTCATTTATAAAACTTTGGGCTGTTACATTCCTCCCCCTTCATAAAAATTTCCCTCAAAATTTTATTTCATAAACTAAAACAGATGAGGGTACTTTTGTTTCATCTCCTATTTTGGTTCCCATGTATCTTACTCAAACTTGTGGTTCCACTATAGTACTTTGACCACAAGAGTTTTCTTATTTTGTATAACTTTATCTCTATGATCTAATATCTTCACTGGTTTCTCATAATATGAAGGATAATTCTAAAAGGAACTACCTATGGATTCATTACATGTGAGGGGTTTGGTATGTACTTCCTCAATAGGGATAAATATAACACATCTTGTACTTGAGATAAGTTAGGTGGGAGTGATAGTCAATATACCACAACTCTGATGCAACCAAGGATCTCAAATGGGATGATGTATCTTGGAATAAGCTTTCCCTTCTTCCCAAACCTTATGAATTTATTCCACATTTATATACAAAGGAACACTTTATCTCTAACCTCAAACTCTATAACTTGTTGACGATTGTTTTAATTGATTTTATATTGACTTTGTTAAGATTTAATATGACATTGAATGGTTTGAACCTTCAATTTCATCTCTTGGAAAAGATCAGGTCCCATCAGTTTCCACTCTCTAACTTCATCCCAACATGTTGGAGTCTGATACCTCTTCCCATATAGAGCCTCATAAGGTTCCATTTTAATACTATAATGGAAGATATTGTTATATGTGAACTCCACCAATGGAATATTTTAATCACAATATCCATAGAAATCCATTAAACATGGTCTTAAAAAAATCCTCTAGAGCTTGAAGAATTCTCTTAGACTGACCATTCATCTGAGGATGATAAGTAATAATGAAACTCTACTTCGTATCAAGCGCTTGCTGAAGGATTATTTATAACCTTAAGAAAAACCTCAAATATCAATCAAATACAATGGAGAGTGTCACTACATGAAGTCTTAACACTTCTCTTATGTATATCTTAATAAGTTATTCAAGAGAGAAATCTCACTTGATAGTAATGAAATTCAATGACTTTGTAAGGTGATTAACTACCACCCAGATGGCGTTATTTCCTTTATATGTCCTAGGGAATCCAACGATGAAATCCATTGTTATGTTTTCATATTTCCATAGTAGTATGAGAAATGTATTCATCATACCCTTATAATTTTATCATTCAACCTTGACTTATTAACATATCAATCATCGATATATATGTTTTTCAATATACCATTTCAGGTTATCCCACCAAATTTTTTGCTTCATATATCTATACATCTTATTACTTCCTATATGAATAGAGAAGGATGATTTATTTATATCATCCATAATTTCATTTTTTAGCTCTTATTTTTATAAGGAACATATCCAAGTTACAAACCTTATAGATCCATCTTTAGAAAAGTTGAACATTAGAATATTCACTACCTTTTTCTATAGAACCTCACCATCTTTCTGGGAATCCTTGATCTTCTAAAGAAGATATGGTTGAGAAGTTATTTTAGAAAGGTAATATTAAGTTCCTTTTATTATTCCCATTTTCATCTATTGCATATACAATAATATTAAATCCCTCGCAATCCTCATTATGGATAGGGTTGCAAGATCCTTTCTACTCAGATCATCTTCCACTTTGTTTTCCTTTCCATAATTTTAATGGATTGAAAAATCATAATCCTTGATCATATATAACCACTATTTTTGGAACATATTGAGATCCTTTTGTGTGATATATACTTGAGGTTTTTTTATGATCTGTATATATGTCAAACTTCTCCCCATAAATATAATGTCACCAAATATTCAATTCATAGATCACCACTTCCAATTATAGATCTTGTGTTGGGTAGTTCTATTCATGAATATTTAATTATAAGGAGACATAGGCTATCACTTTTTCATATTTCAAGAGTATAAAACATAATCCCTTTTTATATTCATCTATGTATATCATAAATCCTTCCTTACTAGTGGATAATATGAGTATAGATGCAGTGATTAACCTTTTATTTAACTCTTTAAATCTCTCCTCACTTTCATCAGTACATATAAACCCCACTCCCTTCTAAGTTAGGTTAGTTATTAGGCTTTAAATTCATGATATTTTTCTTAAAAATTGACAATATTATCCAGCTAATCTAAGGAAACTATGAATTTCCATAACAGATATAGGTATATGATATCCTTCAATTGCATGTATTTTTGAAGGATCAACAAATATTCATTTTCTAGTGATAACATAACCAAGAATGTTACTTATTATATTCAAAATTTTCATTTATGATACTTCACATATAAATTTTCTTTCTTCAAGGTCTTTAGTACAAAATTCAAATTCTCATCATGTTCCTCTTTACTTTTAGAGTAGATAAGAATATAATATATAAAGACTACCATACATTTTTAGAGGTAATCCCTAATACTCTATTAATAAAGTCCATTAATATAGTTGGAGAATTAGTGATTCCAAATATAATCACTATGAACTCTTAGTGACTATAACTTATACAAAAAGTAATCTTGGGGATATCATCCCCTTCACCTTTAATTGATAATATCATGACTGAAGATCCACCTTGGAGAAGTATTGGGATCCTATAGCTGATAAATCAAGTCCTAAATCCATGGAAGAGGATAATTTTTCTTTATCACTATCTTATAGAGATTAAAATAATAATTACATAGGAACATTGAACCATCCTTCTTAAAAAAAGTACTAGTGCACCCCATGGTGAATCACTTAGGAATATAAAACCTTTATCCAAATTCTCCTATAGTTTCTTCTTTATCTCTTAAAGTTAAACAGTGGACATTTTATATGGAGTCTTGGATATTGTAAAAGCTTTGGGTATGAGTTCAATTGAGAAATAAACCTTTGAGTTAGGAGGAAGACTGTACAATTATTCAGAAAACACATTAGTGAATTTACTTACAATGAGAATGTCATCAAGGATGATCTTTTCCTTAATATCAATCATTTGAGATAAATATGATTTCTCATAAGGAAACAATATCCATGCTTGAGATTATGGTACCAAAGGATATTCATCCTACCACTTTCACTTGTATAGAATTAGAGGGTGATTTGAGATATAGAGGGTGATTTACTTCTCTCAGAAATTTATGTTGGATCTATATAAGGAAAGCTAATCCATACCTATAATTGAATTTAAATACACTAAAGGGAGAATGATAATATTTTTAAGAAGTAAATTACTAAAAATCTCAACTTTTAATACAATAATAATATATGTTTTCACCTAATGATATCAAATAATTTAGTGTGGTGACTTAATGTTCTTAAAAAACTTACTATTGCAAATCTTGTGCCCTGCTCTACCTTCCTAGAAACCAAAACTCTGAGACCCAAACTTCCCAAACACCCTAGAAATCTCCTATACTCCCTTAAAAACTTATATTAAGGTAAAATTAAGAAAATTACAAAAAAAATAAAGTATTCCATGCCTTGAACAATAGTGGGGTCTTACAACCTACCCTCTTTAAGATAACTCGTCACCAAGTTATACCTATAAGGGTTGTTGAGAAACACCATATAATAAAACATTCCACTGAGCATGTATATAGGACACTCATTCCCATGTATCCTCATAGATATGGTTGTGTTTACATAACACCCAAACTAGAGGATATGTTCCACCTCAAATAATCTTTTTATTATAATCGACGATACGAACTGGATTCTCAATAAATGAAGCATCAGGCTCCAATTCAACTCCCTCAGGATCAAAAACATAAGATGATTCAAGATAATAATGATAGAACTAATATATATAGAAGAAATCATTAATAGAACTATACTACTGAGGAATATATAATCGATAAACTTCTGACTCGAACCTCTCTAAAATATCGAATGGGACAACAATTATAGGTGTCGGTTTTCCTTGCCTCTGAATCTATCGATGACCCAATATAGGTGAAACACATAAGAAGACCCTATACCCCACCTCAAACCCCATAGTTTGGTGACACTTATTAGAATATGACTTCTATCTAGACTAATTATTTTTCATATGCTTCCTAATTAGTTTCACTTGCTTTAATGTATTATGAACAATACTTAGTCCTAGAAGCATTCCATACTCTACCTCTAACCAGCATAGAGGTAAAAAACATGGTATACTACATATATCCTGATAAGGATCCATCAAAATTATTTCTTGGAAGCTATTATTATATAATAACTCAACAATAGAAAAGTGTTTCTCCCATGAGCCTATGAAATCTTGGACACATGCACAAATCATGTCCTCTGGTACTTGTATAGTCCACTTGATATGGTCATCATTTTTAGGGTGATAAGCTATACTCAAAAGTACTTATGAACCAAGATCATTATGAAACCCATGCCAAAACTATGAAATGAACCAAGTGTCCCTATCTGATACAATGGTATGTGAAATCCCATGAATATTTATGACCTCTCAAACATATAATATCCCAAGATCATATATTGAGAAGGTTTTCTGGATAGGCAAGAAACTGGTTAGCTTGGTCAGCCTATTCACAATCACCCATATGACATCTCTACCTCATGGTTACTTTAGTAACCCCATCATGAAGTCTATAGTGAAATCATATCATTTCCATTCTAGGATGGGTAATGAATAAAATTGGCCAGTATGCTACTGGTGTTCTACTTTCACATGTTGATAAGTAGAGCACCATGTGGCAGAGCCCACTATTTCTTTTTTTATCCCTTAACACCAGTAATAGTAGTCAAAATCATGATACATATTTGTCAGTATGCGATGAACTTCCCATTGAGAATTATATTATTCTTGCATTGGTTTCTCTTGCATGCCTCTAGAAACCCATACATTCCCATCGACATATAGGATATCAACCTCATCAATAACCCAATCATGTGGTAGTTCCTCACCATAAATATTATCCCTTAGGACCAAGCCTTTAGAAAAAAAAAAGATTCCACATATTTATATAATTTAGAATTTATGTAACCACTAATAAATCCACAAGGATAGGTTACCCCTAACACTCCTACAAATCAAGGTGCATTTCAGAAAATAGAGTCATCATCTTCCACTCACTACTTTCTGGACCACTTCAACCTGATTCTTTTAACTCAAAACATTATCAACAACTTTACCTTTCCATGGTGCATACATGATATTAAAGTTAAAAGACAAAAGATATTTAACCCACATCTACTACTAAATGTTTATGCCCTGCTGAAAAAATATATATATTTGAGGCTCTTATGGTCTGTATATACCACAAACCACTCCCCTAGGAGGTAATGTCTCCAAAAATGTAGATTGTGAAAAATAGTTGATAACTCAAGGTCATGTGTCAGGTAGTTGCGCTCATGAGGCCTCAAATATTGAGACCCATATGATACGAATCCCTCCCCTTACATTAATACAACTCCCAGACCGACACCTAATGTGTCATAATAAACTTTGTACCCTCTACCCGACTCATGAAAAAACAAGTCAATATTGAGTTCAATTTTCCTTTCAACTCCTAAAAATTATTTTCACAAGCCTCAAACCATATAAACCTTACATCCTTTTTGGTTAAGCTTGTAAGTGGAAATGTAAGAAGAGAAAAGTTTTAAATGAATCACTAATGGTAACTAGATAATCCCAAGAATCTATGGATATCAAAAAAATCTTGGGATGCTCCCATGAAACAACTTTTCCCACCATATATAAATCCATTTATACCCCTTCATCTGATATGATGTGACTTAGGAAGTGAACTTTATCGATCCAAAATGTATACTTCAAGAGTTTGGTGTAAAGATGATACTCCCAAAGAGTAGTCAAAATAACCTCTAGATGTTGCACATGATCCTCTCATGACTAAGACTACATAAATATATCATTAAAAAACAACCATGAAGGCATCCAGATATGGGTGTGAGACCCAATTCATTAAGGCCATAAAGACAGCAGGTGTGTTCATCAGACCGAAAAACATTACAAAATAATCATATAAGACATACCTTCTTTTAAAAAATTTATATAATATTTATAAGGGCCTAACTATCACTTGATGATAGCTCAATCTATAATCAATCTTTTAGAACACCATAGCTACCTAGAGTTTGTCAAAGAGGTCATCTATACAAGGAAGTGGGTAATAATTTTTAACATTAATTTGATTGAACCATCGGTAATACACACATAATTTTAGATTATTATCCTCCTTATTGAATAATAGTACCAAAGAACCCTAAGGATAAATATTGGGTTAAATAAACCCCTTGGATTATAAGTCCTCCAATTGCCTCTTGAGTTCCATGATCTTAGTAGGAGTTATCAGATATAAAGGAATGGATATTGGTTCTGATCCTAGAAAAATATTAATAGTAAATTAGACCTATATTTTTAGAGGTAGGATAGAAAAATAATCAGGTAATACATCCCTAAAATGGTCCAAAATAAGATAAAAGATATCCTACTATACTCCTTGGTCATCAAGTAAGAGGCTGACAATATAGACCAACACTTCACCTAGCCCACGATGCTAAGGTCCATCATGACCTACATGGACATCCCATTCTCCCATGTGAACATATATACTACCCTTGGGTGATGAGAAGGAAACCCTTTGGTGATAATATTCAATATGATCTTAAAAGGTCAATAGATAGTCCATTCTAAGAATTAAGTTGAAACCTAACATCTCAAGGAAAAAAAGGTCTCATATAAATCAGTAGCCACATATCTTGAGGGGACACTCCTTGCAATAATTAATTCACTATGACTGGATTCCTAAGGGTTTATCAAGGGATGTTACTATATTTAGGTATTTTATCACTAAAACTCATCTCCATATCAAATAATAATATACAAAATAGTGTGACGTGCCTGTGTCAAACAAGTAAGAAACTAAATTTGAGGCCACCAAGATCATACCTCACACTGTAAATGGTCTGGCACTCTTCTCAATAGGTTTAGGTTGTAAAAAATGTAACAGGGTAGATCTATGACCATGAGCTACAACCTTACCTATTTTAGTATCTCTTCTCCACTATCATTGTACACCCTAAGTTTTACTTCCTCAACCTTGACCACCTCCTCGAACTGAATGGCTAGTAGTACTCAATATTCTTACTTGGCATGGTTCCACGGATCCCACTCTATAACTCTAAACTGGTACAAATCCCATATCACTAGGAACCAATGGAAAGTTCTTACAGAATCTCTAGAGATGGACCATTTTACCACATGTTCGTCACTCCACTAGTTCCCTAGCACACTGAGGCTTCATGTGATCCTACCTACTGCACTAACGGAATACCACATGACTATTGGTGAATACACCATGGATACCACTTCCCTATAGATATTTCTTGTGGTTTTTCTTCATGCTATTGGATGATTCATTTCCCAACCTATCTATGGAACCACCCTAACATATACATTTAACTTTCCTCATACTTCACTCAGAGATAAGGTTCTGTCTTACCATCTTAGAGATAATACTTAGCCAAAATATGTTCACCTACTATTGAATATCATACCTGAGTCCATCCTCAAAACATATCACCCTTATATAGTTCATCACTAGTAAGAGTAGATGAAAATCTCTAGAGATCAATGGATCGATCTGACTAATCTATGACAGATAAATTACCCTACTCCAGATTCTTGAATTCCCTAACTCAATGATCCCTAAAAGTCTTTGGGAAAAATTAATTGAAGAAGTTGGTTTGAAAGTATCTCTAGACCATGCCTCGATGTTGATCTACCTGAGTAAGGATATCCCACCATCACTTGGAAGATCCATGAAGCATATATCTTTCAAGATTCACCCTCCAATTTACAGGAATCTCTAAAATATATAAGATTGTATGCATGGCCTCTAGCCAAGTCTTTTTAGCTTAGGGACTACCTTCCCCCAAGAAAGCATATGGATGTTGTTGCTCAAACTACCTAGTCAACTCAGAAATGGTCAGTGCAGTCCATGGAGATTACTCTATGGATTATACTAGGAATAGAAATACCTATCTAAGTTGAGAATCAATGTCCATTCCAAGCATGATAGGTGGTATAATGGGAGGTGGCACAGGTGGCACTACTGGTGGTTCAAGTCTCACCACCTTAAGAGCATGGTCGTATCTACCTTCTAGGAACTTGACCCAAGGCCATTGTGGAGGCATGTACCTATAATTTCAAGAACACGAATCAATAAAAAATACCACAAAAGAGGTATTTATAGATAGGGAAAGAAATAAAAATATCAAGGACTTACTACATGAGATACCTTAACTCATAAAAATAGTTAATTTAGGCAATTAAATTAACCCCTACTACCCATTCCTAGGGTCAAGTTATATGGTAAATTTTAAATTCTTTATTGTAATGGTTTAGTTATATGGGTTCTCAATCCCAAGTTATAAAGGTAAACACTATTTAAGTTTCAATTAGCATCCAATTAAACCATACCAATTTTTTTAACTTCAAGAGTTAGAATTTATAAATCTTATATATAATGCTTTAGTCATATGGGTTATCATTCCCAAGTTATTGAGGTATACACAATATAAGTTATAATTGGCACTCTATTTAACTAGAAATATTTTAAATTCCCGACTTATTTAATCGTGGTTTTATGTTTTTTATTATATTAAGGTTGGTTAAGTAAAATTCCATCATCAATATTGTAATGAACTGAAGTTTTATAAAATAAATTCCATTTTCAAATGAGTAAATGCCTTATTTTAAGTAATGATGTTACAGAAAACGTATGCACTACTTTGGTTATTTTACATCATTATAAGTTATATCCTATCAGATTTAAAATATTTTTAATCATTATAACCATTGATAATGTAGTAATTTTATAGTTACCATTGATATTATTATATATTAAGGGTTATTATAAAATCTAATTTACAAATATTTGAGAAGTGATGACCTTAATCAGTAGGATCATACCCTATAAATCCCATTTATTGGAGATTTTAATGTAGATAGAGACACTGGGATTTTCCCTTGACCAAGACCAAGATGAGATTCAATAACTAAATCATGAGTGAAACCATTTATGGAAGAAGTTAAAGCTTATCAAGGTCACGGACCAAACCATGTTCATTGAACCACCCTAAGAAAGCATCACCATCACACACCTTACCCTTAGGGAATGAGCCGGTGAAATAATGGGTTATGTATCTAGAACCTAACGGTATGAATTTTCATATTTTTATTTTTAATAAAACAATGATTATATTTATACTTTTTATTATTACTTTATAAATTATTAAATAATGATCTTGATAGAAATAATATTTTGATAGGATGAAACACAAATTGTATTTTTCGGGAATATATAGTTTCAATCATGGCATTATTTTTGATGAATTCAATAGTTTTTTAAATAAATTTTATTTTAATAAAATATTATTATTAAATAATATCTATTCCTATATAAATTATAATATAATTTTATGAATTCAAATGTAATTTTTATAAGGGTCAGAAATTGTTATCGGTGTAAAAACCGGAATTTTTCAATAAATTGGGATTTTTTATTTAAAAGTATAAATTTTCATATTTAGATAATTATTTTTATAAAATTAATATTATTTTTGAAATAAACTCATATAAATAATCCAATGGTTAATTCTTTATAATTTTCTGAGATAGTTAAATGTTGGGGTAAAAACTAAATACGGTATAAATATACGATATGTATTATGACATCATAAAAGTATAAAAGTGATGTAATAAATACTATAAAGTATAACCATGAATAAAATTATCTTACCCTTTAAATTAATGTGTTTTTGAAGTTATTTTATTAATTTTATAAACCCTTAATGAATCCTCCAAAACCTATATTATATTTTATGTTTGTAAAATTAATTCTTTATTAGCATGAATCACTTCTACATCACCAAGGGTATTATTTTAATGATTTAGGTTCTTATACTTTTAAAATATTGAAAAAAATACTATTTGTAGAAACCATGGCCAAAAACCTTGGTATGGTTTTTGGTTTTGATTATTTTATTATATAGATTCCAAAACCTAAGTTTAGAAATTAATAAAGAATTCCCCTCTATTTTTCTATAAAAACCCACCCCAACTCACATTAATCTTCACTAAAAACCCTTATATCACAAATTTAGTCTTACTTTTCCTATATAGGGACCTCCAAAGGTTCCCCCCAAGCTCTTAAGAATCTTCTCTCAATCTTTTAGAAGCACCCTCTCAAAGTAAGGGATCCTCTCCATATCTACTTTATTCAAGCACCTTATTTATATTTTGTCTTTTTATTTCCAACTATTAAAATTAGGATATGTTTTTACAAATAACTATTACTGTAATTATTATTTACAAGTGATAATAGACCCCTTTAAATCTCATTAAAACCTTCCATGAATCTCTATTTACCCCTATTATGTTGTTGAAATTGTCCTATGATTTTACATGCTAAACATTTGTGTAGTGAATACTCATCCTGATTTCCACTTAAGGACATTAAACTAGATGTTATAATCCTTAATTTATTATGGAATTCCATATATTTAACCTAAACTCCTTAATTATGGGATTAAAATTGATTAAATACATCCTTACAATGTATGCTCTATGTGGCACACTTATGCATGTGCATGATATGAATATAACGGGTGGGCCTAGAATTATATTCCCCTAAAATGCATTGGGAAATATTTTTATCACATGAGATACAATATATGGTGAACATTAGGTTATCATAAACATGCCATATTATTTTTTTCTGGGTGGTTCTCCTTGACTTATTTTTATGATGTCATGTTTTATGTTGCTGATGCATTCCCATGTTGCCTTTATCTTATCATATTATATCATAATTTGAGGTTCAAGTTTATGATTATAACATATATTATGATACCTTGAGATTCATATTGACTCGCATGTACGGTGTTACCATATGCTATTATTTGATTATTCCCTTATTGGGTTTTATAGCTCATCCCTTTCTTATGTAAATCCCCAGGTTATCCCAGGTAGTTTTAAAAGGGAAATGGAATTTTAAGGACATGTTATGGAGTTAATAAATAATGGAATTGTGTCCCTTTTTCATTTTATTATGTTATTAATATAATTTCCCAAATACATTAGGCCATTTTATCTTTAGTTATTTTATTATGTGTACCTTTATGTAATAAATCATGAATTAAGGTGTATTAGAATATGGGTTATCATACTTGATATCAGAGGAAAGTATAGTAATATTTGGGTATTAGGATTAAAAAACCCTAGTTAAAGCCTTAAGGATAAGACTAAACATATGAAAATGTCCCTAAATTTTGGTAATGTATAGAGTAAGTGGTTTCCAAGAAAATATATCTTTGTATGGATACTACAAGTGCATATGGTTATGACACGGTCTTACCTAGGGGTAATAACCCTAATAAGGGCACGTTAGAATTGACTTAATTATAACCTAGTTCATGAAAAAGAGACCCTTTTGTACACCCAGTTTGATACACTCAGGATATATTCTTTGGTAAATTTACAAACTCCTTACGAACCATCATTAAGGGAACAAAAATTCCCATAATATTTTATGCTAGGAAATATATCATGGATAACTTAGATTGAAACCTAGAAATTCATAGGTTAAGGAATATATGTCATTTATGAGTTATCCCTTAAATTTTTATAGTTTACCTTTTATGTGTTTAGTATTTTTAAAATTCACATCCCCAATTTTCCATTTTTTAGTCAATGGATGAGAATAGGAATAATTGAGTCGACAACCAATGTGATGGAAAATTTTATGACTTCCCAAATGAGATGCCTAAAAAGATGGAAGATAAAATAAGATGTATTTTGATCATTCTAAACCAGGTCTCAAAAAATTATGATTAAAAATTGTCACATAGTTGAATCTCTAAACACATAAAAAAATAAGATGAGAACAACTCATGGAATTTCATATGATAAAGGTGATAAAGTAAATGAGATTCAATTTCCTACATGTTGAAAATGCAGAAAGTGTCACCAAGGTAAATGTCACAAAGAAACTATAAGATGATTTAAGGGTGGAAAATAGGGAATAAAGTATCTAATTTACAAGGAAAAATGAATATTTATGTTAACATGATGGAGGGAGATACATTTCAACCTAAGGAATCGTTAATAGTTCTATATCGTAAATGTGGGGAACATGGGCATTATCCAAGAAAATTATATATTCCAAGGGATAAAAAAGATGATGATAACCAATAATATTCAAGGACAAGGGAACAAGTAAGGTCCTATGTTATGAAAATAACCAAGAAGGAACATGATGATTTATGTACACTTAACCTCTACTCCAGTGTTGTTTATGTCTTTTTTTATTTCAATTCATGACACACTATCATATCTAATAGTGCACCTTATCTATGTAACTTTAAAAGGTGGTGAGAATGGTATGTTAAACCATGATATGGGGGAATATAAACCATGGAAGTACCTACATTTTATTTTAGTGATTTTTCACATGGTTTTTTCATTGTTTGACAAACTGTGTGACTAACCGTGTATGGTGAGGGTCTCCAGACAGTTCGGTTCACACAGGTTGTCCAATCATGAGGAAAAACCATGAACCCAGTTAATAATTGGTGAAATTTACCTTTTTACATTTTCAAACCTTAAATATAATTTTGGTCTTCTCACCCTCCATTTCACATAGAAACTCCACCATAGTTTCTCCCTCTACTTATCCTTTAAGATTAGTGGATATCTTTCATCCGACCTCTGTTTATTATTTTGCCTATTGTGTTAGAAGGAACTTGGTAAGGATACCACTACTTTACCTTACTTTTTTCCCCATTTATTCTATATAAATATATATCTCTATAGTTAATTTAAATAACCTATTTTTAGGGGGTTTTTATGGTTCTTCATTTTCTCTCATTCCAGCTCAAATTTGAGGTTGATACTAGGCAAAGAGTTTTCTAAAATCTCTAGGTAGGTGGTCTACATGATTTTACCTAAAATTATTGTTGTTTATAAAATTTATTTTTTATACACACTAGTATTTTAGGGCATTGACCTTAGAATTTATATTCCTTTATATTTTCACCTAAAGCCTAACCTAGATGTACTAAAACCCTCCTAAAAACCGTTGGTGGTTGAAAACCTCAACCCAAACCACCTCATAGGGTGTGTTTGGCCTAACACCCATGAAAAATATACTTTAAATGTAACCAAACCACCTTCTAAGGGTGTGTTTGGCATGTCACCTAAAAGAGGGAATTTATAAGATGGGCCTTTGGGTATGACTTTGGTAACTTAATAAAATTTAATAAAATTAGGGTGTCTTGGATAAATGTTAGAGATAAAACCCCATAACTATTATGTAATTCCAAGGTGAATGGACTAATGGAATTTTCAAATGATGTGGGTACCTCATGAAAAATCTTATAAGGCACTCCCAAGATTGTGATTCAATTTTGATAAAATAATTTACATGAATACTTTACTTGGCACTTATAACTTACTAATATTAATGCATTGGTTACTAATTATGGAACTTGGTCACATTGTCAAAGGCATGTTATTCCTCGAGAAATCCTTGGATTCCCTATTTGGAATTCCTTGAGAAAAATCTTAGGATGCCACCCGATTCATTGATGCAAATTCTTAGTGGTAAATCCACCTTAGATATTGTTTATGTCTCACTCTCTTGAATTACATGTATTGTCATCATAGATTCATCTAGATATTCATAAAAACTAGAATGATCATGATGATTTCCTAAGTTTGGATTGATTTCATCAGACAAGGAACACCTTGGGTAAACCCCTTATATTCCAATCAAGACCTATCCTAAAAATCAAGAATAATTTTCCTTAGTTCGGTTAGAAACGTGTAGGAGTTTAATTCCAAGGGTCCATCCCTTATATTCCACTCAAAACCCAATAGTTAAACATCACATATCAATCATAATAAGTTATATTCAAAACCAAAGATAAATAAATCCATGGGTACTCCATGGATTTGAAATGGGTGTTTTGTGTAAGAATTATTGGACCAAATTTAAGGATTTACTTTCACTATTAATTCTTGAATCCCTTGGATAGATACCTTGGGTTCCCATACCAATTAAAATGTCACATGATCAAAGACATATAGATTAGGCTAAGCCCGATAGTATTGACTGAGTATCTCATGAGGATCCCAATATCAATAAGGATTTTCTTAATTTAATACTTAAAATTATTATATCTTCATACCATTAAATTTTATATTCCCAGACTATATTTTCATTAGACACCATTGATGGTGGCCTACTGAGTTGTATTCAAACCCTGTTTGGGCTGATACTTGGTACCTAAGAAGATTTTATGGATGTGTGAAATGAAAAAGGAAAGAGAGAAACTATAGAAACTTGAGTTCTATATTAGTTTGGAGTAATGGGAGAATAGGACCAAGCTAGGACTCATGATGATCATGCAGATTAACATTTTTTAGTATTTTGTTTTTTTCTTAGCCTAGTACTTCTTGTATAAAAATTTCCATGACATGATTGACTTATATTTTCTACCAACATGACATCATCTATATATGTTGATGCTATATTGACTTATTTATATTTATTTATTATCTAATTGTATTTTTTTGATTTTTTTCCAATTTGTTTCACTCTAATATAAAGCATATAGTCTCTCCACCATACCACTAGACACCCTCACTTCTATTTGATCACATATATCATATGTGGAGGAACAATTGATGCCTTTAGTCTCACTATATTAGTTACATATTGTTGAAATAGGTTGGGAATGTCACATGATGCTTAGATCCTTTTGAGGATGATTTAGGAGATCTTATTGCAAATTTCTTGTGTATATCCCCTATCTATTGTCTTGATTATATGGAACCTTGACATGGATATTGTTTTTTTATCTATTTATATCATAATTCTATTTATGTTCATGTATTGTTTTTGGTTGAGGGTTTTCATTTACTTTAAAATTTATTTGTAAATAGTTTTGAAATTATGTATTTGGAAAGGAAAATAATGTTTGTTTTGAAATGGAATTTGAGATTTTTTTTGGGAAAAGAGGAATAATTTTTTTGTTTGGTTCTGAAATTAAAATTCCTCTTTCCATGGTTTGAAATTAATTTTAAAGTAAATATTAACTTATTTATTTGGTTTCAAAACAATGTTTTTAGGCAGGGTGAGCCTATTTTTCCTTTAAAGATGGTTTGTCTAGTTTTGGAAAGAAAAGGGATTAACAAACCATATTCGATTCATTTATTCTTGACCATGTGAAAACCCATTTTATAAATTATGTTCAAACTATAATTTATGGAATGTATTATAAAAGGAACTATATAGAATCTTTATTGGAATCCTATTGGGCATGTTTGGCTCACACCTTTCATATACACCAGTGTGTGTGTGTAAACAACTCTTCTATTTTATCTTAGGTTCTCAGATTTGATCTTGTTAAATAGGTATGTGGTTGGGCGAGTGGGGATGTAGTGAGTTACTATGGGTCACATGGAGTTTTTTATAGTTTTTTTGATTTCTCTTTTATTTTGGGATATTGTATCAACAAATATGACTTGGTATATTTTTATCCTACACCAATTGTATCTATTTCCACTATATTTTTATTTGGTGACCCAATTGTATTCTTGGATGTATGTTTATTTTATTATTCCATGTTTGGATATATTATTTATTTATTTATACTTATTTTATATACAAGGATATCCTACGCCTAGATAGGTCATGATGGATTCTAAATAGTTTCCATTGTTTATTTATTATCACCTCACAGTGAAATCATTACCAATAGCGAATTTTGATATGCTTGGAACTTGTTTCTATCCCATGGGGATTAGGAATTACACACAAGCCTTAGGGTGAGCCAGGTCAGGAACTGTTTTAGTGGTAGACCAGGCTAGTTTATTACAAAATGGTATCATATACAGTTTCTCAAAACGGGCCTAGGTTTTCAAATTCCATATTATTACTTTCAAATTCATGGTAAAATGAATATTTTAATTTTCATTGGGAATTATGAGGTAGGTCATGAGTAGGTTCATGATCACCAACTTAATGATAAAATTTGACTTTCCATGGGTAGTTCAGATTGAATTTCTATTTTGATTGTTTTGTTGGATTGTGATTGAGATTTTTGTGTTTTGATCATTATTAACATTGTTTGACTCTTATTGGGGCTTCTTTTGGGTTTTGGGATGAGAATAGAAGAATAATAAGTGGTAAAAAGTTATTTCACATGGCCTAACAATCATGTAGTGGCTAGGAAAATGATTTTGTAACTGTTTTAGTGGTTGTTTCAAGATTAGAACATGGTCTTCCAAACTAGATGACTAAATAATAAATGATTTGGAATCTAATTTGTCTTTGATATTTATAATTATCTTGAGTGATTCCTAATAATGGGGGATTGGATCAAGGAGAGTATTGTGATATTTTAACACAATATATTACATTCAATTTATTTTTTTGGTATGATTTATTTATGTGGTTGACGTGAAAACCAATATTTGTGCATTAAAAGGGAGATTTCATGATTTTTTTTGGAATTAAAATGTGTACTTGGGGATTGGTTGTAAAAAAAATTATTTTTCATGAGTTTTTTTAGAAATAGTTTATTTGATAATGAAATTTGGAAATCATTTTAGGCTTAAAAACAAATTTGGTAGGCAGTTTAGAATTTTTGACCCTCTTAGGGTGTGTTTCCAAGGTGGTCCGTTTTTAAATGAGAGTATATAAGTATTTTAAAATATTTTAAAGGTGAATCATTTTGAAATATAAAGTGAATTATTAAGTAAGAGTTTTTAAATAATGGATATCTTTATGAATCTTAATTGGGTTATTGTTTTAAAAATGGATTTAGTGATTTTTGAATCTCGGTTAATTGTTTTAAAATTCACTAGGTGAATGATATTTTTAAATGAATTGAAATGATTTAAAATGGTTGGGTTTTTTCAAAATCACATACATTTCTATAAAATGAATTCTTATTCCTTAGAGAATGTGGTGAATTTTAAAAGCAAAGGATGAGATTTTGGCATTTGTTTTTTCCAATGAATGGGTGCATTTATATTTTATCCCTTGATGTATTAGGAATGGATAATATGGTTTGGGAAACATGAATGGGTTGGATTCATGTTTCATGTTATTTAAAGTATTCCTCCCAGAAAGGTTTCGATGAAAGGTATAAATCCCAACTCTCAAGATAACCCTTTGTGGTGAATCCTCTTATTTCTAGAGAGTGGTACTCTTAGAGTTTGTCACTTCCCAAGTTCTAAATAGAGTGGAAGGTATAATTAAATCTCATAATATTTTGGAACATCTTAAAGAATTATTCAAGATGACATTTTTTTAGCATCATATCTTAATACCGTGTGAGTGGAGAATCCACTAAGTTTTTATCCCTAATTTGGGTTGAGAAAGTGGTGAAAGTTTGGGGTTTTTATTTTTCAGTTCTTTATAAGTGGTACTCATTAATACATTAGATATTTTCTATATTATAGTATGTAGCCTTGATCATTTAATCTCTAGTGGTTGTGATTTTTGGATGCTTGTTGGATGTGGATACTCAGGTCACCATTAGTAGTTCATTTAAAAGCGATGATGGATGAATTTTGGACATGGTTTGAAATTGGGTGATGATTTATTTTTAAATTCTTGCATGAGGATATTAGAGTGGTTTAAGTCTTATTGTGACCTTTTTTTGGTGTATCCTTTTGGTTCCATTTTTGGTTTCTATTTCACAAGTAGTGGTCATTTTGGTTGATAATTCCTCTTTGTTTGATGATGCATGTTATTATTCATGAATGATATGGACTATTGGATGAGGTTTGTTTGATGGTTTGAGTAGGAGGACTCTTTGGGTATGTGCTTTGGTTAATAGGGATGAATAGTTAGTTTCTGGTTATACCTTGAGTTTTACTCAGTTGGGATTTCTTATCAGGACCACCAAGAGTCCATGTTACATAATCTTGGCCTCGATTTACCCTTTGTGAAGTTTAGTAAATTGAGGTTAGAACCAAGTAATTCCATGTTGATTCATGTTTGTTATTGTTGTGTTCATTATATTCTTAGGAGTTTTGATGCTTCAGATGGCCCTTTATAGGTTGTGATGGGTTGGTGATCTGGTATAGTGACCTTTCAGGATGTGAATCCATTATATCATTTTGGGATGGTTGTGTTTATGGTTTTTTGTGGTTAGTGTAATCTTATCATTTCTTTATGATTAGTATTAATGTGGCTGTTTTGGAATTTTTTTCTCTTGGGTATTTATCAGTTGTTTCACCATTTTAAAATGAATTATAAACGGTGGGGAGACCTATGATAGGTCAGCATCCCCTTATAGCTTCATTTTTGGATATTAGTGATTTGTGGGATGCTTGAGGCTATTGCTAGATGTTTGAGGAATCATTTTGGGGGTTTTTAGGAATTTTATTATGAGTGATGTTCCTTTTCACAGGAGCTATCCTTAGCCTTTCCCTTCCCTTCCACCTAATATGCTTGATTGTGGAGTTTCTAGATTTTCATTGTTTCTACCCTTTTCCATGTATTTATAGGGGTATAAAGTGTCATGGTGTGATGAATTGTAACCCCCATGCCATTATTTCATTCAATATTATTTAATTTTGTTCTATTTTAAAATTTCTAGGTATTTTTGAGGTTTCTCATGTGTTTCGGGATGTCTTGGGGAGTTTTAGGCTATGTCTGCAACAAACTGCCGTGTAACCTAGGGAGGCAACATTGAAACCACTTTGATTTACTTTGTAAAATTTCTAAAGAAAAGTGTGGTTTCTATATAGGATCGAGGCTACACTACAGGTCTTGGTTAGGATGAGCCTTACACCATAGTGGGAGAGGTTATGCCATAGAGGTTTTCTAGTGAATTGATTTTTTTGAGGGGTATGGCTATGCTGTGGAATTGGGGGTCTATGTTGTAGTGGCTGGGTGCTCGGGGGGGGGGGGGGGTTGTTATATTAGATTGAGGTACTCAATATTGCAGGTTGGGATACATTAGTGGGGTTGTTTGATGAGTATCACTACATCTTAGGTAGGGGAGGTTACACTGTAGTGTGTGCTGGGGTAGGGCATTACACTGCAATCCATGGAGGTTATACTATGATGGTGGTATATATGGGTTAAATTTTTGGGAATTATATAGTTTTTACCTTTTTAGGTTTTAAAAGGTTTCTACCTCTTCCTCCTCCTATCGTGTGACCAGACCTAGGGATATCTCTTTATAATAAACCAAAAATTTCCTTAATAAAAATATTCATGTTTCACACTAACTATTTTATTATATTTTTCAATTGTATCACATAGAAGGAATTTTAAATTTCATTACATATCATGAAATAATATTGACTATAATATCTATAAATAATAGAGGGAGATAAATGAAAAAGAATAATGAACACACTAATATAAACTCCATAGGATTTAATTATTCAATGAAGATCACTCCTACTATGAAAAAAGTAAAAAGAAATATAAGTGTTAGGAATATGATAAACATCATTAAGGTAAGTGTATAACCTTTATAAGTGAAGTAGATAATGATGAATTATGAGAATGAAAGAGTATATATGTAGTGTGTAATGGGAAACATGAATATTAGGATCCAATCATTACCTGAACATTGGTCAATATGTCCATTAGTTGATATGACCATTGGTCAAAATGACCATTGATAATTATGACTCATGGAATTAGTTTATATAATTGGTAATGATGATAGATAATTGATGTAGAAGGTATAAATGATGGACTCAACTAGTAGTAGCATACATTTTGAATCCCACCTATCAGAACTTGGGAGGGAGGTAATTTCATTGAGTTTCTCCCTTAACCAAGCCCAAACAAAGATTCAACAAGTAAGATTTGGGAGAAATCAACTACATGAGAAGTTCAAGTTGGCATAGATCACTGCTAGATCAATGTTAGCTAAGTCACCCTATTAAATTACTATAATCACACACCTTACCCTTAAGAAGTATACCTATATAGTAAGGGGTTATGTATTTATACCTTAAAATTATAAGGTGAAATTTTATTTTTATAAATGAAATAATGGTCTCTCTAGTCCCATTTTCATTATTATTTAATTAAATAAAATACACATGAATATAAGAAAAATAAGATAAATAGTTTTTTAGATATAAATAAAACATAATTTTATTTTTGAAAAATATATAATTAAAATATAATTTTATGATAAATTTAGGTATTTTAAATAAAATTTATTTTCATAGAATAGTATTATAAAATAATATTTATTTAAATATAAATGATAATATAATTTTATAATTTCCAATAATTTTTTTATAAGGTCCAAAAAGTTGATTATGTCATAAAAACTATTATTTTTCAATAAATAATTATTTTATTTTAATAATTAACTTCCTCATATTAATTTATTTTTTTGTATAAAAAGTATGTCATTTTTTTAAATCAACACATTTAAATTAACCAACAATGATTTTTTTCATAATATTTTGAGATAGAAAAATTTTTAAGTAAAAAGTAAAATATGGAATGAATATATGGTAGGTATTATAACATCATAATTCCATAAAAGTGATGTAATAAACACTTTAATGAATTTTTTTACTCAAAAATTTTATTCTCATTAAAATAATTTATTTTAAAGTAAAAATATTAATTTAAAAAACCTATAAATAAACTTACAAAACTTAAAGGATATATTAAGATTTTTAAAAAAATTCTTTATGAACATGACCCAATTCCTCATCATCCATGATAATATTTTAAGGATTTTGATTCCTAAACTAATAACATATTAAAAAACACTCTTCCTTGGAAAAAATGGGAAAGAACCATGGGAATGCCAATGGTTTTTTATTTTTTATTAACTAGGTGTCCAAGTCCTAAGTTTAGAAATTAATAAACAATTCCCTTTCTTTTGATATAAAAACCCACTCATTCTCCCATTATCTCTACTCTTAATCCTTTAAGCAAGAATTTAATCACAATTTATCTCTCTATAGTATTTAAAAGTAGTTTTTAAGGTTCCAAGAAACTTTTCTTAAGCTCTAAGAAGCAACCTCTCAAGGTAAGGGTTTCTCTCCCTCCTCTTTTCAATTCAAAAATTTCCCTTATTATAAGAAATTTGATTTAAAAATAATTTCTATAACTAACCAAATAATGAGTGAGTATATTCCTCTCTAGTTAAACCATTCCATTAACTTTTATGTGCACTCATTATTCTTCCAAAATTATCCCCTTATTTTCCATGCCGTATTTTTTTGAATACCCAACCCTATATTAAATCAAGGGTGTTAATCTATATATAAGTATGATTAATTGATTGTGGACTTCCACTTATGAAACCCACATTCTGTACTCATGAGTTAAAATTATGAAACACATTTTTATGTTATATGTTCTATGTGGAACACATGAAGTTACACATATGAAGAGTGCATCTTGATAGTGCTTCAATGAATTGGGTAAAGAATTAATCTATAGAGATAAAAATCTTAGGATACCTTGATGAATAAACTTGATAATATGTTTTATGACACTTTTTTAATTAACCTTGGTGATATGCTTATGAATGTATCATCTTTATGTTGTAGCCACATTTCCATGTTATGTATCAAGTACTTATGATCATGATCTTATATTATGTTTCATGTATTTATAATCATACTCACTTATATTATGACTCATATATTTATGATCATTCTAAATCGTTATTCCTCATGAATTACCCATGGTCACATAATTTATATTTCATTTTTTATCACTTACTTATATTTATGCTCACCCTTCCCTTTGATTTATGTCCCCTAAATATTATGTAGTGAAGTAAACTAGGATGGGATTAAAGGAGTATTTAAATAGGATTAAATAAAGGTTATTTTTATATTTTCATTATGTACTTCATGTATTAAGTTCCTAATTTTGAATAAAAAAACCTAAAAAGGTCCTTATAAGTTATTAATATAATATTTTGTTAATTAATTATGTTAAGAATCATGTATTAAAAAGGAAGTTTTCCATAGTTTTTATTAAAGGGAGGTTTAATTATTCATGAAAATTAATACTAGAAAACATTATTAAGTACCCTAGGGATAATTCTAAATATGGGAAAATCTCCTAAAATTTTAGAAAATTATAAAGAGAGTGGTTTCCAATAAATGAAATCCTTATCTAGATACTGAAAGTGGATGTGGTTCTGGAACAAGTGTACCTAGGGGTAATAACCCTAAAAGGGATCATTAGGTATTAAACTGACCTATACCTAGTGCATGAAATGAGGTATTTTTCACACTTGGTTTGACACTCCCAGGGGTTATTCTTTTTTTAATTACATTATTTTTACAAACCATTATAAAGGATATATAGATAATGTATTTTTTTTAAATATTGAAGTATAACATCCTAGAAGCGTGTTATTAAAAAATTTTAAGATTAAACATACATTTAGAACTATTATAATATGATTGAAAATAATAACACATTTATATCCTCTTATTCTATAAAAATAATAGACAATAGAAGATCCCATGTGAATAATGGATGTGTTGGATAATGCAATAACAATCTTCCTAAAATGATCGATGTTGGAGTTAAAAACATTATGATGATGATGAATTGGTTAAATCAGGTCATGAATTACAACCTATACCATATGGAGCATCCAAATTAAACAAGTAAGGAACATCTAGTAGTTGAATACTTTATACATCAATAACCACCTATGTTTAGTAGAACCTTTGATTTACTAATTATAGAACAAGGGATCAATACTATAGAAAATATATTTTTTGTTCTCCATTGTTCTAAGTAATAGAAAGTTACTTTGGAAGTTTACTTATTATAGGGATAAATAGATCAGTGGTGTACAATAATAAATAACATAAATCCAAAGGATGTGGTTGAATCCATAGAGTATAAATACTTTAATTTTTTTCTAACAATGTTTTCCTCACAAGCCCCAAACCAAGATTGAGAGCGAATTACCTGATCTTAAGAAAAAAGAGAATGAATTAGTGGGAGGTTATGAGATAAAATTTTAAAGGATTTTGTGATATTATTCAAGGTTTGTTATTGATTATGATGAGAATGATGACCAGTTCTTTGGTAGGCTAATACCTCTTCTATGGAAAGCTCTTGTAATCCGAGAATAAGAAATTATGAGGAGAAAGTATAGTGTGCTATAAAAGTGGAAATAGAGTTTAGAGATGCACATTGGTATCATGTATTAAATGATAATAAGAGTAGGATGAAGTTAAATTTCAAAAATAATTCCAACCATAAAATATAAGGAAATAAACAACAATTATCAGTGTGTAACAAGTGTGGGAAGAATCATTTAGTGAATTTTCTACAAGGAATTAGAAAGTTTTACAAGTACTGAACATATGTATATGTAGCTCAAAAATATTATAGAGATATAATGCCTCAAAATATGAATTCCAATCAAAAAGGTAATATGGTGCAATAAAAACATTCCATGCAATGCTTCAAGGGAGGGGAATGTGGAAATTTCACTAGTCAATATCCAAATTAGAAGATAATAGAGGGAAACTACTATCAACTCTAACAAAGACCAAGGGGGTATGTTTGTTCTTTTACAATTATTAAATATAAATTAAATTATCAATATTATGTAGTGTAATGTACACTCAAATCTAGAAATAATATTTTTTGATTCTGGTTCTATGCATTCTTTCATTTTATTCAAGTTTGAAAATAATAAGAAATTAAACCTTGAACTAATAATGGCAGAGTTTTCAGTTAAAAATCTTAGAGGAACTATTCAAGAATCAAGGATATATTGGGATTCCCCTATTAAATTTTATGAATAAAATATTTCTGAAAATATAGTGGTCATTCCAATGGTGTAATTTGATACAATACTTGGGATGGATTGGTTTTCAAAGTATAATGTCAAGATCAATTATAGAAGTAAGGAAATTTCAGTTTTCTTAAAGGGAAAACCTATAATTATCTTCAAAGGAGATATATTATAGCCTGATTATTGTCAAGAACCACCTCCTATATCATTATTTATAGAAATTATTGGTGAATAAGGAGAATAAATAGAAAGTATAAAGATAAGAGATATACCCATTATTTGGAAATACATTAATGTATTTTCTGAAGATTTACTTGTACCTCCCTCAGAAAGAGAGGTAGATTTCTCAATTGAACTCATACCTAGATATAAGACAATATCAAATACCAAATATACAATGGTATATGTGAAGTTAAAGTAATTAAATAAGAAACTTCAAGATCTTTTGGAGATGGGTTTTATTCAACCAAGTGTTTCACCTTGTAGAGTAACTATTATATTTGTGAGAAGAAGTATAGATTAATACAATTATGAATTGATTATATAGAACTTAATGGGATCACAATGAAGAAAAAATTCCATATTTTAAGGATTGGTGATTTGTTCGATCAACTTAATGGGGTTTAATTCTTATCCAAGATTGACCACCGATCAAGCTTTCATTAGTTGAGGGTAAAGAAAGAAGATATTCTAAATTCTAACTTCTAAAAAATATATAGATACTATGAGTTTTTATGCCATTTTTCTTGACTAATGATCTTTACATATTTATGGATTTAATTAATAGACTATTTAGGGACTACCTTGATAAATATATAGTGGTATTTATTGATGATATTATGATATATTCTAAAAGTCATGTGGAGAATGAGGTTTATCTAAGGGTCATATCACAAACTCATAGAAAATAAAATATTTTTAGTAAATTTATCAGTTGTGATTTTTGGTTGGAATAAGTATCATTATTGGGATACACTATGATCAGTAACGTAATATCGATCAATCCAGTAAAGATAGAGGATGTAGTGGAGTGGCCTTGACCTGAAACAATAATTAAGATTCATATTTTCCTTGGTCTAAATGGATACTATATAGGTTTTGTGAAAATAATTTCATTACTATCTAATCCACTAACCAAGTTAACTCAAAAGGTAGTTAATTTTATCTAGAAAAAAGATTGCGAAGAACATTTCCAAGAACTAAATAAGTGGTTGGTTAGTGTGGCAGTGCTAACTTTACCCCCTAATGGGGAAGGATTTTTCATTTATAGTGATGAATCCTTGAAGGGACTTGGATGTTTACTCATAAAAAATGAAAAAGTGATTTCTAATAAAGACACTATATTTATAGAGAGAAGTGTGATATATACACTAACCACCAGAGTTTGAAGTATATATTCACATAAAAGGAACTAAACATGAGACAAAGTAGATGGTTGGATCTTCTTAAGTAATATGATTATTCTATCCATTATCACCCTATAAAAGAAAAAAAGTCACTGATGCATTGATTCAGAAATAACTTAGAGTTCTTTTGATGATGAGGATTTAAGGAGAACCATTGATCAAGGACTTGGTAAAGATATACATGGAAGTTATAAGGGATGGTACATGATAAATACTATGGAAAATTATTTCCCAAGCGTCATTACTAGAGAATATAAATAAATCATGATTAGATTATCCTAAGTTACAAAAGTAAGATATAAGTTTGTAAAAAATTGGAAGATTTATGAGTTTAATGTTTATCAAGAGAGAGTACTGAGGTTTGCTACAAGACTATGTGTCCCATATATTATAGAGTTAATGAAATAGATGATTTATAAATCTCACAAATTTGTGTCCTCTATACATACTGAAAGTAAAAAAATGTATAGGGATACGTGAGATCATTATTAGTGTGGTATCATGGAAAGGAAGATTTTTTACTATACTGAAAGATGTTTGGTATTTCATTAACTAAAGGAAGAGTGAAAACTACCCAATGGAGTGCTGAAACCAATATCCATACCTACATGGCAGTGGGATAACATCACTATGTAATTTTTTATTATTATTCCTAAGACATCCAAGGGAAAAAATTCTATATGGGTAATCATTGATAGATTAAAAAATTATTCTCATTTTCTTACCATATGAGTGGATTTATCCCTTGGGCGCATTTCTCTTTTTTATATTCAATAACCATGAGACTTCATGGGGAACCACTTTAAATTGTTTTGGATCATGACCCAATATTTAATTCTAAGTTATATAGGATCCTTAAAAATTATATGAATACCTTATAAAAATTTATCATAACCTATCATATTTAAACTGATGGGAAGTTTGAGAGGACTATTCAAACACTGGAAGACATGTTAAGTGATAACTCACTTGATTTTTAGGGGACTTGAGACCAACATATTCCTCTTGTTTAATTCTTCTATAGAAACAATTTTTACACAAGTATTCAAATGGATTATTATGAGTAAATATATGGTAAGAGGTGAATAACTCCAACATACTAGGATAAAGTTGGAGAAAGAAAACTATTGGGACCAAACATTGTGAAAGACTCTTTGAATATGATATAAGTGATCAAAAAAATACCAAGGATGCATAGAGTTTATAAAAGAGTTATTATAACATTTTAAGCAAGGACTTAGAGTTTCATTTTGAGGATCATGTATTCCTCAAAATATCACCATGGAAAGGGGTCACAAGATTTTGTAAAGAAGGGGAAACTGAGTCAAAGGTACATTTGACCATTTGAGATTATGGACCATGTTAGAGCAGTTTCCTATCAGTTAGCATGATTTCCAAATCTTTCCAATGTAAATGAAGTCTTTTATGTGTCCTTGTTAATAAATTACATGTAAGGCCCAACACATATACTAGATTCAAATGGTATATAATTGGAACATGAATTATAGTATAAATAAGAACTGATATATATTCTTGATGAATGTGAAAAAGATTGAGGAATAAGACAACCCAACTCTTGAAAGTTTTATGGATAAATCAAAAGTTTGAATAACCAACTTTGGATCCTAAATAAGAGATTAAAGGGAAATACCCCCATTTATTTTAAGTAAGGATATAAATTTTGAGGGTAAAATATCTTAAGGAGGGTAATGTAACAACTAAAAAAATTAATAAAAGAACTCATATTTCACAATGCCTATGTTATTCTGTTTAACAATAGAATCATATAGAAGTAATTTTACATTTAATTACATATAATTAATTAATATGTACTCTAATTCTTTAAATAATGTAGGGTGATAAATGAAAAAAATAATTCACACAATAATTTAAATTTTATATGTTTGAATTCTCTAATGAAGATTGTTCCCACTATAAAGATAGTAAAATGAAATAGAAGAGTTAAGAATATGATAGGGAATATCAAGAGAAGTATAAAACTTTTATATGTGAATATTGAATAATAAATTATGAGAATGGTAGAGTATATATATAGCGTGCAATGGGAAATGTGATTATTAGGATCTGACCATTAATGACCATTGGTCAATATGACAGATGGTTAATATGACTATTGGGCATTATGACTATTGGGATTAGTTTATATAATGGGTAATATATAGAGATAATTGATGTGTAAGGGGGGTAAAATGGACTCCACTAGTAGAATCCCGCCTTTTGAATCCCATCTATTAAAATATGGGAGGGAGTTAGCTCCACTGAGGTTTTCCCTTGACCAAGACCAAGCAGAGCATTAGTAAGTAGGGATCAAGAGAAATTGACTATGGTAGAAGTTAAATTTAGTGGATATTTCCACTAGATCAATGTTAATTGAGCCACCCCATGAAAGTATCACTATTACACATCTTACCCTTAAGGCGTATAGTGGTGTAATAAGGGGTTTTGTATCTAGAACATAATATTATAAGGTGTAATTTTATTTTTATAAATGAAATAATTTTCTATCCAATCCTATTTTGATTATTATTTTATTTAATAAAATAAACATGGATATAAAATGAATATGATAAATAGTTTTTTGGATAAAAATAAAACATAATTTTCTTTTTTGGAAGATATATAATTAAAATACAATTTTATGATAAATTTAGGTATTTTAAATAAAATTTATTTTCATGAGTAGTCATATAAAATACTATTTATTTAAGTACAAATGTTAATATAATTTTATAACATCCTAGATAATTTTTATAAGGGTCATAAAGTTGACCATCTCATAAAAACTATTAATTTTCCATAAATAATTATTTAATTTAAAAAAATTAAATTTATTCCACTTAGAGATTTTTTTTTTGGCAAAAATGGATTTAATTTTTGAAATCAACATGTCAAAATTTTTCAGTGGGAAATTTTTCACAATTTTCTAAAACAATTGATTTTTTGGGTAAAAATTAAAATACATTATAAATATACGATAGGTATTATGAAATAGTAATGACATAAAAGTGATGTAATAATACTTTAATGGATTTCTAGACCAAAAAAGTGTTTTTCATTAAAATAATTTATTTTAATGTAATAAAATTAATTTTAAAAACCTATAAATAACCTTCTAAAACCCGAAGGATATTTTAATATTTTTTTAAAAATTCTTTATGAACATGAATTTCTTCCACATCATGAATGATATTATTTTAATTATTTTAGTAAATAAACTAATAAAATATTAAAAAAAACTCCTTTTAAAATACCATGGTATGGCCAATTGTTTTTTATTTTTTATTAACTAAGGGTCCAAATACAAAGTTTAAAAATTAATAAAAAATTCCCCCTCTTTTTATGTAAAACCCAAGGATTTTCCCATTACTCTCTAATAATAAGAATTTGAATAGGGATTTATTCACTCTTTCTCTCTATATATTCTTTCCAAGGAGTTATTAATGTTATAAGAAGCCCTTCCCAATATTTAATAAGAAACAACTCAAGGTAAGGGGTTCCCTCATCTTTTCAATTTAATAATTTCCCTTGATATAAGCCTATTTTATTTCCAAATAATTATGTTTCCATATGTCCATAGACATTCATTACTACCCAAATAGTGATATTCTACCTTCCTCTCTCATTAAAACCTTCCATGAACTTTTATGTGCACCTGTTACATTTCCAAAATTATCCCTTTATTTTATATACCATATTTTTGTGAATAATATTCCCTATCTTCAATAAATGTTATTTATATAGATATAAATATGATTAATTGATTGAGGACTTACACTTTTGAAAATCACATTCCCTACTCGTAGGTTAAAATGATAAAAACCATTTTTATGTTATATGATCTATATGGTGTACATAGATTTAGACATATGAATATTTTACCCTGATAGCTCTCCAATGCATTGGGTAAATAATTATTCTCTAGAGATAACATGTTTACGATACCATGGGGAATAACCTTAGTAATATGTTTTACAAAAACTTGGTGATGAACTTTGGTGAATTGATTATGAATGTATCATCATTATGTTGTATCCAAATTTTCATGTTATTACTCATGTACTTATGATTATACTCTTATGTTATGACTCATGTACTTATGATCATGATCTTATGTTATGCCTCATATATTTATGATCAAGCTCAATTTTTATACCACATGAATTACCCATAGTCACGTACTTCATATTTCCTTCATTATCTCTTATCGAGAATTATGATCATCCTTTTCTTTGATGCATATCCCTAGTAAAAATTATGTATATAAGTGAAATATGATGAATTTAAGAATTATTTTTAGAGGATTAAATAAAGTTTATGTTTATGTTTTCCTTATGTAAATTATGTTCCTAGTTTCCTTGACACTAAACCTCAATAGGTCCTTAGAATTTATTAATGTAATATTTTTTAAGGAATTTTATTAAAACTAATGTATTAAAAAATGGGGTCACCATACTCTTGGAGCTTCTACATCTCCATTCTTCTCCCCCTTGGACCATGGGTCCCTCTTTATCAAATTTAAGTGGTTCTTCAAGCCATTTCCCTTCCTTCCTTCTTCTTATATCCTTCCCTTATCCTTTCCCTCAATTTTTAATTTCTCACATGAACATTAATAACTATTTGGGTTGATTTTAGGGTTTGGTTATGTTATAATCATGAGGTTTTGGATGTGTAGGGTTTGAGGAGTGTCTTCTTGCTTGGTTGGGCGTTCACCATCAAAGGTGATGAGTTGTGTCTTGTTTCTACTTGGAAGAGGTAGATGTTTTTATGACATTACTTTATATTTCATAACATTAAATGCTTGAATGTTCTAAATTATTTTATTTCTAAGTTACACATTTATATATTACCCTTTAGGGGATGAAAATAGTCTTCAAATGGTTTTTACACTTGGAAAGGATTTGTGGCATACCAAGTGTTTATGAAATTTTTCAAGTGTATATTTGAAAGAAAGTTAAGTGTTTTAAAGGGATTTTAAACATAAATTTAATTTTAAAGGGTATATTTAGTGATTTAAAGGGATTTTTTATAAAAATAATGTAAATATACCTTATTTTAATTATTTTGGGATTGTTGGGTCTTGGTGGAAATTTGAAACATTTTCAAAAGATTGTGTGATTTACAAAGAATAATAAAATAGTTGGATTTAAAATGATATAGATTTGGATTAATAGTACAAGTGTGTCTTTCAAAGGATCATTTGGAACTTGGGAAAAGGGTTGATTTGAAATTGTGGTTACCCTCATTATTGAGATCCTTTATTTATATTATTTTCATTATGGATTATAGTCTTGTGTGTGTGGGGGGGGGGGAGTTGTATAATGTTTGTTATTGATTCTTATGCATGAATGTTAAAGGGTATGTTTTATGTGAGGATATTGGAGGTAAGATGAGGTTTATTTCTTGATTGATTTATGTGGTGATCTTGTAACAAATTTTTTTCTCCCCTCTATTTAGTGATGTCATCAGAGTTCTTGGTAAATATGTAGAAGACCTGGATGAGTGAAACCCCTAGTGTAGATTATGGTCTGACTAGGGTTAGTGGTCCATTGATTTTTGAGCGATCCTAGGATGGATTATGTGGATTGTGGTATATTTAGAACTTATTGGATGGATTATATAATGATTAGTTCTACAGGACTATCAGGACATTGAAGGGTTCTTTAGTGTTAGCCTAGGGTTCTAAGTTTCCAGTTTAGACCATGTTCCATGTGAAGGTTCCTGATATAGTGGAAGTGGAAGATAAGGTATTACCAAATCAGATTTTTTTTATTTATCAACAATTAACATGATATTTATAGGATGATAAATTCCAGGATTGATAAAATTGAATCAAAGAATATAGAAAATAGAAAAACACCAGAACCAAAGCACAAGATCATCACATATTATTTATAATTAATTAAAACAATTAAAGAATTAACTTTAGAGGAATTATTTATTCATTGATGCAATTGAAAATGTCTCTACATCACACCATCATTGTGTTGCAAAATTCAAGAATAGATTCCATCAAACAGTGATCCACACGTGTTCCAAAAACCTCCGAACATTACTATAAGAATCTCCAGGTGAGAGCATGATAGATCCTAATGTTTTCATTGTTTTACTTTGATCACATTGATAATTGATTAAAGTAAGGACTCAATTTGATATCTCTAGACTTGAGAGTGGTGGTGGATGAGGATCACTCTCTATTTTTGAGAGAGTTATGGGAGAGGGAACTCTCCAGAGCTTTGAGAGGATTCTCTTCGGATCTCATTGTACACAACCAAATGAATTTCTCTCTTAATAAAATAATATATTTGGGTTTATATAATACTAGGGCTATAAAATAATAATTACACAGGTGCCCTTATTATTTCCATAATCCCCATGGAACCCCAAGTCTATAATAATAATAATAATACTACTTATTGACATGTGCTAAACTCATGAATTAAATTAAATATTATTTATTCAAATAATATTATATATATATATATATTATTTCTCACTAGACCATTAAAACTGATATGTCATTCCTCTATAATATTTATCGATCCTTGGATAATGAATATTTATTTAAAAAATAAATATCATTTCATTATTCAATAATAAATAAATAAGTATTATATTCACTAAATAACAAATAAATATTTATTAAATATCCCGCTCACATAATATTCTCTCAAATAAATGGTGACTGAATATATGCGATCAAGAAAACATGAATAATTATTAAACAATGTGCGGGAATAATATTTATTCAGATTGTTAAATAATAAATAATAATATTATTTAACCAAGATTCTGAATACCCTTAATGTGTGACTCTCTAGGCCTCTTTCTCAGTGGAATTTGGTGAAGCAGCCCAATGTCCAAGGTTTGTGTCTGGAAACACACCAAGACAAAAATAGAGAAATAATTTAATGCCACAATGAAATAATACATCATATTGATGCATAGTGTGTAATATAATCCTTTTATCCTGATATTTCTAATCAACTAGGTTGCATGCTTGGGCCATCAACCTATGTGCCCGATGTCTCCTTGTTTGAATTTCTGGAAATCAAAATTTCCTATAGAACACCATGACCATAGAATTATTTAGGACATATAATTTCCATAAAATGTCCTGAGATATCAACTTTCATTAAAGAAAAGAATGGATAAATCATTTCTCACATTATTTATTAATGAAATATTACTTATGACACACTTAATGCATCCTACCTCACTGCGAACATATGTCATCACGTTTCTCATCAATACATCAAATTATGTTACTTAGAATACTCATTAATAATAATAATAAAGTATAAGGATCAACATACACATCAATAGATAGGAACATCAAATGACACATATAAATGTGGATTTCCTAATGAGAGGTCTCATTCTCATAATTTCCTACACTGGGTATTACCAAGGGCGTACACCAAGAGAAGGTGCCTCAAAGTCCTATGAGTCTCCACTCCTGATATACTATATCATTTATATACCTCAAATGATTTCATCTAGCTATAGAACATATATTTAAGAATACTATCATGACACTTCTGGGTTCTCATCATAGCGGGGAACTGTTATGACCTTTTAGTATGACAGTTACTATTAGGACATTATCACATACTATATTAAGCATAAGAATAATCATGACATGATAAAGAGTTTATTAATATTCAAAAAAATAAATATTTGTTATCATAAAGCACACAAGATTTGATTTTAAGGCATCAACTCCAACAAAATCCCACTTTCACTAGAGTCAATTTCTAACAACCTTTAGTCCACTAGCTCTCACACGATAATCATGCTTCTTCTAAGAAAGGGATTTAGTAATTGGCTCTACCATATTTTATTTTTTGGGAAATATCCTTACTGCAACTTCACCCCTATAATAAAAATTACTTAAGAGATGGTGATTTTGGAGTATGTGCTTTATTCATTGGTGTGACCTTATCTCTTATGTGTGATACACCACTGTAGTATTATCACAATACAATGTGGTAGGGTATTTAGTGTTAGTTACCACATCAAGATATTGGAAAAAGTTTAATATCCAAACAAATTCCTAGGCTATATCAAAATCCACTATTGACATGAAATTTTATATAGAATCAACAATAACTGGATGCTTTGAACTCTTTCATCTCACAACTCCTTGAGAAAAAACATATCCTGACTTTGACTTCAAATTATTCTCATATATTTGAAAACTACCATCAGTATAACCCCTATTGGCCATCTCCTCATCTCCTCCATATAATAGGAATATATTATTAGTTATTCTTAGATAATTAATGATAAAATTAACAGTAAACTAATGTTTTTCTCCTAGATTAGATTAATACTTACCAACCATGTTCAATATGTAGGAAACATCAAGTCTGGTATATAACATAGCATACATGATTGATCCTATCACTGAAGTGTATAAGATCTTACTCATTCTCTCTTTCTCCCTTTTTCTATAAGGATACATTTTCTTAGAAAGATGTATACCATGAGACACTATAACCAATACCCTCTTGGATTTTTCTATAATAAATCTCTTTAGTATACAATCAATGTATGTACTTTGACTTAGTACAATCATCACATTAGATCTATCACGAATGATCTTGATCCCTAAAACATAGGCTGATTTACCTAAATCCTTTATAGAGAAACATTTGTTTAACTAGTCCTTAATGGACTGTAAGACTGGTATATCATTTCCAATAAGTAATATGTCATCAATATATACTACTAGAATAATTACCACATTCCTAATAAACCTGTTATAAACACATGGATAACATTTATTCTTAATGAAAACAAATTCATTTATATCTTCATTGAATCAAATGTTTCATGAACTGGATGGTTACTTCAATTTATAGATAGATATCCATAACATGAAAATATTTTTGGCATCACCTGGAGTCACAAACCCTTCTGATTGTGTCATATATACATCTTCCAGAAGGTTCTAATTAAGGAAAGTAGTTTTGACATCCATCTGCCAAATTTTGTAGTCATGGTAAGCTATTATAGCAAGCAGAATTCTGATGGATTTAAAAATGGAAATTAATGAAAAGGTTTCATCATAATCAATTATTTGATTCTATTTAAACCCATTATCCACTAGCCTTACTTTATAGGTATTTACTTTACCTTCCATTTTTAGTTTTCTATTGAATACCCATTTGCACCCTATAGTCTTTACATCAACTAAAAAATTAAAAAAAACCCAAAAATTAGTTCTGATACATGGAATCCATTTAAGAATTCATGGATTCTTTCTATCTTTCAGCTTCTGAGAATTCTAATGCCTCTTTATAAGAGATAGGTTCATCATTATAAACCAACAATGAGTAAATGGTGACTAGAAAACCATATCTCTCTGGTTCTATTGCCCCTCTATCACTCATATATAGTATTTGTGTTTCAGGAACTACTTCTTCCATGGGGACTTGTGGAATCTGTTCCTATAACAGCTCTTGTGTATCTTGAGAATCAAATTAATTTAAGTCAATATTTCTCCCACTATCCTTTTTGAGTATGTTCTCCCTCTCAATAAAGACAGCTTGTCTGACGACAATGACTTTTTTTTCTGAGGGGTTGTATTGCTAGTATCCCTTTTTTTACTTGTTATACCTTATAAGGATACACTTTATACCCCAAGGTGCTAGTTTGTTTCCTGATAAGGCTTTAACAAACACCTCACAACCCCATACATGTTTATGTGATAGAACCAGTTTCTTTCCACTCCATAAATATAAGTGAATCCCATTTACTGATTTAGTTGGTACTCAATTTAGTGTGTATGACATTGTTTGTAATGCATATCCTTAAAAGGATAATGTAATATATGAATGAATTTTCATCAACCTTACCATGTCTAACAAGGTATGGTTCCTCCTTCACCAACACCATTCCACTGTGGTGTGTAAGGTGGAGTGAGTTGTGATGGAATCCCAAACTCCCGTAAAAAGTTGATAAACTCTTGGTTAGGATATTCACCACCTTGATCCGATATAATCTTATTTATATTATTTCTATATTTATTCTATACTTAATTCTGGAATTATTTTAATTTCTCAAAGGACTTGGGCTTATACCTCATCAAGTTTAAATATCCATATCTACTTAGGTCATCAGTAAAAGTTATGGAATAAGAATACCCATATCTATATTCTCCTAGAAATAGTCCACACACATCAGTGTGTACTAATCCTAAAATCTCTATATCACTTTCAATATGTCCACTGAATGGTGGTTTAGTCATTTTTCCTTGTAAACAAGCATGACATATTTTAAGTGTTTTTTCTCAAAATATTATAAATAACCATCTTGATAAATATTTATCAAATGCTTCTCATTTACAAGACCAAGATAGTGATTCCATAGTTGGGTGTTATATGAGTTGTGCGAACATGGTTCATTATCAATTGACAATACATTATTTTCATAATTTAATACATAAAGACCATTATTTAAATATTCCATACCATAACATATGTTTTCTTCATAAAATAAGCAATTTTTATTTCTAAATTTAAAAATAAAACCATTTGTATCTGGGAAAGATACATAAATTATGTTCTTGGTAATAGTTGGAACATAATAAAAATATTTTAAAATCAATATAATTACTATTAGAAATAAAAGTTGGTAGTCTCTAATGGCTTGAGCAACCAGACTTTCACCATTGGCAGTTTGTAAATCCACCTTTCCTATAGCAGTCTTTTAGAATATACCCAGTTCCTACATTTGGATATAGATGTGATCACCAAAAGATGCATATAATACCCAATGTGTAGATATTGAAAGATTACACTCGATAAAGAATGAAACTTTAGTTTCCCTTTTCTTTTGAGTGTAGTTCCTCTTCCTGTGGCCTTGTGCTTTCCTTATGAAAAACATACTTCTTCCTTTTCCTTGCCCTGCCTCTGGATATTCCTCTTCTGAAGGATGGTGCTCAGGATCTTTAGACTTGTTTTGAGTCTTGGAACCCTTTTCCTTATTCGTCCTTTTCTTATTCACCATAAGGACTACAGTTTTTTCATTCCCCATATCCTTGTAAACTTGGAGAATCATAGTTAGAAGTTCTGAAAGACTCTTCTCATTATTTCTCATGTTATAATTAAAAATAAAACCCGAGAAGGACTTCGGTAGTGAAGAAAGTATGAGATATATGCGCAAAAAATCTAGTAATTTAATCCCTAAGATTTATAAGCATTAAATGTTTCTATTTAACTTGACTGAGGCCCAATTGACACAAAATCTCTAAGATTAGTTTTAAATAGAGAATTGGAGATCATTTATCTCTCTCGTCTTTCCTTCTGTTAATATAGATCCCAAAGGTGACACATCATGCTATATGCATCCATCTCCTCATATTGCTTTAGAATCTCATTATTCATGGACTATAGCATGAAACATTGAACATATATAACATCATTCAAATGTTTTTCATGGAGAGACAACTCTTCCTCAAAATCCTCTTTACCAGGTGATTCAGGAGTAGGTTCTTCCATCACATACAATTTCCTTTTATGGAATAGGATAATGAGTAAGTGCCTTTTCCAATCATGGAAATTTTATTGGTGAAAAGGTTATCATTATAAATTATGGATCATAGTGATATGTTTGAATTCATTTTTATTTCCATTTCTATAAATAAGAAGAGATTAATTTTAGTACTTTATCTGTTAAAAATCAGACAAATAAATAAAATATTATATTTATTAATATCCCCCTATTTTATCAAAACCCAATAACCCTCACTATTGGCTTCATAATATCATATTTCTTGTGCATTCTAGTACAAATGATCCATATTCCCCTTCTCATCACCCCAAATTTGGCTAGTCAAGAAATTTGAAGGGTTTTAAGTAGGAATTTCAAATGATAACTACATTAACTCACAGTTCCTTGATTTTTTGAGTGGGATTCCTAATACTAAAATCCTAAAGTTGGATTTAATTAACCTTTGCCTCTTATTTACACCAATTATTACTTCATAAGTCAACCCTTGATGTGAAATAAGTTAAGTTAACCCAAAAATTCAATCTGTAATTCCCCGATAATTGAAAGCACCCCAAATTTGGCTAGTCAAACACTTTAAACTATGGTTCGATTTTAACTTATGTACTGAAAGGCTATACCAAATTAATACATATAATTGAGGGATTTTAGCTTTTTTTATAAATTTAAAATTATTATCTTTATTACATTCTTGTTAATATTAAGTGGACTTAATTAAGTGATTAAACATGTCTTAGATAATTTTTATATATAAGATGATTTATTTTAGTTCTATATTACAGGATTGTCAATCCATTCATTCATGCATTCATCAAAAAACATTCATAATAAAATAACCTTTAAAATTGACATAAATAAAATAATAATTTTTTTGATCATGAGATTTTACTAATGGTTAGTATATTTAGTGTATGATAAACTAACCATAAACCTAGGGGGAAAACACCTTGAACCATTTATGGTTCATGTTGAAACTTTCCACCTATCCACCTATGTATCTCTCTTGGATGGGTTTTTTCTCAGATCCAAACTTGAACCGCCTCCACTTGATTGGGAGACCCATCCATTACATATGATTTTAATCACACATACGTGAGGGGAATCAAAGGATATGTTAAGTGGTTTACATAAAATAAAACTTTTTCTCATAGACCCTTATATAATGGGAGGAGGGGTGAAATGAAGGCCAAAAATTTAAAATTAAAAGGAAATAATTACATACAAAGTTCTCGTCTATGCTCATGATCATTCAAAAACATTCAACAGATTATGAATGAAATTAGCATTTAATTGTAATTGTTCTTATTTAAGATAAATCATGTTCAAACCAATTAATTATATTCTTTAATTAATTAATTATTTTATATTATTTTACATTTTAATTTTCTTGATATTCGCATCCATCATAATTTTAAACAAATTAAATAAATTTATTTAAAATTAACTATATATAAAAAATATTCCTTGGAGGCAACACAGTGAGTGCTTGTCTGAACTACCCAATGTGTATTACATTCAAATACTCTTTACTCATGCGACATATAATATACATGAATTATCACACAATGTCATGACATATACTATCAAATTAATGACCACACATAACACATGGTATTTACATGGCATGTAATATTTCGATGCACGTAGAGTAATAATTGTACTGCGATTTTTACACGATATACATTTATAAACATTATGAAAAAAATTAATTAGACATTTAATATATATAAAACCTATCACAAAATGTGTAATATCAACTTAATGACAAAAAAAAACATAAATGACACTTTTTAAGTAGTATAATAATTATTTGTTAATTTTTCATAATTTGGTAAAAGTACATGGTGTGTACATTCAAACTACACGTCATGTATTATTATCATAATATATTCATAGTAAACACATAGGGACTCAGTGTCTAATAGTTCCATTGAAAATTTTGGATTACATGGTGTGTACATGGGCTACACAATATGTGGTCTTCAAGTTACATGGTCACCAGTCATGTAGGCTATGTAAGAATATACACAACCTGTCTGTGCTAATGGACTAAACGTTGTGTACAGAAGTTACATGGTGTGTACTCCAGCTAATCATGTGCCAGGATGGGCTGGTCTACACACAGTGAGAAATTAAATTCACCATGTATAATAAATTCACATGGATGAAATTAATTCTATATTAATTTAGGGTGTATTAAACGTGGGTATACGATGTGTACCTCCGAGTTACATGGTGTGTACTCTTGTATTATCAGACCAGACTCCTCAGCACCTCCGAATGAAATATTTGAATTTATTTTGTAAATAACTAGAAATTTCAAGGAATTTTTTTTATTAATTCTTTATAAATTTATGAGTCTGCGGTTTCTGACGGCACCTGATTCCGAGGCCCGGTGTGCCCGGAATCAATTTCTGAAGTTTTATTCAGGTACATTCAGTAAACGTACGTGTAGGTTTTTCTATCTTTTCAACTGGTGCTCGGAATTGAAATCCGAGGACACCGATGAACTCGTAGCACCGGTAATCTCTTAAGGGGACCTTTACCGCAGTTGCGTTTTATGCGGGTTGAGAGTTAATTTTTGGGGATTTAGAATAAAATAAATAAAATTGTAGTACACAATTTTATTTAAAGTTGTTAGTTATATCCTACAAGGGGAAGTTATAGGTGGTCCCCACACCCACATAACCTCCCATGAGAGGATAATGTTAGGTGGGGCCCACACGAACCCCTAACCTTTCAACTCCTTTAAACTCCCCATTAATTCCCCCTTAATTAATTTGACAACTCCCCCCTTAATTAATTTGTGACCTCTCCACCTCTCTCTCATTAAGTTTTCCAACACAATTAGATTAATGAATTCATTAATTAATTGGCACATCTCATTTTGAAACAATTTGAATTGCATGGCAAATATTAAAATGAGGAAGCTTTATTAAAATATTGGCCTTGGCAAATATTTTGGGTGGGGAAAACCTCTGGAGAATTTGGAGGATAGCTTCCTCCCTCACCAATGAAGAACACGAGAAACGATATCCTCTCATCGACCGGGACAAGATTGTGAGGAACGCCTTTATCCTTTCTTCTTCTTCGCATAAAGGGAGAAGACACCGCTCTCAATGAACGCCATCTACGAAAACGTTCCAGGATGCCCGACCTCCGCGATGCTTGTCTTCCACGACCCGTTGACGTACTCCGCTCTTGAATTCGAGGTAGGGTGTTTGTATAATTTAATTTGAATAAATCATACCTTCGTTCTTGTTGAATGCGAATGATTGTCTACGGTCAATTGTTTCCGCATAACGCGGAGGGCGCGAGCCGAACGAACATGGCCCGACGACCCTCTATTGTTTCTTGTTTTTTAATTTGCAAAGGGAGGCAGTGGCGAACGGAGGCGGTGGAGAGCGAAGGCGGTGGCTGTGTGCGGAAGAACCGCGGCCCGCAACCGCGGGCCGCTCGGCCAAAGAAGAATCGGCCGACCATAGCTGGCCAGGCTGGTGGAACCGTGGTGCCTCTTGGCGCCGTGCTGCGGAGAATCGCGGCCCGCACAGGGTGTGCCACTTCGGCGGAAGAACCGGCCGGCTCGTCGGCCGGTCGGGCGGAAGGAGCCGCGACACTCATGGGCACCGTGGTGGAGGGTTCGCGGCCCGCAAACATGGGATGCTCGCACTGGGAAGACCGGACGACTTTGGCCAACCAGACAGGACGGGGGCGCCGCTTGGCACCGCCAGTTCAGGAAACCGGGGGGGCGTGCCCCCCCGCAGCGCTCGGCCAGCCGTGCCAGGCCGCGCCGCACCGGGCCGGGCCACGCCGAGTCAGGCTGGGTCATTCCCTCTCGGGCCAAGCCATGCCCCACTAGGCTGGGCCGACCCCCCTGCCGGGTCGGACCCGACAAATTGGGTCGGGCCGACCCGCCAACCCACTGGGCTTGACGGGCCGGGCCCGATTCACTTAAGCGTGAATAACTTAAAGAACGTGTGTCCGATCGACGCGTCGTCTGTGGCACTGTGACCCTCATAACGAAGTAGTCCTTTTACGATAATCTAAGTTAGTTTTGGATGACTTTGGAAAATGTCCGGGTTTGGAACGAGCGTATTTCCAACCGGGCCCCTAGAACAGAAAAGCCAATATCACTCAGACCGGGCGTCTGATTGACGCGCCGTCTGTCGCGTTGGGTTCCTTTTGACGAGACGGAACTTCGGGATACATCAACTCTGGAATTCGTGATAGTTGATGTATCGACCCCTTGGCTCGAGGAGCGGACCCTCCCGGAATCATGGGTGCCGTGTGCGGGAACCCTAGAGCTGGCTGCGACTGCGACGACTACCGTATTGGGATCGTCCGTGAGTTCGACGAAGATGATTACTGTACTTGGATCCTCCGTGGGTTCGAAAACGATGACTACTGTACTTGGATCCTATGTGGGTTCGAAAGCGATGACTACTGTACTTGTATCCTCCGTGGGTTCGGTATCGATGATTACTGTACTTGGATCCTCTGTGGGTTCGGCTGCGACGACTTCTGTGGTAGGATCCTACGTGGTTTCGGTAGAGGAGATGATTCAGAGGCCACATATAATCATCTCCACCCCTCTTCGTGAGTTGTATACCTGTGTGAGATGAGTCTTGACTTCCAATATTTATCATCGATGAGATCGACTTGCTGTCCTATGTGGACTGGGTTGTGACTGTGCTTGAGAGTTGGAGCCGTTCTGTGATTGAAAACTTAGGTATATGTATGGACATATACCTAAGTAGAGTTGGTTGATACTTCGTTATTATAACCTTATTTTGTGGTTTATCCTTCGTGGATTCTGGGTGACCTTCGGGGGTCTCGGGGTCCCTACTGAGTATCGTATACTCACCCCTGCACGGGCTATGACCGCACTACATTGTGTTGGATGTAGACAACGGACAACACCGATTTGGGTGGAGGTTTGTGGTGTTGGGCGGTACCCGGAGGTGGACCACTTTTCGATACGTACACGGAGCAGACGAATGGACCTGAGGTGCTAAGGAGGCCATCTGTACCCACCCTTCAGGTGGGATTCCCAGAGGACGACTCAGTGGTTGCTGTTTTACTTTACTGCAGTTGTACTAGCTTTTCAGTTGTACTGTACTTACTATTGGGCATGTATTTCTGGCCCCTTTATTTTCAGCACTTACTTTTGCATACAGTTTTACTTAGTGCTTTCTTCTGTTGCGTACTCTGTTGCGTTTGTTTACTTTTATAAAGGCAATGCCCTCCATTTTTATCAGGATTTACGCCTTTGGTGCTAGTAGCTATCCCATGGCCTATGGAAGGCAGGCTTGGGGTAGTCACGACACGAGCCCCGAGGAAGGGTCATGACATATTTCATTAATAAAATTAATCTATTGGATTATATTTATGAGAATAAAGCAAAATAATATCAGATCTCATGTTTTGGATTAAATAACAATTTAAATGGAATTAAAAACTAACAAAAAATGTGAAAATCAATCAACAATATTTAAAAAAATCTTGAACAAAAGCAGAGGATCATCAAATATTATTTATAATTAATTTAAGAAATTAAATAATTACATTGTATGAAATTATTTCATTATTTATGGATCTAGAAATGTCTCTACATTAAACCATGATTTTGTTGTAAGAATCAAGAATATATTCCCTCCAACGATGATCCACATGTGTTCCAAAAACCTCTGAATGTCACTTTAGGAATATTCAAGTGCTAGAATAATAGATCCTAATGATTGAATCATTCTCTTTTTATCCCCATGAGAATTTCTTCAAGGAAGGGTTCTCTTCGATCTCTCTAGACTTGAGAGTAGTGGAGGAGGAGGATCGCTCTCTGTTCTTGATATCATTTTGGGTGAGGGAACTCTCTAGATCATTGATAGGATTCTATATGGATCTTGTTGTATACAACCAAATGGATTTCTCTCTTAAGAAAATAATATAATTGGGTTCATATACTACTAGGGTTAGAAAATAATAATTTCACTTGTGTTCTTATTTTTTTTTGTAATCCTTTCAGAACCCCATGTCTATAATAATAATAATATTATTATTATTATTATTTCTTGATATGTGACAAACTCATGAATTAAATTAAATATTATTTATTCAAATAATATTCAATATATATTATTTCTCACCAAACCATTAAACCCAGTCTTCCATTCCTCCACAATATTTATCGGGCCTTGAATAATGACTATTTATTTAATAAATAAATATTACCGCATTATTCACTAATAAATAATTAAATATTATATTCACTAAATAGAAAATAAATATTTATTAAATATTTTTCTCACATAATATTCTCTTGAATAACTAGTGATAGAATATATACGATCAAGAAAACATGAATAATTATTAAACCACGTATGAGAATAATATTTATTCAGCTTTTTAGGTAGTAAATAATAATATTATTTAACTGAGATTCTAGATACACTTAGTGTGTGACCCTATAGGTCTCTTTATTAATGGAATTAGGTGAAGAACCCCAAAGTCCAAGGTTAGAATCTAGCAACATTCCAAGGCACTCATAGATAAGGAAGTTAATGATACAATTCCATAATACCTCATACATATGCTTACTATGTAATATAATCCCTTTATTAGTATATCTCTAATCAAGAAAGCTGCATGACGATGCCATCAACCTATGTGCTCATTGTATCTTTCTTTGAATTTTTGGAAATCAAACTTACCTATATAAAACCATGTCCATGGATTTATTTTGGCTATATCATTTCCATCAAAGGGCCTGAGATATCATCTTCTATTAAAGAATATAAAGGAAATAATACTTTCTTGCATTATTCATTAATGAAATATTACTCATGACACACCAAATGTATCCTACCTCAACATGAACATATGTCATCATGGTTTTTATTAATACATCAAAGTTTGAAACTTATACTACTCATTAATAATAATCTTAAAGTCTAAGGATTAATACATGCTTCCAAAAAATAGGATCATCCAATGAAACATATAAATGTAGATTTCCTACTAGAGGGTCGTGTTATTATAATATCTTACACTAGATATTACTAATGGTGTATACCATTAGAAGGTTCCTCAAAGTACTATGAGTCTCCTCCCTTGGTAGCTTTAATCATTTGTGTCCCTTAAATGATTTTATCTATCTATAGAACATATACTTAAGAATACTACCATAACACTTATGGGTTCTCATCATAACAAGGAATTACTATGAATTTTCAGTGTAAAAACTACTATTAGGAAATTATCATATACTATGTTACATATAAGAACAATCATGATGTGATAATAAGTTTATTAATATTCAAAATAATAAATACTAGTTATCATAAAGTACACATGAGTTGGTTATAGGGCACCAAATCCAACACCTTGAGTCCTAAAAAGTTTCCCATGCTGCTTAGATCCTTTTGAGGATGATTTAGGGGATCCTATTTCAGATTTCTTATTTATATACCCTTGAATTTTACTTGATCACATGGAACCTTTACATAGTTTTTTTTATTTTTCTTAATTGATATCATAGTGTCAGTTGTTTTTATGCCTTGTTTTTTAATATTTTTTGGGTTTTATTTCAAACAAATTTTCAAATAGTTTTCAAAGTGTGGATTTGAAAATGAAAATGGTGTTTGTTTTGAAAAATAATTTGAGAAATGTTTTTTGGAAAGGAGGAATCATTGATTGGTTTGGTTTCTTATTTAAAACTCCCCTTTTCATGGTTTGAAAGTAAATTTAAAAGAAATATTGGATTATTAATTTGGTTTTGAAACTATGTTTTTAGGTCAGACGAGCCTCATTTTTATTTAAATAGGTTTTCCCTAGTGTTGGAAATAAATGGTATTAAAAAGTGATATTTTATTTATTCATACTTTCCCATGCGATTTTTTTTATAATGTATGTTCAAACTTGAATTTATGGAATGTTTTATAAAAGGAGCTCCATATACTCTTTAGTGGAATCCTACTAGGTATGTTTAAATCATACCCTATATATACATCAGTTTGTGTGTAGCTCTTAAGTTTTGTCTTAGGCACCCAACTTTGATCCTAGTCATCAGGTCCATAATTAGACAATTGGGTATGTGGTGAGTGATCGCGGGACATGTGAAGCTTTGTCAGAGCTGTTTGGGTTCCGTTTTATTTTTGGGATGTTGTATCAACCAATATTGCCTAGTGTATTTTTATTTTGTACTCATTTAATGTATTTCTACTATATTTTTATTGTATGAACAATTTTTATTATTATGTGTATTTTTATTTTATTAGGCCATATTTTGATAGCTTCTTTATTTTTTTCTGCTTATTTTATATTTTTGGATGTCCTTGTTGTGAGTGGGTTCCAAAGACCCAAATCCTTTAATTAAAATTTGTTACCATTGAATGTATATAGTTTGATATATACATGTGTTTATTCTTACTATAATATCATTGATACTTCTAAATCCACTATTTATATTATAATTTTATTAGATTACGTGACACATCAAAAGGATAGAGTAGTTACCAACTATAATGAGAACCTTGAGATACCATGTAAATAATTTTGAATATATGTCGTATGGTCCAGATACATCATTCTGACAAGACAAGAATGATTTTTGATTATCAGGTGTTAGAGACTCATAATCATTGATACTTATTCTCATGAAGTTTTCACTTAGTGATCTCAAGTACATGAGACCACGAGGATTTCCTCACCAATAGGAACAACACATTTTTAAATTTTCATTGGCTATTACTATGTATGAACATATATATGAGTCTCGTAACTTAAGATCATTATCAATGCATACCATTTTATCACATACATTGATGAAAGGAAAAAACATGATATTGAAGTTGTGGCGTGGTAGCTTGTATTGGGTGCATCATTAGTGGCATGACATTAGTTGAATGATCAAGATTGAATTTGTCACTTCCAAGTCAAGGAAGAGATATCTCATGGACCTAGGTTGACTAAGATGACAATACCTTCATTAAATTCATGGCCACGACCCAAAAAGGTAAATCCTTTTGCAAGGTCATGAAATAATTTAACTAACATTGAATGTGAGATGTTCATTCAAAAAATAAAACCTTCTCATACTCACTTTTATGATCAAACAATTTGTGAATACCTTGAGAAATAAATTCAATAATCATTATTCTAAACTTGAATAATATAATTGAATTATTATTATTATATATATATATATATATATATTTGTATATTTATATATCTAGCACCCCAAATTCAAACACCTAGCATCGCTTCATCTCGGGTTGGGTGAGTCAGTCCAAGACTGATCGACCTACCTTTCCCATCAACCTAGTCACAAGCCCTAAATTTTTATATATGAAAATATACTTTAGGTCTAAATGAACCTAAAAAATTGTGATTTTTTTAGATATTAAATTTTATTTTCTAGAATTTAATAAAATTAATTTTGGCACCACGAGACATATTGATCATTAATTAAAATTATTTAATTCAAGTTAAATCATTAAAAATATCCTCGAGTTAAATTTTAATAAATTTAAATTTTCTTATGAAATATAATTACATGTGAACTGATTATGAGATGATACCAACCCATGATTTTTTGGCTTATCATTTATTTAATTTAATTATTACATTTAAGTTTTTAAAGTGTAAAAATTATTTTATTTTGATGATTTTTGCATCATCCCTCCATATTTAATTAATGTAAGGGTCCACATGTCCACATTTAAGTAATGAAATGTAATTTCACACCCTGAGTTCCCCTCACCTGCATGTGATTATACATTGTAAATATTGGAGGAGTTCGTGGTGAAGCGGTTCTAGTTGAGATCCAGTGTATACCAAACAAGTGAAGTGCATAAGAATTGTGGGAATTGTAATTCAATTTAGGTATTGACTCATTAAATTACCTTAGGATATCAGTTAATCCATTATTATCTCTATGGATTCACCAATAGTTAACATCTCATGACCACATCGTTATATATTTATTTTATCATATGCATGGTTTATTATTTTTTGAATGTTTATTTATTTACGAACTACGACAAAATATAATAATGAACAAGAATTCATAGATATAATGAATATGTGTGGTGAATTTTTTCTATTTATATCATGATTAATCTGTGTGTGTGATCACATAAAGAAATCATGCTAAATAGAAAAATATTTCATTCATCAAGATAAATTAACAAATCCCTAAAAAATATTAATATATTAAATTCCTTGCATCGATTGAATTTGCTCTACTAGAAAAGTTCCCTATACCCACGGTTTGAAACCATGGGTATAGCCCATTAAACCATGGGTATAGGATGTACCCACAGTTTGATGAACCGCGGGCTCCCGAGGCATCAGGATTGCCTTATACCCACGGTTTGACAGAAACCGTGGGTATAACCCACTGAAATTTCATCTTACCCACAGTTTTGGTAAACCGTGGGTATACATCTATGCCCACGGTTTACAAAACCATGGGTATACATTTTTAAAGTAGAAATTATATACCCACGGTTAAGTAAACCGTGGGTATAGAGCATTCTACAACAGCATATTTACCCACGGTTTAAGAACCGTGGGTATAGAGGGTTCTGCAGTAGCATAGTTACCCACGGTTCTCAAACCGTGGGTATAGATTGTTTTCCCAGAAATAGCAGCTGCCTAGCTGGACAGACCCCCTACAACCCCTCCCTTCCCCCATAGATAGACACCCCAGCACACCCCCTCCCCCTTTGCACACCCCACTCTCCCCTCCCCTCTGGATATAACCCCCTTGCACCCCCCTGACACCCTGGGCACCCCCCCTGGACACCCCCTGGACCCCCCTTGACACCCCTTTGGATCCCCCCTGGACCCCCCTTAGACCCCCCTGGACCCCCCGGACCCCCTTGGATACCCCCCCGACCCCCCTTGGACACCCCCCGAACACCCCCATTGGACCCCTAGGACCCCCTTAGACACCCCCTGGACACCCCCTCCCCCTGCACCCCTGCCCCCTTCACCCCAAATGCCCCCAACCTTCACCCCCCACTTCCCCCACCACCTGTACCCCCACTTCCCCCCTCCTGGACACCCCTCGCACCCCCAATACCACATGCACCTAGAACCCCCTCCCCCCCAGCACCCCACTACCCCCTGCACCCAGGTCCTCCTCCCTCTTGCACATAGCCCCACTACCCCTTTCACCCTAGCCCCCCTCGCACCCCCTACACCTAGCCCCCCCCCCCCCTACACCCCTCCCCCCTCCCCTGCACCCCCACGACCTCCTGTACCCAGACCCCCACCACACTGCACCCCATCCCCCTCCCTACACTAAGTCCCCCCATGAAACCACTGTGAAACAATGAAAACCAGAATGAAAAAACAATGGAACCACAATGTATTGTTTTCACCAGTTAAAACATAAGTAGAGCTATCCAAAATGTTCAAAGAATAAAAAAGTTCATATCAGAAAAGTCTTAAATAAAATTTTAATGACGAAGCATCACATTCATTTATCTCTTATTGAAGCCAAAAAAGTCTGATAGAGGATGCAAAAAATAAAGCCTTCCTGCACTGGGTTGCTACAGTATAGAAGATGATGCTGAGTATACTAATGCATCATTTTTAAACTTATAATAAGGAAAATATATTTACCTAAAGTGGCGACCACTATCTTTGACTTAACTTTCCAATTCATTGAAGAAATCGTTCATTGCTCTTGCCAGTAATTAGAATCCACCTCAGCCTGCACATCATATTTTATTTCATCTTTACTATGCTTGGATGCTTCTCCAATCTATTCATCAGATATGAAACTTGATATAGAATCTTTAAAAGAAATTATCTCATAGGCTATATGAGACACATCTACTATATTCGCCCATAAGATATTATTTTCACCTTCTCTTGAATGGGAGGAATAGGGCTACTAACCTCTCTACCAGAGTAAACTAATTCAAAAACCGGATCATCCAAAGGGGGGGATTATTGTAACCAAGGCTTTATTGGTTGGATTTGTGGAAAATATACGAGGTAATAATGAGGTATGTTTGATTAAAGAGGCATGGGCTTTGTCAAGAATAATGGCATGAAGATCTATTGCAAGAAGATGTGTTGAAAATTTATATATGAAGAGTTATTTGATGTGTTAACATAAAGAATAAATCTTGTAAGAGGATTGAGGGTGAAGGTATTCATGGAAGAATTTCATAATTAAATGACATTCATGATTTTGAGATATTGATATGTGTTTGGTGTCTCAAAAATGGGATTAATCACCCTACTTATGGGCACAATATGTTTGAAAGTTAAAAGTATTAAAAGGGGAATTTAGTTTTTTCTTGTAGAGATTGACAATTCAATCGAAAGAACCCAATTATAATGAGGCATTTACCGGTCCTTTTCTAGATGAGTGTAATTCCCTAGAAAAACAAAACTGTGTGGGGTGGTTCTAAGAATGAATGAAATCTTCATAGAAGAACCGGTGGGAAGATTCACCTTGTTCCTGACATTGTATTAGAGAACGAAGGTAGATTCAAACAATCTCAGGTATTTCTTTTGGGGATATTGTTATATTTAGGGTTGTGTGGCACTCCACTCATGGTATGTGATAAGGGAATAATTGTCTTTCCCTCAGTTGTGATCTGCTAACAAATCCTGAGCCCTCCATGAGGTCAATGAAGGTTTTAATGGGAATTTCAAACCAAACTATATAGTGTATGATAGAGTATTTTTTGGCACCAAAGTATTTCTATAGTTGCATTGGGATAGAGTCTAATCATCAACTCCAAAAATATACAGTAGATCATGATCTGATATTACATTATCAAATTGGTTATGAATGCGAATTTCCATTTATTAATCCCAACACATGATCATTTCACCACCTTTTATACCCAAAGAATTTTTAGAATCAATATACATTGCATAGTATCCTATATCTGATCAATATAAATTTCAATGTCCTTGATCCTTATTCATGGGAATTAATAATTAATTTCTAGACATTCTCAATCCCTCCCAAATTATCCTAATTTCCTAGGCCTTCCCATGGTTTAGACATAGACTCTGATATAGGAATACTAGGATGGACTAAGGTGGATGGGCTATGCCCACGGGTAGGAACAAGTGTCCAGGCATCAAGGAATCACAACTCGGGAATGATTCCCCCCACAAACAATTAATTAAAACATTATGAAAAAATAAACAAAATTTCGGCATGACCCATCCGTATGTCGGACATCCATGCCGAAGGAAAAGAAAATAGAAAGAATCAACATAGTAAAAGTAGACCAAAATGAAATACACTATCAATCCCTAAACAACCCCGATCTCCCTCCCCTGTAAAGAAAACCGCGTAGTAGTCTCCAGTGCCCTTCTAGCCACCTTCGCAGAATATGAGTACCCTCCATCTATAGAAATCCATAAAAGGCATAAGTGTATGATGTGATAAATAAAATAAAATAAAAACTCAACTATAACATACCTGTCTCCTGTGATTAAACAAGTCACCGCCCAACAAATACAAACCACAACGCCTCATGGGTCCAATCATGTTCCTGCAAGCAAGGGGGAAATAGATCCAAGATTCAAAATGATATTGTCAAATAGTATAGTCCTATTATATAATAATCACTCTTCCTATTAATGGTATATAATCAGTTTGGATCGAGTTTCAATGCCTCATGGGTCCTCCCCCCTGGACAGACCCCCCAGCACACCCCCTCCCCCTTGCACACCCCCTACCCTCTTCCCCAACACCAGCCACCCTGAATAATTGTAACCCCCCTCACCCAGCACACCCCCTTCCCCTGGATAGACCCCTAGCACATCCCCTCCCCCTTTTTACACCCCCACTCTCCCCTATGGTCAGAACCCCCTTGAACACCCCCTTGACACCCCCCTCCCAGACATCCCCCCTGCACCCTGCACACTCCTAGAATGCCCCCTCCCTACCCCCTGTACAGTCTGGACAACCCCCCTCCCCCTTCACCCCCACACCTCTGCCCCCCTCCCCCCCCACCCCCTACACACACCCCTACCCACTTCCCCAGCACCCCAGCACCCCTGCCCTCTTCCCCATCACCAGCCCCCCTGAATACTTGTAAACCCCCCTCCTCACCCACCACACCCCCCTCCCCCCTCACCCCCTTCCAACAACACACACCCCTAACATCTTCCCAAACACCATCCCCCCACACCCTCCCCACCCTATCACCCCCCTTCACAAATGGAATGCCAAAATTGAACATCAATTTTGTCTCATAAAGAACAATTGTAGAATCTGTAAAAACGATCCATTACAATTTGGAATACAAAAACTACTTATTTACTAATCAAGGATCACTTGAATTTCATTCTTGAAAAGATGACACATGACCGTAGATATTCACTTGATCATTTTCATTTCAAAAAAACAGGATGCATATTGGATAAAAGTTCTTAGAAAAAACTTGCATAAAGAACTTACATTTTGTAAAAGAAACAGATATCTGCAAGGCATTTTACTTTTGCAGACACGAGAGGGAGAGATTTAAATCTATCAGAATGAAAAATGAAATCCAATCCACCAGTTGAACAGCCATAAATTATAGCCTGTAGTTACAGATTCCTGCAAGTTAATAAAATGAAAAAATATGTGGAAAATGAAAAAACTTCAGATAATTAAATGACTTTACATTTTTAGTATTGCTCATTCCCTTGGAATTTAGATCGTATATCATTGATTGGAAAATATTTCCCCTATGAAGTGAATATTAGTGACCCAATGAAGTTAATCTATATTTATTAAATGACAAGAAAATGAAATTGGAAACTCAATATATTTTTTATGAAATTTAAAGAACTTAAATGGATCTACTACTTCCACAATACCAGTGAAAGATTCCCTATAACAATATCTAACTTTAATCATTTTCCAGTTAAATAAATATGGATATTGAAATGAAGAATAATAGCCTTTTAGAAACCAAGGTCTTGAAAAACCTAAAAGACTGCATATGGTCCATGAAAACATGTTTTATTTTCATTTTATAAAAATGTTTTACAAACTACATTACAGAATTTTCTAGAGTGAAGGGAAGGCAAAGAAATGATATCTCTCTTTCCAAGTGTTATAATCTGGCAAGCTTCTATCCAAAGAGACTACAAACCAGATCAAATACATTGCATAATATTAAGATGAACATGTCTTAAGAGATGTAAAGGCAATAATATATGAAAGACAATGAATTGATTATGCTAATAGGAACTCTCACTTACTCATTTGGCCACATGGGACTCAAAATAGGTAATAATGACATTGAAACCTTCAGTATTTATAAAGATGAACACAATGAACAATAATGATAACCACCCCTGCTCTTCCAACCAACATTATGTAAATAAAAAAAATAAATGAAGGAAATCAACAAAAACATTTGACGTAAGGATCGAGAGTGATGGTGCTCCGCGTAGGGAGGCAACGAGCGAATAAAAAGAAAATAAAAGCCAGAGAGGAGAAGGCTTAGCTGCAGAGGTGGAGGCATGCTCGGAGGCATGTAGACGGAGGCAAAGGAGGAGGTGATTTTTTAGAGACTGACCATGTATCAAGGAAAAGATGAGGAATTGAAATAGTGAAGGAATCGAGAGGATATGATGGTGGAGAGATGAAGATGAAACATCTGGTGGTGAAGTCATAGGTAAAGGTGTAGTAGGAGGAATGAAGGTGGAGGAGGTGGAGGAGGCGACGACGGAGGAGGAGTTTGGATGTAATATTCATTGTATTTTAAACAATATACACACATATCTTACTAAATACAATCATAGACAGAAAACAACCATGATAATTCTTTGAAAACACACATAAAAAACACACCTTAGTGAAACATACCTTCAGGAAAGACAAGATCCATGGAATCCAATACCTTCAACCCAGCTGCAAATAATGTCATGAAACCAAACACATTCAAAGCTCCAATCATACATGATCTTATAAAATTTCCACGAACACTGATTTGCGTAGCTAAAAAACACCAAAATGAAAAAAAAGAAACCATGGATATATAAAAAGAATTACCTTGAATACTTTTTTGACTCTAAATCTTAGTTTTCCATCACGAACATCATGCTTCAGGGCATTGAAAAGATCAAATGAACTGTCACAATATTTCAGACATCCTAAAAAATCATTGCATTTTTTGATTAAATTATAAACAAAAGAAGCACATGATTATCATTTTATAAATGGAATCATATAACATGTTCCATGTTTTAAAAAAAGTGTGGGATTACATATGATCTGGAATTATTTTAACCAATATCTTGTGTAACTTCATAAACCAAGAAAACCCAATGGAGAGTAAAAAAAATGAAAGAGTACATGCAAGAATGTAGTGATCCGGACTAAAAATTTGTATCAACATTCAAATAGAACACAAATGCAGGGAGTTGGGGGAAGGATAATAGGGGAATACATAAAAACAATTGATGAATGATTTAGTATCTCAGAAATTCATAATTAAGCAAAAAAATCCATCTACACAAAAACTGATAGAAAAATATATATATGGATTACCTGATTTTCACCTAAAATATTCTAATCGCCTTGCTCACTAAATCTCCTAGTAGTGGGAAAGCCATTACCCCCTGCCCCTCCCCCCTGCACCCAGCCCCAGCCCCACCCCCAGCCCCCCTCCCCCATGCACCCAGCCCCACCCCCTGCACCCCCATGCCCCCCTGCACCTAGCCCTACCCCCCAGCACCCAGCCCCTTCCCCCGGCACCCAACCCCCCTCCCCCTGCACCCAGCCCCCGCCCCCAGCACCTAGCCCCCCACTACCCCCTGCACCTAGCCCCACCCCCCTGTACGCACCCCCCTGCACCCTTATTACAAAGCTACATATAAACCCAAAAAAATCTGTATCATGTACCATATCATTCAAGGACTTGGGATCTCAAAAAACCCAACCATTTCAATCAATAGAACAACTTCAGATTTCACAAAATGCAAATTTTTGAAATAACAAATGAGGAATATATTCCTTTTTTACCTAAATTAATTTAGACTTATAAATTCAATAATTTATGAAAAATAAAGTGATAATAAATGGAATCCAATGTTACTATATGAGATATCATTTAGAGCTAATTATTCTATGGTAGTATGGGCATCGCTTAACCATATGCATGACTAAGGATTCTAATGTTAGCTTTAAGTAAATGCATGCAAAAATTTATGCAGAACTTTTCATATGAAAAAAAATTAACCATTCTCATCCATACAAAAATTCAATTCAAGTTCTTAAAGTACATACACAAGTCTCCATACTAAGTCAAAAATGGAGGGGATTAATATCCCCCCCATCACCAATATCCCCATCCCCATGTCCATACCCATAATCATCATCAACATCATCATCATCATCAACAACATCGTCAGTAGCCTCATCACCAACAGCAGCATCAGCAACATCCTCACCACCAACAACTCTATCACCACCGCCTTCGTTGCCACTACAACCCTCATTGGTATCATTTGATGCATCATTTGAAGAGTGAATTGACGCCATATATTATTCAAAAGTAGCAATATCCTCTGATGAAATGGTGAGATGAAATTATTCCTTGATGCAACTTTATCATCAAGTAGGGATTCTATTTACTAAGAATTATTAATAGATAAGACTATTTACTATAATTATAATACGATCGATCATGCTAGATTTAGCACATGCCACATATCTATCTTCAGAAGTAGCTCCACCATCATGTCCAATGTGTAAGGTCACTTTTAAGGTACTGGTTATATATAAAAATATAATCCTAAATGAAGATTCTAGGTCACCATATAGTCTTGGTATAGGTATACAATGTGTTCCCAAGGTAAACATCATATATCCCTTAGGAAATTGATAACCCATGTACAAAACCCAAAAAGGGGAAGTAGAAATATGACTATAATATGTGTGGAGAGGTGAACATGGTGTGTAGGATCCATAGGGATAGTTGGCAGGTTATCTATATTCACAGGTCATGTTCTATCAAGGAAAAATGGAATGTGGTATTAAACCTCATGGTTTTTGAGGCTACTCGGGGTTCCTGGGTGTGTATTACCTATACAAAAAAAATCTAGATAAGGGTAACATATTTTATGATTTAACCACACAATGTGTGGTATTTAACATATCCTAGAATCCCTAGCTATTGTGCCTACCAAATTACATGATGTGTGTTCTTTCAAACTATACGCCATGTAGTTGGGTTCTAAGATCTAAAAATTACTCTAGTCCTTGATTCATTTCTACTTCCTCTTATTTTTCTTCATATATCACTTGAATCATATATGGATATGCTAAACATGATAATGCCACCTATATAAAGTGATTTCTATCCTTTGGTACCTGGATTGATGATTCGTATCACAATCTTGTCGATGTGCATATTTTTATTCATGAAGAAACCCCAAATACAAACTCCCCTATCCCATTTTATCTTATCCTATAATACATCCTCACACTATAATCCTACATGGAGAACAGACGATGTAAATATATGGAACATATTTTAATTGTACAATAAAATCAATCTGTGATATTAGTTGAATCATCAGCTAAAATCTAAAGTTAGTATTGAACATGTAAAGAACGGTGGGAGAAATAGAAGAAACCACAAGAATGGAAATGATGATCCTGTATGATCAGGAATCATCTATGTTCACATATAATAAATAAACAAAGAAGTAATTTCTGGTCCCAATATCAGTTATCCCAATATCATAATTTCAACCAAATATCATAAGTTAAAAGGCCATCTGCTACCTGAATATTGATTCAATATAAAAAAAATTATTCCATGTTCAAATCAAGAAAAAATGGGGATAAATATATATATATAAATTCCCTACCATGATGGTGAAATGATGTTGATTTGATTCTAATTCACAACCAAGTTACTTTTTATCGACATCACTAAAAAACTGACATTTCTTCCCTGATTTGTCATCACCACCAAGCCCTCGCTCCATCTTCCTCTTCCTATCCCTATAAGGTTCATGTGGTCATAGAACAACTAACCCTAGGGAGATTTCATAATATGGATTAAATAAATAAATTCATGGGTTTCTTAGTATAATAACCAATTAATTAAATAATTAAATTATTTAATTAACCATCTCATGACCAAAACACCCAAGAGTCCCAATTAAAATGAATCTTAAGCCATGAATATGGTAAAATTCACATTTCAGATTCAATATCTATCTTGGTTTCTCAATATGAGACTCTATTTAAGATATATAATAAACTTTAAAAAACATACAATGCATGGACTAAAAATAATATAGTATATTTTTATATTATTTATGAAGATCCTTGACACTCTATTTTATATAAAAAAGTAGACTTGGGGTAAAACTCACAATATGGAACCAAATAAACCTTCAAAAAAATTTGTGAAGTTGCATACTATAGTAAAATTACCTTTTTACCCCTAATAATGTATTAATACCTTTTTAAACATAAAATTCATCTAAGTATCATCTAATGAAAACTTAGGTCAATACACCACCCTACTGGTTTCCACTAGTTTCATAACTACCCCTATCTTAGAGTCTGTTAGAATGGATTCCAATAAAGAGACGGGTCACTCTGTAATAGTAATTCTAGAAACCCATGAACAAATTCCTACCCTATTTTATGAATTACATGTAGACCCCTCCCACTAAAAAGAGTGGTACCATTAATACTAGGAAAAACTCATTATAGAGGAGGCTAGTGAGATTCTCTCTCCCCTCACCCCACCCCATGAGGGAGAACTACTACCAAAAGATCCTTCCCCCTGAGTGAGGAAAAATTTAACCTAGGATTTCCTAAAGGATCCTCCATTACTCCATGCCATCATGGGATTCACAATAAATATTTAATTTTCTTTCTTTATTAACTCCTAAAATATATCTAAAGGAGGATTAATAGACCCCCCATCCCAAATGAGAATTATAGACTCACTACACCATAATTAGTTAGTGAATTCACTACAACACTAGTAAACATATTTGAGGGGGCTCCTTTCCACCCCTTTCTCTCCTACCAAAGCCACCACCCAGCTCGCGAAGCTATGGAAGAGCCTCTATCCTTATATTTGGAATAACAACATATAATTCTAATTCAAGCATCGAATTAGTAATAGACTCTACAGGACCATCAACATTCATCAACAAATGGAAAGGAAGTATATATCAAACCACTATATGAATTTTGAGACATCAATCCATGTGATTCTCTAAAAGGTCAAAGTGATGAAAATATATAGTATTACCATCATAAAAAATATTAGGGATAAGACTAGTTCCATAATCAAAACTAAACTAAATGAAATCTAGGAGAGTTTGATATAGTATTGATTAAATACATAATCTATCCTGAATGGGTTGCTTGTCATTTACAACTAATCAGTCTATAAGAACACCCTGAATGCATCACCAAAATGCTTAAGAAGTCTGAAATTCGTGGAATAGAGATGAATTTTAGGGATCTAAATAAAGAAAATTCAAAAGGAATATATTTCAATGCATGAATAACTAGATTACAACACATGCGAAAATAATATAGAGGCTGAAAAGCATGAAAGATATGAGACCAAATAACCCCAAATTCCTCTTCATCCAATCATCTAATAGAAAAAGAGTGGGGCTTAATGTTCCCTAGCATCACCTTTTTACTCCAAACCTCACTCTAGGTTCACTTATTGATCAAACACATATGTTTAAGTATGTCATAAGCTTCATATTTAAAGTAGAATAAGTTTGAGAGATGATATCTCAAAAGACCAACTTAATGGAAGAGATCTCAACCACTGAAAAAACAAGAAGAAGAAATTTCATACCTAGACTTCGGAGATGGGGGCAGGGAGGAGGAGGCTAAGATGGGACGTTTCTGGAGCTGGGGGAAGTTTAGGCGGAGGCCAAGGCTGGGAGGAGAGGTAGCCAGGAGGGGGGATGTCACTGGAGTTGGGGGCAGGGAGGCGGAGGCCGAGATGTTGAGGCTGAGGTGAAGGCCAGGAGGGAGGCTGGGAGCAGAGGAGGAGGCCGGGGAGGGGAGGAGATGGCAGGGACGTGGTGGTTGGATGGCCGAGAGGTGGAGGTCGGTGAAGGGAGGAGAGGGCCAAGCGGTGGAGGTCAGATGGCTGGGAGGTGGTGGTTGGGGAGGGGAGGAGATGACCGGGAGTCAGGGAAGTGAGGAAGAGCGCGATGAAAGAGGGTGATGGAAGCGAGGGTAAAGAGAAGCATGATGGAAGAGGGAGGAGGATAGTGATGGTGTTCAAGGAATTGGGTATTGGTTTCCCACAGTTTTATTAAAATCATGGGAATAAATAATAAAAAAAAGAGATATCTCCTTGGTTTTTCTAAACCGTGGGGATAGATGCATGGGGAAAGATCCCCTTTCTAGTAGTGTTGGAAAAAAACAATTTTCAAGGTTCTTATTATCCCTAATTGAGGGTGCATCTTAATAACGTGGAGTTAGGATAAGATTGGCAGGTCAAATTTACTAAATTTAGTTGAAAATAAGTAGCCATATTCAGCCTGTTACAATTTTAGAGGCAAAGTGTTGATCATTTCAAGACAATCCTTTCCAGAAGATGAGACTCCACTCAACAGATCAAGGAGATATGAGTTAATATGGTTTTCCAGTCAAAATATAACCATCAAATCTATGATTAGTGTTGATTCCATATATTGGTCTTAAAGAGTGGTTTAAGGATATTTTCTACTATAATAATCTAAGTATTTTAAATCTAGAAGCTATGGGATACTAGGATTTGATAAAATTGTTGGAGACATTAAAAATTTATTAATTTGAAAATGTATATTAGTAATCAATTTAAAGTACTAATATGCTAAGTTAATTTTTTAGATCAAATAGAAATAGACACCAATTTAATCTCACTATGGTATATATTGGATAAAGAGAATATCCTGACCACCCATAACTTCTAGGAGTGGTATAGGTGCTTAAACATAGTACTATTTCAATAGAAGAAGATTTATGTGTTGGAATCCTCACTTCCCACTAATCACCCTCAAGGAGAAATCATTTAAGATAAAGATAAATACAAGAATCATATGGATGATGCACTAGATGTTAAGTGGTTTATGTTTTCATCTATGTCTGGAAAGCTATATAAAATGCATGAGGACCAAGATGTTGTCCATATACTATCTTATCTCTAATATTTATACTAGGATATAACTCAATAATAAGGATATGAGACACCCAGTGCATTGTATAGATACATGATAACATAAAGGAATTAAGAAGAACCTCATATACTCAAGACGATCGAGCACATTGAGAGACTAAAGTTACTTGGGTTTAAATTGAACTAATAACCATAAAATGATCTCATTATTGCCTTATTACCACATATTTTTTTGAATTTAATTTTTAATTATAACATTAATTACATGATTAAATCACTCCCAAACTTATTGGATTTAGTTCACCTAGAAGACAAGGATATAAATAATTATAATTATTCAGTATTTATGGAGAGAAAGATGATTAAAGATAAGGATAAGGTGTAAAGGTATAATTTTGAGTCAAAGACATCAATGCACCACCTTTACAAGAATCCAAATATATAATGGGAGAGAAACAAGCATGAGTTAGTGTGATTTTCATGTGGAAAGAAATACCACTTGAAGAAGAATCACATAGCTGGGAAGAAAAAGAAAGGTGATGCTTCTATTTCAGGTATATTTTTCATTGAATAAAATATATCTATTTCAATAAGTTGGGTATTGGATACTACCTATGGATCATACATTTGTATTCAAACATAGGAACCAAGTATATTCAAAATGATTGCAAAAGATGAGGTGGATCTTTGAGAAAAAAATGGTGTGAGACTAGCATCATTGGCTATAGGGGATTATTATCTTAATTTTCATAGTGGAATAGTTATTGTAATAAAAAATGTTATCATGTACCATCTATTATCATAAACATAATCTAAGCATTGAGTTTAGAAACTATGGGATTTTTTTCAATTGTAGAAATACATGTTATTTTATGTATAAGGACAAAATATGTTATGGTATGACATATATTAACAATGGATTGTATATAATTGAACTAAAAAAATATTGTTTTTTCAATCAATGAAAAATCCAGTGAGAATGATTCATATCCTACCCACCTATGTAATTTCAAGCTAGTTCATATAAATGATAAGCATTGACGAAAACTATACTAAGTAGTGTATTTAGACTGTATTAATTTAAGAACCTTGGATGAATTTTATACATGTTTACAAGGTAAAATGACCTAATTACCTTTAAGTATGAAGGAGAAAGAGCCAAAGAACCATTGGAATTGGTTCATAATGATTTATGTGGGAATTTTTTAATAGAGTAAAGGGGTGTTTTTTCTTAATTTATTACTATTACTGATGACTATAGTAGATATGTATATATCTACTTAATTATTTATAAGTCCAATTTCTTTATCTTGTTTAAGGAATATCAAAATGAAGTAAAAAATCAACTTGGTGATAAGATTAATAAACTCTGCTTAGACGTGGTGGAGAATATCTTAACCAAGTTTTCATTTATCATCTAAAGGAGTGTGTGATAGTTTTCCAAATCACTCCACCTTATACACCTTAGTGGAATGGTGTTAGTGAAAGGAGGAATCAGACCCTGATTGGAACAACTAGATCAATGAGGAGTGGTGTAACTCCACCATTATACTTACAGGGACATGCAACACTGACCGTGGCATATACACTGAATTGAGTACCAACTAAACAAGAATATGGAATTCTATATGAGTTATGGCATGGAATGAAATCTTCTATATCACATGTACATGTATAGAGATGGTAGTATTTTTTTTCAAGACTATATCTAGTGAAAAATTATTATCTTGGAGCATGAAGTGCATCTTTATCGATTATTGTAAGGAGAATGAAGGTTATTACCTATATAAACCTTCATATAGGAAGGTTATTGTGGAAATACATGCTAAATTTATATAAATAGAACACATTTCCAATGAACATAGTGGGATAAAGATTGAATTCAATGAAGTTAATTCTCTAAAATAATAAGAGTTGGTGTAGAAATAATCTCCACAATAAATAGTGGGAGAGAAAGATGTTCCCAAGACACAAGTATTTCATAGGTATACTAGAGAGGTTAGATAACCATAAAGATATGGTTTTATTATCACTGAGTCAGGTAACACATTACTCCTAGATAATGATGAAGCTCTAACCTATAAGGAAGAAGTAGATGGAAAGGATGCTGCTAAATGGAAAGAATCCATGCATTCTAAAATCTAATCTAATCAAAATCAAGTTTGGATTTTGGTATAATCCCTAGATGGTGAAAAAACTATTGGGTTTAAATGAGTATTCAAGAAAAATATATACATGGATGGTCAAGTGAGCACCTATAAGGAATGACTATTAGTTAAGGGTTTCAAGAAATATTAAGGCATCGACTATACTAAAACCTTCTTGCCAGTCAAGATACTAAAATCCATCAAAATATTACTTGTAATAGAAGCCTTTAATGATTATTAAAATTTTAAAATAGAAGTAGAAACTAATTTTATAAATGGTAATTTGGTTGAATATGTTTATATGAAACAAACTAAAGGGTTTATTATGTCAAAGAGTACTAATAAAATATACAAGAAACATATATCCATTTATGGATTTAATTAGAAATCATGAACATGTAATGTTCATTTTGATGTGATCATAAGAGAATTTGGTTTCATTAAGAATGAAAGTGATCCATGTGTCTATAAGAAGGTTAGTTGGAGCCCCATCATTTTTTAGTATTATATGTTGATGACATATTGTTAATGGGAAATGAAGTGAAAGTCTTATAGTTAGTGAATACTTGGTTAAATAAATGCTTATCCATGAAATAATTAGGTGAATAAACCTATATTATAGGGATCATGATCTATAAAGATAGATATCAAAGGATTCTTGGGCTAAGTGAATGTATATATATTGACAAGGTACTCAAAATGTATAATATAGAAAAATATAAGAGAGTATTATTGTTAGTGTCACATGGAATTAATCTCTCCAAGAAAATGTGTCCACATACATAGGAGGAGATTGAAAGAATGATTAGAATCCATTATTATTTAGTAGTGGGATATATCATGTATTTCATGCTATGTACTAGATTTGATATTGACTTTGCTTTAATAATCGTGGGAAGATATCAAGCTTATCTAAGAGAGATGTATTGGATAGTTGTAAAAACTATTTTAAAGAACTTCATACGTATAAAGGATATGTTCCTTGTGTATGGAGGAGATGATGAACTAGTTTTTAGGGAATAAAATGATGCTAGATTATAGATAGATAAAGATGTTTTGAAATCATAGTGAGATTATGTATTTTTTGAATTATGGTGTAGTTAACAGGAGAATATCTAAGCAGTCCATCGTCTATACTTTTATAACAGAACCTGAGTATATAATATATTTTGATGTAGTTAAGGAAGAAGTTTGGAAACAAAACTTTGTTTCTAAAAATTTTGTTGTACCTAGAAGTACATAACTTATTATAGTATACTGTGATAATATATGATAGTGGTACATACCAAGGATGCCATGTCACACTAGAGGAAAAATCATATACTTTGGAAGTTCCATCTCTTGAGGTATTTTACTTAGAGAAGTGAAGTCATGGTTAATAGAGTATCCATAAAGGATATTTTGGTAGACCCCCTGACTAAATCCACATCTTAGAAGAATCATGATACTAATGTGAGTTTTAGTGGGTTGAGAATTGTTAGAAATTGGATTCAGTTCAAGCGAAAGTGTTGTAAGTGGTTTACCTAGATCCAACTACTTTATATACTTTGATTAAAATTACATCTATATATTTTTATATATAAACATGTATATTTATACCATAATAGTGTTTATACTTCTACATCAATTATTTAAATGGTAATTTACTTAGATTATGTGTCGTATCAAAAGGTTATAACAATTATTATCTATAATGATAACCCTGAGATACCATGCAAGTAATGTTAAATATATTTCATATGGTCTAGATACATCACTCTGTTAGAGCACACATGATTTCTAACTGTCAGATGTTGTGGGCTCCTAAGCATTGAGACTTATTCTCATGAAGTTCACATGTGGTGATATCAAATACATGAGATCATGAGGACAAACCTTCCAATAAGAACACCACATGTTTTAGGTGTCATTGGTTGTTCCTATATCTAAACATGTATATTGGTCTCTTAAATTGAGATCATTATAAATTTGTACCAATTGATTATACACTTCAATGCAAGGAGAAAAACATGGCATTGAAGTCATGGTAAGGCAAGTTGTGATGGGTGTGTCATTGGTGGTATGACATTGGTTGAAAGATCAAGATAGAATTTTTCACTTCTGAGTCGAGGAAGAGATAAATCATGGGCCCCTGTTAACCAGGATGGTAGTACCTTTATTAAATCCATATCCATAGCAGAAGAAGGTAATTTCATCCAATATGTTCATAAAATATATAAAGCATCAAAATGATGATGAAATAATCACTAGTAGAAATAGTGGCTTTACAGTCGAAGATATGGTGTCAGTTTTCATTAAACTGATGAAAAAGGTAGGTTTAAGATTTTTTTATCATTGATTTTAACATAAAACAACGCCAAAGTTTTTTTGGGATTTTTCGGATCGGTTCTTTTAAAAACCGACACGAAAAGCATCACCTTGTTTCATTTACGACATCAGTTACTATAGAAAACTGATTCCATAAATGAAAAAAATATTTTGTGTCGGTTTTAAGTAAAACCGACACAGAAAATAAAAATTAATACTTCTACATTGGTTTTCCTAATAAAAAATGCCGAAATTTTTAAAAAATTATATGGGATCACAAAAACCACATTTTTTAAGAATTTTAAAACCCTCTCTCCCCCTCATGATGAACCTAACGATGGAGAACCATGATCCGAACAACTATTATTGATTATTTACTTCAATATTTATCATTATTTCATGATTTGTGGTTTGATTCTTCATTATTAGGTCATTATTTTATCATCTACATACATATTTCTCTTCTCAAACCATTTTCTGGGTGACATTCAACTATGGTTTGATTTTCTTTCTTTTTTATTGCTTATTTTTCATTTCTACAAAATTTTATGTTAGTTGTTGCAGTTTTTATTCTTCTAACAAATTTGAGGGAGCAAGTTCAAATAAGGTCTCCATTTTCCTTGGTGAAATCTGATTTTTTAAAGTTTTTATTTAATTTTGAAGTAAAATTATTTATCCTTTAATTTTATTGTTGAGTTATTATTTCAATTATTTGTATGTATTTGATTCTTATTTATAAATATTGTTCTTAAATCTTGTTTATTTTGATAATTTTTTTATTGATGAAATCATAAAATAGTAGTGATGATATATATTGATTAATGTGTTTGTGTAACAATGATATGTAAAATATATTTCTTTCATATTTTTGTTTTGACATTGTGATGTGTGTTAAATATTGATTAATGTTTTGATGAAACTTTTATAATAAAGTTGTTAAATTTGATATATTATGATGAGATTATAGAAATGGTTATGGGTAAATATACCATTTCATTATATTAGATAACGAAGGATAAGTGGGTGTTAGTAATCCAATGATGATAATGAATGTAGATGAATTTATAATAAGAAAAAGAGAAAAAATAATGGTAGTTAAATAAATTCACCTAAATCATGTGATTTGAAGTAGAATTTGTGTCTTTGGATATTTTATTAATAATGATGATATTAATATTTGGAATGAAATGTTGAAATGATAATGTGGATTGATAAATAATATTATGATAATTTTTGATGGGTGGTCGATGTGATTTTATATAATTATATGGTAAATTATTTTTTTTGAAAATATTATTCAATCATTGATATGATATTGTGATTTGGATATAATTTGATAATGTGATCTAAAAAATATCACCACATTATATATTATTGATGTAATTATGATTTTCTATCACATTGATGTTATATTTTGACATTTATGTGGTATGGAGGTTTGTCGTATTCCTTGAGAGATGTTGGATTCCCTATTGATGATGTTTTTAGAACCAAGACATTATAATTTGATTACTATTCATTTTTATTGAATTTTTATTTTTTATTTTTTATTTTTTTTATATTTTTTAAATGTTTATATTTCTTAATGTATTCATCGATTATATTGCGATATCAGCTATTGAATGGATCATAATTGGATACATTTACGAAGAACCACTAGTGAATATGAAAAAGGAGTTGATGAATTCTTGGAATTTCTAAATGAAATCTTCAAGACATTGATTTGATTTTCTGTACATTTGTGAAGTATTATAATATGAGAAAGTTAAAATCTAGAGAAATCAAGGATTATCTCATTTTATATGGTTTTAGCCTTAATTATACATGTTGGATCTGACATAGTGAAAGAACTGAATATTCAACATCTAATATTGATAAAAATATTCATAATGAGGCAGAGGATCGTATTGAAGAATTAATTCTTGATTTAGGTGTTGAAACCATTGAAAAAATAACAACTGTTGAATGATTGTATAGAGATGATAAAAACCATTATTCTTAGTTTGTAGTAAATATATAGTGTTATTAGTAGTTTTGAGATTACTTAACATGAAAGAAAGAAACGGGTGGAGTGATAAAATTTTCTCCAACTTACTTGATCTTTTAAAAGAGCTACTTCTAGAAGGAAACAGGCTTCTAGATTCCAATTATAAGGAAAATAAAATTTTATTCCCAATGGTATTGGGGTATAAAAATATACATGATTTCCCCAATGATTATGCATTTAATAATAAAGAATATTAATATTTATCAAGTTTTCTTATATGTGGGACATCATGCTATAAGATAAATAAAAAAGTCAACTTAGATTCATTGTTAGGTACTATCATCTAACCTCATTAAAAAACAATTTTTTACTTTATAATGAAATTATCCAATAATTATTTCATAAAATTTTGATAATTTAACTATGATTCATTTTTAGGTACTAGAATCAAAGCTCCTGCTAAAGAAATTCGGTACCTTTCAAGAATTCTTCATTTGAATCATCTATTTGAAAATTCGATTGACACAAAAAGATTAATATGGAATTAAGATGAGCGCATCTCTGATGGTAACTTACATCAGCATGCTGATTCACCACAATGGATGAGATTTGATAAATAATTTCATGATTTTGGAAGTGAAGTCAGAAATCTCAGAATGGGATTGTGTACTGATGGAATGAATCCATATCGGAGCCTCAATAGAAAACATAGTTCACGGCCTATTTTTCTGGTAGTTTACAACTTGTCTCCACATCTATGTATGAAAAAAATATGTTATTATGATCTTGATGATTTCTAGTCCCAAATATTCAAGAAATAATATTGATGTGTATCTTTCACCATTGATCGATGATTTGAAACTACTATGGGAGATAGGTGTTAAATTTTTCGATGTATACAATAAAGAGTATTTTATTTTGCGTTCTATGATAATGTTCACTATAAATTAATTTTGGCCATATGGAAACTTATCTGGATATAGTGTTAAGGGACATAAATCATGTCCAATTTGTGAAGAAGAGACTTCATGTTATCAATTGAATAATGGAAGAAAGATAGTGTATATGGGACAACAATGTTTTTTTGTGAATTGATCATCCTTACCATAGATTGAAAAAATAATTTAACAATTTATAGAAATAAAAACTTTCCCCTATACCATTTTTAGTTGAATAATATTACGATAAGGTGAAAAATATTTATTTGACATTTGGAAAGAAAAGAAGTTCTGGTCTTCAAAAAATATCTGGAAGAAACGGTATATCTTTTTCTAACTACCTTATTGGATATTTTTAGAGATAAAAAATAACATTGATGTTATGCATGTTGAAAAAAATATATGTGATAGTTTTATTAGAACTTTGTTAGACATAAAAGGAAAGTAAAAAAGAGGTATTTCATACTATATTAGACTTGATATCAATGGGAATATGTCTGGAGTTAGCTCCCATTGTAAAATGAAACAGAATATATTTACCTTTAGCTTGTCACACATTAAGCAAGATTAAAAAGATGAATTTTTGTCAGTGTCTGCATGGTATTAAAGTACCCAGTAGTTGTTATACAAATTTGAATAATTTGGTGTCATTAAAGTATTAATAGGTATTAATTATCATGATTATCATGTATTGATACAATAACTTCTACCAGCCACACTATGTGGTATATTACAAACAACTATCAGAAAGACTATCATCAGATTATGTATTTTTTTCAAATCCATTTGCAGAAAAGCCGTTGATCCAAATTTATTATATGTTTTGGAGAATGAAGTAGATCTTATTCTTTGTCAACTATAAATGTATTTCTCACCTATATTTTTTGATATAATGGTTCATCTATTGATTCATTTGGTGCATGAGATAAGAATATGTGGGCCTGTTTATTTATGATGGATGTATCATTTTGAAAGATATATGAAAATTTTGAAGGGATATGTTAAAAATCCTTATCGACTATAGGCCTATATTGTTCAAAATTATGTATCGGAATAGGTGATTGAGTTCTGTACTGATTATTTATATGAAGTGAACCATATTGGTCTCCCTATATCTCGACATATGATAGTTGATAGTGAAGGTAGAGGGATTTGAGGCTTAAATGTAAAGTTTATTCCACGTGATGAAGTGATGCAGGTACATTTATACATTTTGAATAACAAAAATGAGGTTCAATCATATATATCATCACATATTTCTGAATTAAAGTTACAATATTAGAAAATTAATGAAAAGTGGATGATGATTGAGCATAAAAAGACATTTGTTTCATGGTTTTAAGATAAAGTCACCGCAGATATATCTGTATAAGAAACATTGAAATGGGTGGATAGGGGACTATCTGTTAATGTGATCACATGTTTTGGTTTTGATATTAATGGATACACATTTTACACAAAAAATTGGATGATAAGAGAACCATTTAGAATATTGGTGTAATGGTATTCACTAAATCACTACATTTTTCGAGTGCCAAAAATAAAAACCCAATTTACGCATCAATGCCATATTTTGGAGTTCTTGAAGATATATTGAAAATTGATTATATTAAATTTTGAGGAAACATGTTTAAGTGTAATTGGGTTTCAAGTAATAGTGGTGTGAAACATGATGAATATGGGTTTAAACTAGTTTATTTAATTTTTTTTTGTTTCAATGAGGAACCGTTTATCATGGTCACACATGAAAAACAAATATTTTATGTTAGTGATCCATCGAATGATTAGTGGTCCATCATTTTGAAAGGTAAAATAATCTATTTGGTTGATGAGTATGATGATGATGATGATGTTATTGATTTATACGATGCTTCTTTGTGTATTACATTATTTTAAGATAATAAAGATTATAACATAGACATATTTCATTCAGTATGAAATGACCATGTTGAAGGGATATGAGAAAACACTAAATTACTCTCCTAATTAATCTGGTAATTATTTACATTATTTTTCTTTTTTTAAATTTACATGTATACAAAATGTATTAATTAATAAATATTCAATATTATATTTATAAATGTTTCTATAATTTTAGAATTAATGTATATATTTAATAGTTTACCTTCTATATTTTTTTTTGGGTTAAGAATCATAACATCATTATTTTTTTCTTTAACTGAAACATGTGTGTCCTTTCTTTACTTACATATTTCATTTTTCCTGTTTTCAAATTATTCAATTGGCTAATAAAATATACACCCACAAAAATTTCATTACAATTGTATATTTCAATGATGGATACTAATACATAGATAGAGGATCATGTATCGAGGTATTTATCTTTTTTTTCTTTATATTATTAAATATCTATTAATTTAATTATTTAATGAAAAAAAACTTTTAATTTTAAAAAAATAATTGCAGGACTACTGACATCAGTAGAGTCCTCTGCTTTTAATTTTATGAAATCAAGTTCTCGAGTTGGTAAACGTGGCATTACATGTTTACCAAAACTTTCAATTTCTCGTGGATATGATTGGTTTCATATTACATTTGTTGATAATAATAATGAAACTAGACTAAATACAACACAATTTATCAGCTATATCTTTATTCAGATCCATTGTAGGATTATCATATTATATCCCTATTGGAAGGTCGTCGACAAGATGGAAAAAGACCAGCTTTGGGAGGCCGTAAAGGTATAATATATCAATTGATTTATTTTTTTTCATATTTTTCAAATATGATATATTTTAAATATCTATTTTTTACTTTTTAATTATAGATGACATTTTGTTTTGAAGAAACAAAAGCAATTAAGAAAAGATGTCTTACATTTTCGGCGGTTAGATGGAGAGATTTCAAAATAAATTTGACAAAAAATTATGTTTTTAAAAAAGGAAAAAATGAAAACCCATGCCTCAAGTATCAGTTTATAGATGCAGATACGTGGAAGAAATTTGTTTCTAGCCGACATAAAGAAGCCTTTATGGTATGATAATTATATTAAATTGTAAAATTATATATATATGTACCTATTTACTTATTAGTTTACTTTTTGTATAACATGACTCTATGAAATCCCATCAAGACATCTTGTTGCAGAATGTATACCCTCATACTTTATCACATGGAGGGTATCATTTTTTAGAGCAAAAAAATGATTGAGTAAAAGTTTGAAGCACTAAGAGATCACTCCACTAGTGGTTCTGATGAGGTCTAGTTTGGTCCTCAATCTCCCACCACTCACCATGAAAAATGGAAAAGAGTGAGAAGAAGAAAAAAAATGAAAAGTATTTTACAGAGAAAGCTATGGTAGTTGCTGATAAAATTTTAAGTAAATATTATTTATTTGTCATGAATTTTTATATTTTATAAATTATAAACAGTAATATAAAATTTTCATTTTTTATTTCAGGATTAAATTCAGGAGAAAGAGATGTAAGGATCTTTTATCCCAGAGGGTAGGATGGACATCCTATCCACTACTTTAGAAACGGAAGAACACCCCGACCATGTTAGAGGATATCAGGCGGGTGTTAGTATTTGGAAATATTTTTGGTCATCAGAGTAAGAAATCAAGAGTCCTAGAAATAGAATCCTTAAAATCCGAACTGAAAGATTTGAAATAGTCTATGGATGATGAAATTCAACCATTCGTGCAATAGGATTTCTTAGAACACTTGACAAGACAGTCATATTCTGTGTAGCCTTCCCAGCCTACTTAGCAAGTTGTGTAGCCTTCCCAGCCTTCCCAACCTACTCAGCCATTTGTATAGCCTCTACAACCATCCTATCCAAACTACTCTACCTAGCCTTCCTACTTTGATCCTCCACCTCCTCACTCAAACCAAACTATATATTGTGTTTTTTTGGAGATCCTCATATATATATATAGTTGTGTTGGAACTCGTGCATTTTTTGGGGGATTCTTTATATCACCGGCCTATGAAGATGGGTCAGGTTATAGTATCCGTACTTGATATTATTTATCCTAATAATCTACTACCATTTTTTACTGAGAAGATTACTAGAGTTGGGGATTGTCTGGGTCATTTTTTACTTCATCCAATTGGTCTTCTTCGTTATATTTCATATGAGGTATGATTTTTTTTAATATTAACTACATATGATTGAAAATTATTATAATATTTTATTATCTTTAACTTATAAAGGATTATCTAAAATAAAAATAATTTTCACAGATTAAACAAAAGGATCAAGAACATTCGACTGTAGATACTTATGATATTTCTAATGGGATACAATAATTATCTCAGGATTCCTATTCCTTGAATAATATCTATGAGTTTTAGATGAAATCTGATATATACAATAGAGATTATCCATTAAGAATACTCAAAGAATATATCATGAGTCTAGTTGATTTTGAAGAGCTCAGCCTGAATTTATTGCAGTTGTTTTCCATGTAAATAAATTGATGTTTCAATTTTTATTTTTTTAATTAAAGATGGTTTAAATTGACTAAATATATTTCATTTTTAAATTAGGTATCTACACAATCTTTTTATATGAAATTAAATCACAACCATTTATGGTTTTATAGATATATAATACATTTCCATGGATGTGAAACATGTGAAGAATGCTAATATATTTTCATATATATATGTGATAGATTATCACAGATGGAGATTGGGTGTTGGTTTTTTCCATTTCTTGATAAGTAAGAATAGAAACATAATTATGAACTAATTATCATTATAATGTAATTAATTGTGAACTTTTTTGTATTGTAGGGGGAATTGGGTGTTAGGTGTATTGTACCCAAGTGAATGCACCTTATATTGTTTTTTCTATTTATCAGGGAGTGTTTGTAAAAAAAATTCCATCTTACTAAACAGGTACGTTTTTTTTGTTTTTTATAATCTCATTATGTTTAATTCTCATTGTTTATACATGTATTATTAGTACATATATATGAAAATTCAGTTCATGGAAAAAATTTAACAAAGAACACATGTCGAAAAAGAAAAATGCAATCTAATATGTTAGAGTAAAGGTAATTATTTTTTATATTAGATATTATTCTGATATATATATATATTGTTTTTTATTATCAAGTTAATGTTTTATAACCTTAGTGTCATCATCAACAAGTACATATTGAATGTGGTTATTATGTTCTATAATTTATGTATGAGATAATCACAACTGGGGTAACTATTGAATTTTATAAGGTTAGTTATATTAATTAATTTATATTTTCTTTCATAGTAATCTATTTTCTAATCTCATATCATTCAATATTATTGTAGACATTGAATTATGACCAGTATTATACCCAAACTAAACTTACACATATTCAATCTTTGTTTGTGAACTATTTGTTAAGTCTGATTACGATTTAAGGTATGTATATTCATATGTCTATGAATAATATCATATTTTCCTAATAACACGTGTTCAAAAAACTAATTATTTTATTATAATAGGTGTTTGAACATAATGATATCAAATGAATGATTTAACAATAAATAACAATGAACATGTTGTAAATTTCAGGTATGTGTTTTTTAATTTACTTTATAGTACAAATGCGTAGATAATTTTTTCATTAACTATATAAAATCATGTAAGTTTTTATAGAATTTTAGTCAATGATAAATTCTATTTTATTGTTATATACTATGTTTTTATTACAGGGAATTTGATTATTTTAGAAGTGTAATATTCTAAATTTTATAATTTTTTTAACTTTCATAATTGGTTTTAATGAAAACTAATACCGAATCATTTTAAAAAAAATACTTGGTCTTTGGTGTCAGTTTCATTATTAAACTAACACAAAAAAATGGCTGTATGTGGTTTCCCATATCAGTTTATTACAAACCGATGTGGAAAATAACCCTGAGCTATTTTTTTGGCATCTTTTTATTTATTAAACCAAAAATGAAAAGCATATTTTTATGTCACCTTTATAGACATCGGTTAAAAACTGGCGTCAAAAATGAAAAAAAACTAACATTAAATCTAGTTTTTTGCACTAGTAAAGTTTGTATCCTACTTTATGAGATCTTGTGAGACAAAGAGATTATATTACGCATAACATGTTTGTAGGAGGTTATCGTAGATATGAAATTAATTATCTACTTAGGGTCCATGATGGGTTTCTATACTATGCTATTGTTCTTTGAGTGGGACTCATTTCCATCAAGATAAGGACCTAGAGGGCCACACACTAAGTGTATCCATAAGTCCCATATTTTTCGGATGAATTGGTGTTTAGGATGAAGTGGGCCCCATGTTAAGGGTCTGGTGAATGTCTGAGTGTGATCTATCTCAAGTAAAATAATTTAAGTATATTATTAAAGTTTATAATAAGGACGATTAAATTTATTTCTCAAGGTATTCACAAATTGTTTGATCTTAAAAGTGAATATGAGAAGATATAATTTTTAAAATGAACATATCATGTTCAAGATTTGTTAAATTATTTGTAGAGATTACAATATGAGTTAATGATTTTTATTTTATCAATTAACATGTTAAATTGTTACAAGTGGGTAATATAATTTTCATTACATTTATGACAAGTTTAATCAATTCATAAGCGTTTAGAATGGTATAAATGAAAGTTATTACTTTCCAGGTACCAAATTTAAATTTTAGAAAGTATAACCTAGTTATAAAATCCTATTTTAGTCTATTAAATAGTTCAATCCATAATTTACACAAAATTTTAGCTCTACTATCTTCTATCTCAATTTATATAGTGAGAAAATAAAGGAATAATAAGGTCAGATTGATCCCGTCTTCTTGATTGAGTCCATGTTCTTCACATGATCGAAGAGACGTCGTAATGATCTTATATTTCCCATTATTTCACCAAAGTATTGAATATAAATGATCCAAGAGATGTGGTGAATGTATGTATTATCTATAGAATGACTAGATTAGAACCTTTGATCCACAACACACTGATGAAGAGAGAATCAAATTAGTGATTTCAAATGAACAAGGAACCATTTATGTTTTCATTCATTTTTTATTCTCCAAAATTAAATTGAATTACATGTGATCCTTTGAGAAATTCAGGAGAGGGGTTTTGTGGATTTAGTGTTTTTAACATGAATCCAAGAACAAAATTTTATATATTATATTTTTCATGCTCCCACTGTGCCCCAGGTTCCTTCAGTCATATGCCTGAATAGGTCATGTCATATTCTTAGTAGTTTCCACTATTTTTTTATTTTTATATAAGGGTTAAATAATTCCCACTAGTTCATGTTGATAACCTTAGAGCTTATATCTATCTAGTTGGGATTGAGAATTCCCCTTGGGAATTATGATGAGATGGGTTGGGTATCAATTTGACGATAGACCAAGTTGGTTTGTGTTACAATATAAATATAACACAAATTATATATACAAAATTCATGTAAAAAATATGTATATTTTATAAATTTATTTTTTTATTTTATGGTTGAAGTTTTTTTCCCACTTTATCAATTATCTAAATTCCCCATTTATGGTTTCCTCTATGATAAAATACATCACCTCCACTAGGTCCAACATAAAATTCCTATGATATTCCATGGAAAGGAGCATACTCTAATGAGTGAAACTTGATTTGGTATTCAATTTCATTACCAAAAGAACAATTGAACAATTTTCATTTAACAGATCATGAGGATAATGAATATACACTAATTTTTATGATACTATAAAAATAACATCTTTGTATCCACCCTTACTAAAATTCACTTTTACAAATCCAAATTCATCAACTTTTATTTTCAACCTATTAACAACCCATCCACTTAAAAAAATAGAATATGAAATGTAATATGGTCAAGATCCCATATTTTTCCAATAATTCCAAATTATGATATGTTCTTGTAAATTTTAATTATATCTTTCACACCCAATACAAGAATTTCTTTAGACACAATATCGAATCCACTATTTTGAATTATACTACATTTATCATGTACCTTTTCATAAAACATATAACCACTAATTGTATAACCATTGTAGGATAATAAATGAACACATGTTCCTTTGTATAAACTTTATAAGTTACCATTGATGGATTTAAGATTTTTGGATAACTCATTATAAGTAATATCATTGAACCAATTCATAGACTTTTAGTTGTGTGTATTTGATATCCAACCTTAAGACCTTATTAGATTAAAATTCCTAAGAATTTCCTTATGAGGTTGAGAATATGGACCAACCTCCACACTATTATGAAAAACATACTAGTGATCCAGTTTCCAGTATATGATTGATATTGTCACAAACTTTATTCCTAAAATTCCTTCAATTTCGATGCACCTATCATAGAGATGTTTTAGAAGACCAATGTTATCCGCATTAGATATGTATTTTGTATATAAATAAATGGATTATTTTACAATATAATACTCTACAATACAAAATTATGAACGATTTTCATTTTTTTAAACCCTTTTAATATCATCATATAGTGTTCAATAGGGTATATTCATCTGAAATATATAGGGCTAAAATTCATATGTCCCTTACCAAATGAACCATCAAGTGAACCATGATGTCAAAAAATGATGGTGGTAAGAACATCTATAATTAACATAAATTGACAAAAACATCCTTTTACTTTGTTTTAAACTTTGATGTATCAATAAATTTACTAGATATTTATTTAAAAAAACATATCTTGGCTATTTCATACCAAAGTTTTTTCAACAATATGAATCATATTTCTATAGGTAAAAAATATTGAATCAAAACTTAACAGTCATGGGATTTTAATCCTATTAACTTCATGTAATTCATTGATACAACATTATTGGTATGTGAATAACACTTATCCATGACCATTACACTATTTAAAAAGTTATAAAATTGAAATATCTCTTTACAAGAAAGATTATAAGTCACTAGAGGAAGAAAAGTTCATTTCCCCTCATTCATTGTCACCAAATCTTCCATAATTCCCATTTCAATCATTTATAACCTAATTTTAAATACATACTTGTCATTACTCTATGTATTTTTTAATGTGATTATTACATTTTAACATACATTTTCTCTATATACATGATATATAGAAATTTTTTGATATAAAAACTCTTCAAGTAATGAATTTTGAAAAAAATAATCTCATTTTACAACCCATCATTGAAATATTTATAAATTTTTTTACCAAATACATTGAAAAAATTATTTACCTTCATATTCAGTTCTTTTCCTATTAATGGGTAAGGTAAGAAACCATATTCCAATTTCCCATCAAATATTTTCAACAATGATTGATATCGATGTCATTGAGATAAAAACATTCAATATCAGGTATATAATATTTTTACTATATTTTAAACTAAGTGAGCATGTACCTTATTCACATATATGATACTATAAACTCCCTTTAATATTGTACCCTAAAAAATTACTGTAAGTAGGTAAGAAATTTCAAACACCAAATAATATGGATCTCAACAATTTTTTTTTCTTGTGAGCACCATTGTATCACTTTTTCCCCAAAAAAATTCATGTCTTTAATAAGTGGATATAAATAAATGTTAATATTATTTCTAATATATTTTGGTTCTAAAATAAGAATCAATATAATATACTAGTGCTTCATGGATAACCATGATGTTAAATTATAATTTAACAACATAACTGACCAAGTGATGTGAATGTTTCCCTATACACTATATAGATTAATTTTATCCATATATAATGAAATATGAAAGGTTCATGAATGATTCCAAAATTCACAATACTCATTGTCAATTTTATTCTACTGAGGAGAATTTTCTAAGTGTCATAGTTTACCATATTGAATTATTCTATCTACATGCCATGTTAACTAACCTATAGTATCCAAACTTCCATACTGTCATCGAAATCTAGGAATGATAGGAAAGTATCATACAACTTTTTATATACTTTTTTTATTCTATTATGATGCATCACACTTGGGAATTTTTTTATAGATTTATACTCTTTCTGAAATAATATACAATCGTCAGGGTAGACATGTATTTTTTCATATCTCATACCCATCTAACATAACATATGTTTAGTGTCATACATTTAACAAGGAATCTCATTTTTATCTAGAATTATATCATTCGACAGAGAAAGAAACTCTATGAAAACAACATCACTATATATATTTCTAAATTTTAGGTTATATAGTTTTAATATATTGTTAACAATTATGTATATTTTTTATAACCATAAAAAAATGACATCTCTATACAATTATTCAATTTCTCAAACATTTTTAGAGAATCACTAGATTAATATTCAACTACCATTGTCATTTAATCAATATGATCTACATCATCATATACACTTATACCAATATCCAATGATTCAAAAAATGTATTATCATTCCACTTGCTAGATATATTTACTTCTCCATTTTTGGTTCAATATTTTCAACTTCGATCAATTTCTTAATCGATCAAATGTTATTCTAATTCAGGTAGACCAATTTTCTTTGAATAAAAATAACATACATGGGAATATGATTCAAGAAGTTTCATTTTCATTGTTAATTGAAGATTTGATGAACTCTTTCACACCTTCCTCATGATCTCTGGTCATACAATTAACATTCATCAATTTTCGACTCATATTCATCCAATTTTGGTAAAAAAATATAAAAAATTATTTAATATAAATAATATATATTTATATAAAACAACATAAACACACACACACACATGTAAATAATAAATATTTTATATAAAAACTATATAAAACAAATATATATACACACACACACACACATATAAAAACATAAATATATAGTGTATAAATATATATATTAGAAACACAATTTAGAATTATAAAGACATATTTATAACATATAAAAATCATATTATATAAATAATATATTTTCATAAACACTATAAACAAACACAAAAATTCCACACATATAATACACACACACATACGCATCTCTCTCTCTATGTGTGTGGGAATGTGTATATTCTATAAAACATATATATACAGAGACTACAAAACATATGTATGAATATGTTTATATATATTATCTGTAAACATTATTATACTATTCATATATATATGTACACTATAAACACAATAAAGACCCCCCCACACATATATAACATAAATACTAACATTAATCAAATAATTTTATGTATAGAAATAATAAATATAAACAGAAACATATAAATATTTATAAACCAAATAAGTAACATACATAAATAAAGTAAATAATATATATATATATATATACATATGTATAATATTGAATATATAAATAAATAAATATTATATCTATATATAACATATTGATATATAGAAATATGTGAGTGTGTGTGTGTGAATATTTGTATATAAACACACACACACACACACACACATATATATATATAAACACACACACATGTAAGTATATATATATAATTCGATATTTCAAAAAACACACATGAAAAATGAGGGATGAAAACTAAAACATGAAATAATTAATAGATTTGGATTAAAAAAGAAAGAGATACAAATACCTGGGATTTAAAATTGATTTAAGGTAGGAAATGGACCGATGATGGTGATTTAGTAGCAGGGACCAACATCAGTGATTTAGTAGTACTAACAAAACCACAGTGTATGCAAAGAAGATAGAAAGAAAGGTATAGTGATGTGCATAAAGAATGGATTATTAATCTTCATAATACTAGTATGAATAGATAATGATGAACGCTGATCTTTATCTAACAAATCCTTCTTCAAGTATAGTATTAATGGAAACATACTCAGTTACTAAAATTTATCATTCTATCATGATTATGGTTGAACTCATGAATATTCCTCACCTTCATATGTAGTTCCACATATTCCATCTACGCATTCTTAAACTTCTCATAGATGGATGGTAGAATATTCATCTGATAAAGATAATATCTTTCCCCTTTATTCATTATTTCCAAATCTATTTTCTATAAATCCATAAGTATTGGATATCCTTAAATCCTCATTACAGGCAACATTGCATGGTATTTGTGACTCATAACATCAACCACCTTGTTCTTCTTTCTAAGGTGGTAATGTATTCAAAAATCATAATCCTTAATCAAATCTAACCATATCCTTTGTAACATATTTAACTCTTTATGTGTGAATATATTCTTAAATATTTTATGATAAGTATATATATCTCATAATTCACCATAATGATAATGCCTCCATATTTTCAATGTAAAAATTACTAATTCCAAATTAAAATCATGATTCTGGTAAATTTTATCAAGAATTTTCAATTGGAGAGAGATATATTCTATAACCACATCATTCTTTATACAAACACATCACAATACCTTATTTGATGTATAATTATAGTTCAAAAACCCTTCCCCAATATAGGGTGGTGTGAGTACAAGTTCACTAACCAACATTATCTGTAGTTCCTTGAAATTATCCTCAAATTCATATGTCAATAGGAATTGTCACTCTTCAATATCAAGTTAGTTATTGGATTTTATATCAATGATAAATTTATAAAAAAACACTAGTAATATCCTTAAAACCTAAGAAAAATATGGATCTTGGTCAATGTGGTTGGTCTGAGATATTGTTCAATAAAATTTGTCTTTGAAGGATTTACTGATATACCCTCACTTAAGATTATATGACCTAAGAATAAGAAATTCTGTTTCAAAAATTTATACCTAGTAAATTTGGAATATAGCTTCTCCTACCTCAAGGTCATAAGTATAATCATCAAATGTTCTTCATGATCTTCCTTGATCATTTAATATATAATAATACCATCTATAAAGAACAATAGAAACCAGTCAAGGCAATCTGTAAAGACTCTTTATTAAATAAATGAATATATAAGAATCATTGGTAAGTCAAAATGAGATTACTATAAATTCATAATGACCATACCTCATATAAAAAGATATATTGGGTATATTCTCCTTCTTGAACCTTAGATGACGATATCAAGATCAAAGATCAATCTTAGAAAAATATTTAACTTCTCATAATTGATTAAACAGATCATTAATTTGGGACAGAGGATAATTTTTCACAATAGTAATCTTGTTAATTTCATGATAATAAATGCACAGTCAAATTGACCCATCTTTATTTTTTTTAAAAAGAATATGTGCACCCTATGGTGAAGAACAAGGTGAAATGAATCCCGTATGTAGACTCTATTGGTGTTGCTTATTCAATTCCTATAACTCAATCAGGTCCATTCTATATGGATTCTTTGAAATAGATGTAGTGCCTAGTGTAAGTTCTATTAAAAACTGCACTTCATGATTTGGGGGAAGAATTGGAAATCCATAGAAATACATCATAATATTCCTAAATAATAGGAAAATTTTCAATGTTGAGTTTCCCCATAACCATTTTAAATAAATATCCCCAAATTTTAGGTAGTAAAACCCATATGATGGAATTAATTTCCATCAGGAGTTTAGGTTCATCCCCACACTGATAGATGATCATAGGATGATTTGGAATATCAAATGTAACTTACCTTCCTCCAAAACTGATAAGATATCTTGTTGTTCAGATTAGATTACTCAAGAGGGGGGTGAATTGTGTATCTATAAAAATTTATGTCAAAAATTTTACTTGAAAAGTTTCCCCAAGAAAATGAATATAGCCTAGTTAATCAAGGTAATATGGTTATAATATTTTAAATGTTCAAATAACCTCTCATAAGATTGATTAATTCTCAGTGATATAAATATGAGTTATTGATACTACTTTTGAAGCTATTCTAAAAAGGAAAAATAGTTACAACTTCTTTCCAAGACTAACTATCAAAGTAAAATCTAGTGTTTTCTGAAATATACAGTAAAATAGAGAAAAAATAAATTAAACAACACATCAGATAAAAAAAGTGGTTTAGTCTCAATCAAAGACCTAATCCACTCCACTTGGTGATCACCTACCACCAAGAATTTTATATTAATAAACTTGATCCACACCCTGGATTAGGGTAAACAATACTGCACAAGACTATCCAGGTTACACGACCTCTTCCATAGTTTTTTGTGGGCAAAAACTACCATGTCACACAAGGACCTCTTCCACACTTATCAGTGGGAGTAAACAAATGTAAAGAGATATGATAGGAAGGATATCTTGTATACTTCAGTTTAGTATATGAGAAAATGTGTGTTTTAATAAAGACACACACACATTGCTCAAAAGCTAAAAACAATACACAACAGAGGAAAGATGATGAGAAAAGATTAGAAGTTCTTTGGGTGTTATTCTATGAATCTTTGGAATTTTAGGATGAAGCAGATGCAAGTATTGAGTCCTCTTGTGAAAAATAGAGTATCGAAAGTCTGGTGCTCTGGTTTCCAGTTTGATGGTGTAATCTATCTAGATCATATTATTCTTGAAGATGGTACTGTGAAGATGTTTTTGGATATGATCTATGGTAGTCCAACTTCTTGGGATCAAGAGTTCTTCATGTGTTCTTCAGTTGTATCTTGTTGCATGCATAGTTTTCTTTACCAAATGCTTGTGCGTATGCTTCTATACTAGTGTGAATATTTTCAATCTAGATTATCTAATCTTCTTAATTGCGGGTTCACACATTAGAGCTATCAGGATGCATGTATTCTTCACCTCATACCTCATACTGTCAGGTGATATGTCTAAAAAGAAACTTTAAATATGTTAGTGCCTTTAAATGACTCAAATATGACTGTTATAAATTAAATTGAAACAAAAATATATATTAAAGAATAGTTTCTCAGTCTGTCTTGAAATGATATCACTTGGAAACAGTTTCAACATGAAATGCTGTCTTCTTCTTTGCCTTTGAGCAGTGAGACAGTCATGATGCTATAGTTGTTTTGAGATGAGGAACCAGTAGCATAGATGCAGTGTTAGGATCATGATGTCTGGTCCTTTTCCAAACTTCTAATGGTGTCTTGGTGATGATAGCATGGAACCAATGTCATAGACTTCATGAGATCTGAAATTGGTCATGATGTCTGGGTCACAATGTCTGGGTCACAATGTCTGGGTCACAGTGTATGGGTCACGGTGTCTGGGTCACAGTGTCTGGGTCACGGTGTCTTTGTCACGATGTCTAGATCCTTTTCCAAAAAACTATAATTGGTGGAAGACTCCTGGTTTCTCAGACTTAATAAAATATTTGTAAACAGTATTAGGCAGTAATATTCATAGAATGAATTAGAATTAATCATTCATATAAGAAATCATTATAGAAAAAAATTAAATATAGTTCACAATAATCAAAAATGATTTATAGGAATCATGATCTATTGTAAGTTTATTCTACACATGATTTTGGATAGATTAAACCTGATTAACAAGATTTTTGATCATTAAAACATGATTAAAACATGAGGAGTCCAACAATATCCCCCTATTTAATGATCACAAATCATATGAATTAGATTCCTATTATTAGTGTGTGTTTTCTCCCCCTTAGTGTGATATTCTCCCCCTTTTGGGATTATCAAAAATATTATAAGAAATAAAGAGAATAAATTAAAGTAAATAAGAGAATAAATAACAACAGTTTACATTGCATTAGATGGAAAGATATATGGTATTACAAGTATTAAGAAAAAGTACAAAATATCCCTATCAAAATACAATTTTCACTTTTCTTCAGAACTAGCTATCTTCTCTTTGCCCTTGGAAGCAGTATCAGAAGCTGCCATAGGAGGAGAAGTAGAGGTTGAAAAAGGGAGTGATCCAACTGTCATAGAAGGAAGAGGGAGCCCTTAAAAAACAGAGGGTGTCAAAGTGGGATTGGTGGAAGATCGAGGAAATTTTTGGTCAAGGATAACAGGTTTGATCTAGATCAGAGCCTGAGATACAGAAATGGAGGCATAGATAAAGGTAGTTGATGAGGAAGGAGTTAAACCATGCCAAAAAGGTGTAGCTGTAGGATCCACAATAGTAGTGCTCTACACATGAAGATAAGGCTTCAACAACTGAATGAAATTAGTAATGATCTCACCACCATACTACATTTCTTTCTTGAAATCATCTTTGTTATCCATAAAATTGTCCAATATAGGAGTGAAGTCTTTGAGCTTTTTGAACCGAGTCTTGAAGTCTTGAGTGACATGAGGTATTTTCAGATTTCCTACAAGATATTTTAAATTATTGGTCATATCATGCTTAGATAAGATCCTATTAAAATAGAAATCCACTTTCTTAGTAATTTATTCATAAGAATCATTTGAAATATTTGAATAAATCCCCACCAAATCAAGAACTATGTCACTATTATTGACAACAGTAGATAATATTTCCTTGTCAAGGCCACTTAACACTAATTGAAGTTCCTCCTTAAAAAAAATTATGAGCAGATCACTGTCAAAAGATTGAGATAACTGTCCAGAGGAATGAGAGGCTATAACAGCTGAAGTAAGGGACTTGAGCTGATTGAGAAATTTTTGTAGACATCCCTTGTACTCATCAGTCAGTTTGTTGATACTAGAAAAAAGCTCACACATCTCATGGACTATCTGAATGTTTCTATCAGCTAATTTTTCAAATATTGAAGTCAAGTTTGGTTGAATCAGAGAGGAAAATTTATGTGGAATCTGATCACTAACATCCTTAACAGAATGATCAACATGAGCTTATCCAAATTTCAACACTTTTTGCAAATGTTCAACTATATCTCTTAGAGACTTTACCTCATCACCCAATTGCTTATTCTCAATTATTAACCTCTTGTATTTCATGAATCATTTTTGGATGAATCTTCCATATGATTTTCTCTAACAGAAAGGTAGAATCTCTTTCACTAAGATTTGACATAGGATTAGGTTGTGTGTTCATGTGATTTTCAATTCTATCCAATAAAGTAGATCCAAAATCTTTCAAATCAGTTTGACTCACAGAAGCAGAAGGTTCTTGAGAAGATTCAGGAACAAGATATGAGACTAGATCATGTTTCTTTGCATAGATTACTTCTAAAGAAGAGACTAGTTTCAATTGAAACACAGTAGATAGGTCTATGCCTTTAACCAAGGATTCCTGAGGTATTATCCACATCAATTTATCTTGGAAACTTATACCATGTATATACAATGATTTGATCAATAGGATTAGGAACTTCAATACTTTCTACACTGGGGTTTTGATCCCCATCAATAGGTGTCTTTCTCACAGGACTAAGAGATTCAGTCCCTTGATCTGTTTCTAAAAATTCATCTCCAATTGCCTCATCCATTTCTTTTCTAGCCAAATGGAATGCTTGTTCTATTCTTTCCTTAGCAGATTAGATAGGTTCAGGATTAGAGTGTTCCTATAAATGTTCCTCAAAAATAGCCTCTTCCTCAATAATAATTTCTTCTTCCAGATGCTCCTTATGCACAAAATTTTCTTTTAAATTAACAACAAATTCTTTTCCAAAAGTAGGTTCTTCTTCTAAAACAACACTTCTTTCAGTAACATGTTCTTCCTTCTCAACTATATTTTGTGTAACAGGTGGAAAACTGTCTTCCTTATCTAAGACAGTTCCTTCCACAGGTGAAACAAATGACTCTTCTTCCTCTTCAATAGGATCGTCAAAAATTTCATCTAGTTCCAAACCAGGATTAGAAATATTCTTAGGTATTGAAGGATTATCAATGAGATTAAACTTTTCATATATCCGTTCATTATCCTCCACCCAAGACTTTTTCCATGGATTCCAACTTATTTTCATCCTTTTGACTGTAACATTTTGAGATACAGAACTCATAGTATTTAATGACTTCTTCATTCGGTCTAACCATTCCTTTAGCATACAACATTGTAGAGATCAACTTTGAATAGAACAAGGAGATAAAATTTGAAGTTGTCTTAATCAACTCACACATGTGAAGTATGATAGACTTACACAAATTAATCTTGTGTCTATTTTTCATAATATGTACCAAGAATAAATCTTGATACTTGAGGGTATAAAAATATCCTTTCCTCAGACTAATTAGATTCTAAATGAACTTAAACAACAACCTCTATTCACCATCTAACTCAGCAGTAATTTCTCTTCTTTTCTTTTTATTTCCAGTCAAGCTTTCCAAGGCCTCTTCTAAGACAAAAATATCACTTGGAGGAGGAGGACATATCTGGTAGTCCTCAAAAAATCCTTCATGAGGTATCCCTAGGAAGGCAGCCCATAACCTCGAGTAAAAGGTACATTTTTGACCATTAATCTAGCTTCTTACAACAAAACCATCTTCTGTATCAAATGAGAACTGGGAAAACTGATAAAACTGAGCAAAATGTTTTGGATAAATTTACATTGCCTCTTTTGTGAACCAGTTCAACCATCCCTTCTCTTCCATTACTTTTAAAACTAGATACTTACTTGATAACAACCACTTAGGGTAGATTAATTTTCTGGAACTACTATTCCATCAATAAGATTTGGGTTCAGCGGTCCTTCGGGAACTACCTTCGGTGCTCTTTTCATTTTCTTATGAGATCTACGCTTTCAGGAGTTGATGAAGATGGTTGCTTCATCCTGGGAATTTAATGAGGGTTTGAGAGAGAGAGAGATAAAGGGATGAAGGAGGTGTTATGATTTGAGATAGAAATGTTTCAATTTTGAGAGAAGAGAGCTCGAGTAAAGAAAATAGAGAAATACATTTGGTTTTTATCATTTAACGATTTCAAGTGTCACAAATTCAAAAGTGTGTTATGAATATAAAAATATAATTAACACAATGATATGAGTAATAAAATATAAATAAAATGTAAAAGTGTTATTATGGTGAGACCAGAACTGATTGTCATGGTGAGACCGGAACAGATTGTCACGTTGTCACCTTTATAGTGTGACTCCAAACGGTGCGACCATATCATGTTAGATAGTAAGTACAAGATAGTAACCGAGAGATAGTAACTATGAGACTGTAAACATGAAACAGTAACATCAAGATAGTAATCTATAGATCTGTGAGAGTGATACATCAATCTTAAGACAATGACTTGTGAAACTGTAAACTGTGAGACAATAAGTTTTAAAATAGTACATTTTTTACTTGAGATTTATCATTACTAATTCTTGTATGATGTAATCTATTCTTTTAGAATTTAATGTTTTAGTTAATATATCATCAAGATGATAATCAGTTCCAATGAATTCCAAATTGATATCACCTTTTTGATAATGGTCTCTAAAAAAGTGATATCTTACATCAATATGTTTTGTCCTGGAATGTGAAACAAGATTCTCTGAAATGTTAATAGCACTTTAATTTTCACAATTTATGGGTACATGCATGAATTGATATCCATAATCTGGTAATGTGTGTTTCATCCAAAAAATTTATGCACAACAACTACCAGTAGCTATGTATTCAGCTTCAGCAGTAGATAATGCAAAAAATCTTTGTTTCTTACTACACCATGATACTAGAGACTTGCCTAAAAAGTGACATGTTCTATAGGTGATTTTTCTATCTAACTTAAAACCACCGAAATCAGTATCATAATAGCTAACTAACTCAAATTATTGTCCTCTAGGGTAGAATAGTCCTAGATTGGGTGTATGTTTGAGGTTTTTAAAAATCATTTTAATAGTATTTAAATGATATTCCTTAGGGTTTTCTTGAAAATGAGCACACATACATACACTAAACATAATGTCTATTTGGCTAGAAGTTAAGTAGAGTAAGCTTCCAATCATTTATCTGTAAGTTGTTTGATCAACAAATTTTCCATCTTCATCAAGATCCAACTTACAAGTAATACTCATTGGAGTATCACTACTTTTAGTGATATCCAAGACAAAACGTTTTAGAATATCTTTAGTATATTTTCTTTGATTTAAAATAATACCATATTTATTTTGAAATATTTTAAATCTAAGAAAGAATTTTATTTTACCCATTAAACTCATTTCAAATTCATTTTTCACCATTTTCCTAAACTTAATACATAAAGAATTTTTGTAAGATCCACAAATAATATCATCTACATAAATTTGAAATACTAAAACATCATTGGAAATTTGTTTTATAGAAATATTAGGATCAGCTATACCTTTTGTAAAACCTTTGGAAATAAGAAAAGTACTTAATCTATCATACCAAGATCTTGGATCTTACTTTAAACCATAAAAATATTTTGATAATTTAAAAACATGATTTGGAAAGTGAGGATTTGTGAAACCATGGGGTTGTTCAACAAAAACATCCTCAGATATATACCCATTTAGGAATGCACTTTTGACATCCATTTGATATAGTTTGAAATTCAGATGTGCATCATAAGCAGGAAAGATTCTGATGGCTTCAAGTCTAGAAATAGGTGAAAAGGTATCCTCATATTCAATTCCTTCTTCTTGACTATAGTCTTGTGCAACCAATCTAGCCTTGTTTCTAACTATATTACTATCTTCATCTACCTTATTTATAAACACCCACTTAGTGCATATGGTAAATATATACTTAGGTCTGTCAAAAAGTTTCTAAACTTTTTCCCTTTCAAACTGATTAAGTTATTATTGCATAGCCATCACCCAAAATTCATCATTGATAGCATCATTAATGTTTTTAGGTTTGAGTTGTGACAAGAACACTTGATGTCTAACCTGATTTCTAAGAGAAGATCTAGTTTCAGTTCCTTTATCTAAATCTCCTACAACATTATCTAAAGGATGGTTCATAAGGGTTCTAATGGCTCTATAAAAAGAGGGGATAGTTATTTCAGGTTCTTTAATAGGTTCGGGTTCATTATGCCTTGAATTTGGAGATTTTCCAGAACTAGAAGCTTTCATAGATTCCTTTACAGGATAGTTAGAGGTTTTATCATTGATATCCAAATTTGACATATCATCCTCAAGATTCTTTAGAGAGGTCTTAGGCTCATGTGGATCTGTCTCATCAAATTTGAAATGTACAGATTCCACCACACATTTAGTTCTTTTGTTAAAAACTCTATAATATTTACTAGAGATTGAGTATCCTAGAAAATTTCCTTCATCACTCTTAGATACAAAATTGTCAAGATTATCCTTAGTATTAAGGATATAAACTTTGCAACCAAATACTTTGAAGTAGTTTACTTTGGGTTTTCTATTGTTCCATAACTCATATAGATTTTTTTAAGAATAGGTCTAATAAAAACTCTATTAAAAATATATCATGCTGTATTTATAGCTTCAGCCCAAAAATAAATAGATAATTCATATTCACTAGGCATGGTTCTAGTAATTTCTTGTAAGGTCCCATTTCGTCTTTCTACAACTCTATTTTGTTGAGGTGTTCTAGGGGTAGAGAAATTATGATTATATCTATTTTGTGAGCAAAAGGATTCAAACTCTTGATTTTCAAACTCAAATCCATGATCACTTCTTAAATATTTAATTCTAAGTCCACTAAGGTTTTTTACAGTTTTAGAATATTTGGTGAAATGAGAACATGCTTCACTTTTGTGAGCTAAAAAAAAGGTCCAAGTATATCTAGAAAATTCATCTACAAGAACATAAACATAGTGCTTCCCATTTAAATTAGAAACTCTAGATGGTCCAAACAAATCCATGTGAACCAAATCAAGAGGTTGAGAAGTTGACATTTATTTCTTTGGTTTGAAGTAAATTTTTTGTTGCTTTCCCTTTTGACAAGGATTACACACTTTATCATTTAGAAACTCAATTTTGGGTAGGTCTTTGAATAAAATTTTTCGAGTTAGCTTTCTAAGTGAGTGAATATTGTAGTTTCCTAGTATTATATGCCAAATACAATCTTCTATGTGAAATACACTTAAACATGAAGTATTTTGAGAAACTAAATAATCTAAGTTAACAGAATATACATTTTCATTTCTTAATGCAGAAAATACTAATTCATTTCTAGAATTAAAAACATTGAAAGCATCATTTTCAAATTTAACATGAAATCCATCATCACATAGTTGTGAAATACTAAGAATATTATATTTCAGTCCATCAACAAAAAGTACTTTGGAAATTAAAACTGAGTTAGAGTTACCGATTTGTCCAAGGCCAATGATTTTTCCTTTGGCATTGTCACCAAAGGTGACATGTCCACCATAATTTTTTATCAAGTTCTTGAAGCTTGAATAATCTCCTGTCATGTGTCTTGAATACCCACTGTCCAAGTACTATAATATTTTATAGGAGCTCTTCAAACAATTTTCCTATAAAATAGTCAAATAAAAATAGACTTTGGTACCCATATTTGTTTGGGTCTACTAATATTAGTAACCAGTGCTTCAGAAACCCACATCTGCCTCATAGGTTTCCTATAAGCATTATATAAAGTATTTGAGAAATAAATTCTATTTGTTCCAGAAAAACTCAAAACAATAGAGATTTTATCAAAATTTGAACTAGCAGAATGTTTTCCTGAACTAAGAGTAAAGCTGTATGTTCATGATTTAGAAACAAAATTGGTTTTTCCAAATTTTCTTTTACCAGGTTGATAGCCAATACCAGTAGTGTATTTAGGTGAAATATTTTTACCTAGAATTTGGACCAAGGTATCTTTACCATTAGTAAACATTTCAATATCCTTTTTCAGTTGCTTATTAGATAGCTTTAATTCATTGTTTTCTTTGAGTAATTTAACATTTTCTCTCTTTATACAACATGTTCAGATTTAACAGTTGAGGTAAGAGCATATTGTTTCTTTAAGACTTGTATTTATATTTTAGTTCATTACATGAATCTTCAATCATATTTTAGTACCCAAAAATTTCTTCTTTAGAGATATTTTCAGAATCACTTTCATCTCTAGAATAATAGAAATTTTGTATCGAAGATTCCAGGGTTACCTCAGATATGTTTGTCATGAAAAAAATATTGGCTTTTTTAGCTTGTTTATCATATGAAGACTTTGAGTCACTTGAACTATCCTTAGAAGCACTCCAAGTTGCTTTCATTTCCTTTTTATACTTTCTATCTTTCTCCTCATATTTCTTTTTATAATTGATATTAGGATAATCAGCCTTTACATGTACCTTTCACTTACATTCATAAAATACTATCTCACCAGACTTGTAATTTATTTTCCAATCTTTGTTTCATCTTCCCTTTTGATAATATCTTCCTTTGATGTTAGGATTTCTGAAAAATTTATTCCTTTTTGTAAAATTTCTTAAAAATTTTGGCTAATTGAGCCATCTCCTCATCACTGTCAGGTAAATATTGTTCACTGCTAGAAATTTCTACAGAGAATTTCAGTTTCTCCTTTTCTTTGTGTTTAGAGGTCGTGGTCTTGAATGCCACATATTTTCTTTTGGGTTTATACTCCTCCTCCTTGTTTACTTTCAACTCCTCTTCGCACATCATTAGTTTCCCAATGATTTCTTTTAAAGGTAATTTTCTGATGTCACATGATTCACTAATTGAGACAAAGGTTCTTCTCTATCTATCAGGAAGGCATCTAAGAATCCTCATAATTTTTTCTTTGGTTGTAACTTCTCTTCCAAGAGAGATCACTGTGTTGAAAATTTCGTTGAACTTGAGATACATGTTAGAAATAGGCTCGTCAGGCTTCATTTTAAAGTTATCATATTTAATAGTATAAGTATTAAGTCTCATTTCTTTCACACCATAATTTCCTTCATGTGAAATAGACAAAGTATCCCAAATTTAATGGGAAGTTTTACAAGTAGAAATTCTATTAAATTCCTCATCTCCAAAAGAGAAATATAAGGCATTCATGGATTTGCAATTTTTATTGTAGGCAGTCTTAGTTGGGTCATCCCAAGTAATCCAATCAGTAGCAGGAATCTTATACTCATATATAATTGAAGATCAAATTTCATAACCCATAATTTCTAAATGAATTTTCTTTTTAATTTTCCATTGGGAATAATTAGTTCCATTAAAGAATGACACTCTTTTTGTTGTAGCACCTTACAGTTTATTATTCACAATAAATAAATACTTTTAAAGATCTATAAATTTATAATTAACATAAATTTACAGATCTTTAAAGTACAACTAAAATCATAGTTGAATAGATGTAAAAATAGATTCTTAATAAGAACAAATCATTTGATACCAAATGTTAGTCGGATTAGATTACTCAATAGAGGGTGAATTGAGTATCTATAAAAATTTATGTTAAAGAGTTTACTTAAAAATTTTTCCCAAGAAAATGAATATAGCCCAGTTAATCAAGGTAATACGGTTATAATAGTTTGACTGTTCAAATAATATCTCAGAAGATTGATTAATTCTCAGTAATATAAATATGAGTTATTGATACTACTTTTGAATCTATTCTAATAAGAAAAAAATAGTTACAAATTCTTTCCAAGACTAACTATCAAAGTAAAATCTAGTGTTTTTTGAAATATATAGTAAAATAGAGAAAAAATAAATTAAACAACATAGTGGATAAAACAAGTGGTTTAGTCTCAAGACGAGACCTAATCCACTCCACTTGGTGATCACCTGCCACTAAGAAATTTATATTAATAAACTCGATCCACACCTTGGATTGGGGTAAACAATAGTGCACAAGACTATCTAGGCCACATGACCTCTTCCACAATTCTTCATGGGTAAAAACTACCATGTCACACAAGTACCTCTTCCACACTTATCTGTGGGAGTAATCAAATGTAAAGAGATATGATAGGAAGGATATATTGTATCCTTTAATTTAGTATAGGAGACAACGTGTGTTTTAATATAGACACACACACATTGCTCAAAATATAAAAATAGTTCACAATAGAGAAAAGATGATGAGAAAAGGTTAAAAGTGTTCTGAGTGTTATTTTATGCAGATTTTGACTTGTAGGATGAAGCCGATTCAAGTATCGATTCCTCTTGTAAAAATAGAGTATCGCATGTCTGGTGCTTTGGTTTCCAGTTTGATGGTATAAGATTTCTAGCTCATATTATTCTTAAAGGTGGTACTGCGAAGATGTTTTTGGCTCTGATATACGGTAGTCCAGCTTATTGGGATCAATATTTCTTTGTGTGTTCTTCAGTATTATCTTGTTGCATGAATAGTTCACTTTTCAAAATACCTCAGCGTCTGCTGCTCTACTTGTGTGTATATTTGCAGTCCGGCTTATATTCCCCTTTTAATTGCAGGTGTACATGTTGGAGCTAAAAGGATGCATGTATTCTGCACCTCATACCTTGTACTGTCAGGTGACATGTCTATAAAGAAACATTAAATATGTTAGTGCCTTTAAATGACTCAAATATGACCATTAGAAATTAAATTTAAAATGACAAAATAGAATAAAGAACGGTGTCACAGTTTGTCTTAAAATGGTATCACTTGGAAATAGTGTCACCATGAAACAATATATTCTTCTTTCCTTTGAGAGGTGAGACAGTCATTATGCTATAGTTATATTGAGATTAGGAACCGATAACACATATGTGGTGTTAGGATCATAGTGTCTGGTCCATTTCCAAACTTCAAATGGTGTCTTGGTGATGGTATCATGAAACCGGTGTCACAGAATTCATGAGATCTGGAATTAGTCACAGTGTCTGGGTCACGGTGTCTAGGTCACAGTGTTTAGGTCATTGTGTCTGGGTTATGGTGTCTGGATCCTTTGCCAGAAAACTAGAACTGGTGGAAGACTCATGATTTCTCAGACTTATCCAAATATAAGTAAACAATCTTAAGAAGTAAGATTCACAGAATGAATTAGACTTAATCATTCATATAAGAAATCATTATAGAACAAAATTTAATATAGTTTACAATAATAAAACATGATTTATAGGAATCAGGATCTATTGTAAGTATATTGAAAGCATATAGAAACCATCTACACATGATTTGAGATAGATTAAACAAGATTAATAGGATTTGTGATCATTAAAACATGATTAAAACATGAAGAGTCCAACATATCTATACTAACAGAGAAAATAAATGCCCAAAATTACATTAAATTTAACTAGAAGAAGAAAAAAAAGATTTAATGGAAGCACATTACCAAAAAAAATATCATAGAGTAGCTATAAACTTGAGATGCGATAATCATAAACTTATGAGTTTTCAATACTAACTAAACATCTAATCATTGAGGTGGTAATGTTATACCCTTAGAAAATTCTTCAGATAGAAAAGAGTGGGTAGAACCTAAATCGAATAAAACATTTGTAATTCTAGAGTGGATGATAAGTTTACCTTTCCCCACACCGTTATCTTGACCCACTTCAGTAGTTGTGATTTCATAAGCTTTCCCTTTGCATTTTGACATTAGAGGTTGGTGAAGCTTATTTTTTTGATAATACTTTGTATTATAGAAATGATTTATATAATACCTAAACTAATAAAATTTAAATCACTGGATTTTGGGTGGTGTAATCAATTGAACATTATCTCCCTTCATTTCATTAACTAGCCACTTCACATCACTTTGATATTATTTTTCTTTATGGACATGCCTCCCACACTTTAAGCATCTTCACATTCCTTTCAGGTGATTACTTGAGTGATAATTCCCACATTTTTTTCATGTAGGAGGTTGAAAAATCTTGTTCCCTCTATGTTACATACCACTGGATCTTCCATAAAACTTTATCTTCCTTTTCTTATTTAAAAACTATTAATTTGAGGTTTTCTAGCATCCATTTTCACTTTGAGTTAACATCAAACAATATCTTCATTAATTCTAAATTATCTTATGGATAACATAGTTTGAATACTTGGTGTCAAACCAATAAATAATCAATCGATATTTCTTTCTATGTTGATGATAAAACCATAAGCATAACTTGAAAGTCTTGTAAATTTTTCTTCATAGGTATCAATGGATGCATCATCCTTTTTCTTCAACTCTAGAAAGTACCTATCCATTTTAGTATGAATATTTCAAGTAAATTACTTATTGATTAATAAACTCTAAAACTACTCTTATTCTGTAGAGTTTATTCCTTTTTCCTACCTCCAATTCTTGATTAGATTCCTCCATTGATCAAATTCTCATTCCAAGTAACAGACTACTATAACAAATTTCTCATTGTTTGAGAACCGAAGAACAAAAAATATCTTTTACATCACATTGATAAATTTACCAGTAACTAGTGGATCATAATATACATAGAAGGAGGTTATTCATTGTCCCATATTAGAATCAATATCATGATTCTCCCTCCTTGGTGTATTCAGAAGCTCAATATTGTCAATGTTACTGTTCATATATTGAGAGAGTTGAGTGAGTATGGTCACATGATATTGAAACCCATATCCCAATACATTTGGTTTCTCATTAGGATAGTTTTAACACATCAGGATCTTAATATATGATTACCTTTAAATGTGACAATTTTTTTGACAGCTTTCTCCACACACAACATCGAACTAAAATGAAACTGCGATATATTTAGATAAAAATATAAATATTAACTATGAAAATTAAAAACTAGATTTTAAATTAGATATAACGAATAAGAGTAATATATTTTTGAAACACTTATAAAAATAGAATAATGTTAACTTTTGAAATTAATGAAATTCAATTAGTATAGCTAAAACAACTAAGAAAATCACTTTATGCTTAAAAATATATATTTTTTCTAATTTTTTTTATTTCAAGAAACTAAGTATATTAATATTAGATAATATATTTATAATATTTATAATTTATTAAAAATAACTTACTTAGTAATTTATTGAAAATAAGAATAAATAATATTTAACTTTTTTAAAACTATTTTCCAATATAAAGAGTCCTACACTATATTTTGAGATTTTATTTAAATATTTAATTATAAAATTTTAGAAATTTAATTTAGAAAAATGGACATAATTTTTAGATTAAACATAATAATATAATATTAAGATGACATTTTAGGGTTTTTCTAAAAATAATTTTTTTAGGTGAATAGTGTGAAATACCGTTGTTACAAATAACTTAAATTTATGAAATTATTAGTATATAAGTTTGAATTGGAAATAAATAAAACCATTTTATAAGACTAAATATGTGTTTTATAAGTTAATTTTTTATTTTTTATTTTTTTTTAATTTAGAAATCCATTTTCTATATTTTAGAATATAAGTAATATTTTCTCAAAAATTATCCATAATACATTATACATTTTTATTTTAAAATTAATTTTTACCACTTCTTTTAAATTGAATTGAATGAAATTGATTTCAAATTTATAATCCATGGATACAAATTATCTATTAAGGACCACTTTATTTTTTGGCATAAAGGACAAGTTGCCTTAGGTAAAAGCTAGTTACCATGGTAACAACTAAATGGTAAAAATAAAGAATCTAAGAGTAAAAGGCCTCAAACATGTTTAAAAAATGTGTGGTAATGGGTGGTTGAGGCCTTTATCAAAATTATCCCTTTTACCCTCCATTATTTTTTAAATTTGGTTCCACTTTCCTTTAGTATGACTTCCCATTATTGAAAACTTTTAGGTATTTACAAAGATGTCATCCCTTTTCACTTATAAAGGGGACACTCTTCTCCTCACTTACCCTCACACCAAAACCCCCTAGGTTTTGACCAAAATTTTCCTAAACATATCCTCAACACTCCTATCCACATTTAGGAGGGTTTTTATTCTAAAAAAACACCCCTCAAGGGATTAACTCCATTTGCAAAGGAGATAATCCAAGAAGTGAGGTTTAAGTTCTTAACCTCTCTTTCAATTTCCTCTTTATTTATGTTCTTTTATTATTCCAAAAATTTCTTTTCACCATATTAAAAATAGTAACTTAAGTATAATTATTATACCGATATGTTATTATAATGATGGTACAAGCATTAACCACCTTCCCGTTTTCTATTAAGAAAAAAAATTGTTACTCATGCGTTGTGATGACTAATGCCACCATGATGCAACATATTTTGTTTTTGTTAAAAACCTTACAAGGCTTGACTAAAATGGTATTTTTTTAAATAATTATGATATTTAAATCATTTTTTTGATTTTAAAACATTAAATCATACTACTTATTTCTCCCGTTCTATGGAAAATGAAATCGCTAACCATGCATATGTGTGGACTACCGCCTCAATAGAACAATTGATTTTCATTTTTCTTTTCATCACCACCTCAAAAATCTGGTCATGAGGAAGATATTAAAGTAAAATATGATTTTTATTATATCATTAAGGCTATGGTATAAAAAATTTGATAACTGGTTAATGATACAATCAATAAATGATTTTCGTTAATTCAGTTGTTTAAAACGAGCGAACTAAGAGGAAAATGATCCCTTCTTTCTATGCAACGACTTATATATAAATTATCATTTATTTATACCCCATTAAAATTCTGATATATCACACTAATAAATACTAAATAAGATATTTATACTTCTGGAATAATTATATTACAACTAATCCACCTCAAAATCATCCATCAATCATGATAGGTTCATGTTTGGGACGGTTTAACCACCCACTTGAACAAAACTACGAATTTATATCATAGATGAATATGAGAATGTAATTATTGGTATAATATGATATAAATATGTAAATAATGAATTTTTTGGTTTTGGTAATGTTATATCAATATTTAAATCATTAATTAAGAAATAACCCTTTGTTAAGAATCACAGAAACATGCTCGTCTTCAATTTTATCCTCATGGATAATAACTAAAACTACCATGATATGAAATTTATAGCATGATAAATGATCCTAGAACATATATTACATTAAATTATATTATCTAATAATGATTTAATTTTTAAAAATAATATATACCAATAATTTTTTATGAAAATATTTCAAAGTGATACAATTTTTTTACACCTGGTGTTAAAAATAGGTAAATACTAATTAATATATATATAAAATGATTATAAATGAGGAATATAAATGGTTATAGTTATAAATAATTTTATTTGGTATTTATTTAATGAACTTAATTTAATTATTCAGGATTTTTTTGTGTAAGTGAGGAACGAATTAGGATCTAGGTAACAGTTTTTCATCTCAAATTCCTCTCTTTGATACATGTTTGGTATTATGCACCTAATTTCATTTAAGTGATATATATACTTACTATTTGAGATATAAAATCATGAATTAACTTTTAGTCATGATATTTTAAGTTCAATTACAATCCATATCTTTTAAGGGGTTCTGATTAAAGTGTTACTCAAGTCGTAAGAGTTTTCTTGGTCATGATTCTGATTCTTTGATACATGTTACATGTTACCATATCCCATTATATGGTGTTCTATTAATTTACTATCCCATGAATGTTCTATACTTTATTTACCTATATTTTATGTGATTTACCAGCCAAATCATGTTCAATAATTCAATTGTATATTGATTTAGTTATTTCCCTAGTAATAAGAATTTTTACAAACTCAACTTTCATCCATTGAGTTATGATCATTATCTTGAACTTATTTCATATAAGTTAGGTACTTCCTACAATTTTATTATATTATGAAATATTTTCTCATTTTTTGGGGATATACATTCCTACCATATAAACCCTTTGATAAATATTTCTCACATATTGGGATATATTCTTTTGAATCTATCCACTTTCTTCTTATGGATGCCTTATGATCATATTGTTTTAGTATTAACTTAGACGTATACCCATTGATCTATATGGTGTGAACATAAAATTTTACATAATTTAGATTGGATGATTTTCAATTAGAAATTATGATATTCTATTGATATGGGGCATGTAACAACCCAAACTTTTATAAATGAAATTCCTTCTTTAAATGAGTAAATGAATTATTAAAAAAATGAAGTTATAGACAACACATACACTACTTTTTTTATTTTGGATTGTTATATAGTCTTTAAAATTTGAAATACTATTAATCATTATAACTATTGATAATATAGTCATTTTATAGTGACCATTAAGATTAATATATTAAGAGTTATGATAAATTCTATTTGGCATAGAAAAAGTAAGTGATGACCTCGACTAGTAGTATCATACCATATGAAGCCCATTTATTGAAGCCTACACGAAAATTTGCATTTAGCGATTGTTTAAACAGCTGCTAAATCATTCTGTGATAGTTTTGGAAAATCGTCGCTAAATCATGTCAGCAATCAATTGGCGGTGATTTTTTAAAACCATCGCAGAATGATTTAGCGGCGATTTTTTAGTAGCATTTTAAATCGTCGCTAAATCGTTTTTTATTTTTTAATTTTTTTAATCTTTTTTTTTAAATTTTGTAATTAATTAATTATTATTTTTTATTTTCATAATTAATTAATTAATTAAATTTATTATTTTCATAATTTATTTATTATTTATTACTTATTATTTATTTATTTATTATGTATGCAATTAATTATTATTTTTTAATTAATTAATTAATTAATTAATTAATTAATTAATATTTATTATTACCATGCTCATTCCTATCTTCATACACATACACATGCCATATATAGAAATTCGGCGTTGGGTGAGATTTGAACCCCTTACCTCTTGCTTATTCCCCAAAGACTTTACTGCCATAGTAGGCTCTTCACATGGTCAATAAATTGAATTTAATGTACTTATATATATATTAATTGGAAAAACAAATAATACATAACAAATAGATGCATACTAAATAATTATTAATCAATAACAATTAATCAATAATGATTAATCAACAGTCAATAATCCATAGTCAATAATCAATAATAAATAATTATTAATTAATAATTAATAAGTAATTATTAATATTTAATAATTTCTAATTACTAATTACTAATTAAAAAATAAAATATAAATGAATAATAAATAAAGAAATATATAATATGGAAATAAATGGTAAATAAAAAGTGGTAAATAAAAAATAGTAAATAATAAATAATAAATAGTAAATAATAAATAGTAAATAGTAAATAGTAAATAGTAAATAGTAAATACTAAATACTAAATACTAAATACTAAATAATAAATAATATATAATATATAATACATAATATATAATGCATAATATATGTTATATAATATATAATATAAAATATATAATATATAAAATATAATATATAATACATAATATATAATACATAATATATAACATATATTATATAAGTAATGTATAAATAAAAAATTAATTAAAAAATAAATTAATATATGACAAATAAATAATAAATAAATAATAAATTAATAAATAATAGATAATAGATAATAAATAATAAATAATAAATAATAAATAATAAATAATGAATAAATATATAATTAATATATAAAAAATAAGTAATTAATAATTCATTAATAATAAATTAATAATATAAAATTAAAATAATAATAATAATAAATAAATAAATAAATAAATAATAAATGAATAATAAAAAAATAATAAATAAATTATTAATAAATTAACAATAAATTAATTAATAATAAATAATAAATGAATAAATGAATAAATAAGTAAATGAATGAATGAATAAATAAATAAATAATAAATAAATAATAAATAATAAATAAATAATAAATAATAAATAATAAAAAAATAAACAATAAACAGTAAATAATAAATAATAAATAATAAATAATAAATAATAAACAATAAATAATAAATAATAAATAATAAGTAATAAATAATTATTAATAACTATTAAATTATAATTGATCATTAAGAATTAATAATTCGCAATTAATAATTAATATTTAAAATTTTATAAATAATTAATAAATTATTAATAAATAATTAATGAATAATTAACAAATAATGAATATTGAGTAAATAAATAAATAATAAATAAATAAATAAAAAGACAATAAACGAATAATAAACTAATAATAAACAAATATTTTATAAATTAAAATTAAATAAATAAATAATAAAGAATAAAGAATAAAGAATAAAGAGTAAAGAGTAAAGAATAAAGAATAAAGAATAAAGAATAAAGAATAAAGAATAAATAAATAAATAAATAAATAATAAATAAATAAATAGGTAAATAAATAATAAATAATAAATAATAAATAATAAATAATAAATAATAAATAATTAATAATAACTAATAATTAATAATTGATATGTAATAATTAATAATTCTTAATTAATATTTAATATTTAATAATTAATATTTAATATTCAATATTTAATAATTAATAAATAATTAATAAATAATTAATAAATAATTAGTAAATAATTATTAAATAATTAATAAAAAATTAATAATAAATAATAGATAAATAATTTTTCAAACAGTTTGGGGCCGAAGCCTCATTTTTTAATGAAACAAAAGACCTCTTTTTTCTGGGTAGAGGAGACCCATTACATGGCTCATAGGCCCGGTGGGCATGAAAGTCCATTACATTGCCTTAAATGCCCATTTTTTGGCCTAAAGGCCCAATAGTGAATAGTTCTGCTACAATACCCATACTACTATAGTGCCTGCTACATTACTGCCACCTGTACATTCCCTCCTACAAGGTTTTCCACCACTACAGTGCCGCGAGAGGTACAGTATCGCCGCTACTACAGTCTACTACTATACCTTCACCCAATGGGTTTTGAACTCCCATTTTTTATGTATAATTGAGGGGTGCTTACCTCTAAGCCAAACCCCAACTACACACATATATAAATAAATAAATAAACAATAAACAATTAATAATAAATAAATAAATGATAAATAAATAAATAAGTAAATAAATAACAAATAAATAAATAAATAAATCATAAAATGTTAAGAACTTCCAAAAACCCTAAAAACACTAAAATGACCATAAAATCTAATCTAAGACTCCTTTTTCAGCACCACAACCAGTCAAATCGAAGATCATGAACTGAGATTCAATATGATATGTTGTACAAGCCAAACAGACACCTGGATCGAAAGTTATAATCGTTTGAATTTTAAGAAATTAGGGTCGATAACTAAAACCTCTATTTCGGAGGTCTTATATGACTTTATGGTAGAATAAAAAGGTGTACAATCATAAAAGAGCTGGTATTATACCTAAATGGTGTAGATCTCATCATAGGCTTTGATTTAATATGTGGTATAGCCCACACAGACACCCGAATTAAAAATTATGGTCGTTTGAAGCTCGAGTTTGATTTTCGAACTTTTTAAAATTTGAATATTTTTTCCTCTAATTATCACATGATTTAAATCTAACTTGGTTTTATCTCATTTTCTAAGCTTCGATTTCACTGGTTGTGGAGCTGAAATGGACTCACAGACCAGAAGTTATGGTCGTTTGACGTCGAAGTTTGGTTTTCAGGTTTTTGTAGATTTGTTTTAAGTTTCACATTATTATTAACTAATAATTATAAATATTTATCAATTAACACATTATAATTAATTATAATTATAAATAATAAACTATATTTGGTTGTGAGTAATAAATAAAAAATAAAAAATATTTTATTATTTTTTTCTTCAATTTTACAGCGGTTTTGAAAAAACCGCCGCTAAAAAAATTGATTTTTTTTGGAATTTTTTTAAAACAATTAAAAAATATTTTAAAAACATTTAGCGGTGGTTTTTAAAAAACCTCTAAAAAACTGCCGCTAATTATTTTATCGAAAAACATTTAGCAGCAGTTTTGAAAACCGCTGCGAAAAAACCGCCGGTAAAACACTGTTTTCCTATAGCGAGGGAGATAACATAACTAAGATTTTTCCTTAAACAATAGAAATCCAAGATTCAAAAACTAAATCATGAATGATACTATTTATGGTAGAATTTTAATCTCGTTGAGATCATGACCCAAACCATGTTTACAGAACCATCCCAGGAAAATCTCAACATTTCACACCTTACCCTTTGGGCATTGACTGATGTAATGAAGGGATGTATATACCCTAATAGTATGAATTTTTATATTTTTATTTTAATAAAACAATGATTATACTTATCCCTTTTTAATGTTACTTTTTAAATTACTAAATTTTGAGTTTGATAAAAATCAGATTCTCATACGATGAAACAAAAAATATATTTTTGGGAAATATATAGTTTCAATCAAGACACTCTTTTTGATGAATTCAAGAATTTTTGAAATAAATTATATTTCAATAAATTATTATTATTAAATAATATTTATTAAATAAAAATGAAAATATAATTTTAGGAGGTAAAATGTAAATTTTATAAGGGTCAGAATACTTTTTTTTAAAACCAGTATTTTTCATTAAATATGGATTTTTTATTTAAAAGTGTAAATTAGAATACTTAGATAATTATTTTGGTAAAATACATATTATTTCTAAAATCATCACATTGAAATTGTCCAATGATTAATTTTTCAAAATTTTATGAGATAATCGATTTTTTTTGTAAAAAATAAATATGGTATAATTATACAGTATGTATTATGATATAATAAAAGAAAAAAGTGATGTAATAAATACTATAAAGAGTATCCAAGACCAAAATTATGTTTCCTATTTAAAATATTTTTTCAAGTTATTTTATTAAATTTATAAAACCATAATGAATCCTCCATAACCTATATTTTATTTTAAGGTTTTAAAATCAATTCTTTATAAACATGACTCACTTATACATCAACAAGGAAATTATTTTAATTTTACCTGTTATTAGATTTTTAAAATAATGAAAAACACTCTTATTTTCAAGAAACTATGGGTAAAAACCATTTAAAGGTTTGTGGTTTTGATAACTTTATCATATAGAGTCCAAAACCTATGTTTGGAAATTAATAAAGAATTTTCATATATTTTTCAATATAAACTCACCCAAACTCCCTTTACACTTCACTAAAACCTCTTAGATAATTAATTTACCCTACCCTTATATCTCTAGATCCCTCCCAAGGTGCCCAAGCTATTAATAATCCCCTCCCAAGCTTTTAGAAGCACCCTCTTAAGGTAAGAGATCCCCTCCTTCTCCTCTTTATTAAAGAGAATTCTTTATTTCATGAATTTTGATTTCCAATTTTTCAAGCTGGGATATGTTTTTACACATACATATTACTATCCTTATGATCACCACACAATGAGATACCCCTTTCTATCTCATTCACCCTTTTATAAACCTTTATATACACCCGTTATGATGCTAAAATTATCCTCTGATTTTCCATGCCTAAATTTTGTGTAGTGAATACCCATATCTATTTATACTTAAGGGTATTCAAATATTTATACATATAATTATTTTATTTGGGTTTTACATGAATTCAACCTTCTCTCCTTAATATTGGGGTTAAAATTGATGAAATATATCCTTATGTTTTATGATCCATTTGGCACACTTATGAATGTACATTATATGAAACTGATGGGTGGGCCTAAAATTATATAGCCATCCAATGAATTGGATAATGTTTTTATCTCATGAGACTCCATGTATAGTTCATATGATATTATTATAAGCACTATATGTTATATTTTTCTTGGCAGTTTGACTTGACTTAGGTTTATGATGTCATGTTTTATATAGTTTCCACATTCTTATGTTGCCTTTATGTTATCAAGTTATATCATGCCTCATTATTCAAGATTATAATTCTTACCCCTCTTATGTAACTTTGATATACCTCTTAGATCACATTTATTGTTTTACCTTATGGCATGTTTTTTTATTCTCTTACTAGGCTTTATAGCTCACCTCTTTCTGATGTACATCCCCAGGTTATCCAATGCAGTTTTAGAAAATCCAAGGAATATAAGGCCATGTCTTTGAGCTTTTAAATAATGTTGTTATATTTATATTTCAATTTATTACATTATGTACCAAATTACCCAAATAAACTGTGCATCATTATCTTATAATTTTGTATTAAGCATAACTTTATGTAATTAATCATGAAATAAAGTGTATTAAAGATATGGGTTTTCATTCTTGGTATCAGAGAAAAGTATAGTTATTTAATGTATTTGGATTAGAAAACTATTGTGAAATCCATAGGGATAAGAATAAAAATGTGAAAGAATCCCAAATTTTTGTTAAATTATAGATTTAGGTTTTTTATCCGAAAATACATCCCTGTTAGGATACTACAAGTATATGTGGCTCTGGAATAGTTGTACTTAGTGGTAATAACCCCAAAAATAGTGCATTGAGATGAACTTGATCATCACTTGGTGCATGAAAATGAGCCTTACTAAATATCTAGTTTTACACTACCATGGTTTATTGATTGGTAAATTGATAAGCTCATTATAAACCATATTAATGAAACAAAAATACCCATAAGATTTTATATTAAAAAATAGGTCATGGATTGAAACATAGAAATTCATTTGTTAAGGAATATATGATTTATCTCTTTAATATTCATGGTTTTACATTTATGTTGGTAATAGTTTTAAAATTATCATCCCAAAGTTCATTTTGGATAAATTAATCAAGTGTAACCAAAATCAAATAGTGAAATGCAAGCTTATTATATATGGTTCTATGTATTCTTTCATATCATGAAAGTTTAGTAGAACTATTCAAACACCACCTAAAAGCATGGAAGTTGAGTTATTGGTGATGACCAAAAATGGGTTAATTTTTTCATCATAAGAATATAACTCATCCCCTATACAAATTTGTGAGATTAATTTACAAGAAAACCTTTCGATACCCCCTTAATTGAATTAAATGCTATTCTAGGAAAATATTAGATTTCCTTGTATTGATCCAACATAAATTTTTGATAGAGGGAAATAACCTTATGTGTCATAAATATCTCTATGATTCTATATAATTGTAAGGAGGAGGATGGATCTTCTTTAGAACCAATATCTCCAGCATATATATTATCACCTTACGAGAAATAATATCTATCTCAAATGATTGAGACTAAAAAAAGATCATCTGTCACGACCCGTCCCACATGGCCCAGACGTGACTACCCCAAGCTCACCTTCCATAGGCCAGGGGTTAGTGACTATCACCTAAAGGCTTTTCCTGAATAGGGAAGACATTGCCTTAGAGATCAGTATGCACTCAAAAAGGGAAACTGAAGTAAAAAACCAACAAAAGTAAGGTATAAACACAAGAGTAAAGTATAACCACAAGTGAAACTGTAACTGAAAAGAGTGGGCCGACATACAAGCTCTATAAACTGAAAAGAAAGTAAACAGCTGTCGCATCTACCCTGGAGATCTACCTGGAGGGTAGTACCTGTAAGTCTGAATTCGAAGAAGAGGATCTCGAATTATCCCATCGCACCAAGCTCCACCAAGTCCCAAACCTCCAAAGTTTTCCTCAGAGTATCAACAGTCTTCACCAGACACACACGTGCAGGCAGAGCCCATGTAGGGGTGAGTATAACAACTCAGTAGGGGACCCCGAGACCCCCCGGAGGTCTCTTAGTAATACAGAAAGAAAAAAATAACATGAAATACCACAAAGTTAATATCACAAGCATGATCTAAATCAGGAAGCACAAATAAAAAGAGACAGCTCACTCTAATAGTATAACTTCAAGGTTACTGGGAAAGGGATGACTAGTTGTAAAGCCAGATCATCCTATCTATAGTAACTCTACTTCTGACCTGTATAGGTCACTGTATGCTAACCTGTATTGGTCACTGGTGATGACCCATATTATTTGCTGGTGATGACCCTTATTGGTCACTAGTGGTGACCTGTATTGGTCGCTGGTACAGAGGTAGGGATAATAATTCATACAACAAGATCATCCCACTCTAGAGTTTCTGAAGCTAACCCGTATTGGTTTCTCTTCTTCTCCATGTCATAGCCAGCCACTGGATTCCCGCACGAAGCACGCCTAATCTCCGGAAGACTCTTCTCCTCAATCCATAGGTCCTATTTCAACTGGTAATAAGTCTAAAAAAAATCATACCCAAGGGACCACTACGTCATAGGGGTCCCAACGTGACAGGCGACACGTTGATCAGATACTCGGTCTGTGAGATATGAACACTTTTGTAAAAAGTCCCTGGTTGGATTTAAGTCTAATCCAACCCAAGTCAAACGTCAAACTCCATCAAAACTCACTTAGAGTATCTTCAAAGGATCGCCTTGTCACAAGGGTCCTTATTCCATAGATGGCGCGTCGATCGGACACTCGGTTTGTTAGTTACACCCCTTTCCATGAAACGGGGGTGATCACACCTCGTTCTAGCCTGGCTCGGTTGGGCCCACCAAAATATGCCAAAGGGACCACTTCCCAAAGGGGTCCCAACGCCACTGACGACATGTAAAATGGACACCTGGTTCATCAGTTACGAGCATTCTTTTATTCAGGGGCTGGTTGGGTCTAGGCCCGATCCGCCTCGGTCAGGATGACCTGACGCAATGGGTCTTGGGGTCTAACTAACCTCGCCTGGGTCCGAACCATTAAGGGTCAGCCCGGTTCACTGGGTCCAGCCCATTGGGGTCAGCCTGACTGGATCGCAGGCCCAGGTTGCGGTTGGCTCGGCCCGTCGGGTGAGGTTCGGCCCACCCATGCTGGCCCGTTGGGCCGTGGGTCAGGCCCGGTCCACCTGAAGGCGGACTGCGTCTCCTGCTGGGCCTGTGGATGCGCGACTATTTCATCTGCCGGTGGGGTGCTGCCCCACCACGTGCAATGGTCGGCCAGGTGGCCGACTGGTCTCCCATAGATGTGGCGTGGCGCGGGGCTGCACCGCCCCCTCCTGCCATAGTCCGATGGCCGCGACTACTGTCGCTGGTGGTGCCTGCGGACACCGCCCTTCTCTCACGCGGCTAGCTCGTTCCGGCCGCCTCCGGCCATCATGGCGCATGACGGCACGCCACCTTCCCACTACCCATGGCCGGTTGCCGCAAACCTCCTCCGGCCACCACCGACCGCCACCGGCATGACGCGCCGATTGTTCTTTCCACGGGCCACCAGATGTGCTCCGGTGATCCGTTCATGGTGTCATCTATTCCTAAAAGCCTGCTAGACTGCCTTTGTCACAACGTGACCCTATATCTTGCATTGCTGTCAAAATCAAAGAAATCTGTCCCCGAAGGATGCAACATGAACGAAGCGGCGGAGGGTCTGGGCCTTGTTTGTTTGGACCATGCCCTCCACGTTAACATGATAACAAGCAGGAGAATATTTATCTAACATTAAATATTAAATAAACTCATTTCAATAATGTTAAACCAAAACCAAACATAAACCCCCTACCTAGAGAACCGTTGGAGGTGTCGCATATGCAGTGGGAGGAACGTCCACGTTGGATGGAGTCGTCGGTATTTGTCAATCCCGGATCATTGCCACCCGAGATTTTATCCTCCATCAATGGATGTTGCTGTAGAACTCCGCCAGAGTTTCCTCGCTTGAAGTAGTCATGCCAAAATTCCACCCCGAGCTCCATTTAAATTAGAGTGGGAAAGGTGAGTGACGCGTTGAGGAATTTATGAGGTTCATTAAATGAATTAATGAACCTATTTTAATTCACAACGGTTTAGTTACACAGTTGATGAGTCAAGCCATTAAATGGATTGACAAGTCACTGGTCCCGCCACCGCCGCTCATTCGTTGGGGAAAAAGACAAGAAAATAATAGTTACATGTTATTTTACTTTTTTTTAAAAAGTGTGAAAACTAACTTTTTTCTCCTCACTTACTTCGTTCGAAGTGAATCTTCCCTTAAGTGAATCCCAATATTGCATATTCAACGGTTCCCTCAGATTTTTAATCCGAGAACCGGTTCAAAAGATAGAAATCTCCCCCCCCCACGCGTTTACTGAACGTGCCTTAAAAAAGTTTAAAAATTCATTCAGGGAACATTGGGCCTCATAATCAAGCGCTGTAAATTTTCACAGACTCATAATAATCCCAAATAATTAAAAAAAATTACATGGAATTTTTTGAGTCTTTACATTCTCCCCACCTCGGGGCTTTACATCCCCAAAATCCAAACAAGGCTACACAAACAAAGAGGGGTACTCAACACGCATATGAGCCTCTCGCTCTCATGTGCTCTCCTAGAGATTCCCATGATGCCACAAAACATGAGTTAGAGGTATCAACCACCCATGAAGGATCTGCTCCTGTCGATCCTCTATCTCCACCAAGTAATATGCAAAAGTCACCCCGTCATCAATCTCTAACTCTCCATGGTAGATGACGTGAGATGGGTGATTCACGTATCTCTTCAGTTGGGATACGTAGAAAACGTCGTGCACCCTCTCCAACTGGGGTGGTAGTGCCAAGAAGTATGCCACCTTTCCAACCCTCTGAAGTATCAGGAATGGTCTGATAAACCTCGGTGAGGTTTACCGCCTCATCCAAATCTCCGTAGTCCCCATCGAGGGTAGACTCACAAGAAAATGTGGTCCCCCTCTTGGTACAGCAGTGGTCTCCATCGCCTATCATCATAGGACTTATATCGGCTCTATGCAGTATTCATCCACTCTCGGATGACCTGTACCTTTTTGGTGGTAGCCTGTACCATCTTTGGGCCCACAAGTGCTATCTCTCCTAGATCCGTTCAGCACAAGGGTGATCTTTATGGTCTTCCATACAATGCCTCAAAATGGGCCATACGGATGGTGGACTGATAACTATTGTTGTACGCAAACTCCACCAAGGGTAGGTAGTCCTCCAAACTATAACCAAAATCTTGGACACATGCACGAATAATGTCCTCCATGGTCTAGATGTTCCGCTCAGTTTGACCATCTCTCTGCGGGTGAAAAGCTATGCTTAAGTGAAGATGAGCCCCAAAAGCCTCCTACAATCCTTTCTAGAATCATGATGTGAAGTGTACGTCATGGTCTGAGACTATCACCAAAGGCACCCCATGAAGTCACACAATCTCCTGAACGTAGAGACGTCCCAAGCTCTCTACTGAACCCTTCTATCAAATAACAAGGAAGTGGACCGACTTGCTGAGTCGGTCAACGATCACCCAGATGGTATTATGCCCTATAGAAGTACATGGTAACCCCATCATGAAGTCCATCAATATCCCTTCCCACTTTCACTCTGGTATCTTGAGGGGTTGGGTCAAGCCTACTAGTACCTGGTGGTCGACCTTCACTTGCTGGAGAGTGAGGCATCTAGAAACAAACTCCGCCATAACTTTCTTCATCCCTGTCCACCAATACTGACACCAGAGGTCTTGATACATCTTCAGCATACCTGGATGTACTTCCAAGAGGATGTATGGAACTCCCTCAACACCTCCTATCATAAATCCACTAGTACAACTGTATGTCCTTTGAAAAGGATAGTGTGATCCGCACCTTCAGAATATCCATCAGGTGCATGGCCTGAGGATATTTGAGCACATGTAGACTCGTAGCTACTATTTCCAAGTTGCACCTCCCTAACTCACTAAAGGAGTGGAGGGGAAACTACCATTGAATGGAGGTAGAATGTCTCATCTCTATCCACATAGGATATCTAAAGTGAGGAAAACTGCTCTGAATCCTCATTCAGTAGCTACAAACTTGATCTCTGGCTAAGTGTATCTGCCACTATGTTCCCCTTCCTAGGAGTATATAATATCTCAAAGTCATAGTCCTAGAGGAACTCTAGCCAAAGTCGCTATCTCAGATTCAGATCTTTATATGTGAAGATATATTTGAGACTCTTGTGGTTTGAGAAAACAATGAACTGCTCACCCACCAAGTAGTGTCGCTACATCTTCAGTGAGATGACTACTGTTGTCAAATCCAAGTCATGAGTCACATAATTCTTCTCATGAGGCCTTAACTATCGCGAGCCATAAGAAATCACTGCATCATCCTGCATCAAGACACAATCGAGTCCGGTCCCTGATGTATCAATGTAAACCACATAGTCAGTTCCCTCCTCCGGTAAGCTCAGGATGGGAGTGATGGTCAAGCTCTGCATCAGCTATTGAAAGCTTTTCTGGCATATATCTAACCACAAGAAGGGTTTACCTTTCTTCTTCAAGGCAGTAATAGGTGTTGCTACTCTGGAGAAATTGTGTATGAACCTCCAATAGTAGCCTGCTAATCCAAGGAAGCTCCACACCTCAATAACACTCATGGGTGGCTCCCAAGAAAGTACTGCCTCGATCATCGCTGGATCCAGTACAAATCCAACCTCTGAGATGACGTGACCCAAGAAGTGGACCTTTCGTATCCAGAAATCACACTTCGAGATCTTCCCATATAATTGGTGCTCCTAAAGTGTGTCCAAAACTATCCTCAAGTGTACAGTGTGCTCTTTCTCAGATGTTGAGTACACCAAGATATTGTCAATGAAGACCACTACAAACCAGTTTAAGCAGGTCTGGAAGATCTAGATCAGGAGACCCATGAACACTGTAGGGGAATTCATCACACCTAATGACATCACTAGGTATTTGTAATGTTCATACCGACATTTGAAGGTCATCTTTGGGATGTCCTCATCCCACACACGAAGCTAGTGATAGCCAGATATTAGTTCTATCTTTGAGAACCACTTCGATCCTTTCAACTAATCAAATAGATTATCAATCCTCGGTAGATGATACTTGTTCTTCACGGTCACTTGGTTTAGGTGCTGAGAGTCAACACATAGCCTCAAACTTATGTCTTCCTTCTTGGTAAACAACACTGGGGATTTCCATGGAGAAACACTGGGCCTTATGAGTCTCTTCCTCTGTATGTCCTCCAACTGTACCCTCAGCTCTCGGAGCTCCGTAGGGGCCATCCGATATGATGGTGTAGATATTGGTGCTATTTCTGGGTATACGTTAATGTATAATTCTACCTATCTATGAGGAGGTAGTCCTGGTACATCTTCTAGAAAGACTTCCTCATGCTCTTCCACCACCACTGGAAACTGTGGACTTGCCTCATCTACTGTTTCGAAGGTCATACAAGCCAGCTGATATGTAATCGGCTGCACCCTCTTGAGCGCAAGTCCATCTCATGCTTCTCTATTTTCCTTCTCAACAACAAATAAAAACTGGACTGCATCTTTGCATGTACATCGTACTGTACATCTCAAGCAGTCAATATGTGCATGAACTGCTGATAGCCAGTCCATGCCTAGAATGACGTCTTAGGGCTTCAACACTGCTACTAGAAGATCTCATCTGAAACTCTCTCCTCTGAGAGTAAGATCACACTATCGACACCAGTTTGTGACCACTGAATCTCCCCCGTAGGAGTATCCAAATGAAAATGTTGAGCTAAAAGCTCAGTCGGAATCTAAAATTCTTGAACTAAGTCTACGAAAAGGAAAAAATTTATAGCAATTGTGTCGATAAGCACTACTGATAAAGTAGAGAAGATATAGATCGAACCTCATATCATCTCAGGGACGTCATGATCATGAGCCTCTACTTCCTGTAGCTGAGATTGTCCCTATCCACCCGCTCCCTAAGCTCGTAGTGGACCAACTAGGGGTGGTGGTGGTAGTGCCTGGTGACCCCGAGCACCTCCCGTTGCACGTCCTGCTCCCCTTCCTCATTCGCAGCCTGGCTGACGCTCATCCACCTGCTGCTGCCGCTGCCTCAGTGGCCCCTCCTCCATTTTCCAATCATCCACGCGGGGAGTCAGACAATCAGGAGCTCTGTGACCCTGTCCCCCGTAGGAAAATCATATCATGCCTCGTTGGTGGATCCCTCGGCCTCTTTAGCCTCGCACCTCTGACTCCGTGTCCCTGAGTCACCCTCCAGAAGGTCTATCCTACTTGGTCTTCTACATCATCTGCCTACTGCCAGCTGTAGATGACTTTTCTACCTATCATACGGTAGGGGATCTCTCTACCAGTGCCTGCTAGACAAGGAATCTCTCCATTATCAAAGCTCGCTCTAGCACCCTAGCCTCCATCGGGATCCTAAGAGAAACTATTGCAGCTCTGATCTCTCATCGGAGCCCTTGATCAAAGGTTCGGGCCCTGGAGTAAGGGTCCCATACCATGTCAGTGGAGTATCAGGAGAGGTCAGTAAATCTCGTTGAGTATTGAGCCACAGTCTAGCTACCCTACTGTAGATGCAACAACTCCCGAATAAGCATAGAGAATAGTGTCACTAGCATGAAATCCACCCTGAAAGGGATCTCAAAGTCCATATAGGTGAGGGTCATCTACTCATGCACATAGAGCATCAAGCTCCACCATTGTCTTGCCAAGCCCTGAAGAAGGATTGCAGACAAGATGTCCATCTACTCGGTGGGTGTCTCTACTAAGAGAAAGACCCGTGAAATCGCCTCAATCTAGTCCTCTTCTGCGTGGGGGTCCATCTCTCCTTGAAACCTCGAAGGCCTCTATCTCTAGAACTCATGCAATGCACTCAGCCGAAATGCATGATCCACTGGTAGCATCTACTGCTCAATGGGTGGTGGTGCTGCTGGTACACCACCTGAAGGTGCCATCACTGTGTGTGGTCCTTGTACCGACGCCTTGTCACTTGGTGAGCCATTGTCACGATCTCTAACCGAAATCCTGGCCGGTTTTCTTCATGGAGGCATCCTATAAGAAACAGATGTTCCATAGTCAAAAATTTATACTTGGTGAGATGACTCAAGAAAGATCAAGAAAACCTTCAAAAAAATAACAACTGGTGTTTTTAGGTACCGAGTTGGAAAACAGAATTCAGGGTCCTGGTGTATGGATACGTTGGCCAGCACACCAACACTAGACTCCATGTACTGAAAACCGAAATCAAGACACTTTACACCATTGCCTCACTAAAAGTAGACTCTTAGTTCTTCTGTTAGAACCAACCTCCCTCTGATACCACTTTATCACGACCTGTCTCACGAGGCCCAAACGTGACTACCCCAACCCCGCCTTCCATAGGCTAGGGGTTGGTGACTAGTACCAGACGGCTTTTCTCAAACAGGGAATACATTTCCTTAGAGATCTATACACACTCAAAAAGGGAAAATAAAGTAAACAATAAAAAAATAAGGTATAACCACGAGAGTAAAGTACAACCACCAGTACAATTGTAAACTGGAAATAGTGGGCCGGAATACAAGCCCTATAAATAGAAAAGAAACTAAACAGTTGTCGCATCATCCCTGGATCTCTACTTGGAAGTTAGTAGCTGTAAGTATGAAGTCAAAGAAGAGGATCTCGACTTATCCCGCCACACCAAGCTTCACCAAGTCCCGAACCTCTAAAGTCTGCCTCGGAGGATCTATAGTCTGCACCAGACACACACATACGGGTGAAGCCTATGTTTGGGTGATTATAACAACTTAGTAGAGGACCCCGAGACACCCGAAGGTCTATTAGTAATCCAAAAAGGAAAACATCATAAGAAATACCAGAAAGGTAATATCACAAGCATGATCTAAATGATGAAGCACAAAGAAAAAGAGATAGATCACTCTAATGGTATAAATTCAAGGTTACTGTGATAGGGATGACTAGTTGTAAAGCTAGACCATCCTATCCTTAGTAAATCTACTACTGACCCATACAGGTCACTTTCTACTGAACCGTATTGGTCACTCGATGCTAACCCATATTGGTCGCTGGTGCTGACCCGTATTGGTTGCTGGTGCTGAGCCATATTGGTCACTGGTGCTGACCCGTATTGGTCACTAGTGCTGACCTGTATTGGTTACTGGTGCTGATCCGTATAGGTCGCTGGTACAGAGGTAGGTATTATTAGTTGTACAACTAGATCATCCCATTTGGAGTTTCTGATGCTGATATGTATTGGTCGATCTTATTCTTCATGTCACATCCAGCCACTGGATTCCTGCATGAATTACGCTTGATCTCCAGAAGACTCTTCTCATCAAGACATCTATCCTATTTAAACCAGTACTAAGTCCCATAAAAACATACCCAAGGGACCACCCCATCATAGGGGTCCCAACGTGAAAGATGATGCGTCGATCAGACGCCCGGTCTGTGAGATATAGACACTTTTGTAAAAAGGGCTCGGTTGGATTCAAGTCTGATCTAACCCAAGCCATACATCAAATTACTTCAAAACTTAGTAAGAGTATGTTCAAAGTACCACCTTTTTACAAGGGTCCTTATTCCATAGACGATGCGTATATTGGATTCTCGGTTTGTTAGTTACACCACTTTCCATGAAACGGGGGTGATCGCACCTTAGTACGACCCAGCTTAGTCGGCCCTGCCAGAATATTCCAAAGGGGAAGCTTCCCAAAGGGGTCCCAATTCCACTGACAATGTGTCAAATTGACACCCGGTTCATCAGTTACGGGCGTTCCTTTATTCGAGGGCCTGTTGGGTTTGGGCCCGGTCCGACTCGGTCAGGCCGGTCCAACGCAATGGGTCCCGGGGTCCACCTGACATTGCATGAGTCTGGTCCATTAAGGGTCGGCCCGATTCACTGGGTCCGGCCCGTTGGGGTCGGCCCAACTGGTTCACGAGCTTGGGTCGCGATTGGCCCAGCCCGTCAGGTGGGGCTCGACCCACCCGCACTGGCCCGCTGGGCTGTGGGTCCGGCCGGTTCAGTTGGCCAGCATCTGGCCTAGTCTACCTGAAGGCGGACCACGTCTCCTACTGGTCCGGCAGAAGTGGGTCCGTTTCATCTAGCTGGTATGGCATTGCCCTATCACGTGCAACGGTTGGCCAGGTGACCAACCAATATCTAGCTGATGCAGCGTGGCGTGGGGCTGCGCCACCCCCTCTTTCTGCGGCCACTGCCGCCAGCGGTGCCGCCCTTCTCCCACGTGGACGACTTAGGCTGACCACCTCTAACTACTGCGGAACTCAATGGCGCGCCTCCTTCCCACCTTCCGCGATCGTTTTCCACGGTTCTCCTCTGGCCACTTCCGGCCGCCACTGGCATGGCGTGCCAGCTGTTCTTTCCGCGGGCCACCAGACATGCTCCGATGATCCGTTCTTGGTGTCGTCTATGCCTATGAGCATCTCAGACTACCATTGTCACAGTATGACCCTCTGTCTCTTTTTTTCCTTCAAAATCGAGGAAAGCCTTCCCCGAAGGACACAACATGAACGAAGCGGTGGCGAGTCTGGGACTTGTTCGTTCGGACCGTTCCCTCTACGTTAACATGATAACAAGCGGGAGAATATTTATCTAACATTAAAGATTAAATAAACTCATTTCAATAATTTTAAACCAAACCCAAACATAAACCCACTACCTCGATATCCGTTGGAGGTGTCGCGGTTGCGGCAGGAGGAGCGTCCACGTTGGATGGAGTCGTCTATGTTCGTCGATCCCAGATGGTTTCCACCCAAGCTTTCATCCTCCATCAGTGGATGTTTTTGCAGAACTCCTCCAGAGTTTCCTTGATTGAAGAAGTCGTGCCAAAAACCCACCCTGATCTCCATTTAAATAGGAAGGGGAAAGGTGAGTAACACATTGAGGAATTTATGAGGTTCATTAAATGAATTAATGAACCTATTTTAATTCACAATGGTGGAGTTACACAGTTGATGATTCAAGCCATTAAATGGGTTGACAAGTCACTGGTCCCACCACCACCACTCATCTGTTGGAGAAAAATAAAATAAAATAAAAATTACATGTTATTTAAATTTTCTTTAAAATGTCCAAAAACTAACTTTTTCTCCCGACCTACCACAGTCGAAGTGAAACTTCCCTTAAGTGAATCCTGGTGCTGTAGATTCAACGGTGCCCTCATATTTTTAATCTAAGCACTGATTCAAAAGATATAAAATTCCACCCGCGCGTTTAATGAACGTACCTTAAAAAAAGTTCAAAAATTCATTTCGGGCACACCGGGCCTCGGAATCATACGCCGTCAATTTTCGCAGACTCATAATAATCCCAAATAATTAAAAAAATTATATATAATTTTCTAGTTCTTTACATTATCCTTGATGAAAAGCCTATTGTAAGGGATTTCACTGATGTGTTTCCCAAATAATTTTACAGTTTTCCTCCTATCCATGAGGTTTAGTTATCAATTAAGCTCCTACCTGGATATTTTCAAATATTCAGGACTCTATATAGAATGGAAGTTATTAAACTTGAGGAGCTAAAGAAACAATTAAAGTAGAATATGGATAAAGGTTTTATATGCCCGGGTGCTTCACCATGGGGTGCACTAGTCCTCTTCACCAAAAAGAAGGATGAAACAATGTGCCTCTATATTGATTATCATGAGCTCAACCAGATCATGATAAAGAACATGTATCGTCTTCCATGGATTAATGAATTGTTCAATTAGCTACGTGAATCCCTATACTTCTATAAGGTGGATCTTCAGTTGGTTTATTATCAAGTAAAGGTAAATAAAAAGGATATCCCCAAGACTTCTTTTCGTATAAGTTATCTTCACTAATAGTTCATAGTGATTCCCTTTGAAGTTAATAATGTTTCAACAATCTTCGTGGAATTAATGAATAGATTATTTAGTTATTCCCTTGACAAATTTGTAGCAGTCTTCATTGATGATATTCTTATCTAATCCAAAATAAAGGAGGTACAAGTGGATCATTTAAATACTACATTAAAGAAATTTTGGAAGGAAAAGTTATATGAAAAGTATAGTAAATGTGAATTTTGGCTGCAGAAAGTAACTCTATTGGGGTATGTTATCAGTAATAAAGGGATATATATGGATCCTTTTAAAATAGAGACAATAGAAGTATAGATCAATCCAATATCTATGATGTAAATCCTTATTTTTGTTGGATTATCTTTGTGTTATCATCAATTTGTGAGAAACTTCTCACAATTTTCAATCCCAATAACCAAGATTACTTGAAATGGATTTGAGTTTTTATGGACTAATTAATGTGAATAAATCTGTAAGGATCATAATAAGGGGCTATTAATACACCTATTATCACATTACTCGCCAGTGGGGAAATATTTTTGATATACAGTGATGTTCCCAAAAATGGTTGGGGTTGTGTACTCATTCAAGATAAAAAAGTTAAAGACTATGCCTCCCAAAAATTAAATATCCATGAGTAGAACTACCCAACACATGATCTAGAGTTGGAAACAGTGATATTCATGTTGAATATTTGGGACATTATCTCTATATATAAAAGCATGACATATATAAGGATCATAAAATCCTGAAGTATATATTCACACAAAAGGAGATCAATATACAAAAAAGGTGGTTATATATGAACAATGATTATGATTATTCAATCCATTACCATCATAGGAAGGTGAAAAAAGTGGTAGATTTTTTGAGTAGAAAGGATCATACAACCCTATCCATGACGAGGATTGAAAGGTTTTTAATATTCTTGGACATGAAAAGGATGAATATGGGAATAGTAAATGGATATTCATTATACCTTGATTAAATAACTACTCAACCATCTATTCTTGAGAGGATAAAGGAGGATTATAAAGATGATGAGTTCATACGGAAGAAGGTAATGAATATTCTGGAGTTTAACTTTGCTGAATATGGAGTTATAAGGTTTGGAACCCATATGTGTGTCCCATAAAAACCAAAACTAAATATGGAACTTATGGATGATGTGCATAGATCATTCTTCTCTATTCATCCTGGAATAACTAAGATGTATAGATATTTGAAGAAAAAAATTCTAGTGGGATAACATGAAGAGGGAGATTACGAAGTTTGTATCTCGATGCTTGGTATGCAAACAAGTCAAGGCAGAATGAAAAAAATCTAAGGTTATGATACAACTATTGCCTATACTAGTATGGAAATGGGAAAACATAACATTTTATTTTTTGCTAAGACTCCCTAGGAAACATAAAGGCAATAACACCATCTGGGTGTAGTCGGTTACCTTACAAAGTCATCACATTTCACTACTATGATAAAATATTTGTCTCTTAACCAACTCACCAAGATATACATAAGGGAAGTGATAAGTCTTCATGGAGTTCCACTCTCTATTGTATTTGGTCAAGATCTGAGGTTTACCTAAAGGTTTTAGAGAATCCTTCAATAAGAATTAGATACAAAATCAAGCTTCAACATTGTTTATCACTCTAAGATAGATGGTCAATCTTAAAGGACCATTCAAACTCTAGATGATATGTTGGGATCATGTTCAATGTATTTATAAAGATATTGGGACAAATACTTTCCTCTAGTGGAGTTGTCATATAAAAATATTTTCCATTATAGAATTAAAATGGAACCTTATATGGCCCTGTATGGTAAGATGTGTCATACTCTGACATGTTGGGATGAAATTGGAGAGTAGAAGCTGATGGGAACTGATATTATCCAAGAAATTACAGAGAAGGTTCAAACTATTCAGTATCATATGAAGTCTTCATAATGTCTATACAAAATAATTTCATATAATCATTAATGAGACCTAAAGTTTGAGGTTAGAGATAAATTGTTCCTTTATATATCAACATGGAAAAATTTCCTGAGGTTTGGGAAGAAGGTAAATTTTAGTCCTAATTACATCATCCCCTTTGAGATCCTGTATTGCATCAGGGCAGTGAACTATCAACTAACACTCCCACCTAACCTATGTTAAGTACATGATGTGTTCCATGTAAAACTCTTGAGTAAGTATATACTAGGCCCGTAACATGTATTGTATCCATATTTTGTACCACTGGATAATGATATTTTATACAATTAGAAGCTGATGAAGATCTTAAATCATATAGACAAAGTTCTATGAAACAAGAAAACTCACATGGTCAAAGTGTTATGGTAGAACCTCATGTTTGAGGAAGCGACAAGGGAAATAGAAGAGGTGATGAAATAGAAGTAACCTCTTCTATATTAGTGTATGAGATTAAAATTTTGATAGTGAAATTTATAAAGAGTGAAATAATGAAATGAAAAAAACTTTTATAAATGAAATTCCTTCTTCAAATGATTAAATAAATTGTTAGGAAATGAAGTTATAGAAAACAAATGAAGTAATTTGGTTATTTTGGACTATTATATGGTCTATCAAATTTAAAATACCACTATATATCATAATTATTGATAATATATCCATTTTATTGTGACTATTAATATTATTATATTAATGGTTATGATAAATTCCATTTGACACGGATAAAGGAAGCGATGACCTCGACTAGTAGAATCGTACCCTATGAAGCCCATTTATTGGACCTTCCATGGGAGATAACATCACTAGGATTTTCCATTTAAAGAAACCAATCCAAGATTTAATAACTAAATCCTTATATAAACTATTTATAAGAGAATCTCAAGATCATCTAGATCATGGTCCAAACCATGTTTGATGAACCATCCTAAGAAAATATCACCATCAAACACCTTACCCTTAGGGAATTTACTAGTGCAATAAAGGGTATTCATCTAGACCCTAATAATATGAATTTTTATATTTTTATTTTAATAAAAAATGATTATATTTATCCTATTTTAATACTACTTTTTAAATTATTAAATAATGAGTTTGATAAAAATTATATTTTAATAAAATGTAAAACAAATTGTTTTTTTGGGAAATATACAGTTTTAATCAAGTCACCCTTTTTGATGAATTCATGAATTTTTGAAATAAATGAAATTTTAATAAAATATTATTATTAAATAATATTTATTAAATAAAAATGACAATATAATTTTATAAAGTCAATTTTAATTTTTATAAGGGTTAGAAAAATTTTCTTGTCAAGAAAACCAATATTTTTCATCAAATGGGGATTTTTTATTTAAAACTATATATTATCATATTTAGATAATTATTTTGATAAAATAAATATTATTTTTGAAATCATAATGTTGAAATTATCCAATGGTGAATTTTTAAAAATTTTATAAGACAGTCGAATTTTTGGGTAAAAATTAAATATGTTATAAGTATATTATATGTATTATCACATCATAAAAGCCCAAAAGTGATGTAATAAATATTATAAATACTATCCATAAGAAAAATTATGTTTCCCATATAAAATAATTTCTTTTTGAAATTATTTTATTAATTTTATAAACCCTTAATGAATCCTCCAAAACCTATATTATATTTTAAGGTTTTAAAATCAATTCTTTATAAAAATGACTCATTTTCACTTCACCAAGGGAATTATTTTAATTTTTTTTCAGTTTTTAGACTTATATGATAATGAATATCACTTATATTTTGTAGAAAACATGGGAAAACGCTATGGTAAGGTTTATGGTTTCGATTACTTTATCATATAGTGTCCAAAACCTAATGTTGGGAATTAATAAAGAATTATATTCACTTTTTCTATATAAACCCACCCATATTACCTTCCCTATTTACTAAAAACTATTAGTGATTTAATTTAATCTAACCTTACCCCTATATATCCCTCCCAAGGTTCCCCAATCTCTTAATAATCTCCTTTAATGCTTTTATAAGTGCCCTCTCAAGATAAGAGATCCTCTCCTCTTCTTTATTCAAGCACCTTATTTATGTCATGACTTTTGATTTCCAATTGTTTAGGTTGGGATATATTTTTACACATCCCTATTACTATATTTATTATTCCCAAGTAATGATAAAACCATTTATCTCTCATTTACCCCTTATATAAACCTTTTACTGCCCTTGTCATGTTGCCAAAATTATCCTGTGATTTTCCATGCCAAACATTTATGCAGTGAATACCCTTATCCATTTATACTCAAGTATATTCAAATAGTTTTACTTATAATTCATTGATTTGGGATTTATATTTATATAACCTACACTCCTTAATATTGGGGTTAAAATTAATGAAATACATCTTTATGTTGTATGGTCTATGTGGCACACTTATGCATGTACATGATTTGAATGTGACGAGTGGGACCGAAATTATATAGCCCTCAAATGCATTAGATAATGTTTTTATCTAATGAGATGCCATGTATAGTGTATGGGAGGTTATCCTAAGCACACCATGTTATGTTTTCTTAGCGGTTAGCCTTGACTAATGTTTATGATGTAATGTTTTATGTTGTTTCCATATTCTTATGTTTCCTTTATGTTATCATGTTATATCATGAATCATTATTAAAGATTATGATTATCACCACTCTTATATTACCTTGATATGCCTCTCAGCTCACATGTACTGCTTCACCTTATGCTGTGTTTTTTATTCCCTCACTAGGATTTGTATCTCACCATTTCCTTATGAACGTCCCTAGGTTATCCCTTGCATTTTTAGAAGATCCAAGGAATATAAGGGCATGTTTTGGAGATTTTAAATAATGTTGTTATATTTATAATGAAAGTTGTTATTTTAGGTATCTAATTACCCAAATACACCAGGCATCATGATATTATGGGGTTTTATTAAGCTTATCTTTATTCAATAAATCATGAATTAAGGTGTATAAAAAATATGGGTTATCATAGGGAAAAGTATTGACGTTTCATATATTTTTATTCCAATGTGGATGATTATTAGAAAGTTGAATATGTATTGTTTTACCATCCACCTAATTTATTTAGATGGGTTGTGATAATTTTATTCCTTTTATTGATATGGGAAATGTATTAGCATATCTTATATTGTTATTCTAATACAGATGATTATTGGCAAGTTGACTATGTGTTGTTTGACCATCCACCATATTTCTCAGTATGGGTTATGATTGTGTTATACCTTTTTTAAAATCTGGAAAAGTATTGATATTATTGATGATTATTATATGCTAACACAGGTTGATCATGTATTAAAATTTTATATTCTTCATTATATGAATAACCATGTTTTTATTCAGCCAAAGGTTCCTTAGGGAATGGTATGAAAGGTGTTATTGACTCTTACAATGAATGAGTTAGACTTAATTAGATGACGTGTGGGGCTAAAAATTATACAAATCATTGATGTATCCATAAGACTCATGAGACAAAATAGTTTTGAGTATTTGGTGTATGCCTTCCCAATTAAGCAAGATGTCATGACTGCAGTCTTAATGACAAGTAATTGTCTTAGTATAAGGCCTTAACAGTATGTTTTTTTATCCATAACTATGAATTTAATTAGTATGAGATTAGTATTATTGATATCTATGATTTTATTTATTACCATGGATAGAACATTTTCCCTATTTTAGTTGATTATTCAATTATTATGATTATTTATTCCTAACATATTATGTATACAATGATTATGTTTTTGACAGCTTTTGTTATATGTTTCTCTTATTGAGCATTTGAGCTCCACCATTTCTTTTGTTTCCATTCCCCAGGTTATATAGAAAAGTAGTACACATGGAATTTTTAGAAATATATCATGTGTGTAATAATTTAAGGGATATATTCAATACTCATTATTGATTAAGTAGTTTCTTAAATAACAGAAAAAGCGACTGTTTAATATAAAGAACATGGGTTTTGTTAGTTTATGTTTTTTATAATTATCTATAGCTATAAACTTAAAAATATCCTGATACTGTAAGAGATGAAATAATAATTTTTGATTTTTTAAATAAGGATGATTATATCCCGGATTTTTCTGCATATATCAAAGTGAGTATATAAAGTATGTTTTTATGGAACCATATCTAGGAGTAAAGGACCGAGGTGTCATATTTGGTATAAAAGGAAGGTTTTAGATAAAGTTAGAGATTATGATGTTTATTGAGGATAATTTAAGGGATGATAAGTTAAGGTTGATCACATTTCAAAGGTATAAATTACCATTTAGAATAGTATATGATTTAATTCTAAGGTAATAAGGCAAATTTTATTTATGGATTAGGTGGAGTGAATTTTTTTGAAAACACTAGGAATAAGATTATGTATTGGATAAAATCATGATAATTTGGTAAAATTGATATTATTATGTGTTTAATAACAATAAATCCCTATCTTTATACTATAAAGTTGATATGATTGTGGTATAATTGAATATAGGGGTAATCACCCTGAAAAATTTTGGTTGATCATTGACTCAATCATCACTATGATGTATGATAAATGGGAATAATATTGCACATTTGGTTAGAAACTCCTGAGGTATATGATTTGGATAATCACATTCTCTTTACAAACCACTATAAATAATTTAATAATGTCATTAAATAATTAAGTTATAGAACCTAATAGGAAAGTGACCATGGATAATATATATTGAAACCTAGAGATTCATAAGTTAAAGAATATATTAATTAATATGTTCTTTCCTAGATAATGGATAAGTTATATTTTGAGAATATATATTTCAATGATTTTTGTGTTAGAATATTTTAGAAATCTTCATGGTAATTTTGGATCTCTATTTTGAGGATTAAGATAAGAAGTATGATATAACACAACTCAAAGTAACCTAGGTTGAACCAAGGATAATATATGTTGAGATATGAGTGATAGAGTTTCAAATAAAAGAACTATAGGATTACAAGGATCACAAATATCAGTATCCTCTACGATAAAGGAAACAAGGTAAAGCCTATGCTACTCTTACTGTTGGGATTGGTCATGGAAACAAAGGGAAGAATGTATACTTATATTCCACTAAATAGTTGTGGATACCTTATTGGATTGTTATTACATACATTCTAGTGTATCTAGGAAGTTTTCAATGAGTATTAAATCACTACCATAATGATTTAATTGGATAAGGAAACTTATAGTAGTAAGATTATTGTATCCCAAGTTTTTTTTATGGAATTATGAATATTGTTGTTATTCCATTATATGGAATTGAATTGATTCCAGTAATAGATTAACTATTTAAATATAGATTCCATATTCAATAAATCATGGAGAGATCACCCACAACATCTTCATTTTTAAAAAATGGATGAGGGGGAGACAAAAACTTGTATCCACTCCTGAGAGAATCTAACATCAGTGTAATGGGACAAGATAATGATAGATCGTCTTTATTATCATCTATAAATGAACCTCCACCATGAACAAGCCCTAATGTAGCTAGGGAAGTTAAAATCACTATCCTAATGGTGTAAGTAGAATGAAAATACTAATAACCTCCACTAGATCAACTAGAAATGACAGTGAGGTGGAGAAGGGAGAGGTAGCCGTGCGACCCAAAGGATGGGAGTAGTTTGAGAACAAATTTCAATTCCCTAGAGCATGCAAGCCCATGAAACATGTGTGTAAAATAGTTTGGGTAATAAAAGGCTATATTTAGGAATATAAAGTGCCACCTAGAGAAACAATGGTAGGGAATCCATACCCTATCAACCTTAAACTAGTAGGTCTTTATAGAGTCGGAAACCTAGGGACTAATGCAACAGGTAGACAAAGAGGTGGGTTGTTATCTGTTGAAGTTGGCGACATAGGTGAGGGATATTTTAGAAAGCGTGTAGGACAGTACGGTGAAGGTGGATACTTTGTAAAGGGTTGATAGGGGTATAAACATAGATCTCAATAATCCTTATGATTATGTGGAGTATTATTCATCAAATTCATCTTTCGAACTCAACTTCCCATCAACACCACCAAGTTAAAGAAGCACAGAGGATGAGATATGGATGTGTTCAGTATGTCTATGAATCTGTATGCATACTAATTATAAAAATAAGTAATTGTATTTAATACCAACTTCTGATAGTATATCACTAAAAGTTTGAATATAGACTCAAGGAGAAATAAAATAGGTCTTAACACCTAACTATGAGAGGTATCTTGGTCAAATGGTTGGAAAGAAACTCAAAAGGAAGATATACCTATAAATGACTTTCCTACCCTTCTTTATGTTAGTAATGTTGATACCTAAATCTATATACACCATATGAATACCCTTAGATATATTTAGTTGGAAATTAAAATTTTTAGGCTGAAATTTATTAAATGAGGGAGAATGTAACACTCTGTGATCTTAATGTATGATTGCCTTTAAATAATCTAATGTGTTTTGTAGATTTATCCACACACAACACCTAACTAAAAAGAAACCGTGATATATTTAAATAAAAATATAAATATTAAGTATGATAATTAAAACCTAGACATTGAATTAGCATTAATTAATAGTAGTAACCACTTTATGAAATATATAAACAAATAAAATAAAGGCTACTTTTAATATGAATGAAATTCAAATTAATACAGTTAAAACAACTATGAAAATAATTTTAAGATTAAATATATTTTTTATTCTAAATTTGGTGTTTTATTTCAATAAAATAAGTAAATTATGATTTTATAACATATTGATAATATGAATAATATATTACCAATAAATTAATTAGTAATTTATAGGAAATAAGAATAAAGAATAATTGACATTTTTAAAAACTATCTTCCAATATAAATAGTTTTCCACAATATTTTGGGATTTTATTTGAATATTAAATTATAAATTTTTGGAAATATAATTTTAAAAGTTGAACATAAGTTTTGGATTAAGGATAATAATATGATCTTAAGACTAAATTTTGGATTTTTTTTAAAAAATAATGATTTTTAGGTGAATACTGAAAAATACCATTTTTAAAAATAATATAACTTTTATGATATTATTAGTATATAAGTATGAATTGTAAATTAATTAATCATTTTTATAGAATAAAATATGTATTTTATAAGTGAATTTATAATTTAAAAAATTTTGGCTTTAATTTTCAAACCTACATGTGATATTTTAGAACATTAATAATATTTTCTCAAAAATTATTCTTAATACATTATACATTTTTATTTTAAAATTAATTTTTATCACTTTTATAAATTTAATCAAATTAATGGATTTAAAATTTATAATAAGTGGGTATAAATTATCTATTAAGGACCACATTAATTTTTTTTATAAAGGACAAGTTACCTTGGGTAAAAGATAATTACCCAAGTAAAAGTTAAATTATAAAAGTAAATAATTTAAGATTAAAAGACCTAAAACATGTTTAGAACATGTGTGGGAATGAGATATGGGGGAATTGATATACCTTATCCCTAACCATCCATTATTTTTAATTTTTTTATCCACTTTCATTGAGAGTGACTTCCCATTATAGAAAACTTTTGGGTTTTTATAAAAATGCCATCCCTTTTCACTTATAAAAGGGACACTCCACTCATCACTTTCTCTCACACAAACCCCCTATTTTAGGATATAAATCTTCCTATAACTATCATAATAAATATTACACAACTTAAGTATGTTATATTCATCTCAAAACACCACCCATAATGGTATTAATCCCCTTTTAAAAGAAGATAATCCAATAAGTGAGGTATAAGTTCTTGACCTCTCTTTTTGTTTACTATTTATTTATGAGTTTTTCTTATTACTAGTTTTTTCACCATATTAAAATAAGAAAAATAGTATTATTTTTATAATATTATTTTTTTATAATAATGGTACAATAATTAACCACATTCCCATTTTCTATTAAGGAAAACAAAATCATCACTTGTATACTATGTGGACTACCGCCTACAAGACACAACATGTTTCATTTTCCTTCACCACCTTATGTGGATGGTATAAAAGGAAAATTTAGTTTATAATTATTATATTTATATCGAGTTTATGATTTTTAATCATTAAAATATATTAATACTTTCTCCCATTCTATTGAAAAGAAAATATTCAACCATTTGTACGTGTGAACTATCGCCTCCATGGAATAATTGATTTTTGTTTTTATTTTTATCACTACCTTAAAAGGATAGTAATGAGGATGATATTAAAGGATAAATATTATTTTTATAATATAATTAGGTTTTTGGTACACTAAATTGAAGAAACTATTAATGATATGATCAAAAAATGATTATTGTTAATTCAATCATTTAAAACGAGGGGACTAAGAGTAAAACAATCTATTATTTATAGGTAATGGATTATATAAATTATCATATAATTATACTCCTTTAAAATTATTCTATATCATATAATAAACACTAAATAGGATAATTATTCTTTGTTATAATTATAATACAACTAATCCACCTCATAGTCATCCATTAATTTTGGTAGGTTCAGGTTTGGACCGATTTTACCACCTACATGATAAAACTATTCATTTTTATCATAAATGAATATTAGAACTTAATTATTGGTAGTATATGATATAAATATTTAAATAATGATTTTAGTTTGGTTATGGTAATTTTATATCAACATTTAACACATCAATTAAGAAATCAACCTTTGTCTATTAAGAATCACCAAAATAAGCTCGTCGACAATTTTATCCTCATAGATCGTAATGAAAACTACCATGAAATAAAATTTATAGATTTATAAACTATATTTTAACATATATTTAAATAACTTATATGATAAAATAATGAATTAATTTTGAAAAATAACATATACCAACACCACTTTTATGAATCTAGTTCAAAGTGATAAAGATTATTTACACTCAGTGTGAAAAATAGGTAAAAGCTAACTGATATATATATATATATATAATGATTATAAATTAGGAATAAAAATAATTATAGTTATTAATGAGGTTATTGGGTATGTATTTAATTAATTAATTTAATTATTCAATATGTTTGGGGAAAACACAGGATAAATCATCACCGAGGTAATGCTTTTTCATCTCAAGTTCCTCTCTTTCATACATGTTTGGTATCATGCACCTAATTTTATTTATGTGGTGTATATATGTAAAAAACCATAATTTTATCCATGAAATTTAAATTCTTATAATTATGTTATACGGTATAAAACACATACATCACATTGAGAAGCCTATAAAAACATCATTCTAATAAATGAAGAATGAAATATGTGGTATTTATAAAAATTAACGAACCTATACTGATAGAATAGTAACCAGAATGTTGGAATAGTAATATGACCATTAGGAATAATAATCCATCCAATATAATAGAAAACTCAACTATGAAAGCATAAATAAAATTTAGGAAACTTATAAATGAAAATATGATATAATTATATCATAGTATAAGTAAATAAATGTTTTAAAAATGATAAATTAAGTGTTTATATTTTTTTGAAACGTAAATGTTTATTTATAATTTTCATATTAATATAATGATTTAAAATAAAAATTATTTTCATAAAATTGATTCGTAAATTAATATTTTTTTATTATAATTATAATGTAATTTTATGACACCTTAATTAATTTTTCAAAGTGCTATAAAATCAGTTATAATATTAAAATTAGTATTTTTTGAATAAAAGATGATTTAATTTAAAAATTAAATTTATAATATTTATAAAATTATTCTAATAAAATATAGTCCGTTTTTTAAATCTAAACATAAAAATTTCTTAGGGTTAATTTTTGGGATTTTTCTAAAATTGTTGAATTTTTGGTGAATATTTAAATACTGTAATTTACGATATTTAAGATTATAAGTTAAATACATGAATTTTTGAGTCATGGATGATGTAATAACCCATTGGTTTGAACTATATAGAACAATTTACTATAATTAGTCATGGTAATCAATACTATTTATAGTCTTGAGGCAAAATAATAAACTAATGAATATAATAATAAAAAAACACACCTTTACTCCCCTATAACCTGAATGGCTCGGAGGCCTTCATTTTTATTGATTTTTGATAACCCCCCTTTCAAGGGATGAGGGGGAACCATTACAAGGCCCGTAGGCTTAGAGATTACGTGGCCTGTAGGCTTAGGAGATTACATGACCCGAAGATATTAGGGAATTCAGCCAGAATATCTAAAAGGAACTGACCCTCCCTAGCATCTGCATCATGATAGTAGCTCTCCACCTTTGAATGGCCGTCTAGATAGGCTTCCTGTGCAAGCACAGGCTAGTCCCGATGGCATAGCCATACCCTCTCATTCAGACAAATCTATTTGGCTCTGCTCTAGTGAGTGCACCAGCTCTGAATCCTCTTCTAGGGCTGCTCCTTTTTTTTTGTAGAGTCTGTCTTGGGCAACTGCATGTGGCCTGAAGGCCTTGAGGTGGGCCAAAGGCCTTAAAGGTGGCCTGAAATCCCTAATGACCCGAAGGCCTGGGTGGCCTGAAAGCCAAAGGAATCCAAGCCCAAACCGGTGGCCCAAGGTGAATAGTTCTAGCTGCTATAATACCTAACAGTACCTGATACAGTAACTACTACAAAGACTACTACAGTACCTGCACAATGTACAGTTCTCCTACAGTACCTGTACAATGTACAGTTCTTCTACAGTACCTGATGTGTTGATTTATATCCTTCATGGATGATGAGTTTTCATTTTCCATTACCTCCTTCAAGGCTGGTCATAAAACCATTATTATGGTTACAAGAGAATTTAATATGTATATTATAATTTTTTTAATTTTTTGAAACTAATTTATAAATAAAATATTTAATAAAATGAAATTATTTCAAGATGGATGAAAAAAATAAAAAATAAACTAAAAAATTATCATTAATGTTTTATTAAATGAATCATCCTCATACCATAAAAAATAATATATGAGACAAATTAAACTTCTTTAATTTTATTAATCTCATATAATTTCACTTCTAGATAATTATTCCCATTTTATATTATCTTTCATAATTAAATACAAGTAAACCAACCATGAAACCATTAAAATGAACACTCCCAGAACAATGAGATTAAAATCTAGAACTCATAAAAATGGCCATAAATGAAATTAATAAATTAACAATAAATTAAATATATGTATAATAGGTTCTCAATTATGAAATTAATGAATCTAATTTTAATATTTAGGAAATTAAGTGAAAGTGAAGAAGACTTCTGTACATAAGGTTAGGGGATTATCAAACCGAACTCCATTTCTTTGGGTTAGTCCTCATTCATGAAAAATTTCAGTGTGTATATTATTTTAATATTTCTAAGAGATAATTTAATTTTTATTCCCTTTTATTTTCTGGGATATTAATTTTTCTAAAATTATTTTATGATAAATAGAAATATTTTTCCAAAATAACTCTTCTTTCCAAAACACACCTTTCTGATACGCTTATTGTGAAATAGTGGGTTTACTCAATGGAGAATATCTTTTCTGTGCTCCATTGTTATAAGAAGGAAAAGGTGACTCTAGATTTATATCATTTATATGGAGAGGCTGATCAATGGTGGGTGGGTTTTGATTAAGATAACTAAGACAAAGGATGAAATAGAAGATATGGAGTGGGAAGAATTTAAGAAAATATTTCTTAAGAAGTATTTACCTTTAACTCTTTGGACAAATTTAGAGAGAGAATTCATATAGATGAAGAAAAATAAAGGTGAATCTGTAATGGATTATAAAGAAATTTTCATAATAATTTCAATGTAGACCTCGAGTTTTGTTATAAAAAATGATATAAAATAGATAGATTCTTTAGTGTTTTAAAACAACACCTTCAAAATGATCTAGCTATTCGATACTTTAAGAGTTATGAAAAAGTGGTATGATGTGATCTCAAAGTAGAGTTGGAGTTCAGATAATTGTCCCAAGGTTATAGAGATAATAAGATAATAATGGAGTTTCTTGTTGGTGGGTAAAATGAAAAAGGAGGAAATAGGATCCAACCACCCCCATGTCAAAAATATAGAAGGAAATATTATGGGATTTCCTCAAATGGATGGGTAAATGCTTTAGGTGTGGGATACAAGTCCTCCAAGCTCATGAATGTCAAAGAGACATGAAGAATCCTCCAAACATGATGGAGGAAAGGAGGGAACCTAATAATGCACCACCTATGATTCAATGCTTAACTATAGGGATAAAGGGAACTATGGAATCTGGTGCACTAAACCTCGAGTCTTTGAGGGTAACTAATGTTAGGAGACACTAAATCTAAATGAGAAAGGAAAAGATTATTGCATCACCACTATTTAAGTGGAGAAATAAAAAAAATTCATACAAGGTACAATTCCTATTCACTCAAGAACGGACCAAGTATTATTTGATTTTGGTTCTACACATTCCTTTATATTCTATAAGTTTTCTTAATCTATTGAATCAATGCCCCAATACCTTGAGTTATAGATATCCATAAAAACACCTAGTCTTGTGATAATTGTAACCCAAGTGTTGTTCTTTTCTCCTGTTGGCATATATGGGAATATTTTCCAACAAATCTCATAATACTTCCCTTGGTGGAATTCAACGGTATACAAGGCATGGATTGGATCTCTTTATACAGATCAAACATAAATTCTTTGGAAAAGGAAATATATTTTTCATATTCTAAAACATCCCATTCTTTGCTACAAATGAAAGGAAGATAATTAATCTCCTTTGAAAAATCCCTTAATAGTGTGGGTGTTTATTCCCAATAAAGAAGAATACCTGGACCTAATGGTTGCGTCGATAGAAAGCATCAAAATTGAGGAAATTACCATTATTAAGGGAATACATTGATATATTTCTTGAACATATACCTAGAATTCCCCTAGACCATGAGGTAGAGTTATTAATGGAACTTATACCCAAAGCCACTCCAATCTCAAAATGCCCCTATAAGATGGACCTGATCGAACTGGAGGAGTTAATGAAGCAACTACAAGATCACTTGAAAAAATGGTTTATACACCCTAGTGCATCACCTTGGGGTGTTATAATGCTCATAATAAAGAAAAAGGATGGATCAATGCATCTTTGTATCAATTACCAGGATCTCAATAAGATCACCCCAAAGAACAAGTATCCTCTTACAAGGATTGATGATTTGTTCTATCAATTATAAGAAGACTAGTACTCCTCAAAGGTGGATCTTCATTCTGGATATCATCAACTGAAGTTGAATAAGGAAGATATTTAGAATACTACTTTCTGTATAAGGTCTGGGCACTATGAGTTCATAGTGATTCCCTTAGGACTTACTAATGACCCTAAACTCTTCATGGATTTGATGAATAATTTCTTTAGAGATTACCTTTAATTTTTTTTGGTAGTGTTTATAGATGATATTCTCATTTAATCTAAGAGAAAGAAAGAACATGAAGAACATGTCAGAATTGTGATGGTGACATTAAGGAAGGATAAATTGTATGCCAAGTTGAGAAAGTTTTAATTTTAGATACAAAAAGAATCATTATTGGGGAATGTTATCATAAGTGGGGTAACTTATGGACACCCTTAAAAAATATAGGTAATTGAGGAATGGAACAGACCCACTAGTTTCATGGAAGTCCATAGTTTTCTTATGTTAGCTAGGTATTATCAATGGTTTGTGAGGGATTTATTATGATTGTATAACCTGCTAACTAAGTTAACATGGAAAGGGGTAAAGTATGTATGTACAAATGAGTGTGGGGAAATATTTAAGGATATCAATAAGAGGCTAATCACTTCAACTGTACTGACACTACCAACTTGTGGAGAAGGTTTTGTGATATATAGTGATGCTCTAAAGAAAGGCTTGGGTTGTGTACTCATGAAGAATGATAAAGTGATATCCTACACCTCACAAAAGTAGAATATCCATGAGAAGAACTAACCGACGCATGATCTGGATCTAGAAGCTATGATTTTTCCTTGAAAATATGGTGGTACTACCTCTATAGTGAGAAGTGTGGCATATATACCGATAACAAGATCCTAAAGTATATATTCAGACAAAAGGAGATAAACATGTGTTAAAGGAGATGATTAGAGCTAATCAAGGACTAACATTTCTATATTCACTATCATTTTGGGAATAAAAAAAGATGGATGATTATCTTTGTAGAAAAGAGCCTTCTACTCTATCAATGTTGCAGATATAGAAATAACCTATCTTCATCAAAATGTAATGGATGGATCTATAAATGATAATGACATGGAATGAATCCTACCTTTCCCAAATTATTGGCCAACCATATATCAAAGAGAATATCAAGGAGGAAAAAAGGGATGATATGGAGCTAAAAAAGAAGGTAAAAGAGGTAAAGAAAGGTAATCTACATGAGTTACACATAGATAATAATGGTATTATTTAGTTTTAAACTAGGATATGTGTGTATTTTTCACCTAAGATAAAGAAGTATCCATAATATAATGAACATAAATCATCTTTCTCTATCCATCCAGGATGTACCATGATGTTCTATGATCTAAGAGGACACTTCTGGTGGAAAAATATTAGAAAGGAGATTGCAAAGTATTTCTTAAGGTGTTTGGTATCTTAGAAACTTAAAGAAGAGTGATAGAAGTCCAAAGGGATGATGAAATCATTGCCTATACCCACATGTAAATGAGAGAATTTAACTATGGTATTTGTCACTAGTCTCCAAAAAATATCCAAAGGAAACAATGCGATATGGGTTGTGGTGGATTGAATCACCAAGAATGTCCACTTTATTATTATTTGGAAATATTTATCACTTGAAAAACTTGATAATATATATGTTAAGGAAGTGGTGAGTCTACATGGGGTTCCACTATCAATAGTTTCTGATCATGATCTAAGGTTCACATCTAAATTATAAATAATTATTCAACATTCTTTGAGTAATAAATTGAATTTAAGCACAACTTATCACCCCCAAACTGATTTCCAATCTGAAATAACTATTCATATGCTCAATGAAATTCTAAGAGCCCACTCAATGGAATTCAAAGGTAGATGGGATAAACGTATCCTATTTGTTGAGTTCTCATATAACATAGCTTCCACTAGAGTATTCAAATGTCTCAATATGAAGCTTTATATGGGAAATTATGTAGAACTCCAACTTGTTGGGTTGAAATTGATGAACGAAATATAGTTGGACCTAATATTGTGAAAGAGATGACAGATAATTTTCAAGCCATCCAAAAACATATCAAAGATACTTAGAGTCAAAAAAAATCTACATTGACAACAATTGAGGGGGCTTGGAGTTTGATGTTGGAGAAAAATTCTTCCTTCAAATATCACCATGGAATTGAGTCATGAAGTTTTGAAAGAAAGGGAATCTAAACCCAAGGTACATTGGACCCTTCTGGATATTTGACCATATAAGATCGGTGGAATATCAACTTTCACTTAAACTTAATATAGCTCAAGTTCATGACATATTCCTTGTATCACCCATGATGAAATACATACCTAACCCCTCACATGTTTTGAATCCATAGTTGATACAACTGGAGAACAAACTCCCATATAAATAGCAACCGTTAATGATCCTCGACTATAGAGATAAAGTCCTATGCAACAATACGAGTCACATTGTCAAAGTGTTGTGGAGGAACTGGAAGTACGAAGAGGCAACATGGAATCCAAATGAAGCAATGAAGAAGAAATACCCCCACATGTTTTCACCTCAGTATGTAAAACGAAATTTTTAGGATGAAATTTGAAAATGGGATTAGAATGTAATGACCCATAATTTTATCAATGAAATTTACCTTCTTATAATTATTTTATATGATGTAAAACAAATACATCACATTGAGAACCCAATAAAAATGTCATTCTCATAAATAAAGAATTAAATAAGTGGTATTTATAAAAATTAAGTAACCTATATCTTATAAATTAAAATAGGATATAATTATATCATAAAATAAGTAAATAATTTTTTTAAAAATGGTAAATTAACTGTTGATATTTTTATGAAATGTAATTTTTTTACTATTTTTATGATTAATATAATGATTTAATAGAAAATTTATTTTTATAAAGTATATCCATAAATTAATATTTTCTTCCTTATAATTATCAGGAAATTTTATGAGACCATAATTAATTTTTCAAAGTGTCATAAAATCAGTTATAATATTAAAATTGGTATTTTTCAAATAAATTATGATTTTATTTAAAAATAAATTTATTCTATTTAGAAAATTATTTTCATAAAATAGAGTCCATTCTTTAAATATAAACATTAAAAAATTGTTAGGGGGAATTTTTGGGATTTTTCTAAAATGGTTGAATTTTTTGTGAATGGTAAAATATAACAATTTACCATATTTAACATTATAAGTTAAATAAATGATTTTTTGAGTCATGGATGATGTAATAACCTATTAGTTAGAACTTTTCTAAAAAATTTAATGAATTTATTCATGGGAATAAACACTATTGATAGTCTTGAACAAAAATAATAAACTAATGAATATAATAATAAAAAACATCCCTCTCATCCCCTGTAAATACCACCCCTCACCACCTCTTCTCCTCACACCATAAAATCCTTTTAGATTGTCTAAAGTATCCCTAATTACCTTCCTCATCCTCTTCCCCTATTCCATGATCTTCTGGTCCCAATAAAATACCATACTCAAGTTCCTTAAGGGGGTTCTCATTGAGAAGATATTCAAGAGGTAAAATCCTCCTTATTTCTCTTTTAATTTTTTTATTCCCTCCTCACCTCCCCAATCCAAATTTGAATGATAATGAAAATATCATATATATAATATAATTTTATTTTGTTTATTTTATATCCATCATCAAATCTCTTATCTTCTTCCTTTATTCTGAAAATGAAAACATGAAAACGAACACTCCTATAATGATGAGACTAAACTCTATAACTCATCAAAATGGATGAAAATGAAAATAAAAAATTTATAATAAATCATATAAATGTGTAATAGGTTATTAATTATGTAATTTATTAATCCAATTTTATTATTTAGGATATTAAGTGCAAGTGCACAACTCATCCATAATGTAAGTGGATTCTCAAACCCAACTCCCTTTCTTTTGGTTATTTCTCTTTCATGCCAAATTTCAGTGTGGATAATATTTTAATATTTATAAAACATAATTTCATTGTTCTTACCTTTTATTTTTTGGGATATAAAATTTTCCAATCTGATTTTATTAAAAATAAAAATATTTTTTCAAAATAACACTTCTTTCCAAAACAAACCTTTTAATCCTCTCAAGTTATTTCTTCTTTACTAAATATTGATAATGGTTATGTCAGATATGTTTTCCCTTTTTCATTTGGTTACCATAATTTTTTTCATGATATCATGAATGATGATATCGTTATTAAACTCATTCATTTCCATGGGTTATTTCATGACTACAATTGTTATACATTCTATGTGGCTCATATGATTATGTAAATGTTATGATGTAACAGGTGGGCCCATAATTATATACCCCTCCAATTAATTGGGTAATGCGATATATCTCATTATATAATGTGTATTATGCATGAATATTATTCTAGATTTTTTTACAATGATAATGTTATGAATATGCACATATTTTATGCATGAACATGATTATATCTTTATTCACAACTATGTGTGATATTTGGCCACTAAGACATGATGTTTCATTTTTATGAATTGATACATTCCAAGATAATTTAATCATTGAAATATACTTGTAATGATAATTTTATCATTGAGAGGGGGAGGGTGTGAATCAATGATACTTTTTATTTTAAGTTTCCTTGCAAATGAAACAACATTCGCCTCCTCTTAAAGATTTCATTCCCTAATGAAAACAATTCAAATACACATCCATAGGAAAACATGTATTTACAAGGTTCACTATTCAATAAAAATAGTTATATCCTTATTATGGTTTAGAAATGATCCCAAACCACACAATCCACTATAAGACAATTCCTTTTATGTGGAATATAAGGAGTAGGATATGCCCTTATAGTTGTGCAGCACTATTTAAACAATCCAATGGTGTTTTTGCACCCTCTATCACAATTGGGGTAAAATAATGTCTGTGTAACAAAAAAAGTTACCTATGATTCTTTTTAAATTTCTAGAAACGCATTCCTTTCAAAAAAATTCTTTAATTTATTACCCAAAAGCTAGTAAGAACTTCAAGGACTTTGTAATGAAACTCAGTCCGATTGAAAAGTTTGATCTTTCTAGTCTGATTCTTCTAATCCGATTTCCCAATACAATAATATATCTCTATCAAAATATGATCAAGAAAACCATAAATCCTTCTTCCTCATTCCAAAAATCCATAATATGGAAATCCTGATCCGATTATCCATCCCGATACGATGACCAGGTGAATACGATGACAAGCAGAATACGATAGTCACCTGAATACGATGATCACTGAATATGATGATTAGCTAAATATATTGCAATATTATCTCTTGACCTTTCACTTATATCCATAAAAAAATCTTAGAAAATGATCAATATATAAACTCCTTTCTCTCCCTTAAACTTTAGAGATTCTCTCTCTACCCTCATTAACAACAATTCATTGTCAGTCAAAGAAAATCATTGATGTATCCCTAAGCCTCATGAGACAAAATAGTTTTGATTATTTGGTGTTTACCTTCCCAATTAAGCAAGATGTCATGACTATAGTCTTAATGACAAGTAATTGTCTTAGTATAAGGCCTTAATAGTATGTTTTTATATCCATAACTATGAATTCAATTAGTATGAGATTAATATTTTTGATATCTGTGATTTTATTTATTATCATAGATAGAACATTTTTTCGGTTTTAGTTGATTATGAAATTATTATGATTATTTATTCCTAACATATTATGTATACAATGATTATGTTTTTGAAAGATTTTGTTATATGTTTCCTTTATTGAGCATTTGAACTCCCCCATTTCTTATGTTTCCATTCCCCAGGTTATATAAAAAAGTAGTACACATAGAATGTTTAGAAATATATCATGTGTGTAATAATTTTAGGGATATATTCAATACTCATTGTGGATTAAGTAGTTTCTTATATAACAAAAAAATGACTATTTAATATAAAGAACATGGGTTTTGTTAGTTTATGTTTTTTTATAATTATCTATAGCTATAAATCTAAAAATATCCTGAGAATGTAAGAGATGAAATAATAATTTTTTATTTTTTAAATAAGGATGGTTATATCCAGGATTTTTCAGCTTATATCAAAGTGAGTATATAAAGTATGTTTTTATGGAACCATATCAAGGAGTAAAGGACCAATATGTCATAGTTGGTATAAAAGGATGGTTTTAGATAAAGTTGGAGATTATTATGTTTATTGAGGATAATTTAAGGGATGATAAGTTAAGGTTGATAACATTTCAAAGGTATAAATAACCATTTAGAATAGTATATGATTTAATTATAAGGTAATAAGGAAAATTTTATTTATGTATTAGGTGGAGTGATTTTTTTTGAAAACACTAGGAATAATACTATGTATTGGATAACATCTTGATAATTTGGTAAAATTGATATTATTATGTGTTTAAAAATAATAAATCCCTATCCGGATACCAGCAAGTTGATACGATTGTGGTATAATTGAATATAGGGGTAATCACCCTGAAAATTTTTGTATGATCAATGACTCAATCATCACTATTATATATGATCAATGGGAATAATATTTCACATTTTGTTAGAAACTCTTAAGGGATATGATTTGTATAATCACATTATATTTACAATCCAATATAAAGAATTTAATAATGTCATTAAATAATTAAGTTAGAGAACATAATAGGAAAGTGACCATGGATAATATAGATTGAAACCTAGAGATTCATAAGTTAAGGAATATATTAATTAATATGTTCTTTACTATATAATGGATAAGTTATATTTTGAGAATATATATTTCAATGATTTTTGTGTTGGAATATTTTAAGAGTGTTCATGGTAATTTTGGATCTCTATTTTAAGAATTAAGATAATAATTATTATATAAATCAACTCAAAGTAACCTAGGTTGAACCTAGGATAATATATGTTGAGATATTAGTGATAGAGTTTCAAATAAAAGAACTATAGGATAACAAGGATCACAAACATCAGTATCCTCTGTGATAAAGGAAACAAGGTAAAGCCTATGCTACTCTTACTATTGGGATTGGTCATGGAAACAAAGGGAAGAAGGTATACTTATCTTCCACTCAATAGTTGTGGATGCCTTATTGGATTGTTATTACATCCGTTCTAGTGTATCTAGGTAGTTTTAAATGAGTATTAAATCACTACCATAATGATTTAATTGGCCAAGGAAACTTATATTAGTAAGATTATTATATCCCTAGTTATTTTTTATGGAATTATGAATATTGTTGTTATTCCATTATATGGAATTGAATTGATTCCAGTAATAAATTAACAATTTAAATATAGATTCCCTATTCAATAAATCAATGATATATCACCCAAAACATCTTCATTTTAAAAACATGGATGAGGGCGGAGACAAAAAATAGTATCCACTATTGAGAGAACCTAACATCAGTATAATGGGACAATATAATGATAGATCATCTTTATTATGATCCATAAATTCACCTCCAGCATGAACAAGCCCGAATGTAGCTAGGGAAGTTAAAATCACTATCCTAATGGTGTAAGTAGAATGAAAATCCTAATAACCTCCACTATATCAACCAGACATGACAATGAGGTGGAGAAGGGAGAGGTATCCCTACGAATCAAAGGATGGGAGTAGTTCGAGAACCAATTTTAATTCCCTAGATCATGCAAGCCCATAAAACATGTGTGTAAAATAGTTTGGATAATAAAAGGCTATATTTGGGCATATAATGTGCCACCTATAGAAAAAATGTTGGGGAATCCATACCGTATTATTTTTAAACTAATAGGTCTTTATAGAGTGGGAAATATAGGGACCAATGCAACAGGTAGACAAAGAGGTGGGCTATTATCTGTTGAAGTTGGTGACATATGTGAGGGATATTTTGGAAAGGGTGAAGGCTAGTATGGTGAAGGTGGATACTTCCTAAAGGGTTGAGAGGGGTATAAACATAGATCTCAATAATACTTATGATTATGTGGAGTATTATTCATCAAATTCATCTTTCTAACTCAACTTCCCATCAACACCACCATGTTAAAGAAGCACAGAGGATGAGAGATGGATGTGTTCAGTATGTCTATTCATCTGTATGCATACTACCTATAAAAATAAGGAATCATATTTAATACCAACCTTTGATAGTCTATCACGAAAAGTTTGAATATAGACTCAAGGAGAAATAAAATAGGTCTTAACATCTAACTATGAGAGGTATCTTGGTCAAATGGTTGGAAAGAAACTCAAAAGGGAGATATGAATATAAATGACTTTCCTAGCCTTCCTTATGTTAGTAATGTTGATACCTAAATCTATTTACACCATATGAATACCCTTAGATATTTTTTAGGTGGAAATTAAAAAAATTCAGCTGAAATTTATTAAATGAGGGAGAATGTAACACTCCGAGATCTTAATATATGATTACCTTTAAATAATCCAAGGTGTTCTATAGCTTTCTCCACACACAACACCTAGCTAAAAAGAAACTATGATATATTTAGAAAAAAATATAAATATTAATTATGATAATTAAAACCTAAACATTGAATTAAAATTAATTAATAGAATTAACCACTTTATGAAATATATAAACAAAGAAAATAAAGGCTACTTTTAATATGAATGAAATTCAAATTAATACAGCTAAAAAAACTATGAAAGTCATTTTAAGAATAAATATATCTTTTTATTATAAAATTGGTGTTTTATTTTAATAAAATAAGTAAATTATGATTTTATAACATATTGATAATATGAATAATATATTACCAATAAATTAATTAGTAATTTATAGAAAATAATAATAAATAATAGTTGAAATTTTTAAAAACTATCTTCTCATATGAATAGTTTTCCACAATATTTTGGGATTTTTTTGAATATAAAATTATAAAATTTTGGAAATATAATTTTAAAAATTGAACATAAGTTTTGGATTAATCATAATAATATGATCTTAAGACTAACTTTTGGATTTTTTAAAAATAATGACTTTTAGGTGAATATTGAAAAATACCATTTTTATAAATAACATGACATTATGATATTATTTGTATATAAGTATGAATTGTAAATTAATTAAACATTTTTATAGTATAAAATATATATTTTATAAGTGAATTTATAATTTAAAAAATTTTGGTTTTAATTTTTAAACCCATATGTGATATTTTAGAACATTAGTAACATTTTCTCAAAAATTATTCTTAATACATTATACATTTTTATTTTAAAATTAATTTTTATAACTTTAATAAATTGTATAAAATGAAATGGATTTAAAATTTATAATCAGTGGGTATAAATTATCTATTAAGTACCACTTTAATTTTTTTCATAATGTACAAGTTACCTTGGGTAAAAGATAATTACATAGGTAAAAGCTAAATTATAAAAGTAAAATATTTAAGAGTAAAAGACCTAAAACACGTTTAAAACATGTGTGGGAATGAGATATGGGGGAATTTATATACCTTATCCCAAACCCTCCATTATTTTTAAAATTTTTATCCACTTTCATTGATAGTGACTTCCTATTATAGAAAACTTTTGGGTTTTTATAAAAATTCCATCCCTTTTCACTTATAAAAGGGACACTCCTCTCATCACTTCCCCTCACAAAAACCACCTATTTTAGGATCAAAATATTCCCCAAACTCTCATAATAAATATTATACAACTGAAGTATGTTATATTCATCTCAAAACACCATCCCTAATGGTATTAATTCCCTTTTCAAAGGAGATAATTCAAGAAGTGAGGTATAAGTTCTTGACCTCTCTTTCTCTTTACTGTTTATTTATGTGTTTTTCTTATTACTAGTTTTTTTCACCATATTAAAATAAGAAAAATAGTATTATTTTTATAATTTTATTTTATTATAATAATGGTAAAATAATTAACCACATTCCCCTTTTCTATTAAGGAAAACAAAATCATCACTTGTATTTTGTGTGGACTACCACCTATAGGACACAACATGTTTCATTTTCCTTCACCACCTTATATAGATGGTATAAAAGGAAAATTTAGTTGATAATTATTATATTTATATCATTTTTATGATTTTTAATCATTAAAATATATTAATCTCTTCTCCCACTCTATGGAAAATAAAATCTTCAACCATTTGTACGTGTGGACTATCGCCTCTATGGAATAATTGATTTTTGTTTTTATTTTTATCACTACCTTAAAAGGCTTGTAATGAGGATGATATTAAAGGATAAATATGATTTTTATAATATAATTAGGTTTTTGGTACACTAAATTTGATAATCTATTAATGATATGATCAAAAAATGATTATTGTTAATTCAATCATTTAAAATGAGGGGACTAAGAGTAAAAAAATCTATTATTTCTTGGTAAAGGATTATATAAATTATCATATAATTATACTCCTTTAAAATTATTATATATCATATAATAAACACTAAATAGTATAATTATTCTTTGTTATAATTATATTACAACTAATCCACCTCATAGTCATCCATTAATTTTGGTAGGTTCATGTTTGGGCTGATTTTACCACCTATATAAAAAAACTATGAATTTTTATCATAAATGAATATTAGAACTTAATTATTGGTAGTATATGATATAAATATATAAATAATGATTTTTGTTTGGTTATGGTTATTTTATATCAACATTTAACGCATCAATTAAGAAATCACCCTTTGTATGTTAAGAATCACCAAAATAAGATCGTCGACAATTTTATCCTCATATATCGAAAATGAAAACTACCATGAAATAGAATTTAGAGATTTATAAACTATATTGTAAAATCTATTTAAATAACTTATGTGATAAAATAATGAATTAATATTGAAAAATAATATATACCAACACCAGTTTTATGAAACCAGTTCAAAGTGATAAAGATTATTTACACTTAGTGTGGAAAATAGGCAAAAGCAAACTAATATATATATATATATATAGTGATTATAAATCAGGAATACAAATAATTATAGTTATTAATAAGGTTATTGGGTATGTATTTAATTAATTAATTTAATTATTCAATATGTTTGGGGAAAACACAGAATAAATCATGACCGAGGTAATGCTTTTTCATCTCAAATTCCTCTCTTTGAGACATGTTTGTTATCATGCACCTAATTCTATTTATGTGGTTTATATACGTAAGAACCATAACTTTATCCATGAAATTTACATTCTTATAATTATGTTATATGGTATAAAACACATACATCACATTGAGAAGCCAATAAAAACCTCATTCTAATAAATGAAGAATGAAATATGTGGTATTTATAAAAATTAACGAACCTATACTAATAGAATAGTAACCAGAATGTTGGAATAGTAATATGACCATTAGGAATAATAATCCATCCAATATAATAGAAAACTCTACTATGAAATCCTAAATAAAATTTAGGAAACTTATAAATGAAAATATGATATAATTATATCATATTATAAGTAAATAAAAGTTTCAAAAATGAAAAATTAAGTGTTGATATTTTTGTGAAACGTAAATGTTTATTTATAATTTTATTATTAATATAATGATTTAAAATAAAATTTATTTTCATAAAATTGATTCATAAATTAATATTTTTTTTATTATAAGTATAATGTAATTTTATGACACCTTAATTAATTTTTCAAAGTGCCATAAAATCAGTTATAATATAAAAATTAGTATTTTTGAATAAATGATGATTTTATTTAAAAATTAAATTTATAATATTTTTAAAATTATTTTAATAAAATTGAGTCCATTTTTTAAATCTAAACGTAAAAAAATCTTAGGGTTAATTTTTGGTATTTTTCTATTTTTTTTGAATTTTTGGTGAATAGTTAAATACGGTAAGTTACGATATTTAAGATTATAAGTTAAATACATGAATTTTTGAATCATGGATGATGTAATAACCCATTGGTTCGAACTCTATAAAACAATTTACTATAATTAGTCATGGAAAACAATACTATTGATAGTCTTGACCCAAAATAATAAACTAATAAATATAATAATAAAAAAACACCTTTTTACTTCCCTATAACCTGAATGGCCCGAAGGCCTTCATTTTTATTGATTTTTGATAACCCCCCTTTAAAGGGATGAGGGGGAACCATTACAAGGCCTATAGGCTCAGAGATTACATGGCCTGTATGGTTAGGAGATTACATGACCCGAAGGTCTTAGAGAATTCAACCAGACTATCAACAAGAAACTACCCCTCCACATCATCTGCATCATGATAGTAGCTCTCCACCTTCGCATGGCCATTTGGATAGGCTTCCCGTGCAAGAAAAGGCTGGTCCCGATGGCATAGCCATACCCTATCATTCTGAAAAATATATTTGGATCTGTTCTGGTGAGTGCACCTACTCTTAATCATCTTCTAGGGCTACTCCTTTTTTGTAGAGTTTGTCTTGGACAACTGCATGTGGCCTAAAGGCCTTGAGGTGGACCGAAGGCCTTAAAGGTGGCCCGAAATCCCTACTGACCCGAAGGCATGGTTGTCCCAAAAGCCTTAAGGAATACAAGCCCAAACCAGTGGCCCAAGGTGAATAGTTCCAGCTGCTACAATACCGAACAATAACTACTACAGTAACTACTACAGAGCCTTCTATAGTACTTGCACAATGTATAGTTCTATTACAATACCTGTACAGTGTGCAGTTTTGCTAGAGTACTTGTACAGTGTACAGTTTTGTTAGAGTGCCTACTACAGTACCCTGCTACATTACTGCTATAGTACCACCCGAAAATATTCCTCTACCTGTTTTTGAACCTGGGTCTCATGGATGCACTTAAGGATACCTCACCAACTGGGTTGAGGCTCATGTGCCTCTACTCCCCTATAAATACCACCCCTCACCCTCTCCTCTACTGACATCTTACAAGACATGTATCTTGTCTAAATTCTTCCCAATTCCCTTAAAGTTACTCCTCCATATATACAATATCTGATGGTGTCAAAAAAATTCCAAACCCAAGTGCCTTAAGTAGGTTCTTAAGGATAAAATATTCAAGAGGTAAAATCCTCCTTCTTTCTCTTCTATTTTTTAATTTTCTTATTCCCTCCTCACCTCCCCATTCCAAAGTGGCATGATAACTCTAGTATAAAATATATACTATAATTTTATTTTTTTAAGGAACAAATATTATCAAATCCCTTTTCTTATCCTTTTATTCTAAAAATGAAAACATCATCACTGATGTGTTGATTTATAGCCTTCATGGATGATGAGTTTTCATTTTCCATTACCTCCTTCAAGGATGGTCATAAAACCATTATTATGGTTACAAGAGATCTTAATTTTTATATTATAACTTTTTTAATTTTTTGAAACTAATTTATAAATAAAATATTTAATAAAATGAAATTATTTCATGATGGATGAAAAAAGCCAAAATAAACTAAAAAATTATCATTAATGTTTTATTAAATGAATCATCCTCATACCATAAAAAATGATATATGAGACAAATTAAACTTATTTAATTTTATTAATCACATATAATTTCACTTCTAGATAATTATTCCCATTTTAAAAGAACTTTCATAATTAAATACAAGTAAACCAACCATGAAACCATGAAAATGAACACTCCCACAACAATGAGATTAAACTATTAAACTCATAAAAATGGCCATAATTGAAATTAATAACTTTATAATAAATTAAATATATGTATAATAGGTTCTGACTTATGAAATTAATGAATCTAATTTTAATATTTAGGATATTAAGTGAAAATGAAGAACACTTCCAGACATAAGGTTAGGGGATTATCGAACCGAACTCCATTTATTTAGGTTATTCCTATTTCATGCCAAATTTCAGTGTGTATATTATTTTAATATTTCTAAACCATAATTTAATTTTTATTCCCTTTTATTTTTTGGGATATAAATTTTTCTAAAATTATTTTATGACAAATACAAATATTTTTCCAAAAATAACTCTTCTTTCCAAAACACACCTTTTACTCCTATCAAGTTGTTTATTCTTCACTCAAGATTGATAATGATTATGATAAATATGTTTTCCCTTTTTCATTTGGTAACCCCAAATTTTTTTAATGATAAAATTATTGATGAGATCCTTATGAAACCCATTCCTTTCCATGGGTTATTTCATGATTATAATTTTTATACATTCTATATGGAATGCATGATTATATAAATGTTATGATGTGACGGGTGGGCCCAGAATTATATATCCCTCCAATTCATTGGGTAATGTGATGTATCTCATGAGATAATGTGTATATTTCATAAAAATGATGATATATTTTTTCACAATTATGATGTTATGGTTACTCACATATGTTATGCATGAACTTGATGTTATCTTTGTTAACAACTATGTGTGGTTTTTGACCCCTAAGACATGATGTATCATTTTTTTGCATTTCCACATTACATTCCTTTATCAAATTTTTCCCTCATGATATTGATAATGATCCCATTTTTTTATAATGATGATGATGATTATGTTTACTCATGTTATATTGATTCATTCCCCAAATTCCTTATCTTACTATACTTTTAGCTCACCCCTTTCTTTATTGTATATCCTTAGGTGATACATGTACTAAGTAAAACATGATATTTGAAAGGGTAAAGAATATTTTTTAAATAAATTTTTATGTTTTATTATTTATAAGTTATATATATTCATAATTTTCCCATGACACTAAAACTTTGGATCCTAGTTTTTAACGCTATTATGTTGTTTATCTTTAAAATAATGTAATAGTAATGTAAGAAAAAGTAGGGTCACTATTGTTGGTATCTGATAATGATTTAGTTAATTTGGGAATTAGGATTAGAGAATTTTAGTAATAACCCTTAGGATAATATTATTTGTATGTAAATGTCCAAGAAGATTTGTTCTATAAAAATGATTAACATTGGGATCCCATAAGACAAGACTTTAGTGTTAATTTCATAAAAGAATAAATTATTCATGAATTTATGACTTACTTTTTGTTAAAAAATATTCTATTTTATAAAATGGTGGTAACTATGAGAAAACATTACAACAAACCATGTGAGGGATAGTGAAATGATTGCCCAAATAACATCCCCAATGCCATGGGAGGTGGATTTCAAAACTTTATGATGATGCTTACCGAGCAATCTTAGGCTATGAATAATACCCTGAACCAGGTGAAATGTCCACCTTCACCTAATAGGGAGAAACTAGATATCAAATATTATATGTGGTTATGACCACAAACATTTAGTGGATCTTCTGATACAATTATTGTGAAATAGTGGGTTTACTCAATGAAGAATATCTTTTATGTGCTCTACTGTTATAAGAAGGACAAGGTGAATCTAGCTTTCTATCATTTAGATGGATATGCTGATCAATGGTGGGTGGGTGTTGATTAGGAGAACTATGATAAAGGATGAAATAGAAAAGATGGAGTGGGAAGAATTTAAGAAAATATTTCTCAACAAGTATTTCCCTTTAACTATTTGAACAAAGATGGAGAGAGAATTCGTATAGATAAAGAAAAATAAAGGTGAATCTTTAATGGATTATAAAGAAAATTTCATAATAATTTCAATGTACACCTTTAGTTTTTTTATCAACAACGATAGAAAATAGATAGATTCTTTTGTGTTTTAAAACCACACCTTCAAAATGATCTAGCTATTCTATACTTTGAGAGTTATGAAAAAGTGGTATGATGTGTTCTCAAATTAGAGTTGGAGTTTAGATAATTTTCCCAATGTTATAGAGATAAGAAGAGAAGAATGGAGTTTCTTTATGGTGGGTCAAACGAAAAAGGAGGAAAGAGGATCCAACCACCGAGGTGTCAAAAATATAGAATGAAATATTATGGAATTTTCCTCAAAGGGATGGGTAAATGATTTAGGTGTGGGAGATAAGTCCACTAAGCTCATGAATGTCAGAGAGACATAAATAATCTTCCAAACATGATGGAGGAAACGAGGGAACCTAATAATGCACCACCTATGATTCAATGCTTAAACTATAGGGATAAAGTGAACTATAGAATCTGGTGTACTAAACCTCGAGTCTTTAAGGGTAACTAATTTCAGGAGCCACTAAATCCAAATGAGAAAGGAAAAGCTTATTCCATCACCACTATTGAAGTGGAGAAATAAAAAAAGTCATACAAGGTACAATTCCTATTCACTCAATAATGGACCAAGTATTATTTGATTTTGGTTCTACACATTCCTTTATATTCTGTAAGTTTTCTTAATCTATTGAATTAAATCCCCAATACCTTGAATTATATATATCCATAAAAACACCTAGTTGTGTGACCATTGCAACCCAAGTGTTCACTACAAGAAAACCGCCGCGAAATGCGTTTTCGGGCCGCCATTTCGCGGCGGTTTTAAGAACCGCTGCGAAAAAACCGCCGCTAAACGGCGAAAAAAAATTATTTATTTTTTAATTTTTTTTACTTTTTTTTAATTTTATTCGAGGATTAGTGGCAGTTTTTTAAAAAACCGCCGCGAAATAGCGGCGGTTTCGGTAAAACCGCCGCGAAATGAAATGAAAAAAATAAAAAAATGCGAGAAACCCCAAAATCACTAAAACGACCATAACTTTTGATCCGGGCGTCCGTTGAAGCACCATGACCAGTCAAATCGAAGCTCATGAAGAGATATAGAGGCACATATAATCAAAACCGTGAGACGTTCTAAGGTGTGGATGATATTAGAGTTATAAAAAAGTTGAAAAAAGTTCTCCAACTTCAAACGACCATAACTTTCGATCTGGGTGTCCGTTTGAGCTCTACCACATATCAAATCAAAGCCAGCGAAGAGAGCTACGCACCAGTTCGACACAAGAAAGCTTTTATCAGGTTTTTTTACCCCTAAAACCCTCCGAAGGCCTCCAAAACCCCATTTCAGTCACCGGTGTCCTGTCAAACTTGTCTTTAAACAGACCTAACTTTCGATCTGCATGTCAGTTCGGCCTCCTCCACCTGCCAGATCATAGCTCATTCTATGAGCTTCAGTTTGACTGGTCGCGGCGCCCACATGCACTACTACAAACACGGGCTTTATCAGCGCTAAAAATGGCCTTTATTAGTGCTAGAAAAGCGCTGATAAAGACAGCGTAGATAAAAGGGGGGGGGGGGGTCCCCTTTATCAGCGCTCCGAAAAGCGCTGATATAGGACCCCTTTATCAGCGCTAAAAAAAGCACTGATAAAAGGGGTCTTTTATCAGCGCTAAAAAAAAGCGCTGATAAAAGTACCCCTTTATCAGCGCTTTTTTTAGCGCTCATAAAGGGGTCCTATATCAGCACTTCCTTTATCAGCGCTCTTGTTTTAGCGCTGATAAAGGACCCTTTTATCAGCACTTTTAAAAAAGCGCTGATAAAAGTTAAAAAAAATTAAAAAAATTAAAAAAATTTAAAAAAATTTAAAAAAATTTAAAAAAATTTAAAAAATACTGTGAATCGAGGGGGGGGGGGCTTTTATAGCGCTTGAACCCCCCCTTTTACAGCACTTTTCGCCCCCTTACAACACCCAACACACCCCACGCACCCCCCTCCACCCTTTAACAGCGCTTGCTCCAATATTCCCCATGCGCGCGCACCTCTGCCTCCACCAGGATTTGAACTCGAGACCTCCCCCCTACGTGCCTAAACCCTTACCACTACTCTATTTTGATTTGCTTTCCAATTAATGATATCTCTATCTATCTATATATATATATATATATTTAGTTATATTTATTCGTATAGTAATATATATTTATATTAATATATATATATATAGTTATATTATAATATATATATATATATAGTTATATTTATTCGTATAGTAATATATATTTATATTAATATACAGTTATATTAACATATATATAGTTATATTAACATATATATAGTTATATTAACATATATATAGTTATATGAAAATATATTTATATAGTTATATTAATATATATATAGTGATATTAATATATATATTTATGGTGATATTAATATATATATTTATAGTAATACTAATATATATATATGTAGTTATATTAATATATATATAGTTATTAGATTAATATATATAGTTAGATTAATATATATATATATAGTTAGATTAATATATAGGTATATAAATATTCATATATTGGTATTTTAAATAAAATGGATATTAGTTATTATTTAGATAAAGCTAATATATTTTATATGTAAATATGTTTAATTATTTATTTAAAAAATTTAATTTTTAGGTGCGAATATATAAAAAATATGTACATATAGTTATATATTTGATTATAAATAGCAGTTCATTATAAAAAAGGATGAAATTTCAAAGACATAATATCAATATGAATGTAATACCTTGGAATAAATTTAGTCCCCACCAAGAAAAGCCAATAATATTTCCTTAAACGAGTTTGAAAATCCACAAAATGTTAAAAAATCTGGGTACCCCGACAAAAAAATCAGTTTTGGAGGCCTTCTGGGCCTCTTTTGGCCTCTAAAAACCCTTTACTAGGGTCCCCCCGAGTCACAGCGATGTAGAGCTCGTCGCAGGCTTCGATTTGATATGTGGTAGAACTCAAACGGACACCCGGATCAAAAGTTATGGCCGTTTAAAGTTTGAGTTGCGTTTTCAATATATTTTGGATCTTTTTTTAATTTTTTTAATTTTTTTAGTCCTCAAATTGTTATTAAATGATTATTACTCCATAATGATAATCAAAATATTAATTAGAAATATTTTTTTAATTTTTTAAGAAGTCATTTTCACTAAATATCTTATATATTAAGTATAATAAGTGTAAATGTACATTTATACTTATCTAATATATATTTAAAAATTATATATTATATTTATATAAAAACATAACTATATTTATATATTAATATATTTTTAATTTTTTTTTTGAAGCCAACCCTTTATCAGCGCTAAACAAAGCGCTGATAAAGGCCCCCCTATATCAGCGCTACTAAGCAAGCGCTGATAAAGGGGGGCCCTTTATCAGCGCTCCTAAGCAAGCGCTGATAAAGGGGGGTCCCTTTATCAGCGCTAAAAAAAAGCGCTGATAAAGGGGTGCCTTTATCAGCGCTTTTTTTAGCCCTGATAAAGGGACCCCCCTTTATCAGTGCTTTTTCGTTAGCGCTGAGAAAGGGGGGCGCTGCGAAAAACTGTTTTTGTGATAGTGATGCACTTCTAGATCATATGCTATAGCCTTTTTAGTGGGTATCGGGTTTGTTATGTTTTTCAATGCCTCGTTTCTAGCACCCATTCTCCGTCAGCTTTTTTTAAATGGTCATAACTTCCGATCCGTCTGTCCATTCAGACTCTTTCACCTTTTAGGTTGAAGAGCATTTCAATATCTTTAATTTGACAGGTCGCGGATCTAAAATAGACTCTTGGATCATAAGTTATCTTCTTTAATGTGAGTCCAATGTTTTTGTCTCTTTATGACCGTTTTGACGGGTTTTAACGGTAGCTCCATTTATTACTGTTTATTTGGGTTTCCATGACTTGTTATATTTATCAATGGTTTTTTATGGGTTATTATGACGATTATGTTGAATTATTAAGGACTTTTCTAGAGTTGTCACGAGTTTTCATGCGTTCTCATTTTTTCTAATGCCTCATTCTTCACATGCTTCTCCATCCTTTTCCATGCGTTTTCATGATTTTTCATCCCTTATCACATCTTTTCATACTTTTTCATGTGTTTCCTTTATTATTTATTATTAAACCATAAATTCAGACGCGACAGAGCACATCACAAACCAAAAAAAATCAGAAAACAGAAAAACAGCAGTGATTTACACCAACATCACCGCATCCACAGGAGGATCAAACCATCTGACCTTCTGACCTTTCACCAGCCCAACAACACCATGTCGGAAGAGCCCCCTCGAAACCCCTTCGATGTCAACTTCAGCAACCCACCATGTCGCGCAAGCAGTGCCGTATTTCTGAGGATCCCGCCGCCACCGACCGAATCGACCACTACAGACACCACGAAACCCCACCGCACTCGCCTGAGAAGAGTCGGGACCCCACGAACCGCCGATGCATGAGCACCACCTTCTGAAGCTAAGGAACTCACCGCAGGCCACCAGCGAGCTGCCGAGAACAAAAACAGGAGCGCTCCGAAGAGTATGCCGTCGACGGGGACCGGACTTACACCCACGATTCTGAGCCAGCAACCACCGAAGCCCAAAGAGAATCACCTCGGCAAGGGAAGTTCACGAAACGCACGATGCCACAGCAGCAGAAACCCTAAACCAACCCACCGAGCTCGGGGCAGAACGTCGCACTGTCCGCAGCGAAGGGCAAGCGGCGGCGAGAAGAGAACCCTAGAATGGGAGCCCTTTACGGGCCCATGTCTTATTATTTATTATTTATTATTTATAATATACTTTAATTTATTTATTATCTATTATTTGTAACTGGTTATTTATTATTTATTATTTATTATTCATTATTTATTATTTATTATTTATATTTATTTATTAGTTATTATTTATTAGTTATTATTTATTAGTTATTAGTTATTAGTTATTATTTATTATTTATTATTTATTATTTATTATTTATAATTTATAATTTATAATTTATAATTTATATTTATTTGTTATTTGTTATTTTTTATTTATATTTATTTATTATTTATTATTTATATTTATTTATTATTTATATTTATTTATTATTTATTTATTATTTATTATTTATTATTTATATTTATTTATTATTTATATTTATTTATTATTTATTATTTATTATTTATATTTATTTATTATTTATTATTTATATTTATTTATTATTTTTATTTATTATTCATTATTTATATTTATTATTCATTATTTATTATTTATATTTATTTATTATTTATTATTTATTATTTATTATTTATATTTATTTATTATTTATTATTTTCTATTTATATATTATGTATTATGTATTATTTATTATTTATTATTTATTATTTATTATTTATTATTTATATTTATTTATTTGTTATTATTTATTAGTTATTATTTATTATTTATTATTTATTATTTATTATTTATATTTATTTATATTTATTATTTATTATTTATATTTATTTATTATTTATTATTTATTATTTTTATTTATTTATTTTTATTTTTATTTATTATTTATATTTATTTATTATTTATATTTATTTATTATTTATATTTATTTATTATTTATTATTTTTATTTATTTATTATTTATTATTTATTTATTATTTATATTTATATTTATTTATTATTTATATTTATTTATTATTTATTATTTATTATTTATTATTTATATTTATTTATTATTTATATTTATTTATTATTTATATTTATTTATTATTTATTATTTATATTTATATATTATTTATTATTTTCTATTTATTATTTATTATTTATGTTTATTTATTATTTATTATTTATTATTTATTATTTATTTTTTATTATTTATATTTATTTATTATTTATTATCTATAATTTATATTTATTTATTATTTATTATTTATTATTTATATTTATTTATTATTTATTATTTATATTTATTTATTATTTATTATTTATTATTTTCTATTTATTATTTATTATTTATATTTATTTATTATTTATTATTTATTATTTATTATTTATATTTATTTATATTTATTTATATTTATTATTTTCTATTTATTATTTATTATTTATATTTATTTATTATTTATTATTTATTATTTATTATTTATTATTTATTATTTATTATTTATATTTATTTATTATTTATTATTTATTAGTTATTATTTATTAGTTATTATTTATTATTTATTATTTATTATTTATATTTATTTATTATTTATTATTTATTATTTATTATTATTATTTATATTTATTTATTATTTATATTTATTTATTATTTATATTTATTTATTATTTATTATTTATATTTATTTATCATTTATTATTTATATTTATTTATTATTATTTATTTATTATTTATTATTTATTATTTATATTTATTTACTATTTATATTTATTTATTATTTATTATTTTCTATTTATTATTTATTATTTATATTTATTTATTATTTATTATTTATTATTTATTATTTATTAGTTATTAGTTATTAGTTATTATTTATTATTTATTATTTATATTTATTTATTATTTATTATTTATTATTTATTATTTATATTTATTTATTATTTGTTATTTATATTTATTTATCATTTATTATTTATATTTATTTACTATTTATATTTATTTATTATTTATTAGTTATTAGTTATTGTTTATATTTATTTATTATTTATTATTTATTATTTATTATTTATATTTATTTATTATTTATATTTATTTATTATTTATTATTTATTATTTATTATTTATATTTTATTACTATTTATATTTATTTATTATTTATTATTTATTAGTTTTTATTTATTATTTATATTTATTTATTATTTATTATTTATTATATAATATTTATTATTTATTATTTATTATTTATTATTTATTATTTATTATTTATTATTTATTATTTATTATTTATTATTTATTATTTATTATTTATTATTTATTATTGATATTTATTATTCCTTATTTATTTTTTATTATTTATTATTTATATTTATTATTCCTTATTTATTATTTATTATTTATTATTTATATTTATTATTCCTTATTTATTATTTATTATTTATTATTTATTATTTATTATTATTGAGTTTATATCTATTATTTATGTATTATTTGTTTTTTTCAATTAATATATATAAGTATATTAAATTCTGTTTATTAACCACATGACGAGCTTGCTGGAGTGGTAAAGTCTTTGGAAAATATGCAAGAGGTTAGGGGTTCAAATCTCCCCAAACACAGAATTTCTTTATATTGCATGGGTATGCATGTGCATGTGCGTGTGCATATGGGAATATTTTTCCAACAAATCTCATAATACTTCCCTTGGTGGAATTCAATGGTATACAAGGCATGGATTGGATCTCTTTATACAGATCACACATCAATTCTTAGGAAAAGGAAATATAATTTTCATATTCTAAACCATCCCATTATTTGATACAAATGAAAGGAAGATCATTAATATCCTTTGAAAAATCCTTAAATAGTGTGGGAGCTTATTCCCTATGAAAAAGAATAACTGGCCCTAATGGTTGCATCAATTGAAAGCATCAAAATTGAGGAAATTCCCATTATGAGGGAATACATTAGTATATTTATTAAAGAGTTACCTACAATTCCCCTAGACTATTAGGTAGAGTTATTAATTGAAATTATACCCAAATCCACTCCAATCTCAAAATGCCCCTATAAGATGGCCCTGATCGAACTGGAGGAGTTAATGAAGTAGCTACTAGAGCACTTAAACAAATGTTTTATACACCCTAGTGCATCACCTTGGGTTGTTATAATGCTCTTAATAAAGAAAAAGGATGTATCAATGCATCTTTGTATTGATTACCGGGAGCTCAATAAGATCACCACAAAGAACAAGTATCCTCTTACAAGGATTGATGATTTGTTCTATCAATTATATGGAGACCAGTACTCCTCAAAGGTGGATCTTCATTCTGGATATCATCAACTAAAGTGAAATAAGGAAGATATTTAGAATACTATTTTATGTACAAGGTCTGGGCACTATGACTTCATAGCGATTCCCTTAGGACTTACTAATGACCCTAAAATCTTCACGGATTTGATGAATAGTTTCTTTAGCAACTACCTTGAAACATTTGTAGTAGTGTTTATAGATGATATTGTCATTTAATCTAAGAGAAAGGAGGAACATGAAGAACATGTGAGAATTGTGCTGGAAAAATTAAGGAAGGAGAAATTGTAAGACAAGTGGAGAAATTTTGAATTTTTGATGCAAAAAGTATCATTATTAGGGAATGTTATCATAAGTGAGGTAATTTATGGACACCCTTCAAAAATAAAGGTAATTGAGGAATGGCCCAGACCCACTAGTTTCATGTAAATCCATATTTTTCTTATCTTAGCTGGGTATTATCGATGGTTCATGAGGGATTTATTATGATTGTCTATCCCAAAAACTAAGTTAACATGGAAAGGGGTAAAGTATGTCTGTACAAATGAGTGTGGGAAAATATTTAAGGATATCAAGAAGAGGATAATAACTTCACCTGTACTAACACTACTAACTTGTGGAGAAGGTTTTGTGATATACAGTGATTCTCCAAAGAAAGACTTGGGTTGTGTTCTAATGAACAATGGTAAAGTGATATCCTTCACCTCAAAAAAGTAGAATATCCATTATAAGAACCAACCAACACATGATCTGAAGCTAAAAGCTATGATTTTTCCTTGAAAATATGGCGGCACTACCTCTATGGTGAGAAGTGTGACATATATACCGATAACAAGATCCTAAAGTATATATTCAGGCAAAAGGAGATAAACATGTGTCAAAGGAGATTGTTAGAGCTAATCAAGGAATAGAATTTCTATATTCACTATCATCTTGGGAAGAAAAAAAGATGGATGATTGTCTTAGTAGAAAAGAACCTTCTACTCTATCCATGATGCAGATTTAGAAATACCCTATCTTCATCAAAATGTGAAGGATGGATCTAGAAATGATAACGACGTGGAATAAATCCTACCTTCCCCAAATTATTGTCCAACCATATATATAAGAGAAGATAAAGGCGGAAAAAAGGGATGATATGGAGCTACAAAAGAAGGTGAAATAGGTAAAGGAAGGGAATCTATATGAGTTACACATAGATAATGATGGTATGATTCAGTTTGTAACTAGGATTAGTGTGTATTTTTCACCTGAGATAAATAAGTATCCATCATATAATGCACATAGATCATATTTCTCTATCCATCCTAGATGTACTATGATGTTCTATGATCTTATAGGATACTTCTAGTGGGAAAATATTAGGAAGGATATTGAAAAATATTTCTTAAGGTGTTTGGTATCTGATAAACTTAAAGAAGAGTGATATAAGTCCAAAGGGATGATGCAATAATTGCCTATACCCACATAGAAATAAGAGAATGTCACTATGGAATTTGTCACTAGTCTCCCAAAAATATCCAAAGGAAATAATGCGATATCAGTTGTGATGGATTGAATCACCAAGAATGTCCACTTTATTGTTATTTGGGAAGAATTATCACTTGAAAAACTTGCTAATATATATGTGAAGGAAGTGGTGAGTCTACATGGGGTTGCACTATCAATAGTTTCTAATCCTGATCTAAGGTTCACATCTAAATTATAAATAATTATTCCACATTCTTTGAGTACTACATTGAATTTCAGTACAACCTATCACCCCCAAACTAATGTCCAATCTGAAATAACTATTCAGATGCTCAAGGAAATTCTAAGAGCCCACTCAATGGAATTCAAAGGTGTATGGGATCAACATATACCGTTAGTTGAGTTCTCATATAACATATATTCCACTCATGTATTCAAATGTCTCCACATGAAGCTCTATATGGGAAGTGATGTAGAACTCCAACTTGTTGGGTTGAAGTTGATGAACGAAATCTAGTTGGACCTAATATTGTAAAAGAAATGACAAAGAATTTTTAGGCCATACAACAACATATCAAAGATACTTAGAGTCAGAAAAAAGATACACTTACAACCATTGAGGGGAGTTGGAGTTTGATGTTGGAGAAAAATTCTTCCTTCAAATATCACCATGGAAATGAGTCATGCAGTTTTGAAAGAAAGGGAATCTTAACCCAAGGTACATTGGACCATTCTAGATATTTGACTATATAGGATCATTGAAATATGAACTTTCACTTACACCTAATATAGCTCAATTTCATGACATGTTCCTTGTATCAACCACGAGGAAATACATAACTAACCCCTCACATGTTTTGAATCCACAGTTGATACAACTAGAGAAAAAACTCTCATATAAAGAGAAACCGTTAAATATCCTTGACTATAGAGATAAATTCCTATGCATCAATACGAATCACATTGTCAAAGTGTTGTGGAGGAACTATAAGTACGAAGAGGAAACATGGAATCCAAATGAAGCAATGAAGGAGAAATACCATCACATGCTTTCACCTCAGTATGTAAAACGAAATTTTTAGGATGGAATTTGAAAATGGGATTAGAATGTAATGACTCATAATTTTATCAATTAAATTTACCTTCTTATAATTATTTTATATGATGTAAAACAAATACATCACATTGAGAAACCAATAAAAATGTCATTATCATAAATAAAGAATTAAATAAGTGGTATTTATAATAATTAACTAACCTATATCTTATAAATGAAAATATGATATAATTATATCATAAAATAAGTAAATAATTTTTTTTAAAATGGTAAATTAAGTGTCGATATTTTTATGAAATGTAATTTTTTTTACTATTTTTATGATTATAATTATTTAATAGAAAATTTATTTTCATAAAATATATCCATAAATTAATATTTTCTTCCTTATAATTATCAGGTAATTTTATGAGACCATAATTAATTTTTCAAATTGTCATAAAATCAGTTATAATGTTAAAATTGGTATTTTTCAAATAAATGATGATTTTATTTAAAAATAAATTTATTATATTTAGAAAATTGTTTTCATAAAATGGAGTCCATTTTTTAAATCTACACATTAAAAAATTGTTAGGGGGGATTTTTGAGATTTTTCTAAAATGATTGATTTTTTTTGTGAATTGTGAAGTATTACTCTGAATGGCCCGAAGGCCTTATTTTTTATTTTATTACAGATAATCCCCCTTTTAAGGGTTGAAGGGGGACACGTACATGACCCGTATGCCCAAGGTAAAAGGCCCAACATGACCCGTAATACATGACGCGAAGTCCCAGAGGCATACCATGCCCATAACATGAACCGTAGGCCCAGTCCACTAGAATTGCCCTTCCCCAACTTCTGCATCATTGATCTCCTTTAGCTCCCCACCTTCATTACTGATCGGATAGCATTTCCCCGTACAAATATGCACGGTGCCTGGTCCCGATGGTGGTTTTTATACCCTCTCATTCTTTCAATCCGGTTAGCTCTACTTCTGGTGACTGCTACTGGTGCTTTGATCCTCTTCTAGGGCCTGCTCTGTGTGAACTTAGCACTTCATGGTCTTCAATGGCCCGAAGGCCCAGTGTCCTAAAGGCCTTTGATGGCCTGAAGGCCCTTGAGACCTGTAGGCCCAAACCGGTGGCCCGAAAGCCCAAATTAGGTGAATAGTTCCTTCTTCTACAGTACCGAACAATACCTGCTATAGTACTACTACAATACTGCTACAGTACCCCGGAAATTCGCCTCCACCTAGTTTTGAACCTGGGTCTCTTGGATGCCAAGAAGGAGCCCTTACCACTCGGGTACGGGCTCTTTGGCTTGTGAAGTATTGCAATTTACCATATTTAACATTATAAGTTAAACACATGAATTTTTGAGTCATGGATGATGTAATAACCATTAGTTAGAAAATTCCTAAAACATTTAATGAATTTATTCATGGTAATAAACACAATTTATAGTCTTGAACTAAAATAACAAACTAATGAATATAATAATAAAAAACACCCCTCTCATCCCCTATAAATACCACCCCTCACCACCTCTTCTCATCACACCATAAAAGCCTTTTAGATTGTCTAAATTATACCCAATTACCTTCCCAATCCTCTTCCCATTTTACAAGAGATTCTAGTCCCAATAAAATACCATACTCAAGTTCCTTAAGGAGGTTCTCATTGAGAAGATATTCAAGAGGTAAAATCCTCCTTATTTCTCCTTTAATTTTTTCTTATTCCCTCCTCACCTCCACAATCCAAAGTTGAATGATAATACCAGTATCATATATGTACCATAATTTTATTGTGTTTATTTTATATCCATCATCAAATCTCTTATCTTCTCCCTTTATTATAAAAATGAAAACATCATCCGTGATGCGTCAATTCACCACCTTCATAGACAATGAGTTTTTATTTTTCATTACCAACTTCAAGGACAATAAAAAAACCATTACTATAATAATTTTTTGAATATTTATATTATAACTTTTTAAATTTTATAAAACTAATTTATAAATATAATATTTAATAAAAAAAAATTATTTCATGATGAACGTAAAAACTTACAAAATAAGCTAAAAATTTATCATTATTGTTTTATAAAATGAATCATCCTCAAATAATAAAAACTAATGATATATGAGACCAATTTAACTTATGTAATTTCATTAATCTCATATAATTTTACTTCTAAAGAATCATTCTCATTTTACAATAACTTCCATAATTAAATACAAGTAAAACGATCATGAAACCATGAGAACGAACACTCCTAGAATAATGAGACTAAACTCTATAACTCATCCAAATGGATATAAATGAAATCAATAAATTTATAATAAATCAAATAAATGTATAATAGGTTATTCATTATGTAATTGATTAATACAATTTTATTATTTAGAATATTAAGTGCAAGTGCACAACTCATCCATACATAATGTAAGTGGATTCTCAAACCCAACTCCCTTTCTTTGGGTTATTTCTAGTTCATGCCAAATTTCAGCATGGATATTATTGTAATATTTCTAAAACATAATTTCATCGTGCTTACCTTTTATTTTTCGGGATATACAATTTTCCAATCTGATTTTATTAAAAATACAAATATTTTTCAAAATAACTCTTCTTTCTAAAACAAACCTTTTAATCCTCTCAAGTTATTTCTTCTTCACTAAATATTGACAATGGTTATGTCAAATATGTTTTATCTTTTTCATTTAGTAACCCTAATTTTTTTCATGATATCATGAATGATGATATCCTTATTAAACCCATTCCTTTCGATGTGTCATTTCATGATTACAATTGTTATAAATTCTATGTGGATTGTATTATTATGTAAATATTATGATCTAATAGGTGGGACCAGAATTATATACCCCTCTAATGTATTGGGTAATGTGATATATCTCATGATATAATGTTTATTGTGCATGAATATTATTCTAGATTTTTTCACAATGATAATGTTATGATTATGCACATATGTTATGCATGAACATTATTATATCTTTGTTCACAACTATGTGTGATATTTGACCACTAAGACATGATGTTTCATTTATATATATATTATTTTTAATAAAACAAAATTATTTCATGATGGATGTAAAAACTTCCAAAAAAAATTTAAATTTTTTTATTATTGTTTTATAAAATTAATCATCATCAAATAATAAAAACTAATGATATATGAGACCAATTAAATGTATTTAATTTCATTAATCTCATATAATTTTACTTCTAAATAATCATTCTCATTTTACAATAACTTCCATAATTAAATACAAGTAAAACAATCATGAAACCATGAAAACGAACACTCCTATAATGATGAGACTAAACTCTATAACTCATCAAAATGGATGAAAATGAAAATAAAAAATTTATAATAAATCATATAAAGGTGTAATAGGTTATTAATTATGTAATTTATTAATCCAATTTTATTATTTAGGATATTAAGTTCAAGTGCACAACTCATCCATAATGTAAGTGGATTCTCAAACCCAACTCCCTTTCTTTTGGTTATTTATCTTTCATGCCAAATTTCAGTGTGGATAATATTTTAATATTTATAAAACATAATTTCATTGTGCTTAACTTTTATTTTTTGGGATATAAAATTTTCCAATCTGATTTTATTAAAAATACAAATATTTTTTCAAAATAACACTTCTTTCCAAAACAAACCTTTTAATCCTCCCAAGTTATTTCTTCTTTACTAAATATTGATAATGGTTATGTCAGATATGTTTTCCCTTTTTCATTTGGTTACCATAATTTTTTTCATGATATCATGAATGATGATATCGTTATTAAACTCATTCATTTCCATGGGTTATTTCATGACTACAATTGTTATACATTCTATGTGGCTCGTATGATTATGTAAATGTTATGATGTAACAAGTGGGCCCAGAATTATATACCCCTCCAATTAATTGGGTAATGCGATATATCTCATTATATAATGTGTATTATGCATGAATATTATTCTAGATTTTTTTACAATGATAATGTTATGATTATGCACATATTTTATGCATGAACATGATTATATCTTTATTCACAACTATGTGTGATATTTGGCCACTAAGACATGATGTTTCATTTTTATGAATTGATACATTCCAAGATAATTTAATCATTGAAATATACTTGTAATGATAATTTTATCATTGAGATGGGGAGGGTGTGAATCAATGATACTTTTTATTTTAAGTTTCCTTGCAAATGAAACAACATTCGCCTCCTCTTAAAGATTTCATTCCCTAATGAAAACAATTCAAATACACATCCATAGGAACACATGTATTTACAAGGTTCACTATTCAATAAAAATAGTTATATCCTTATTATGGTTTAGAAATGACCCCAAACCACACAATCCACTATAAAACAATTCCTTTTACGTGGAATATAAGGAGTAGGATATGCCCTTATAGTTGTGCAGCACTATGTAAACAATCCAATAGTGCTTGTGCACCCTCTATCACAATTGGGGTAAAATAATGTTTGTGTAACAACAAAAGTTACCTATGATTCTTTTTAAATTTCTATAAACACATTCCTTTCAAAAAAATTCTTTAATTTCTTACCGAGAAGCTAGTAAGAACTTCAAGGGCTTCGTAATGAAACTCAGTCCGATTGAAAAGTTTGATCTTTATAGTCTGATTATTCTAATCCGATTTCCCAATAAAATAATATACCTCTATTATATTATGATCAAGACAACCATAAATCCTTCTTCCTCATTCCAAAAATCCCCAATATTGAAATCCTGATCTGATTATCCATCCCAATACGATGACCAGCCGAATATGATGACAAGAAAAATACGATAGTCAGCTGAATACGATGATCACTATATATGATGATCAACTGAATACATTGTGATATTTTCTCTTCCCCTTTCACTTATATCCATAAAAAAATATTCAACAAATCACAATATAGAAACTCCTTTCTCTCCCTTAAACTTTAGAGATTCTCTCTCTACCCTCATAAACAACAATTCATTGTCAGTCAAATAAAATCATTGATGTATCCATAATCCTAATGAGACAAAATAGTTTTGAGTATTTGGTTTATGCCTTCCCAATTAAGAAAGATTTCATGACTTCAGTCTCAATTTGAACTAATTGTCTTAGTATAAGGCCTTAAAAGTATGTTTTTATATCCATAACTATGAATTCAATTAGTATGAGATTAGTATTATTGAAATATATGATTTTATTTATTATCATGGATAGAACATTTTCCCGGTTTTAGTTGATTATGCAATTATTATGATTATTTATTCCTAACATATTATGTATACAATGATTATGTTTTTGACATCTTTTGTTATATATTTCCCTTATTGAGTATTTGAGCTCCCCCATTTCTTATGTTTCCATTCCCCAGGTTATATAGAAAAGTAGTACACATGGAATGTTTAGAAATATATCATGTGTGTAAGAATTTAAGGAATATATTCAATACTCATTATGGATTAAGTATTTTCTTATATAATAGAAAAAAGGGTTGTTTAATATAAAGAACATGGGTTTTGGTAGTTTATTTTTTTATATAATTATCTATAGCTATAAACCTAAAATTATCCTGAGAATGTAAGAGATGAAATAATAATTTTTATTTTTTAAATAAGGATGGTTATATCCAAGATTTTTTAGCTTATATCAAAGTGAGTATATAAAGTATGTTTTTATGGAACCATATCTAGGAGTAAATAATTGAGGTGACATAGTTGGCATAAAAGGAAGGTTTTAGATAAAGTTGGAGATTATGCTGTTTATTGAGGATAATTTAAGGGATGATAAGTTAAGGTTGATCACATTTCAAATGTATAAATAACCATTTAGTATAGTATATGATTTAATTCTAAGGTAATAAGGCAAATTTTAATTATGGATTAGGTGGAGTGAACCTTTTTGAAAATAATAGGAATAAAACTATGTATTGGATAACATCGTGATAATTTGGTAAAATTGATATTATTATGTGTTTACTAACAATAAATCCCTTTCCAGATACTAGCAAGTTGATACAGTTGTGGTATAATTGAATATAGGGGTAATCACCCTGAAATATTTTGGTTGATCAATGACTCAATCATCACTATGATGTATGCTCAATGGGAATAATATTGCACATTTGGTTAGGAACTCTTGAGGGATATTATTTGGATAATCACATTCTATTTACAAACCACTATAAATAATTTAATAACGTCATTAAATAATTAAGTTAGATAAACTAATAAAAAAGTGACCATGGATAATATAGATTGAAACCTAGAGATTCATAAGTTATGGTATATATTTATTAATATGTTTTTTCCTAGATAATGGATAATTTTTATTTTGAGAATATATATTTCAATGATTTTTGTGTTGGAATATTTTAAGAATGTTCATGGTAATTTTGGATCTCTATTTTGAGGATTATGATAAGAAGTATGATATAACCCAACTCAAAGTAACCAAGGTTGAACCTAGGATAATATATATTGAGATATGAGTGATAAAGTTTCAAATAAAAGAACTATAGGATAACAAGGATCACAAACATCGGTATCCTCTATGACAAAGGAAACAAGTTAAAGATTATGCTCCTCTTACTGTTGGGATTGGTCATGGAAACAAAGGGAAGAAGGTATACTTATCTTCCCCTCAATAGTTGTGGATGCCTTATTGGATTATTATTACATACATTCTAGTGTATCTAGGAAGTTCTCAATGAGTATTATATAACTACCATAATGATTTAATTGACTAAGGGAACTTATAGTAGTAATATTATTATAGAGACCCAAAGCTTAACGTACATAGGCATTACATTACTTTTTCGGAATATCTAATTCATAAAAAAAAACATACACCAAAGGACCATAATATTTTAGTGTCTTTGGAAACTCAGAATATAATCTTCTAATCTTGGTGAAAGATCTTCAACATCTCCCATAGAGATCTTCCTTTTTTTTCTTACCTAAAACCTTTCTTTATATCCTGGGGAAAAGAAAAACATATAAAAAGCGAGTTCAAATGCTCAGTAAGGGTAAGCATGGATAAAATAAACCAAACCATATACATTTGAACTTCAAAACATGAACATAATATTTAAACATCAAAATCATGAGCAATGAGATGAGACATGGTAGTACGTAGGGAATAGATCATAATGGATCATCAATCATGATAAAATAGCATGGTAATAAAACATGTAACTATGGAAAACCATTAAGTACATAATATGATTTCCATAGTAGCCAAGGCATTGCTTCCAAGACCATCTTAGTGGACAAACTCCCTTTCTGAATCGAGTTCACTCATCGTTCCGGTCCGGTAACACTGAACCAGATTAACTTACCGTTCCAACCATGTCTATCTCATGAGATATAAATCAGTACCCAATGAATTGGAGGGAGATATAGATCCCACCCATCTCATAATGAAATCATTCTTACTTGTTCCACAACATAAACATAAATCATTCATCATAACCCAAAGAATAAAAATGGGTTTCATAAACATCATCCCATCATAACATAATCCATATAAAACAAATGGATATAATTTCATCATAAGAAAAGTTAAACCATGTAAATAATTGATATATTATACTTGAAACATACACATATGAAATAATGTCATCTTGGATGGAAAATGGTTTTGATAAAACACTTAAAAAGAATTATTGAAGAAAATATCCTTTCTTCTTAAAAATCATTTTCTTTTCTCAAAATGCCATGAAATTTTAAAATAAAAGTATCATGAAATACTGTATTAGAAGCTTCATAAAAATAAGGCGTTATGAAACCATAAAAATCCATTCATACCGTATAATTTAAAAACAACATTCTTCTTGTACTTTTGTCGGAAAATTCAAACAGTACCTCGTATGGTAAAAAAAACAAAGACTCATTCCATATGATGTGTTAAAAGTAAAAAAAGAGTAAAAATGACTTTAAACATACAAGGAAGAAAATTAAACATTTTATGAAAAAAATTTGAGAACATATGGACATGGATGATAAACATAACCCCAGTAAATACTTACGTATAATCAATCTCGGATAAAAATGAGATTGCAAAATTATCCCTCCCCTTATGTCCGATATGCTTCATATGTATCCGAAACCTACAGTATAATGATTTAAATAATGTCATTTACTTTTTAAAGAATCATATTCATTGTTATTATATCATATATGGTTCACTTATGACTTTATATCACCCGTTCTTTTGTAAATTTCATGTTAAAGCAGTGTTTTGGGTAAAATCATTTCATTTATCGTACGTGTTTCAACATGTTGTTATTGATATTATTACTTATATCTTGATTTACTTAATTCCAAAATGTAAAAAATGATTTATATATAATATATATTCAGCATATAAATATATATGATAGATCGATAAATGGAATGAAATACACCGTTCATGGAGACGGTAGACCGTACGTACGCATGAATGCTGTTTTCGTTTCCTTATTGAATTAAATGGAATTAAGTAAATGAAAAATATATGTACATAAATCTAGTATCATTATTATTTAATATATTTCATGATTATTCATTATATATACTTTATAATCATACTTGAATGGTTAATCATGGAAAATGAATCTCATCGCGTTCGTGGAGACGGTAGTCCGTACGTACGCACGAGCGATGATATCATTTCCATGATAGTTGAATTGTATTGAAGTGTATGTATAATATTTTAGAATAAATATCAATTTAAAATAATCATATATATTTATTTATTTACACCATTATACCCATCCAAGTAAGGTGGTGGTGGAAAACATATTACACCACGGCGTGGATACGATATTCCGTACGTACGCAGACACGGTGATTTCATTTTCCATAGGATGGATAGAAGATGAAATAGGGTTGTTTCATATTTATAATAAAATATCAGTATATGAGTGATACTTATGTTATTAAATTATGATGAAACAAATAAATAATAATAAGTAGAAGAAGAAATAAATTGGAAAGAATCGGTAAAGGATATTACCTCTTCTTTGACGCGCCTCTTCTTAACCTCATTTTAAGGCACTAGAGTTGGTCTTTTGAGTAGACCAGAACCTCTATAATGTTTCTAGGTAAGTTTATAAGGGAAATGGTCTGGGGTTTTCTGAGCTTGAAGGATCAAAATTGTGTAAAGAGAATAGGGAGAAGGTGCCCTTTTATAAAGGAGGAGAGGGGCACTTTAGGAAAAAAACTTAAAATATTATTTTATAATAAAGTCATATTCGGTTTATAATGACTCTAAAGTGACTTATTTAGAAGATAAAGTGGGTATGGGTAGAAATCCTCTCAACCAATAGGTTTTAGAAATGTTTAGGTTACTATTTTAACCTTATCATTCATATTTAACTCTAAGTTAAATAATTTAACTTTTACAGTGTCTTCTTGTTTGCTTACACTATATGGTTAGTAAACTTACTATAACAATCCAATAGAAACCCAAGTGGTTAATTATTAATATATATAACCTTATCTAAGTCATTTTTCTGAACCTTATATTTTTAGGAATATAATAACAATTAATAATATAATATTTGTTTTAAAAACTATTTTATGTCAATTTTGACACTATTTGGTAATTGATTTTTGTAAAAATCATAACAGCATGATTAGTAGAAAAAGGTTAAGTAAAATAATCACATGTCATCTTAACCTATAAAATTATTTGAATTCATAAAAAGTCTCAAATTACATTTATTTGGGTATTAATAATATCAATTATGTTAATATTTCATTAATAAGGTAATTACTGTATTATCATTGTGTCATAAATAAATTAAATTCTTTAATGTCTAAAAATTATAAATAAAATAAAATTATGTTGGAAATATTTTTATCTTTATAATGAATATTTATAGTTGAATTTATTGTATGTATTACCCTATATTAAAAATGTTTTAGTTATTAAACTTTGATTTTAACTATTTTAACTCTTTTTTAAATAAAATAATAATAAATGTCCTAATCTAATCCAAGTAGACCTAAATGGTCATATTTTAATTCTAAGGTTGTTTTTGGTAGAATTAAACTTATCCAATAGAATTATTACATGTGTTAGGGTAATAATAATATCATTTTTACCCTTAATTACCCTATTTACTTTTAACCGTGGTAAATAAAAGTAAAAAGTTACTATTCACTAAAAATTATTTATATCTTATTGAACCACATTTTACTCCTTTATATTAACCTTGTCTCTCTGATTTTTGAAATTCCACTCACATAAGTGGTAAAATTACGTGTTATGTAAATTTTCAAGTTTTTCTAGGAGGTGGGTAAAAGATGGTGAAAAGTTCAATACAATTTTTATATATCTAAAATTATTATAAAATGACTCCAATGAATTACATTGAAATTATATAGGTATTATGTATCAATTTTTACCTAAAATAAATTTAAATAAAATAAATAATTATTTAAATAAAAAGTCGGTTTTTATATAGTAACCGAGTGTTTTCATTATTCATCAAAAATTGAAAGTTTTCAGAAAAATACAAAAAATTTACCCTAGGCTAATTTTGATATTCTGAATCCAAAAATGAAGTCCGTTTTGAAATATTAAATTTATAAAATTTTAAAAAGTGGGTATTACTATTCATAACAGCTAGTTTATATAATATTTTAATAACATATCGTTGTTTAGTGAAACTCGGTGTTGCGTACAACACACGCTATCGTGGAAGGTCGTGATTGCGTGTAAAGCAAGGAAAGTCAGAGTTTCGTGTAGTGAAATATTCCTTTGTTCTTGTGTATAATAGAATCCAGCCATATTTTATTTATACATTGAATATATATATATATATACTCAATGTTACGTAGAAAAACTTCTATCAAACGAACTTGAAATTTGTGTAACACAATCCAAGAATAGTGTTGTGTATACTGCAAGCTAATACGGTGTTGCATATAGCGCAAGATAATCTTGGTGTAGCGTACAACATAAGATATGAAAGAAATTAAAAAGAATATATCTTATAAAATCTCGGGGTGTTACATTCTACCCCCCTTAAAATGAATTTCTCCCTCAAAATTCGTCAGGGTTATAAATAGTTTATTACATGAGAGTTTCTTTCATAGAAACCCACATCGTAAAAAGGAATACCAAAACTTACCTTTAAAAACTAAAGTATGAAACATAACGGTTACCCAAATTAACTAATCACTGGGTTTCGACATAGGAGAACATAGGTGAAAATATGGATATGGAAGAGAAATCTAACCATCAAGTTCTGATGGAGAGTGGTAGAGGACATGGATATGAAAAATCCAACAGTCACAAAGCCATAAATTTGTGATGATCTAAGGTACCATCTAATTCATCAGATATTAGAGCACTAGGACAACATTTTTAGTTTTCAATATCATTTCCCTAAAGTTGAAAATTTTGAATTGGAAGAAATGCTTTCTTGATTTCAGTGTAATATCATTGTTGGTAATCCTATGAACAATTTCCACTTCATCTCTTATTTAAAGAAATGAAGTTGAATTTTTCATTCTCGAAGTGTTAACAATTCATGCGATAGAAAGATAGGTCATTCCATCTGCCTCTATCACAAGTTATTAAATATACACAAGTCCATCTATGCTGAGATTAATTGTATATGGTTCCTAAAATGGACTTAAACTTCATCTATCATACCTCTTAATAAAATAAAACTAGTTTTTACTAACCATGGACTTCCTATAGGCCAGTGGTAGGCGATAAAGTCCTGTCGCACTTTGGTTGTGGGTTCGATTCCCACATCCTTGTCCGACGCGATGGGTTGTCATCCGTCCTGCAGGTTGTCCTTTTTCTAAAACTACATTATTATAACATTCCATCAATAATATCTAAAAAAGTTCTAGTCTTAAACAATACTAAATTATGTCCAACATAATCCATTCCAATATTTAGGCTTATCCAAAATACTTCTGTCTAAGCTCATAGTATAAAGAAAATAATTACTAGAAATGTCATCTGCCGAGCATGTGAATACCATCATTTATCCCTCATATATCACAATATATATCTTGTTGATCTCATTCCAAACATTTGAATACCTTAATCTTGTATTCTCTTAAAAAATGAATACCCATTGAACCTTAGTGAAAACATGAATGCTGTCAAAAGTTAACTCTTTCCACATACCAAAATCCAAAAATTCTATATACTCAAACCATGATATAACTTTGTCCTTATATTAGTTATGAGCATATGAATACTGTCAAACATTTCATTTTCTCCTTATCCCTTCTTTATGCGCATATCATCATCTTTCCAAAAATATCTCAATCACTTTCCATGGTTACCAGTACCATAAAATTATTGAAAACCACAATAGACCAATACATAAATATTCCAATATTCTATGATACTATATACAATATTATTTTGGAATCCCATTACATAAACACTTAATCATTCCACCACGTCATTGTCATATTCAACATTTCCAATAGTGATCGACTGTGAATTTCCTTTGTCCTTTTCCTTAAGTGGTTTCTCATGTCGATCATCATTAACCCCTGGATTAGGGCATTGATTAGCATAATTCCCCATTTCCTTTCACTTGAAGCATTGAAGAGTTGGTGGAGCGTTCTTTGTAGTATTTTCTCTATTCACATCATTAGCTACCTTTTTCCCATTACTTCAACACTCAACTACTCGATGACCTTCTTTTCCGCACTTAAAACATTTTCTATTACCTTTTAGGAAATCTCCATCATGCTTCTTTCTACACTTTGAGCACAAAGAAACATTCATCTTCTTTTCACCATTATTCTGAGATTTATCCTTGAACTCTATCTTTCATTTCTTGTCAAAACCATGAGATGTATATGTAACACAAACTTCCATTTCTACCTTGATAACACAACACACAATTTCTTCATAGCTACTGAAGTCTCTTATAGCTAATGCCCTTCGAAGACTTAGTTTTAATCCACTGAAGAATCGATCAACTTTACTTTCAGGTTGGATGATAAAGCCAGATGCATACCTTGCAAGCCTTATAAAATTTGATTCATATATACGAACAGATTCATCATCCTTTTTCTTAATCTCAAGTAACTCCTTTTCCATCTTTGTTTGAAGAATATGAGGGAAATACTTATTGAAAAATAAGTTCTTGAACTCATCCCATTCCATGGAGTCAATTTCATCTTTGGGCCTTGTATTCTTAATTAGAGTCCACCACTGGTCTGCTTCACCATATAAACGGTAAACAACCGAAATGAATTTTTCATGTTTAGAACATCGAAGTATGGAAAATATCATTTTAATGGCATTGATCCATTGTTCAGCAACAAGTGGATCAGAAGACCCACTGAAAGAAGGTGGACGTTGCCTCATGAAGGTCTCAATAGAATATTGTTCCATTCCCTGATCATTTGAAAGTCCAGAATGATTCATAGCTTGTGTAAGTATAACAATAAGATTTTTCACTTAATCTCCCAAAACATTGGTTAGTTCAGGAGGAAAATCATTGAATTTCCCATTACATTGTTCAACATGGTTCCTTCGGGTTCCAGCCATCGTCTAAAACCCAAGAAGAATAGTGTAAGAGGCAAAAATCAGGCTAGGAAAAAAACATAATAAAGGGAGAGTACCTTCAATATACAATATATTAGGTTTAATTCTAAGATTTTTACTGTAATTCTATGACTATAACCTATACTTATAATTAACCGTAGATACATTCCTAGACATACCTTAGAAATTTATCTAGGGATCTCACTAAAGTTTTCACATCCTAGTTTCCAAAGGTTAACTAAACCTTTCCTATGATAACAATGGTAGAGACCCAAATCTTGACGTACATAGGAATTACATTACTTTTGAGGAATATCTAATACATAACAAAAACATTCACCAAATAACCGTAATAGCTTAGTGTCTTTGGAAACTCAGAATATAATCTTATAATCTTGGTGAAAGATCTTCAACATCTTCTATAGAGATCTTCCTTTTTTTTCTTACCTAAAAACTTTATTTATATCCTGGGGAAAAGAAAAACATATAAAGGGTGAGCTCAAATGCTCAGTAAGGGTAAGCATGGAGAAAATAAAACAAACCATATACATTCAAACTTCAAAACATGAACATAATATTTAAACATCAAAATCTTGAGCAATGACATGAAACATGGTAGTACGTAGGGAATAGATCATAATGGATCATCAATCATGATAAAATAGCATGGTAATAAAACATGTAATTGTGTAAAACCATTAAGCACATAATATGATTTCCATAGTAGCCAAGGCATTGCTTCCAAGACCATCTTAGTGGACAAAGTCCCTTTCTGAATCGAGTTCACTCCTCGTTCCTGTCCTATAACACAGAACCAGATTAACTTACCATTCCAGCCATGTCTATCTCATGAGATATATATCTTTACCAAATGCATTGGAGGGAGATATAGTTACTACCCATCTCATAATGAAATCATTCTTACTTGTGCCACAACATAAACATAAATCATTCATCATAACCCAAAGAATAAAAATGGGTTTCATAAACATCATTCAATCATAACATAATCCATATAAAACAAATGTATATCATTTCATCATAATAAAAGTGAAACCATTTAAATCATAAAGATATTATACTTGAAACATACACATATGAAATAATGTCATCTTGGATGGAAAATGGATTTGATAAAACACTTGAAAATAATTCTTGAGGAAAATATCCTTTCTTCTTAAAAATCATTTTCTTTTCTCAAAATGCCATGAAATTTTAAAATAAAAGTATCATGAAATCCTGTACTATAAGCTTCATGAAAATAAGGCGTTATGAAACCATAAAAACCCATTCATTCCGTATAAGTTAAAAAAACATTCTTCTTGTACTTTTGTCGGAAAAGTCAAAAAGTACCTTGTATGGTAAACAAAAGCAAGAGTCCTTCCATATGATGTGGTAAAAGTAAAAAAAGAGTAAAAATGTCTTTAAACATACAAGGAAGAAAATTAAACATTTTATGAAAACATTTTGAGAACATATGGACATGGATGATAAACATAACCCCAGTAAATACTTACGTATAAGCAATCTCGGATAAAAATGAGATTGCAAAATTATCCCTTACCTTATGTCTGATATGATTCATATGTATGTTAACATCATGTATAATGATTTAAATAATGTCATTGAATTATTACAGAATCATATTCATTGATATGATATCATATATGGTTCACTTATGACTTTATATCACCCGTTCTTTTGTAAATTCCATGTTAAAGCAGCGTTTTGGGTAAAATCGTTTCATTTATCGTACGTGTTTCGACATGTTATTCTTGATATTGTTACTTATATCTTGATTTACTTAATTCTAGAATGTAAAACATGATTTATATATAATATATATTCAGAATATAAATATATATGATAGATCGATAAATGGAATGAAATACACTGTTCATGGAGACGGTAGGCCGTACGTAAGCATGGACACTGTTTTGGTTTCCTTATTGAATAAAATAGAATTAAATAAATGAATCATATATGTACATAAATATAGTATCATTATTATTTAATATCTTTCATTATTATTTATTATATATACTTTATAATCATACTTGAATGGTTAATCATGGAAAATGAATCTCATCGCGTTCGTGGAGACGGTAGTCCGTACGTACGCAAGAGCGATGATATCATTTCCATGATTGTGGGATTTTATTGAAGTGTATGTATAATATTATAGAATAAATATCACTTTACAATAATCATATATATTTATTTATTTACACCATTAAACCCATCCAAGTTAGGTGGTGTTGGAAAACAGATTACACCACGGAGTGGAGACGGTATTTCGTACGTAGGCACGCGCGGTGATTTTGTTTTCCGTAGGATGGATAGAAGATGAAATAGGATTGTTTCATAATTATAATAACATATCAGTATATTAGTGATACTGATGTTATTAATTTATGATGAAACAGATAAAGAAGAAGTAGTAGAAGAAGAAATAAATTGGAAAGAATCGGTAAAGGATATTACCTCTTCTTTGACACGCCTCTTATTAACCTCCTCTTAAGGCATTATAGTTGGTCTTTTGAGTAGAAAAAACCTCTATAATTTTTCTAGGTAAGTTTAGAAGGGAAATGGTAAGGGGTTGGCCGAGCTTGAAGGCTCAAAATTGTGTAAAGAGAAGAGGGAGGAGGTGCCCTTTTATAAGAAAGGAGAGGGGCACTTTAGGAAAAAAACTTAAAATATTATTTTATAATAAAGTCATATTTTGTTTATAATGGCTCCAAAGTGACTTAATTCGAAGATAAAGTGGGTATGGGTCGAAATACTCTCAACCAATAGGTTTTAGACATGTTTAGGTTACTATTTTAACCTTATCATTTATATTTAACTCTAAGTTAAATAATTTAACTTTTATCATGTCTTCTTGTTTTCTTACACTATATGGTTAATAAACTTACTATAACAAGCCAAAATAACCCCAAGTGGTTCATTATTAATATATATAACCTTATATCAGTCATTTTTCCGAACCTTATATTTTTTAGAAATAGAATAACATTTAATAATATAATATTTTCTTTAAAAACTATTTTATGTCAATTTTAACACTATTTGGTAATTCATTTTTGTAAAAATAATAACTGCATGATTAGTTCTAAAAAGGTTAATTAAATAAATAATAACATGTCATATTAACCTATAAATTATTGGAATTCATAAAAAGTCTCAAATTACATTTATTTGGGTATTTATAATATCAATTATGTTAATATTTCATTAATAAGGTAATTACTGCATCATCATTGTGTCATAAATAAATTAAATTCTTTAATGTCTAAAAATTATAAATAAAATACCATTATGTAGGAAATAATTTTATCTTTCTAATGAATATTTATAGTCTAATTTATCTTATGTATAACCCTTTATTAAAAATGTTTTACTTATTAAAAGTTGATTTTAACTTTTTTAACTCTTCTTTAAATAAAATAATAATAAATGTTCTAATCTAATACAAGTGGACCAAAATGGTCATATTTTAATTATAAGGTTGTTTTTGGTCGAATTAAACTTATCCAATATAATTAGTAAATGTGTTAGGGTAATAATAATATCATTTTTACCCTTAATTACCCTATTTACTTTTAACCGTGGTAAATAAAAGTAAAAAGCTACTATTCACCAAAAATTATTTTTATATTATTGAACCACATTTTACTCCTTGATATTAACTGTGTGTCTCTAATTTTTGAAATTACACACATAGAAGTGGTAAAATTAATTTTTATGTAAATTTTAAAATTCTCCTAGGAGGTGGGTAAAAGACGGTGAAAAGTTCAATAAATTTTTTATATATGTAAAATTATTATAAAATGACTCCAATGAATTACATTGAACTTATATAGGTATTATGTATCAATTTTGACCTAAAATAAATTTAAATAAAATAAATAATTATTGAAATAAAAATCCAGTTTTTAAATAGTAACCCATTGTTTTCACTATTCATCAAAAATTGAAAGTTTTCAGAAAAATACAAAAAATTCAGCCTAGGATAATTTCGATATTCCAAATCCAAAAATGAAGTCCATTTTGAAAGATTAAAGTTATAAAATTTTAAAGAGTGGGTATTACTATTCATAATGACTAGTTTATATAATATTTTAATAACATATCATTGTTTAGTGAAACTCAATATTGCGTACAACACACGCTATTGTGGAAGGTCGCGATTGCGTGTAAAGCAAGCCAAGTCAGGGTTGTGTGTAGTGCAAGATTCCTTTGTTGTTGTGTATAATAGAATCCAACCATATTTCATTTATATATTGAATATATATATATATATATATATACTAAATGTTGCATAGAATAACTTCTATCAAACAAACTTGAAATTTTGTGTAACACGATCCAAGAATAGTGTTGTGTATACTGCAAGCTAATACAGTGTTGTTAATAGCTCAAGATGATCTTGGTGTAGCGTACAACAGAAGATATGAAAGAATTTAAAAATAATATATCTTATAAAATCTCGGGGTGTTACAATTATTGTATCCCAAGTTGTTTTCTATGGAATTATGAATATTGTTGTTATTCCATTATATGGAATTGAATTGATTCCAGTAATAGATTAACTATTTAAATATAGATTCCTTATTTAATAAATCATGGATAGATCACCCAAAACATCTTCACTTTTAAAAAATAGATGAGGGCGGAGACAAAAACTAGTAGCCACTACCAAGAGAACCTAACATTAGTGTAATGGGACAAGATAATGATAGATTATCTTTATTATCATCCATAAATTCACCTCCACCATGAACAAGCCCTAATGTAGCTAGGGAAGTTAAAATCACTATCCTAATGGTGTGAGTAGAATGAAAATTCTAGTAACCTCCACTAGATCAACAAGACATGACAGTGATGTGGAGAAGGGAGAGGTAGCCCTGCGACCCAAAGGATGGGAGTAGTTCGAGAACCAATATCAATTCCATAGAGCATGTAAGCCCATGAAACATGTGTGAAAAATAGTTTGGGAAATAAAAGGCTATATTTAGGAATATAAAGTGATACCCAAAGAAAAAATGGTGGGGAATACATATCATATCAACCTTAAACTAGTAGGTCTTTATAGAGTGGGAAACATAGGGACCAATGTAACGGGTAGACAAAGAGGTGGGTTGTTATCTGTTGAAGTTGGTGACATAGGTGAGGGATATTTTGGAAAGGGTTCAGGCCAGTACGATGGAGGTGGCTACTTTGTAAAGGGTTGAGAGGGGTATAAACATGTATCTCAATAATCCTTATGATTATGTGGAGTATTATTCATCAAATTCATCTTTCGAACTCAACTTCCCATCAACACCACCAAGTTAAAGAAGCACAGAGGATGAGAGATGGATGTGTTCGGTATGTCTATGCATCTGTATACATATCAATTATAAAAATAAGGAATCGTATTTAATACCAACCCTTGATAGTCTATCACTAACAGTTTGAATATAGACTCAAGGAGAAATAAAATAGGTCTTAAATCCTAACTATGATAGGTATCTTGGTCAAATGGTTGGAAAGAAACTCAAAAGGTAGATATGCCTATAAATTACTTTCCTAGCCTTCCCTTTGTTAGCAATGCTGATTCCTAAAGCTATTTACACCATATTAATACCCTTAGATACTTTTTAGGTGGAAATAAAAAAATTTAGGTGGAAATTTATTAAATGAGGGAGAATGTAACACTCTGATATCTTAATATATGATTACCTTTAAATAATACAATGTGTTTTATAGCTTTCTCGACACATAACACCTAACTAAAAAGAAACAGTGATATATTTAGATAAAAATATAAATATTAAGTATGATAATTAAAACCTAGACATTGAATTATCAATAATTAATAGGAGTAACCAATTTATGAAATATATAAAAAAATAAAATAAAGGCTACTTTTAATATGAATAAAATTCAAATTAATACAGTTAAAACAACTATGAAAATCATTTTAAGATTAAATATATATTTTTATTCTAAAATTGGAGTTTTATTTCAATAAAATAAGTAAATTATGATTTTATAAAATATTGGTAATATGAATAATATATTACCAATAAATTAATTAGTAATTTATAGGAAATAAGAATAAAGAATAGTTGACATTTGTAAAAACTATCTCCCAATATGAATAGTTTTCCACAATATTTTGGGATTTTATTTGAATATTAAATTATAAAATTTTGGAAATATAATTTCAAAAATTGAACATAAGTTTTGGATTAAGAATAATAATATGATATTAAGACTAACTTTTGTATTTTTTTTAAAAAGAATGATTTTTAGGTGAATACTGCAAAATACCATTTTTACAAATAACATGACTTTTATGATATTATTAGTATATAAGTATGAATTGTAAATTAATTAAACATTTTTATAGGATAAAATATATATTTTATAAGTGAATTTATAATTTAAAAAGTTTTGGTTTTAATTTTCAAACCCATATGTGATATTTTAGAACATTAGTAATATTTTCTGAAAAATTATTCTTAATACATTATACATTTTTATTGTAAAATTAATTTTTATCACTTTTATAAATTGAATAAAATGAAATGGATTTAAAATTTATAATCAGTGGGTATAAATTATCTATTAAGGACCACTTTAATTTTTTTCATAAAGGATAAGTTACCTTGGGTAAAAGATAATTACCCAGGTAAAAGCTAAATTATAAAAGTAAATAATTTAAGAGTAAAAGACCTAAAACACGTTTAAAACATGTGTGGGAATGAGATATGTGGAATTGATATACCTTATCCCTAACCCTCCATTATTTTTAAATTTTTTTATCCACTTTCATTGAGAGTGACTTCCCATTATATAAAACTTTTGAATTTTTATAAAAATGTCGTCCCTTTTCACTTATAAAAGGGACACTCCTCTCATCACTTCCCCTCACACAAACACCCTATTTTTTGATAAACTTCTTCCCAAAACTATCATAATAAATATTAAACAACTTAAGTATGTTATATTCATCTCAAAACACCATCCCTAATGGTATTAATTCCCTTTTCAATGGAGATAATCCAAGAAGTGAGGTATAAGTTCTTGACCTCTCTTTCTCTTTACTATTTATTTATGAGTTTTTCTTCTTACTAGTTTTCTTCACCATATTAAAATAAGAAAAATAGTATTATTTTTATAATGGTATTTTATTATGATAATTTTACAATAATTAACCACATTCCCCTTTTCTATTAAGGAAAATAAAATCATCACTTGTATACTGTGTAGACTACCGCCTATAAGACACAACATGTTTCATTTTCCTTCTCCTCCTTTTGTGGATTGTATAAAATTAAAATTTAGTTGATAATTATTATATTTATATCATGTTTATGATTTTTAACCATTAAACTATATTAATCATTTCTCCCATTCTATGGAAAATAAATTCTTCAACTATTTGTACGCGTGGACTATCACCTCCACGAAATAATTGATTTTTGGTTCTATTTTTATCACTACCTTAAAAGGCAGGTAATGAGGATGATATTAAAGTATAAATATGATTTTTATAATATAATTAGGATTTTGGTACACTAAATTGGAGAAATTATTAATGATACAATCAAAAAATGATTATTATCAATTCAATCATTTAAAACGATGAGACGAAGAGTAAAACAATCTATTATTTATCAGTAATGGATTATATAAATTATCATATAATTATACTCCTTTAAAATTATTATATATCATATAATAAACAATAAATAGGATACTTATTATTTTTTATAATTATATTACAACTAATCCACCTCATAGCCATCCATTAATTTTGGTAGGTTCATGTTTGGGCCGATTTTACCACCTACATGAAAAAACTATGAATTTTTATCATAAATGAATATTAGAACTTAATTATTGGTATTATATGATATAAATATGTAAATAATTATTTTAATTTGGTTATGGTAATTTTATATCAACATTTAACACATCAATTAAGAAATCACCCTTTGTCTGTTAAGAATCACCAAAATTAGCTCGTCAACAATTTTATCCTCATAGATCTTAATGAAAACTACCATGAAATTAAATTTATAGATTTATAGACTATATTGAAATATCTATTTAAATAACTTAAATTATAAAATAATTAATTAATTTTGAAAAATAATATATACCAACATGGCTTTTATGAAACTAGTTCAATGTGGCAATGATTATTTACACTCAGTGTGGAAAATAGGTAAAAGCTAACTAATATATATATATATAATGATTATAAATTAAGAATACAAATAATTATAGTTATTAATAAGGTTATTGGGTATGTATTTTATTACTTAATTTAATTATTCAATATGTTCAGGGAAAACATAGAATAAATCAGGACCGTGGTAATGCTTTTTCATCTGAAATTCCTCTCTTTGAGACATGTTTGGTATCATGCAACTAATTTCATTTATGTGGTGTATATATGTAACAGACCGTAATTTTATCCATGAAATTTACATTCTTATACTTATGTTATATGGTATAAAACACATACATCACATTGAGAAGCCAATAAAAACATTATTCTAATAAATGAAGAATGAAATATTTGGTATTTATAAAAATTAATGAACCTATACTAATATAATAGTAACCTGAATGTTGAAATAGCAATATGACCATTAGGAATAGTAATCCATCCAATATAATATAAAACTAAACTATGAAAGCATAAATAAAATTTAGGCAACTTATAAATGAAAATATGATATAATTATATCATAGTATAAGTAAATAAATGTTTTAAAAAAGATAAATTAAGTGTTGATATTTTTTTGAAACGTAAATGTTTATTTATAATTTTATTATTAATATAATGGTTTAAAAGAAAATTTATTTTCATAAAATTGATTCATAAATTAATTTTTTGTTTTATTATAATAATAATGTAATTTTATTACACCTTAATTAATTTTTCAAAGTGCCATAAAATCAGATATAATATTAAAATTAATATTTTTTGAATAAATGATGATTTTATTTAAAAATTAAATTTATAAAATTTATAAAATTATTTTAATAAAATAGATTCCATTTTTTAAATCTAAACATAAAACATTCTTAGGGTTAATCTTTGGGAATTTCTAAAATTGTTGAATTTTGGGTGAATAGTTAAATATGGTAATTTACGATATTTAAGATTATAAGTTAAATACATGAATTTTTGAGTCATGGATGATGTAATAACCCAATGGTTCAAAATATACAGAAATATTTACTATAATTAGTCTTGGGAATCAATACTATTGATAGTATTGAGCCAAAATAATAAACTAATGAATATAATAATAATAAAACACCCCTCTACTCCCCTATAAGTACCACCCCTCACCACCTTTTCTACTGACATCTTACAAGACATGTATCTTGTATAAATTATTCATAATTCCCTTAAAATTACTCCTCCCTATATAAAATATCTTATGGTGTCAAAAAAATACCAAACCCAAGTTCCTTAAGTAGGTTCTCAAGGATAAAACATTCTAGAGGTAAAATCCTCCTTCTTTCTCTTCTATTTTTTTATTTTCTTATTCTCTCCTCACCTCCCATTTTCTAAAGTGGCATAATAACTCTAGTATCAAATATATACTATAATTTTATTTTTTTAAGGAAAATCTATTATAAAATCCCTTATCTTCTCCTTTTATTCTAAAAATGAAAACATTATCCGTGATGGGTTGATTCATAGCCTTCGTGGATGATGAGTTTTAATTTTCCATTACCTCCTTCAAGGCTGGTCATAAAACCATTATTACAGCTAAAAGAGATTTTAATACTTATATTATAACTTTTTTAATTTTTTGAAACTAATTTATAAATAAAATATTTAATAAAATGAAATTATTTCATGATGGATAAAAAAAATCCAAAATAAACTAAAATATTATCATTAATGTTTTATTAAATCAATCATCCTAATACCATAAAAATGATATTTGAGACAAATTAAACTTCTTTAATTTTGTTAATATTATATAATTTCAATTCTAGATAATTATTCCCATTTTACAAGAACTTTCATAATTAAATACTAGTAAACCAAAAATGAAACCATGAAAATGAACACTCCCATAATAATGAGATTAAACTCTAGAACTCATAAAAATGTCCATAAATGAAATTAATAAATTTATAATAAATTAAATATATGTATAATAGGTTCTCAATTATGAAATTAATGAATCTAATTTTAATATTTAGGAAATTAAGTGAAAATGAAGAACACTTGTGGACATAAGGTTAGGGGATTATCAAACCGAACTCTATTTCTTTAGGTTATTCCTCTTACATGACAAATTTCAGTTTGTATATTATTTTAATATCATTAAAAAAAATTTATTCCCTTTTATTTTTTGGGATATAAATTTATCTAAAATTATTTTATGATCAATATAAATAATTTTCTAAAATAACTCTTCTTTCCAAAACACACCTTTTACTCCTATTAAGTTATTTCCTCTTCACTCAAGATTGATAATGATAATGATAAATATGTTTTACCTTTTTAATTTGGTAACCACAATTTTTTTAATGATAAAATTATTGATGAGATCCTAATGAAACCAATTCCTTTCTATGGGTTATTTCATGATTACAATTTTTATACGTTCTATATGGAATGCATGATTATATAAATGTTATGATGTGACAGGTGGGACCAGAATTATATATCCCTCCAATTAATTGGGTAATGTGATGTATCTCATGAGATAATGTGTATAATTCTTAAAAATGATGCTAGATTTTTTCACAATGATGATGTTATGATTACTCACATATGTTATGCATGAACATGGTATTATCTTTATTAACAACTATATGTGGTATTTGAAAACTAAGACATGATGTATCATTTTTATGCATTTCCATATTCCATTCCTTTATCCAATTTTCCCAAATGATATTGATAATTATCCCATTTTTTTTGTTATAATGATGATTATGATTATGTTTACTTATGTTATATTGATTCAAGCCCCCAATTCCTCATCTTACTGTACTTTTAGCTCACCCCTTTCTTTGTTGTATATCCTTAGGTGACTACATGAACTAAGAAAAACATGATATTTGAAAGGGTAAATAATATTTTTTAAATAAATTTTTATGATTTATTATTTATAAGTTATATATAGTCATAATTTTCCCATGACACTAAACCTTTGGATCCTAGTTTTGTAACGCTATTATGTTGTTTATCTTTAAAATGATTTAATAATCATGTAAGAAAAAGTAGGGTCACTATAGTTGGTATCAGATAATGACTTAGCTAACTTGGGAATTAGGATTATAGAATTTTAGTAAAAACCCTTTGGATAAGACTATGTATATGTAAATTTCTACGAAGATTTGTTTTATAAAAATGCTTAACACAGGGAACCCATAAGACAAAACTTTAGTGTTAATTTCATAAAAGAATAATTTTTTCATGAGTTTTTGAATTAATTTTTGATTAAAACTATTCTATTTTATAAAATGGTGGTAACTAGGAGAAACCATTACAACCAACCATGTGAGGGACAATGAAATGATTGCGCAAATAACATCCCCAATTCCATGGGAGGTGGAGTTCAAAACTTCATACCGATGCTTACCTAGCTATCTTTGGATATGAATAATACCCTAAACCGAGTGGAATGTCCACCTTCACCTAATAGGGAGCAACTAGATATCAAATATTATATGTGTAAATGGCCCCCGACATTTAGTGGATCTTCTGATATGCTTATTGTGAAATAGCGGGTTTACTCAATGGAGAATATATTTTCTGTGCTCCATTGTTATAATAAGGATAAGGTGACTCTAGATTTATATCATTTAGATGGAGAGGCTAATTAATGGTGGGTGGGTGTTGATTAAGATAACTAATAAAAAGGATGAAATAGAAGAGATGGAGTGGGAAGAATTTAAGAAAATATTTCTTAAAAAGTATTTCCCTTTAACTCTTTGGACAAATATGGATAGAGAATTCATATAGATGAAGAAAAATAAAGGTGAATCTGTAATGGATTATAAAGAAAATTTCATAATAATTTCAATGTAAACCTCGAGTTTTGTTATAAAAAATGATAGAAAATAGATAGATTCTTTAGTGTTTTAAAACAACACCTTCAAAATAATCTAGCTATTCAATACTTTGAGAGTTATGAAAAAGTGGTATGATGTGATCTCAAAGTAGAGTTGGAGTTCAAATAATTGTCCCAAGGTTATAGAGATAAGAAGATAAGAATGGAGTTTCTTTTTGGCGGTTCAAATGAAAAAGTAGGAAATAGGATCCAACCACCCACATGTCAAAAATATAGAAGGAAATATTATGGGATTTCCTCAAATGGATGGGTAAATGCTTTAGGTATGGGATACAAGTCATCCAAGATCATGAATGTCAAAGAGACAAGAAGAATCCTCCAAACATGATGGAGGAAAGGAGGGAACCTAATAATACACCACCTATGATTCAATGCTTAACTGTAGGGATAAAGGTAACTATGCAAGCTGGTGTACTAAACCTAGAGTCTTTGAGGGTAACTAATGTCAGGAGCCACTGAATCCAAATGAGCAAGGAAAAGCTTATTCCATCACTACTGTTGAAGTGGAGAAAGAAAAAAAATTCATACAAGGTACAATTCCTATTCACTAAAGAATGGACGAAGTATTATTTGATTTTGGTTCTACACATTCCTTTATATTCTGTAAGTTTTCTTAATCTATTTAATCAAATCCCCAATACCTTGAATTATAGATATCCATAAAAACACCTAATGGTGTGACCATTGCAACCCATGTGTTTTACTCTTCTCCTGTTGGAATATATGGGAATATTTTTACAAAAAATATCATAATACTTACCTTGGTGGAATTCAATGGTATACAAGGCATGGATTGGCTCTCTTTATACAGATCACACATCTATTTTTAGGAAATAGAAATATATTTTTCATATTCTAAACCATCCCATTCTCTACTAAAAATGAAAGGAAGATTATTAATCTCCTTTGAAAAATCCCTCAATAGTGTGGGTGTTTATTCCCTATGAATAAGAATACCTGGCCCTAATGGTTGCGTCAATAGAAAGCATCAAAATTGAGGAAATTACCATTATGAGGGAATGCATTGATATATTTCTTGAAGATATGCCAAGAATTCCCATAGACCATGAGGTAGAGTTATTAATAGAACTTTTACCCAAAGCCACTCCAATCTCAAATGCCCCTATAAGGTGGCCCTGATCGAACTGGAGGAGTTAATGAAGCAGATACAAGAGCACTTGGACAAATGGTTTATACACCCTAGTGCACCACCTTGTGGTGTCATAATTCTCTTAATAAAGAAAAAGGATGGATCAATGCATCTTTGTATCGATTACTGGGAGCTTAATAAGATCACCACAAAGAACAAGTATCCTCTTACAAGGATTGATGATTTGTTATATCAATTATAAGGACACCATAATTCCTCAAATGTTGATCTTCATTATGGATATCATCAACTGAATTCGAATAAAAAAGATATTTATAATACTACTTTTTGTACAAGGTCTGAGCACTATGTGTTCATAGTGATTCCCTTAGGACTTACTAAGGAACCTAAAATCATTATAGATTTGATGAATAGTTTCTTTAGAGACAACATTGAAACATTTTTGGTAGTTTTTATCGATGATATTCTGATTTAATCTAAGAGAAAGGAGGAACATGAAGAATATGTAAGAATTGTGTTGGCACCATTAAGAAAGGAGAAATTGTATGCCAATTTGAGAAAGTTTGAATTTTTTATTCAAAAAGTATCATTATTGGGTATTGTTATCATAAGTGAGGTAATTTATGGACACCCTTAAAAATAAAGGTAATTGAGGAATGGCCCATACCCACTAGTTTCATGGAAATCCATAGATTTCTTATCTTAGCGGGGTATTATCGATGGTTTGTGAGGGATTTATTATTATTGTCTAACCCGCTAACTAAGTTAACATGGAAAGGGGTAAAGTATGTCTGTACAGATTAGTCTAGATAAATCTTTAAGGATATCAAGAAGAGGCTAATCACTTCACCAGTACTGACACTACCAACTTGTGGAGAAGGTTTTGTGATATACAATGATGCTCTAAAGAAAGGATTGGGTGGTGTGCTCATGAAGAATGATAAAGTGATATCCTACACCTCACGAAAGTAGAATATACATGAGAATAACTAACCAATGCATAATCTGAAGATAGAAGCTATGATTTCTCCTTGAAAATATGGTGGCACTACCTCTAGGATGAGAAGTGTGACATATATACTGATAACAAGATCCTAAAATATATATTCAAACAAAAGGAGATAAACATGTGTCAAAGGATATGGTTAGAGCTAATCAAGGAATAAAATTTATATATTCACTATCATCTTGGGAAGCAAAAAAGATGGATGATTATCTTAGTAAAAAATAACCTTATACTCTATCCATGATGCTGATATAGAAATACCCTATCTTCATCAAAATGTAAAGGATGGATCTAGAAATGATAACGACATGGAATGAATCCTACCTTTCCCAAATTATTGGCCAACCATATATCTAAGATAAGATCAAGGAAGAAAAAAAGGGAAGATATGGAGCTACAGAAGAAGGTGAAAGAGGTAAAGGAAGGGAATCTACATGAGTTACACATAGATAATGATGGTATGATTCAGTTTGGAACTAGGATTTGTGTTTATTTTTCACCTGAGATATAGAAGTATCCATCACATAATGCATATAGATCATATTTATTTATCCATCCTAGATGTACCATGATGTTCTATGATCTTAGAGGACACTTCTGGTAGGAAAATATTAGAAAGGAGATTGTTAATTATTTATTAAGGTGTTGGTATCTTAGAAACTTAAAGAAGAGTGATAGAAATCCAAAGGGATGATGCAATCATTGCCTATACCCACATGGAAATGAGAGAATGTCACTATGGAATTTTTCACTAGTCTCCCAAAAATATCCAAAGGAAACAATGCGACATGGGGTGTGGTGGATTGAATCTCCAAGAATTTCCACTTTATTGTTATTTGGGAAGATTTCTCACTTGAAAAACTTGCTAATATATATGTGAAGGAAGTGGTGAGTCTACATGGTGTTCCACTATCAATAGTTTTTTATCATGATATAAGGTTCACATCTAAATTATAAATAATTATTCAAAATTCTTTGAGTACTACATTGAATTTCAGCACAACCTATCACCCCCAAACTGATGTCCAATCTGAAATAACTATTCATATGCTCAAGGAAATTATAAGAGCCCACTTAATGGAATTTAAAGGTGGATGGGATTAATATATCCCATTTTTTGAGTTCTCAAATATCATAACTTCCACTCGAGTATTCAAATGTCTCCATATGAATCTCTATATGAGAAGTGATGTAGTACTCCAACTTGTTGGGTTGAAGTTGATGAACAAAATCTAGTTGGACCTAATATTGTGAAAGAGATGACAGAGAATTTTCAAGCCATCCAACAACATATCAAAGATACTCAGAGTCAGAAAAAATCTACACTGACAACCATTGAGGGGACTTGGAGTTTGATGTTGGAGAAAAATTCTTCCTTCAAATATCACCATGAAAGTGAGTCATGTAGTTTTGAAAGAAAGGGAATCTTAACCCAAGATACATTGGCACCTTCTAGATATTTGACCGTATAGGATCAGTGGAATATTAGATTTCACTTACACCAAATATAGCTCAAGTTCATGACATGTTCCTTGTATCACCCCTGAGGAAATACATACCTAACCCCTCACATGTTTTGAATCCATAGGTGATACAACTGGAGAACAAACTCTAATATAAAGAGAAGTCGTTAAAGATCATCGACTATAGAGATAAATTCCTATGAAACAATATGAATCACATTGTCAAAGTGTTGTGGAGGAACCAGAAGTGCGAAGAGGCAACATGGAATCCATATGAAGATATGAAGGAGAAATACCATCACATGTTTTCACCTCGGTAAGTAAAATGAATTTTTTAGGATAAAATTCGAAAATGGGATTAGAATGTAATGACCCATAATTTTATCAATGAAATTTACCTTCTTATAATTATTTTGTATGGTGTAAAACAAATACATCACATTAATAACCCAATAAAAAGTCATTATAATAAATAAAGAATGAAATAAGTTGTATTTATAAAAATTAAGTAACCTATATCTTATAGATGAAAATAGGATATAATTATATCATAAAATAAGAAAATATTTTTTTTAAAAAAATGGTAAATTAAGTGTTGATATTTTTATGAAATGTAAATTTTTATTTACTATTTTTATGATTAATATAATGATTTAATAGAAAATTTATTTTCATAAAATATATCAATAAATTAATATTTTCTTCTTTATAATTATCAGGTAATTTTATTAGTCCTTAATTAATTTTTCAAAGTGTCAAAAAATCAGTTATAATATTAAAATTGGTATTTCTAAAATAAATGATGATATTATTTAAAAATAAATTTATTGTATTTAGAAAATTCTTTTCATAAAATGGAGTCCATTTTTTAAATCTACACATTAAATAATTTTTAGGGGGAATTTTTGGGATTTTTCTAAAATGATTGAATTTTTTGTGAATAGTGAAATATGGAAATTTACCATATTTAACATTATAAGTTAAATACATGATGTTTTGAGTCATGGATGATGTAATAACCCATTATTTATAACTTTCCTAAATCATTTAATGAATTTACTCATGGTAATAAACACTATTGATAGTCTTGAACAAAAATAATATACTAATTAATATAAAAATAAAAAACACCCCTCTCATCCACTATAAATACCACCCATCACCACCTCTTCTCCTCACACCATAAAAGCATTTTAGATTGTATAAATTATACCAAATTACCTTCCCAATCCTCTTCCCCTCTTCCAAGAGCTTTTGGTCCCAATAAAATACCATACCTAAGTTCCTTAAGTAGGTTCTCATTGAGAAGATATTCAAGAGGTAAAATCCTCCTAAATTTCTCTTTTAATTTTTTTTATTCCCTCCTCACCTCCCCAATCAAAAGTTGAATGATAACTCTAGTATCATATATATACCATACTTTTATTGTGTTTATTTTATATCCATAATCAAATCTCTTATTTTCTCCCTTTATTCTAAAAATGAAAACATCATCCGTGATGCATCAATTCACTACCTTTATAGACAATGAGTTTTTGTTTTTGATGCCTAACTTTAAGGCCAGTCAAAAAACCATTATTATAATAATTTTTTGAAAATTTATATTATAAATTTTTAATTTTTTTTGAACTAATTTATAAATATAATATTATTAAAACAAAATTATTTCATTATGGACGTAAAAAATTCCAAAATAAACTAAAAATTTATCATTATTGTTATATAAAATGAATAATACTCAAATAATAAAAACTAATGATATATGAGACCAATTTAAATTATGTAATTTCATTAGTCTCATATAATTTTACTTCTAAAGAATCATTCTCATTTTACAATAACTTCCATAATTAAATACAATTAAAACGATCATGAAACCATAAAAATGAACACTCCTAGAATGATGAGACTAAACTCTATTACTCATTAAAATGGATATAAATGAAATTAATAAATTTATAATAAATAAAATAAAGTTATAATAGGTTATTAATTATGTAATTGATTAATCCAATTGTATTATTTAGGATATTAAGTGCAAGTGCACAACTCATCCATACATAATGTAAGTGGATTCTCAAACCCAACTCCCTTTCTTTGGGTTATTTCTCTTTCATGCCAAATTTCAGCGTGTATATTATTTTAATATTTCTAAAAAATAATTTCATTATTCTTACCTTTTATTTTTTGGGATATAAAATTTTCCAATCCAATTTTATTAAAAATAAAAATATTTTTTCAAAATAACTCTTCTGTCCAAAACACACCTTTTAACCCCCTCAAGTTATTTATTCTTCACTAAATATTGATAATGGTTATGTCAAATATGTTTTCCCTTTTTCATTTGGTAACCCTAATTTTTTTCATGATATCATGAATGATGATATCCTTATTAAACCCATTCCTTTCCATGGGTTATTTCATGATTACAATTGTTATATATTCTATGTGGCTTGTATGATTATGTAAATGTTATGATGTAACAAGTGGGCCCAAAATTATATACCCCTCCAATGCATTGGGTAATGTTATATATCTCATGATATAATGTGTGTTATGCATGAATATGATTCTAGATTTTTTACAATGATAATGTTATGATTATTCACATATGTTATGCATGAACATGATTCTATCTTTGTTCACAACTATATGTGATATTTGAACACTAAGACATGATGTTTAATTTTTATGAATTGATACATTCCAACATAATTATATCATTGAAATATACTAGTTAGGATAATTGTATCATTAAGAGGGTGAGGGTTTGAATCAATGATACTTATTATTTTAATTTTCCTTGAAAATGAAACAACCTTCATCTCCTATTAAAGATTTCATTCCCTAATGAAAAAAATTCTAATACACATCCATAGGAACACATGTATTTATAAGGTTCACTATTCAATAAAAATATATATATCCTTGGTATGGTTTAGAAATGATACCAAACCACACAATCCACTATAAATCAATTCCTTTTATGTGGAATACAAGGAGTAGGATATGCCCTTACACTAGTGAAGCAATATGTAAACAATCCAATAGTGATTGTGCACCCTCTATCACAATTAGGGTAAAATAATGTTTTCGTAACAACAAAAGTTACCTATGATTCTTTTTAAATTTCTAGAAATCTATTCCTTTCAAAAAAAATCTTTAATTTCTTACCTAGAAGCTAGTAATAACTTCAAGGACTTCACAATGAAACTCAGTACGATTGAAAAGTTTGATCTTTCTAGTCTGATTCTTCTAATTCGATTACCCAATACAATAATATATCTCTATTATAATATGATCAAGACAAACATAAATCCTTATTCCTCATTAAAAAAATCCCCAATATGTAAATCTTTATCCGATTATCCATCTTGATATGATGAAAAACCGAATATGATGACAAACCGAATACAATAGTCTGCTGAATATGATGATCACTGAATATGATGATCAACTGAATACATTGCGATATTTTCTCTTCCCATTTCACTTATTTCCATAAAAAAGTCTTAGAAAAAGCTCAATATAGAAAATCCTTTCTCTCCCTTAAAATTTATAGATTCTCTCTCTACCTTCATGAACAAAAATTCATTGTCAGTCATAGAAAATATGTTGTACTTATCACTTTTAAAGGCAATCAAAGAGTGGTTTTAGCAGGAATCTGAATTGGTTTCCCACTCAAATAAATTACATGAATTTTTATGATCCGTTGAATTTAAGGGGCATTTATGAATTCTTTAATGCTTCTTGATTCATCTCAAATATTATTCACAACTTCGGTTCCCCTCCAGACTTTCTTTTCAAACACCAGTCTCACTCCAATTTACCATTCTAATTAGCTCAATCTGATTTCTTCAATGTGATGCTCTATATTGATTGAATGTAAATGTATGAAGAAATAGACAATTTTTATCTTCATTGAAAACTATATTATGATATTTTTTTCTTCATTACAATGCTCTATACCAATTGAAGAAAACAAACATCTTTTTCAAATTTCAATCTCCCCCTCTACAACACATACAAAAATTTCCTTAATCTATTCTCTTAATTCACTTGAATGAAGAAATTCAATCGCATATACTTATCCTTATCTTTGTAAAGAGAAATTTACATCAATTCTGATATGATAGATCTTGAACCAATTAAAAAACAAAACATTTGAAAACAAATCAGAGTTCATCTTTATCTTCTGAATACAATACCACTAACTTCCCTCAGAAAAACAATCTCTGCCTCTGGTGAATACGATGAAATACAAAAAAGTGATGGACCCGTTTCAGCAGATTCAACTTCCATAACTTCCTTCAATCAATACATTATTCTTGTATCATGACTTCTTTCATGACTTTGAATACATTGAAGACCCGATTCAACATCATTTAACTTTCAATGGAAAGTATTTCAACATCCCAAAAATATAGCATCAATATTTCTTCCCAATATAGCCTAAATATGATTTTCTAGAATTTAACTAACCTGAATATGATAGACATAATTACAATCAACATGATTATTATTAGGCTGAATATGATCTCCATAATATTTTTTCTTTTCATCCAGATATGATCAATCTAAATATAATTAACAACATCTCTTCCCCTATCCATTTCTTTCATCAATCTTGCATCATAAGCTTTCCAAATAACATATGATTTATGGAGACTTCAAGATCAAAAAATCATCATCACATTGAAATCTTAGATATGCATACTCAAATTCTCCTCCAATACGATCAATTATTTCATTCTAGATTCGGTGTGAATCTGATTGATCTACTTCTTCCAGCCAGATTCTTTCTAAATATGATGGAACTTTTAAAGAAGTGTAAGTTTGATTTTCCTGAATACAATTTTTGAGTCTAATCACCATATTTTATGAAGATATGTGATTTTATTTTCCTATTTGAAAGAAAAACTGATCACCAGCAAACTTCTTCCTATTTATGACGATGAACACGATTTTCATAAGCTTCTAACTTTTATCACAATTTAATTGATCGTATTGACTCAACCAAATGTTATGGATCCAATTGAAAAATTTCTTTAATATATATTTCCATCCATCATCATCTCAATATAATTTCTTTATTCAACAGAAGAAACATAAATATCTATTGACAACAAATACAACAAAAAAACAACTTGGTCCTAACAATATCCCCCTATGTGTTTGTCGTCAATACTAACTTCAACCATTTCAACCACTTCAAAATAATAAGTGATATTGTTTTCTTTTCTCATGTTTTCTTCTATCCATTACTTTCTTACGAACCCTATTTCTTTTATCTCCCATTTCTCTTATCTCTCCCCTTATTGACAATCAAATTAAAAGGGGGCATCATGACAAGTTTATTCTTTATTGAAAAAATATCTCATTTCCATGGGTTGTAATTTTTCATCTCAAAAATTTGAAACTATTATTCAGGAAAACATATGTATAACATGATTTTATTAAAAAATATCATTTAAATAAACAATTATAAGTCTATATGGGAGAACTTGGTGTAGAAAACTAGAGTGTATAATCGGGGTTATCAATGTTGTCCATAACACAACTTTCATGTAATACCGTAAAATTTTTCCTTCAAAATTATCCTTTCTGGGGAAATATTGAAAGGAATTTATTTAATAAAAAATTAACCATCACCAATCTCAATAAACATATCAGAAATTTTAGGTGTATAAAAACACAAATATTCAAAACCTCCTATTTTTCATAACCTCGTTATTTTATTTTGCAAGAATAGTAATAGAATCATAAATTCCATCTTCCTTATTTACACTCTTTTAATTCCATTCAATTTAGTACAAATATACAAAAATTTTGGGAATAAGTAGGATCGTCGATTGTTTATTAGAAATAATAATCAAACTGAGAGTCCTATTTATGTCTTGATTTCTTCTTCTTTTTCTTGGATTTTTCATTGGATGCGTTTTCTTCCTTATATTAATCCTTTTAAGATTTTTTAACAACTTTCTTCTCATTTTTAGAATCTTATGACGTGGATGTTAACTTTTCTTCATCTTTAGTAACATCTTTGTTACAGTTAGTTTATAACATATTTTCCAAGCCCATCTTTTATTCTAGTAAGATATTTGAACAACTTTTGATATTATGACCTTCTTTCTCATATACACAACCTGTTGATACATTTTTGTCAAAATTTCTTATATCTTTATAATTTTGTTTAGTCCCACATTATTTTAATATTTTTTTGCTTCCTCTAAATTTATAGCCAAATCAACATGTTATGGATAGATAATTAGAAACTATTTCTTTTTAGACTCAAGATATATGTTTTTATTAATTTCAAAAGTCTTCCACTTATGTGAATTGTTCAGAAACTTTTGTTTTACTGGTAATAAAACAAGAAAATTTTTTACAAGATTTCTAAGTTGTTTAAACCTTTCACAAATAGTTTCCAGAGTTTAGAACCTATTTTCAACTTTTAGACCAACCTTTTTAGGTTTATTTCTAACTTTATTCTCACACATATTCTTTTGAGAGGATTGAATCTCCCTCAAACTTTAAATTATATAACTGGTGGAATAATAGTAATATTGTTGATTAAACCAAAACATATTTTCCATGTTTCCAAATCCACCATAATACCAATAGTAGCCATAGAACTGTATTTGCCTATAAAACTTCCATACTAATCAGAATTGTATATATGTTTCTTAGAAACCTTCCTGTCTTTCTTATCTAAATCACCAATATTTATATTTTCAATCATAATATTAATTTTATTTTCAACATTATCGGAAACTTAAATAATAAAAACATTTTCGGACCTAGGGTATTTAAAAACTTATGAATTCCCAGCTTTTTTGGCCATAACTACATACATAGCTTTCCAAGATTTCTTATTTTCAGAAACAATTTCAGCTTTTCTCTCAACCTTTTAAGATAAATTTTTTTGATCTTTATTAGGTTTTTCTTTTAAAAAACTCTAACCAACTTCAAAGATACGGTTTTTGAAACTTGTACTTCTCAGTTCAGTTTTAGAAATATTTTGTTCGATAAGTTCCAACTCTTCTTCTTTTCTCTTTCAGCTTCACCTCAAGATGCTCATTATGATTCTTTTATTCCTCAAGATATTTCTTTAAATCATCAATTTCTTTCACTATCTTAACCTTATCACCATGAAGGAATTCTTAATTTTTTGTTGAGGAACATTCATCTTATAAATTCTTATATTTCTTCTCAATCCTTCTAATATTTCTCAGAAATTCTTTTAACTCTTATTTCAAATGAAATTCAATATGAGTTTCTTCTTCTTCTTTATAACTACTGCTTCCGAATTCTTTATCATTCACTATTTTAATAAAAGTATTCTAAATACCATACTCAATAGATTTTTTGGATTCAGCATCACTGCCTTGTTCTTCTTCATCTTTAGAAAAGAAATTTATTCTTTTGGATTTGAAGAATTTTTTATCTTTCCCTGTGGAATAATATTTTTCTTTATCTCTCTATTTCTTCCCTGGCCTTTTTGGTCTTCTTTCTTCTTCATCACTATTCTCTTATTTCTTTCTTTGAGGAAAATTAGCCACAAAATTCCCAACAAATCCACATTCAAAACATTTCAAGATAATTTTCCCTTTATATTCACTTTCACCTCTTCACATTTTTAGAAAACAAGGATAAAATATCATCAAAATTTTTACATACCTATTTTTTCGAATTGAATTCACCATCGTTATCTTCAATAAGAATCTTATTTTACTTTTCTTTCTTAGAATCCTTAAAAGACATTTTCTATCAAAATTTGTTTTGTTTTTTCATAACTTTTTCCCTTCTCATTTCATAAGTGATGATATTACTATGCAAATCATCTAGAGATAATGTTTCAGGATCTCCATCTTCCTATGAAAGAAACTTTTGCATCAAAATGTTTGGGAAGGATTCTCAAAAGCTTTTATGAAACCATAAAATCATCCAAATTTTCACCAAGACATTTGATAGTGCTTAAAATTTCATTCACCTAGGTAAAGAACTCCCTAATAAATTTGTATTCACCCATTATCAAATCTGCATACTTCAATCTCTAGATTTTTAATTTTTCCTTCTTCACTTTTGTGTTGCCTTCGTATATTTTTTTCAATTTTTCCCATATTACTTTGGATGTGGAAACACCTTTCACCCTTATGAATTCACTTTGAGAAAGTGACGATAGTAAATTATTCTTGGACCTTCCATAATTATCAATATTATTATTATTATCAAAAGATGTAAGAGTAACTTTATAATAAATATAAGGAAACCCATCTGTTGCAGCTTTAAAAACATAATATCCAATAAGAAAAAGATAAATAAATATTCTATATTTCTAGATATGATAATTATTTCCATCAAAAATCAGAATACCTTTATTGTTCACACAATTTAGAAACTCCATAAACACTCTTCAAAACTTTAGAAAAGAATGAGTGTAGGGAACCTATGATCTGATACTAGTTGAAAGTTACAATCTAGGATAATTGTATCACTAAGATTGGGAGGGGTGGATCAGTGATAATTTTTCTTTTATGTTTTCTTGAAAATGAAACAACCTTTTCCTCTTGTTAAAGATTTCATTACCTACTGAAAACAATTCAAACACACATCCATAGGAACACAAGAATTTATAAGGTTAACCATTCAATAAGAATAGCTACGTCCTTGGTATAGTTTGGAAATGATCCAAAACCACACAATCCACCAGAAAAAAAACCTTCCATGTGAATACAATGAGTATCATATTCCCTTACACTCGCGTAGCACTACATAAACAATGTAATAGTGTGTGTTCACCCTCGAGCACAATTGGGGTAAAACAAAATTTATGTAACAACACATGTTACTTGTGCTTATTTTTTAATTTCCACAAATGTGTTCATTTCAAAACAATTCTTCAATTTCTTACCCAGAAGCTGGTAAGGACTTTAAGGACTTTTTAATGAAACTCAGTTCGATTGACTAGTCCAATATTCCTAGTCTGATTATTCCAATCTTATTACCCAATATGATAATATATGTTTATCCGAATATGAGCGAGACAATCCATAACCACTTATTCCTCAGTCTAGAAATACCCAATATGGAAATCCCAATCTGATTATCTATCCCAATACAATTAACAATCAAATATTATGACAAGAAGAATATGATATTCATCTAAATATGATGATCACTGAATACAATGATCATCTGAATATGTTGTAATATTATCTCTTATCCTTTCACATATCTCCATTGAAAATTCTTCAAAAAATCTCAATATTGAGACTTTTTTCTCTCCCTTAAACTTCAGAGCATCTCTCTCTAACCTCGTGAACAATACTTCATCATCATCCATAGAGAGTACAAAGTACTTATCACCTTTTATAGGTGATTGAAGAGTGTTTTGGGAGGTAATATAAAATGGTTTTATGCTAAATCAAATTACCCAAATTTGCATGATCCCTTGGATTTCAGGTGCATTTATGACTTCATCAACACTTCTTGATTCTTCTCGAATCTTCTTCAGGACTTTGGTTCTCCTTCAAACTTTATTTTCAAACACAAATTTGACTCTGATTTCCCATTTCGATAAGCTCAATATGATCTCTTCAATAGGATTCTCTATAACAATTGAATGTAAATGTATGAAGAAATATACAGAATTTATATTCTTTTTAAACTCCATTCTGATGTGTTTTCTTCATTACGATGCTCTATACTAATTGAAGAAAACAAACATCTTCTTTGAATTTCAAGATCCCCCTAGACAACACATCCATATATTTTCTTCATCTCTTCTCTTGATTCACTCGAGTGAAATGATTCATTCATATATACTTATTCTTATCTTTAGAAATATGAATTGGCATCAGTTCTGATACGATGGCTCTTAACCCGATTAAAAAACTAAACAATTGAAAAAAAATTAGAGTTTGTCTTTATCTTATGAATACAATACCATGGACTTCTCCCAGACACAAATTTTCTTCCTATAGTGAATATAATGAAATACTAAATATGATGGACCAATTTCAATAGATTTTACTTTAGAAAATTCCTTCAATAAAAAAATTGTGCTTGTATAATTAATTCCATCATGACTTGGAATACATTGAGGACTAAATTTAGCATCCTTTGACTTTTAATGTAAAGTATTGCAACTTCCCAAAAAATATAGAAACCATCTTTCTTCCCAACACAACTTGAATATTATTTACCAAAATTAAACTAACCTAAATACGATAGACATGATTGTGGACAACATGATTATGATCAGGCTCAATATGATATCCAACATATTTTCTCTTTTTATCTTGATACGATCAATTTGAATATGATTAACAACATATCTTTCACTCCTCCTTTCTTTTATCAAGCTTGAATCCCAAGTTTTCCAACTAACTTATGACATATGATAACTCCAAGATCAGAAAAACATCATCAAATTTAAATCTCAGTCATGTAGACTCCTATTCTCCTCCAATACAATCAAACCTTTTATTTTGGATTTGATGTGAACCCGATTGATCCTCTTCTTCCAGCCAGATTCTTTCAAAATATGATGGACCTTTTCAAGTATTGTATGTATGAATTCATGAATACTATTTTTAAGTACAATCAATATCTTTCATGAAGTGAAGTGATTTAATTTTCCTCTTTGGAAGCAAAAACGATCACCAACAAATTTATTCATGATGATAATGACGAATATGATTTTCATTAGATTTTTACTTTTATCACAATCTGATTGATCCTATTGACTCAACCAAATGTTTTGGATCCAATTGATTTTCTTTTTCAATATGGATTTCCATCCATCATCATCTCAATATACTTTATTTCTTAAATATAAGTAACATATAGATCTATTGATACCAAATAAAACCAAAACACAACTTGTGCCTAACAATATCCCCTTTGTGTTTATTGTCAATAACCACTTCAACCATTTCAACCACTTTAAAACAATAAGTGGTATTGTTTTCTTTTTTTAATTTTATTCTCTCCATTATTTTCTTTCTCCCCTTATTTATTTTCTCTCCTCCTTACTAACAATTAAATTCAAAGGGGCCATCATGAAAACTTTCTTCCTTATTGAAAAAAGTCCTCATTTCTTGGGGATGGAAATTTTAATCTAAAAAACATGAAAATATTCTTTAGGAAAACTTAAGTATCACATGATTTTCTTAATAAATATCCTTTAACTAAAAAAATATACATCAACATGGGTGAACCCGGTGTAGAAAATAAGAGTGTATAATAAAGTTTATCAATGTTGTCCATAACACAACTTTCTTGTAATACCTTAACATGTTTCCGGAAACATAGTCATTTCTAGGGAAATCTTGAAAATAATTTATTTAAGATAAAATTAAATTTTACCCTTATCAACAAATATATCAGAAAGTTCAGGTTTAAAAAAATATAACATTTCAAAACCTTATATTTTTCATAATCTCTTTACTTTCTTTTTAAAAAATAGTAAGAGACTCATCAATTCCATCTTCCTTATTTCCACTCCTTCAATTCCCTGCAAGTTCGTATAAATATAAAAAGATTTTAGAATAAGGAGGAACCTTGATTGTTTCTTAGAAACAAAAATCAGACTGATATTCCTCTCTCAGTCTCAGCATTTTATTCTTTTTCTTAGATTATGTATTGTACATATTTTCTTCCTTATATTCATCCTTCTCAGATTTTTTAATAACTTTATTCTCATTTTTAGAATATTTTGATGAGGATGTTGACTTTTTTTTATCTTTAGTAACATCTTTGTTTCAATCAATATGTAACATTTTTTTCATGTATGTCTTTTTTTTGGTAAGATAGTCGAATAAATTTTGATATCATTCCCTTCTTTTTGTATCCATAATCTATAAAGACCTTTTTGTTAAAATTTATTATATCTTTTGAATTCGGTTTCTTCCAATATTATTTTACTAATATTTGTGATTCCACTAAATTCATTTCCAAATCAACATGTTCTGGCTAGAAAATTGAGCACTTTTTTTTTCTAGATTCATCAGATCTGTTTTTATTAACTTCCAAAACATTCAGATTATAATAATTTTTCTAAAACTTTTGTTCTGCTGGTAACAAAAAAAGACATCCTTTTGTAATATTTCTAGGTTTTAACAACTTTCAAAAATAGTTTCTAGATATTTGAACCTATTTTTTACTTTCACACCAACATTTTTAGGTTTCTTTAAAATTTTCTTCTCTGAATTCTTATTTTGAGAGGATTAAATCCACCACAAATTTTTCTTTCTATAATCAGTGGAATAACAATAATGTATTTGATTTAACCAAAAAATACTTTGTGTGTGTCCAAATCCACCACAATACCAAAAGTATCCATAGAAAGATTAATTTCCTATGAAAATTCCACACTAACCAAAATTGTAAATATTTTTCTCAGAAACCTTTCTATATTTCTCATCTTAATCCCTAACCTTTCTATTGTAAATTGGAATCATCCTTTTCTTTTCAGCCTTAGAAGAATCTTAATTAATAAAAAAAATTATACCTAGGGTATTTAGAAACTTATGAATTCCCAACTTTGTTGGTCTTGGCCATATAAATAAATTTCCCAGTTTTAATCTTTTCATAAATAATTCCATCGTTCTTCTCAACCTTTGAAAGTTACTTTTGTTGATCCTTCTATGGTTTCTCCTTTCGATAACTCTCACTAACTTCATATATATAGTTTTTGAAACTTGTGTTTCTCTATTTATCTTTATAAATATTTTTTTGACAAGTTCCATCTATTCTTATTTTTCCTTCACCTTCACCTCAATATGCTCCTTACAATTCATTTATTCCATAAGTTATTTCTTCAAATCATCAATTTCCTTCACCATATTCACCTTCTCATCAGAAAGAAATTCTTGATTGTTTATTGAGAGACATTCATGTAAAGACCCAAAAATTCCATGTATTTTTTTTTAATTAAATGGAATTATTATGAGTTTGCAAAAATTGATGGCATGAAATTCTGAGGCTCGGAGAGCCTGGAATTGTTTTTTGAACTTTTTTAAGGCACATTCAGTAAACATGCAAGTGGGGATTTCTAAGTTTTTAACCGGTGCTCCGATTAAAAATTTCAGGGAACCATTAAATTCGCAATGGCGAGATTCTCTTAAGAGAAACTTAACTTTGTAGGAAAAAATCCGAACAAATTTTTTTTTGGGACTTATAAAAATAATAATAAAATAACTAAACATGTTATTTTATTTCTTCCTTTGTAACTGTTGAGAGAAGGTGGCGGGACCGCTGGGGTTTTATAACATTTAATGTCTGGTTACACTTGGTTGTGTAACCACACCATTGATAAAATTAATAGGTTAATTAATTAAATTCCTTAATGGACCTCATAAATTGTGGTGTGGGTAGATCTCCTCTTTTCTTCTATTTAAAAAAAGCTCAGGCAGGGGTTTTTGGCACTGAAGAGAGGAACCTTTGATGAAGTGCCGACGATGTCATCCACCAATGTATGATGGAGCTTCGATGACTGTTGGAGGATTCGATGATGAGTGAAAAAGGACGTGAAACTTATCCTTCATCCGCAACATCCTTGAACGTGGACACTCCTTCCTCATCCACAACGACTTCCAATGAACTTGAGGTAAGGGGATTTGTTTAAGAGTTTTTTTGATTATATTACCTTGATGATGTTGAAAACCTTACCATGTTATAACACTAACATGGAGGGCATGGGCCGAACCGAACAAGACCTGAACCCTCTGCCAACATTTCTTTGATTATGTTCTAGTGTGAAACCGACCAACACTGTGACAACCGGTAGTGGCAGCCGGCTCTCGCTAGCTGTGATAAGGTGGTGGCACCTCAGCAGGTGAAGGGGGCAGATGACTATCACTGGTCACGTTGATGATGGAATCACGCTGCGGAGGAGGATCGTGACTCTGAGCCGTGACAGATGAAGGGGGGAGGCCAACCATCGTCGGCCGTGTTGATGTCGGGTGACGTGCCGCAGAGGAAGGCCATGGCTTTTAGTCGTGGTAGAGGGGGGGCTCACTCCCTTCAGGTTCTGTGAGTCACTAGTCTCAGTGGACTAACCAGGTGGTACAGTGCTATCCGGCACCGTTGCTTTGAAGACCTAAACTACTCGGTTGTTCGATCAGGGAGCATACCCCCGTGCTCGGTGAGTGGACTGGGCAATTTCGTGGCCCGACGGGTCACGCCTAGTTGGGTGGACCAGAAACAACCTGTAACCCAGCGAGATGGACCAGGCCCAACCAAACCGGGCTGAGCCCAGCCCCTTCGGGCCGGGTCGAACTGGACCCAGACCCTTTTTCAGCCCAGTTACGCTTAAATGGGTGTATCTCCTAAACTGGACACCCGTTTGAGGAACCATCAGTGGTGCCAAAACCCTTAGGACGAGGTGGTCTTTTTGAGATGATCCAATTGAGTTTTTTAGAAAGACGGAGTATGGATGGGTTTGATTGAACTTGAATCCAACCAGGCCATCGACACTAAAATGCCTATAACTTACAGGTCGAGTGTCCAGTTGACGTGCCATATGTTGTGTTGGAACCCTTATGACATGAATGATTGTTGGGTTACTTCTTATTGGGACTTCTTGGTAGTTGAAATATTACCAATGGCTTGAGGAGAAGATCCTCCAGAATCAAGCGTACCAAGTGTGGGAATCCTGTAGCTAGTTGTGACATGAAGAATGAATAGCTATCCTATGTGGGCAGCACTGAGAAATCTTGTGTGGGTCAGAACTGAGAGATCCTGTGTGGGTCACCACCGATTGATCCTATGTGGGTAATTACCAAGCGATCCTATGTGGGTCAGCACCTAGCGATCTTGTTTGGGTCTAAACCAAGCGACCATGTGTGGGTCAACACCTAGTGATCCTATGTGGGTTAGCACCGAGTGATCCTATGTGGGACAACACCGAGTGATCATGTGTGGGTCAGCAGTAGAGCCTCTTGATGTAATAAGATGATATATCTTTACACCTAATCATATGTACTTATGCACTTAAGTTATACCTGGTGTGAGATGTCTTTTGATTTGTGCTTTATGATTGAGATAGTGCTTTGAGGCTTTTCCTTTGTGGACTTCTGGGAGACCACTAGGGGTCTCAGGGTCCCTAATGGGTATTGTTATACTCACCCATGCATGGGATTTTCCATCACCTTGTTATTTATTGTGTAGAAAATGAACAGTTAGACTGAGACTTGAGGAGTCAGGGCTTGACGGTGCCCCGAGGTTACCGATAGACATGGAGACCTGCAGTGATGAGCTATACCTACCCTTCAGGTAGGAACCGTGGTGGATGAAATCAGGAGTTGTTTTCACTTTTTTCTATTCTTCCATTTCAGTTGGTCTTGTATTCTGGCCCCTTTACTTTCAGTACTCACTTTTACACTTAGTAGTGGTTTTTATTTGTGGTTGTATCATTCTTCTTCCATTGTGTTTAGTTGTGTGCAGTGTTCCTTGGATGTGTGTGTACATGTTTTTGAGGAACTTCCTTCCCATTTTAGGGATATTCCTTTATAGTTCTAGTCGCCAACCCCTGGCCTATGGAAGGAGGGCTTGGGGTAGTCACGGTACGGGCCCCGGGGGATGGTTCATGAAAAAATGGTATCAAAGGATTTAGTTCTACCAGAAGAACTAAAAGTATATGTTTTCAATGTAGATATAGTATTAAATGTTTTGAGTTTAGGTTTCAGTTCGGGGAGTCTAGTGTTGGTGTGGCGGACAACGTATCCATACATTAGGACCCTAAATTCTGATTTCCGACTCGATACAAAAAACACTATTTTCTTGTGTTTTAAAAATAATGTTTTTCTTTTGATCTCTTGAGTTAGATCACAAGGTATAACTTATTGACCATGGTGAACCTGTTTTCTTTCAGGATCTCGCCGCGTATACAGCCAACCAGGATTCCAAAGAGAGATCACAGTGATGGCTCACCGAGTGATGAGGCATTGATGGAGGGCCCTATTATAGTGATGGAACCTTTAGGTGGTGTACCAGAAGCACCACCACTCATACGACATCAGTTGCCACAAACCCCACCAGCAGACCATACACACCGATTGAGCATGTTACATAAGTTCTAGAGACTGAGGCCTCTTAGGTTTTGAGGTGAGACAGATCCCCAGGCAGTTGAGGACTGGATGGAGGTTGTGGAATGAGTTTTTCACTTAGTTGAGACACCAATATATCAGATGGTGATCCTAGATCTTAGCCTCTTCCAGAACAATACAGGGAGATGGTAGAGACTGACGCTCTAGACAGATGAGGAGGTGACACTCTCCTGGTTGGAATTCGAGACCCTCTTCAGGGCGGAGCTTGTACCAATGACTTTACGCTTAGTGCATATACAGGAGATACTACACTTACAGCAGGGCAGCCTGCTAGTGGCCCAGTACTCAGTGAGATTCACTGAACTCTCTCACTACTCCACCGACATGGTACAAGACCCATTATTCAGGGACCAGACCTTTGAGAAGGGTCTCCAGTGGGAGATCAGAGAGTCAATGATATCACTAAATATCTCGACGTAGGCTGGAGTGCTCAAGCAAGCATTATTGGTGGAGAGCTTCTTAGCAGAGTAGGCACTGATGGTGAGAGCCACCACCAGACAAAAGGTAGCTGAGTCAATCTACAACAGGCAGTAGGCATATGATGTAGAGGTTCAAGAGGGCTAGACCACCCTAAGGATGACCCCAGGATGCATGATCGGAGGTGATGAGTTTGCGAGTCAGAGGAGGTCATATGAGGACTAGAGCCTGTTTCTCTTGCATCGGAATGGGGCACATGGCTCATGACTGCCTGACTTCCCATATGGATGATCAACTGATGGTTGAAATACCACCAAGATAACGACAAAGATTCGAGCGAGGGGGTCTGTAGGGTGGCAGAAATGGTAGAGCAGCTGGTCGAGCAGCAGGCGGTGGGCAACATTTTGAGGTTCTACCACCACCACCTCTAGGAGGGCTACCCCAACCTTAGAGAGTAGGTGGACATGGATGAGATCAGCTTTAGGCAGTTGAGGCCTATGATCAAGGAACTCTAGATATGATTTTAGGTATGATATATGTCTATTCCACCCTAGCTGTAGTACTTGTAGACACAGGTTCCAGTCACTCTTTTATTTCCATGACTCTTATTCAGAGCTCGGAGATTGCAATGGAGCTGTTGGCTCAATCCTTATGATTAGAGGCTCCTAAGGGGGGGGGATATGACAATCACATACTGGTACCGACAATGTGATCTTACTCGTAGAGGTGAGAGTTTCGGTTGGGATCTTCTAGTAGAAGCATCGAGGCCTTATGATGTCAACTTTGGTATGGACTATTTATCCACGGTCCATGCCCAAATCATCTGTTTTAGGCGCAAAGTGTGGTGTGACCGTGGTGATAAGATCAGGTTTTCTTTCACCGATGAGAAGGGAACCTTTATAGCTTAGGATGGACTTTCTTAGTGTAGGGTGTAGCCGATCACTCATCAGTTGGCTAGTCTTACCCTCAGAGAAGATGATGTGAGGAGTTTAATTTATCCTGTAGTGGTGGACCAGTATGCTAATGTCTTTTCTGATGATGTTTCGGGACTACCTCTTCACATAAAGGTAGACTTCTACATCGACCTGTACCCCAAGATGAGACCGATATCTACACCAGCATATCAGATGGCCCCCACAGAGCTTCGTGAGTTGAGGGTACAACTGGAGGACTTGTAGGGTAAGGGGTTCAGAAGGCCTAGTGTTTCTCCATAGTTTGCCCCAATTTTGTTCACCAAGAAGTCAGACGGGAGTTTGAGGCTTTGCATGGACTAATGATGCTTGAACCAGGTGACCGTGAAGAACAAGTATACACTCTTGAGGATTGATGATCTCTTCGATCAGTTGATGGTATCTCGGTGGTTTTCAAAGATAGATCTTAGATTAGGCTATCATCAGCTCAAGGTACGAGATGAGGATGTACCGAAGATATCCTTCAGATGTCATTATGGCCATTACGAGTTTTTGGTGATGCCTTTTGGCATGACCAATGCTTTGGTAGTGTTCATGGGACTCATGAACATGATCTTCCAGCCTTACCTTGATCACTTCGTAGTGGTCTTCATTGATGAAATCTTGGTGTACTCAGAGATGGAGGAGGAGCATTCCACTTACCTACAGACAGTTCTAGATACACTTTGAGAGCACTAGATTTATGTAAATCTCTTGAAGTTCCAATTCTAGATATGGGAGGTCCACTTCCTAGGGAACATTATCTCAGAGGCTGGAGTTGCAGTGGATTCAGAAAAGATAGAGGCAATGCTTTCTTGGGCGCCACCCGAGAGTGTGACCGAGGTGTGGTGTTTCCTGGGATTGGCTGGGTACAACCGGATATTTATACCTGACTTTTCTAGGGTAGCAGCACCCTTGTCAGCTTTGACAAATAAGGGATAAACTTTTTTGTGGATGGATAAGTTCCAGCAAAGTTTCTAGTATCTAAGGCAGAGATTGACGAGTGCCCCCATCTTGAGGCTACCAGAAGAGGGTGTTGGGTACATAATCTACTACGACGCATCTAGGATTGAACTGGGATGTGTCCTGAAACAGTAGCGAGTAGTGATCACCTATGAATCACGAAATTTGAGGCATCATGAGTAAAACTACACTACCCATGACATGGAGTTAGCGTCAGTGGTCTTTTCCTTGAAGATGTGGTGACACTACTTGATGGGTGAATGGTTTACCGTCCACTCCGATCACAAGAGTCTCAGGTATATCTTCTCATAGAAGGACCTGAACATGAGACAACGGCGATGGATGGAGTTCCTTTAGGACTATGACTTTGAGATATTCTACACTCCTGGGAAGGGGAACATGGTGGTAGACACACTCAGCAGGAGGTCTGGGTTACAGTTGATAAGTGAGGTGATAGAGAATCTAGCCACGTTACAGTTATCCTTCATCGATAGAAATGGACCATCATACCTTCAGTCTATGAGTGTCACTCCATCACTCCTTCAACGAGTATGGGAGGCATAGCTTGGGGACGTTGACTTTGAGGCTCAACGTGCACATATATCCTTAGGATGGGATTTAGAAGGATTTTCTGTATGTGGGGAGAACACAATCCTTGTAAAATGGCGTACCATGGTACCAGTGACACTATGAGAGGTAGTGTTGAGGGAGTTCCACGCATCCCCTTTGGTGGTAAATCTTGGTGTGGGGAAGATGTACCAGGACCTCCAACGTCATTATTTGTGTTTAGGGATGAAGAAAATAGTGGAAGAGTTTGTTTCACAATGTCTCACTTATTAGCAAGTGAAAGCTGGGCACCATGTTCTAGTAGGCTTGAATCAGCCACTTGAGGTGCCAGAGTGGAAGTGGGATGGATTCTCCATGGAATTCATGATAGGGTTACCACGTACATCCTAGGGCCACAATTCAATCTGGGTCATCGTTGAATGACTCATTAATTCATCCCACTTCCTACCCATCTGACAGTAGGGATCAATAGAGGTCTTCAGACGTCTCTATGTACAGAAGATTATACGAATTCACGGGGTGCCATCAATGATCGTGTCCAATTGTGACACAAGTTTTACATCCCACTTGTGGAAGGGATTATAAGAGGCATTCGGGGACTCAGCTATGCTAGAGCACTACCTTTCATACTTAGACAGATGGTCTGATAGAGAGGACTATATTGACACTCGAAGATATGCTTTGTGATTGTGTCCTCGATTTTGGCCATAATTGGGAGGAACATCTGCCACTGGTAGAGTTTTCATACAACAACAATTATCACTCCACCATTGCCATGGCTACATTGAGGCCCTTTACAGACAACCATACAGATCACCTCTATGCTGGACAGAGCGAGAGGAGTCAGCACTCATGGGTCCACAGTTGGTACAGGCTACCACTAAGAAGGTGCAAATCATCTAAGAGCAGATGAAGACTCCACAGAACTAATATGAGTCTTATGCCGACAGGAGAAAGATACCCTTGTAGTATGAGGAGGGAGACCATGTCTTCCTATGAGTCTCACCCTGATGAGGATTGCAGAGATTTTGATGGGGATGAAAACTATCTCCAAGGATCATTGGACCTTTCCAAATCCTCAACAGAGTAGGCAAAGTGGTGTACCACCTATATCTTCCCACACAGATACACCAAGGGCATAATTTTTTCCATGTGTTGCAGCTGAGAAGGTATGTGCATGATCCATCGCACGTCATCAAATTGGGCGAACTGTACATTGATGATGGGGAAACGTTTGTGGAGTTTTCAATAGAGATAGAGGATAGATAGGAGTGGTTCCTTCGTAGAGGTTCGATCCCTCTGGTGCGAGTTCAGTGGCAGCATGGGAACCTCTAAGAGGGAACATGGGAGCGTGAGGCTCATATACGCGCTCAGTACCCCCATTTGTTTCCCTAGATTTTTTCATAAATTTAAGGTAAAAAATCCCTAAGGTGGGGATAATGTAAAGGCCTGGAAACTCCATGTATTTTTTAATTAAATGGAATTATTATGAGTTTTTTAAAATTAGTGGCATGTAATTCTGAGGCCCAGAGAGCCCGGAATGGTCTATTGATCTTTTTAAGGTATGTTCAGTAAATGTACGAGCGATGATTTCTAACTTTTGAACCGGTGCTCAGATTAAAAATCTGAGGGAACCATTTAATTTGTAGGGCCGAGATTATCTTAAAGGAAGATTAACTTTGTTAAAAAAAAGTCGGACGAAAAAGTAAATTTTTGGACCTTACAAAAATAATAATAAAATAACTAAACAAGTTATTTTATTTCTTCATTTGTAACTATTGAGTGGCGGTGACAGGACTAATGGGGTGTTAGAAGATTTAATGGCTGGTTACACTTTGTTGTGTAACTGCACCATTGGGATAATTAATAGGATCATTAATTAAATTCATTAATGAACCTCATTAATTGTGCGGTGGGTTGATATCCTCTTTTCTTCTATTTAAACAAAGCTCGGGTAGGGGTTTTTGGCACTGAAGAGAGGAACCTCTGACGAAGCGCCGATGAAGTCTTCCACCAACATAGAACAGAGCTTCGATGACCTTTTTAGTATTCAACAACAATCGCCAAAGGACTTGAACCTTTTCCTACATCCGCAATATCCTCGAACATAGACACTCCTTCCTCATCTGCAACGACTTCCAACGAACTCGAGATATGGGGATTTGTTTAAGAGTTTTTATGATTATTTTACCTTGATGATGTTGAAAACATTCCCATGTTATAACGCTAACATGGAGGGCATGGTCCGAACTGAAAAAGACCCAAACCCTCTGCCAATGTTGCTTTGATTGTGTTCTTCACGGATGACCGAACAACACGGCGACAACCGTTAGCGGAGGTCGGCTCTCGCTGGCCACGGGAAGGTGGCGGTGCCTGAAGGCGTTGTAGCGGATGAAGGGGGTGGCCAGCCATCGCCAACCACGTTGAAAAAAGAGGCACACTGCAAAAGCGGGCCGCAAATGAGGGCTACGTCTCTGAGCCACGACAGATGAGGGGGGGGGGGCGTCGCCGTCCGCGTTCACGTTGGGTGGTGCGCTTCAGAGGAAGGTTGCTGCTTCGAGTTGCGGATGAGGGTGAACCATCCAGGTGGTGTGGCACTATTCACCGATGCTACTTTGAAGACTCGAATAGATTGACCGTTCGGGATGGGAGTAGACCCCTGCGCCTAGCCAGTGGGTCGGGCAGTTCTCCAGGCCGGCAGGCCGCGCCCAACCGGGTGGGCCGACCCAAACCTTCGGCCCAGCATGCCAGACTCAGCCCAACCGAACTGTGCTGAGCCCAACCCCTTTGGGTCGGGCCCATTAGTCTGGGTCGGGTTGGTCTGTCTAGGTAGAACTAGACCTAGACCCTTTTTTCAGCCCAATTACTCCTAAATGGGCGTATCTCCTAAATTGGATCCTCGTTTGACGAACCGTCTACGACGCCAGAACCCTTAGGATGAGGATTTACTTTTTAGATGCTCCACTTAAGTTTGTAAGAAGTTTGTGTACGGCTGGGTTGGATCAAATTCGAATCCAACTGGGCCCTCAACACTAAATTTTTTATAATTTACAGACCAGGTTTCTGGTTAACGAGACGTCTGTGCATTGGAACCCTTATGACATGGAAGACCATTGGGTTACTTCTTCATGGGACTTTGTGGTGGTTGAAATACGAACAATGTCCTTAGGAGAGGATCCAACAGAATTTAGCATACCAAGTGTGGGAATCCAGTAGCTAGTTATGACGTGAAGAATGAATAGTGATCCTATGTGGGTCAGCACAAAGCGATTCTGTGTGGGTCAGCACCAAGCGATCCTATGTGGGTCAGCACTGAGAGATCCAGTGTGGGTTAGAACTGAGCCATATTGTGTGGTTTATCACCTAGAGATCCTGTGTTGGTCAACACTGAGTGATCCTATATGGGTCAGCACCTAGCGATCCTCTGTGGGTCAGCACCGAGCGATCCTGTGTGGGTCAGGACCGAGCGATCCTGTGTGGGTGCGTAGTAGAGCCTCTTGAAAGAATAATATGATATAGCTTTACAACTAATCATATGTACTTATATACTTAAGTTATAACTGGTGTGAGATTTATTTTGATTTGTGCTTTGTGATTGAGATCATTCATTGAGGCATTTCCTTTGTGGAATTCTAAGAGACCAACTGGGTCTCAGGGTCCGTACTGGTATTGTTTTACTCACCACTGCACGGGCTTTGCCTACACCTTGTTGTGTCTTGTGCAGATTATGAACAACTAGACTGAGTCTTGAGGATTCAGGGATTGATGGTGTTCAGAGGTGACCAGTAGACATGGAGAGCTATGGTGATGAGATATACCTACCATTTAGGTAGGAACATTGGCGGACGACCTAAGGAGCTATTTTCCCTTTTTGTTGTACTTCCATTTTAGTTGGTCTTGTATTCTGGCCCCTTTACTTTTAGTACTCACTTTTACACTCAGTGGTGGTTTTTAGTTGTGGTTGTACATTTCTTCTTCCATTGTGTTTACTTGTGAATAGTGTGCCTTGTCTGTGTGTTTATAGGTTTTTAAGGTAATGCCTTCCCATTTTAGGGATATGCCTTTCCGGTGCTAGTCACCAACCCCTGACCTATGGAAGGCAGGCTTGGGGTAGTCCTGACACGGGCCCTGGGGGATGGTTTTTGACAATTCATCTTCCAACGTTTTGTTTTTATTCTCAATACTTCTAATATTTATCAGAAATTATTTCAACTCTTCTTTAAAAATGAATTTCATAGCGATTTCCTTCTTCTTCGAAACTATTGCTTCTAAATTTTTCATCATTAACTATCGTAATAAAAGTATTCTCAATAACATAATCAACAGATTTTTCAGATTTAGTATCATTAAATTTTTCTTCTTCATATTTACATAAGATAATTCTTCTTTTTTCTTTGAAGTATTTTCTATATTTCCCTATGGAATAAGATTTTACTTTATCTCTTTATTTCTTCCCTAACCTTCTTGGTCATCTTTATTCTTCATCATTATCCTCTTATTTCTTTATTTTAGTATAATTAGCCACAAAATTTCCAAGGGCTCAACATTCAAAACATTTCAAGGGATGTTTCCCTTTGTATTTACCTATATATATTTTCACATTTTTAGAAGCTAAGGATAAAATATCATCAAAATTTTTACATACCGCATTTTCAGAATTGGATTCACCAGCTTAATATTCAATAAGAATCATATTTGACTTTTCTTTCTAATAATCCTTGAAATACATTTCTCTATCAACTTTTGTTTTTCTTATCATATATTTCTCCCTTATAATTTCATAAGTGATGAGTGTACTATGAAAATCATCTAGAGATAATGTTTCAGGATCTCTATGTTCCAATGAATAAACTTTTTCATCAAAATCGATCGGAAGGATTCTCAAAATATTTTCAACAACTGTAGAATCATCCAACTTCTCACCAAGACTTCTGATAGTGATGAAAATTTCATTCACCCTAGTAAATTAGTCCCCAATAGATTCATATTCACTCATCTTAAAATATTCATACTTCAATACCCAGATCTGTAATTTATCATCATTCACTTTTGTATTTCCTTGGTATATTTTTATTGATTTGTCCTGTATAACTTTGGTTGTGGAAACACCTTTTACCCTTAGGAATTCACTTTTAGGAAGTGATGATAGTAAAGTATTCTTGGCCCTTCCGTCATTCTCAAGATTCTTCTTATTAATAGATATAAAATTAAATTTATAATCAATAGGAGGAAACCCATATTTTGCAGATTCAAGAATATCATATCCAATAGAAATAAGATAAGGAAATATTCTATCTTTCCAGATATGATAATTCTTTCCATAGAAAATTGGAACACCTTTACTGTTTGCAAAATTTAGATGCCCCATCAACTTCTCTTCAAAAATTCATTTAAGAATAAGCAAATGGAAACTATGATCTGATACCCATTGAAAGTTCTTAGTCGGGATAATTGTATCACTTAAAGGGGGAGGGGGTGAATCAATGATACTTTTTCTTTTATGTTTTCTTTCAAATGAAACAAACTTCAACTCCTATTACATATTTCATTCCATACTAAAAAAATTCAAACACACATCCATAGGAACACAAGTATTTACATGGTTCACTATTCAATAGGAATAGTTATTAACTTGGTATGATTTAGAAATGATATAAAACCACAAAATAAACTAGAAAAAAATCCCTTTTATGTGGAATGAAACAAGTAGGATACGCCCTTACACTCATGTAGCACTATGTAAACAATCCAATAGTGCGTGTGCAACCTCTAGCACAATTGGGGTAAAAAAATGTTTGTGTAACAACACATGTTACCTATGATTATTTTTCATTTTCCAAAAATGTATTCCTTTCAAAACAATTATTAAATTTTATACCTAGAAACTGGTAAGAACATCAAGGACTTCGTAATGATACTCAGTCTGATCTTCGCAGTTCGATATTCCCAATCCGATCTTCCATGTCCAATTCTTCAAATTCGTATTGCCAATTAGATAATATATCTTTATAAAATTATGATCGAGACAATCTAGAACTCATTCTTCCTCAATAAAAAAATCCCCAATACATAAATCTTGATCTGATTATCCAAGACGATATGATGACCATCCAAATACAATGAAAAGTAGAATATGAGAGTCACCTAAATATGATGATCACTAAATATGATGATCAGATAAATACATTGAGATCTTGATCCCTTGAATTTTCGGTGCATTTATGACTTTTACAATGCTTTTTGATTCTTCTTGAATCTTCTCCACGACTTCTATTCTCTTTCATAATTTATTTTTAAACACTAGTTTGACTCTGATTTTCCATTCTGATTAGCTCAATATGATTTCTCTAATATGATTTTATGTGCCAATTGAATGTAAATGTATGAAGAAATAGAGAACTTTTATCTTCTTTTCAAACTCCATTATGATGTGTTTTATTCATTACGATGCTCTATACTAATTAAAACAAATATCTTCTTCAAATTTCAAGGTCCCCCTCTATAACACATCCAAGTATTTCCTTCATCTCTTCTCTTGAATAACTTGAATGAATTGATTCAATCATATCTAATTCTACTTATATTTAGAAAGATGAATTGGAATAAATCTTGATATGAAGGATCCAGACCCAATTAAAAAACAAAACATTCAAAAACAAATTAGAGTTTATCTTTCTATTCTAAATACAATACCAATGAATTATCCTAAATAAACAATTTATTCCTCTAGTGAATACAATGAAATACTAAATATGATGGACCAATTTCAGCAGATTCAACTTCATTAACTTCCTTCAATCAAAAAATTGTTCTTATATCATGATTTTCTTCATGGCTTGGAATAAATTGATGATCGACTTCAACATCGACTGAATTTCAATGGAAATTATTGCAACTTCTCAAAAATTCAATAACCATCTTTCTTACCAACTTATTTTGTATACGATTGTCCAAAATTCAACAGACCTGAATATGATAGACATGATTACAATTAGCATGATTACAATCAGGATGAATATGATCTCCAACTTATTTTCTATTTTCGTATAGATACAATCAATCTGAATATGATTGACAATATCTCCTTCACCCCCCCTTTCTTTCACCAAGCTTGCATCACATGTTTTCCAACTAACTTATGATTTATGATAACTCTAAGATCAGAAAAGCATAATCACATTTAAATAGTAGTCATACAGACTCTGATTCTCCTCCAATGTGATCAAACCTTTCATTCTAGATTCAGTGTGAACCAGATTTATCCTCTTCTTCCAGCCAGCTTCTTTCGGAATACGATGGACATTTTTAAACATTATTAGTTTGAATTCATGAATACAAATTTTAAGTCAAATAACAATATTTTATAAAGTGAAAATATTTCATTTTCCTATTTTGTAGCAAAACCGATCACCAAAAAACTTCTTCCTCATTACGATGATGAATAAAAATTTCATCAACTTTTGACTTTTATCAAAATTTGATGGATCATATTCACTCATCCAAATGTTCTAGATTCAATTGAAAACTTTATTTAATCTGGATTTCCTTCCACTATCATCTGAATATACTTTCTTTCTTCAACATAAGAAACACACATATCTATTGACAAAAAATACAACCAAAACACAACTTGGTCCTAACAATGCATATATTTTATGCATGAACATGATGCTATCTTCGTTCACAACTATGTGTGGTATTTGACCACTAAGACATGATGTTTCATTTTTATGCATTTCCACATTCTAGGACTTTATCCAATGATTCCCTCATGACATTGATAGTGATCCCATGCTGATGTTATGACGATGATGATTATAGTATCCACTCTTTTTATAATGATTAATGCCCATTATTCTTCCTCTTACTGGGATTTTATATCAACCCATTCTTTGATGTATATCCTCAGGTGACTACATGTGCTAAGGTGAACATGAGATTTAGAAGGATAAAGAAGATGTTTTTAGATATATTTTTATGTTTTTTTATTTATGATTTATGTATAGTCATAATTTGACCAAGACACTAAACCTTTAGATCCTGGTTTTGTAATGCTATTATGTTGTTTATCTTTAAAATGATATAATAGGCATGTAAGAAAATGTAGGGATTCTATAGTTGGTATCAGAGAATGGTTTAGTTAATTTGGGAATTAGGAATAGATAACGTTAGTGAAAACCCTTAGGATAATAATAATATATATATAGATATCCAAGAATCCTTGTTTTAGAAAAATTATTAACATTGGGATCCCATAAAATATGCCTTAATTGTAAATTGCGTAAAATAATAAATTATTCATGATTTTTTGAATTGGATTTTATTCAAACCATTTCTATTTTAGAAAATGGTTGTAACTAGGAGAAACTAGGCCAAAAAAACATGTGAGGGACAATGCCAAAATTTCCCAAATAACATCCCCAATGCCATGGGAGGTGGAGTTCAAAACTTCATGGTGATGTTTACCCAACTATATCAGGATATGAATAATAACCTGAACCAGGAGGAACATCCACCTTCTCCTAAGAGGGATCAATTGGCTATAAAATATTTTATGCAGTAAAATCTACTGACATTTAGTGGATCTTTCGATACACTTATTAAGGAAAAATGGTTTAACTCAATAGAGAAGATCTAGTCTACAGTCCACTGTTCTAAGAAGGATAAGGTGACTCTATTCTTCTATTGTTCAGATAGAGAGGATGATTAAAGGTGGATGTTGATTAAGAACAAAAAAATGAAGGAAAAAATAGAAGAGATGGAGTGGGAAGACTTTAAGAAAATATTTATTAACAAGTATCTCCATTAAACTTTTCAAACAAATACAGAGAGAGAATTCATAGAGCTGAAGAAAAATGAAGTTGAATCTTCCATGAATTACGAAGAAAATTTTACAAGGCTTTTAAGGTATAACTCAGGTTATTTTATCAACAATAATTTCAAAATAGATTGACTATTTATAGGTTTAAAATCACACCTTTTAAAGGCTCTATCTATTCAAGAATTTGGGAGTTGTAAAGAAATGGTTTGATGTGCCCTCAAAGTAGAGATGGCATTTAGAGAATGGTACCATGGGTATAGAGATAAGAATAGAAAAATAGGTTTTCTCTATGGGAGGTCAAATGAAAAAGGAAGAAAGAGGATCCAACCACACACGTGTGAAAAATGTGGGAAGAAATATCAGGGAAATTTACATAAAGGGTTGGGTAAATAATTAAAGTGTGAGAGGGAAGGCCAAAAAACTAATGAATATCATAGAGATAAGAAGAATTCATCCAATATGATGGATGAAAGGAGTGAACCTATTAATGAACCACCTATGGGTAAATGATTTAACTGTAGAGATAAAGGAAACTATGTAATCCAGTTCACTAAACCTCAAGTCCTTGAGGGTAACCAACATCAACAACTACCAAAGTTGTAGGATCAATAGAAATATTATGCCATATCTACTTCTGAAGTGGATTAAGAAAAGAAATCCACAGATGTTATACTTTTTATTCAATCAATAATGGAAATTATATTATTTGATTTAGGTTCTATGCATTAATTTATGTTTTTTAAGTTTTCTAGAACTATTGAATCAAATCCACAACACCTTAAAGTAGAGATATTTGAAAAAACACCCAGTGGTGAGACCATTTCAACCCAAGTGTTGGATTATTATCCTATTGGTGTATGTGGGAAGATTCTTCCATAAAATATTATACTATTTCCCTTGGTGGAATTTGATGCTATACTGGGTATGGATTGGAACTCATTATATAGACCAAACATCAACTTCTAGGAAAAGGAAATATCTTTTCATATTATGAACCATCCCATGATCCTATACAAATGCAAGGTATATCATGAATCTCCTTTGAAAAATCCATCAACAGTGTGGGTGTTGATGCCCTGTGAAGAAGCACACCTAGCCCAAATGGTTGAATCTAAGGAAAGCATCAAAATTGGTGAAATGGCCATTGTTAGGGAATATAATGATGTATTTCCTAAAGATTTACCTAGAATTCCACCAAATTGTGAGGTATAGTTCTCAAAATAATTTATACATAGAGCCACTACTTTCTCAAAATTCCCCTAAAGGATGGCCACGATTGAACTGGAGGAGTTAAAGAAACAAATACAAGAGAACTTTTAAAAAGGGTTCATACACCTTAGTTTATCACCTTAGTGTGTGCTAGTGATCTTCATGAAGAAAAATGATGGATCAATATGGCTATGTATCGATTACCAGGAGCTCAATAAGATCACCATAAAGAACAAGTATCCTATTCCAAGGATTGATGACTTGTTCGATCAACTATAAAGATCCCTATACTTATCAAAGGTGGATATTCATTCTAGATATCATCAAATAAAGGTGAAGAAGGAAGAAATTCAAAGAACCACTTTCCATATAAGGTATGTGAACTATGGGTTCATAGTGATGCCCTTCATACTTACTAATGCCCTTGTAATATTAATGGATCTGATGAATAGAGTATTTAGAGACTAACTCAATAAATTTTTGGTAGTGTTTATCAAAGATATTATCATTTACTCCAAGAGAAAGGAGGAACATTAAGAACATCTAAGGATTTTTCTATAGGAATTATGGAAGGATAAATTGTATTCCATGTTCAAAAAATGTGAATTTTGGATGCAGAGAGTATCATTATTGGGGAAGGTGATCACAAGTGAGGGAATTTCAATGGACCCTCAAAAATAGGAAATTAAGAAATGACCCAGACCCACTAGTGTCATGGAAATCCATATTTTTCTTGGGTTAGCTGGGTTTTACAGATGGTTTGTGATGAATCTATCATGATTGTATAACCCACTAACTAAGTTAACATGGAAAGGGATTAATTATGTCTAGATATAAGAATGATAGGAAATATTTAAAGAGAACAATAATATCATATTAACTACACTTGTAATGACACTACACACTTATGGAGAAGGTTTTGTGATATACAATGACACTTCATAGAAAGGCTTGGATTTTCTACTCATGAATAATGATAAAGTAATAGCCTAAACTTCACAGTTTTTGAAGATATGTGATAATAATTACTCGACGCATGATCTAGAGCTACCAAATGTGATTTTTCCTTGAAAATATGGTGGTACTACCTCTATAGTGAGAAGTGTGACACAATACTAATCACAAGATCCTAAAATATATATTCACCCAATAGGATCTCAACATGAATCAAAGGATATAGTTTGAGATAATAAAGGATAATTATTACTCTATTCACTGTCATTGTAGGAAGGAAAACATGGTGGATAATGCCCTTAGTATAAAATAACCTGCTACTCTATCCATGACGCAGATAGAGAGAGACCTTATCTTCCTGGAAATGAAAGGGATAGATTTAGAAATTATAACGGTTGGGTATGTGTACTACCTTTACCAAATGGATTCCCAACCATATATCCAAGAGAAGATCAAGGAGGAAAAAAAGGATGATTTGGAGCTAAAAAATAAGGTGAAAGTAGTTAAGGAAGGGAAACTACATGAGTTCCACATCGATGATGATGGTATGATTCAGTTTGGAACTAGGATTTGTGTTCCTTAATCACCTGAGATAAAGAAGGAGCTATTAGATAATGAACACAGTTCATCTTTATCTATCCATCATAGAAGTACCAAGATGTACTATGATCTTCAACAACACTTCTGGTTGGACAATATAAAAAAGGATATTACGGAGTATATATCAAGGTGTTTGGTATGTCAACAAGTTAAAGTAGAGAAATAGAAGTATAATGTGATTATGCAAACATTACCTATAACCACATAGAAATGAGAGAATGTCACTATGGAATTTTTCATTGGTCTCCTAAAAACATCCAAAGGAAACAATGCGATATGGGTTATGGTGGATCAAATCACAAGGACATTCCACTTCATTGATTTTTAGGAAGATTTATTACTTGAAAAACTTTCCATGATATATGTGAAGGAAGTGGTGAGGCTGCATGAGGTTCCACTATAAATCATTTCTAATCATAATATAAGGTTCACATATAAATTTTGGAGAAGTATTCAACATGATTTGAGTACTAAATTGAATTTCAGCATGACCTAACACCCCCAAACTGATGGTCAATCTGAAGTAACTATTTAAAAACCCAAGGACATTCTAAGATCATGCTCAATGGAATTAAAAGGTGGATAGGATCAATATCTTTCATTAGTTGAGTTATCACATAATAATAGCTTTCACTCAAGTATTTAAATGGCTCCATATGAATCTCTTTAGGGGAAGTGATGTAGAAATCAAACTTGATGCGATGAAGTTGGTGAATGAAAGATACATGGACCTGATAATGTAAAAGAGATGATAGATAAAGTTCAAGATATCCAACAACATATTAAATCTACCCAGATTCATAAAAAGAGCTATGCTGACAACCATCAATGGGAATTGGAGTTTGATGTTAGCGACAACGTTTTCCTTTGAATATCACCACGGAAGAGTGTCACAAAATTTATAAAGAAAGGGAATCCTATCCCAAGGTACATTAGCCCATTTGATATCCTTGATCACATAGGAGAAGTGGACAATTGAATTTAATTTCCAAAAAATATGGCTCAAGTTCAAAACTTGTTCCATGTATCTCCCTTGAGGAAGTATATACCCAACCCATCACATGTACTGAATCTGAAAGTGGTACAACTAGAGAATGACCTCTCGTATGAAGAGAAACCAGTAAAGATCTTATACCACAAAGACAAAATCTTATGAAATAAGACAAATAATCTTGTCAAAGCGTTTTAGAGGAACCATAAGTACTAAGTGGAAACATGTGAACCATATGAAGTGATGAAGGAGAAATACCCTCACTTGTTTTCACGTTAATATGTAAAAAAATTTCATGGGAAAATTTGCAAAAGGGGGGAAGAATGTAATGACCCATAATTTTATCAGTGAAATTTCCATTCTTATAATTATTTTATATGGTATTAAACACATACATCACTTTGAGAACCCAATAAAAACATCATTTTTATAAATAAATATTGAAATAAGTGGTATTTATAAAAATTAAGGAACCTATACTGATGAAATAGTAACATGGCCTTTGGAATAGTAATACGACCATTATGAATTGAAATCTAGAAAACAGAATAGTAAACTCACCTATTGAATTATAAATAAAATTTAAGCATCTTATAAATGAAAATGTGATATAATTATATCATAGTATAAGTAAATAATTTTATTTAAAAATGATAGATTAAGTGTTGATATTTTTGTAGAACATAAATGTTTATTTACAATGTTATGATTAATATAATGATTTAAAAGAAATTTTTTTTAAAATAAATTCATAAATTAATATTTTTTTATTATAATTATAAGGTAATTTTATTAGGCCTTAATTAATTTTTTAATGTTTCATAAAATCAGTAATAATATTAAAATCAGTTTTTTTGAATATATGATGATTTTATTCAAAAATTAAATTTATCATATTTAGAAAATTATTTTCATAAAAGGAGTCTATTTTTGAAATATACACATCAAAAAATGTTGAGGGTTAATTTTTTAGATTTTTCTAAAATGGTTGTATTTTTGGTGAATAGTGAAATGCGGTAATTTGCGATATTTAAAATTATAAGTTAAATATATAAATTTTTGAGTCTTGGATGATGTAAGAATCCATTGGTTCAGAATATCATAAAACATTTACTGTATTTAGTCATGTCAATCAATACTATTGATTTTCATGATCCAAAATAATAAACTAAGGAATATAATATTCAAAAAACACCCCTCTCATCCCCTATATATACCACCCCTCACCACCTATTCTCCTCAAACCTTCCAAGACATGTAGCTTGTATAAATTCTACCCAATTACCTTCCAAATCTTCTTACCTATGTCCAAGATCTTCTAGTCTCAACAAAAGACTAAACCCAAGTGCCTTAATGAGGTTCTCAAGGAGAAGATATTCAAGAGGTAAAATCCTCAGTCTTTCTCATTTAATTTAATTTCTTTCCTTATTCTCTCCTCACTGGACCTATCCAAAATGGTATGATAACTCCAATATCATATATATAGTATAATTTTATTTTTTAATGGAATATAAATAATTGAATCTCTTCTCTTATCCTTTTATCCTAAAAATTAATACATAATTCATGATTTTTCGATTAGCCATATTCAAGGATAACGAGATTTCGTTTTTAATTATCGCCTTCAAGGCTGGTAATAAAAAAATTATTATGGTTAAAAAAGATTCTAATATGTATATTATAAATTTTTTAATATTCTAAAACTAATTTATAAACATAATATTTAAAAAAATGAAATTATTTCATAATGTACAAAAAAACGGCTAAAATAAACTAAAACTTTATCATTAATTTTTTATCAAATTAATCATATTAATATCAAAAAAATGATATATCAGAATAATTAAACTTCTTTAATTTAATTAATCGCATATAATTTAACTTCTGGAGAATTATTCCCATTTTATAAGAACTTCTATAATTAAATACATGTAAATGGACCATGAAACCATGAAAACGAACTCTCTCAGAATAACGAGATTAAACTTTATAACTCATCAAAATGTCCATAAATAAACTTCATAAATTTTTAATAATTAAAATAAATTAATACTAGGTTCTTAATTATATAATTAATGAATCCAATTTTATTATTTAGGATATTAATTCCAAGTATGGAACACATCCGGATATAAGGTAAGGGGATTCTAGAACCCAAATCCATTTCTTTAGGTTATTACTCTTTCATGCTAAATTTCAGTATGATATTCTTTAAATATTTCTCAAGAATAATTTAATTTTTCATTCATTTTTTGGGGATAGAAATTTTTACAATCTGATTTTAGGACAAATACAAATATTTTTCCAAAACAACTGTTCTTTCCAAAACACACTATTTCCTCTTCTAGAGTTGTTTCTTCTTTACTCAAGATTGATAATGGTTATGCCAAATATGTTTTCCATTTTACATTTATAAAAACCAAGATTTTTTTTATGATATCATGATTGATAAGATCTTTATGAAACTCATTCCCTTCCATGATTTTTTTCATGATTATAATTGTTATATGTTCTATGTGGCATTCAAGATTATGTAAATGATATGATGTAATCGGTGGGTCCATAATTATATAGCACTCCAATGCATTCTGTAATGTTATGTATCCCATTAAATAATGTGTATTATGCCTGAACATGATGAAGTATTTGTTCAGAATGATGATGTTATGATTATGCACATATGTCATGCGTGAACATGATGTGAGCTTTGTTCATAACTATGTGTTGTATTTGACCACTAAGACATGATGTTTCATTTTTATGCATTGAAATATTTAAACAATTAATCCATTGTTTCCATTGTGATATTAATAATTATACCATGTTTATGTTATTATTATTCTGATGATTATTTTCTCTCATTTCATATTGATTCATCCCCCTTATTCTTCCTCTTACTTGGATTTTAGATCACCCCTTTCTTTGATGTATATACTTAGGCGACTACATATAATAATAATATTGTGATCTTTAGATGGATAAAAAATATGTTTTCAAATAAATTTTTATGTTTTATTATGTACAAGTTATGTATGGTCATAATTTTCCTATGTTACTAATCTTTTAGATCCTAGTTTTGTAATGCTATTACGTTGTTTATCTTTAAAATTATGTAATAGTCATGTAAGAAAAAGTAGGGTCTATATTATATACTTAATATTTGAGATATAATATCATGATTTAACTTTTAATCATGGTATTTTAAGTTCAATTACAATCCCTATTTTTCAAGTGGTTTTGATTAAAGTGTTACTTAAGTTGCAAGAATTTTCTTGGTCTCAATTTTGATTCTTTGAGACATGTTCCATGTTATAAAATATGTTCCCCTGATATAGTGTTATATTTTTTTACTATATCATGAATTATTTACAATTTATTTCCTTTTATTTCATGAAATTTAATTTCCAAATCATTTTTCCTTATACAAGTTACTATTGATTTAGTTTTTTCCCCATTAGTAAGTATTTTTGGTAACTAAATTTCCATTCATTGAGTTATAATCATTCTATTAAACTTACTTCATATTAGTTTCATACATCCTACGCTTTTATTTTATTATGTGATACTCTATTATTGTTTTATGTGGATATAAATTCCTACCACATAAACCCTTTTATAAATATTTCACACATATTGGGATATGATCTTTTGAAACCTTCCACTTTCTTTCTCTATTTGGATTGTGATAATGTTATTATAGTATTGACATAGTCATATAATAATTAATTTATATGGTATGAATGAAACATTTTACATAATTCAAATTCAATGATGTTCACCTAGAAAGTATGATATTCTATTGGCATAGGAAAAAGTATTGGAATTTTGTATATTGTTATTCCAATATAGATGATTATTAAAAAGTTGAATATGTATTTTTTGACCAACCACCATATTATTCTAGATAGTTTATGATAATGTTATCCCTTTTATTGACATGGGGAAAATAATTATAAAACCATATGTTGTTATTCCAATACAGATGATTATGGAAAAATTAACTATGTATTTTTTGGACCATCCACCTTCATTGAGGAATGGTATGAAAGGTCTTATTGACTCTTGTATTGAATGAATTGAAATTAACCAGGTGGTGGGTGGGGACAATAATTATACAACCCCTAGATTCATTGACAGGTCTCATGAGACAAAACATATTTGGATATTTCATGTATGACTCCACAATTCAACAAGATTTATTGATTGTGGTACTAAAAACTAGTAAATTTCTTGGTAAAATCCCATATCAACATGTTTATGATGCCCATAATTATGAATTCCATCAGTATGAGATCAATATTATTGATTTCCATGATTTTATTTATTATCATGGATATAACATTTTATCAGTTTCGATTGATTATGACATTATTCTTGTTATTTATTACTACCATATTGTGTATACCATGATTATGTTTTTGAGAGATTCAGTTATATATTTCCCTTACTGGGCATTTGAGCTCACCCCTTCCTTATGTTTCCATTACCAAATTTATGAAGATAATTAGTACACATGGAATGTTTATAAAGATAACATATGTGGATAAATTTATGGGAGATTTTGAAGACTCGTTATGGATTAATTAGTTCTGTATATAATGGGTAAAAATTATATTTAATACAAAAAAACACGAGTTTTGTTAGTTTATGCTATGTTTTAATTATACAAACGTTTAAGCCTAAATATATCCTTGTAATGTATGAGATTTAATAATAAGTTTTCTATTTTTTAATTAAGGATGGTTATAACTAATATTTTGTTGATGATATCAAAGTGAGTTTGTAAAAAATGTGTGTATAGTACCATATCATGGAGTATAGGTATGGGGAATCACAATTTTCTTTACATTGGAAATAAAATTAATTATTATCATGATTAATTTTAGTTACATCCACTGACTAAAAACAAAGACATAGTGTAATTATAAATCTACAATAATCAAAGCGAACAATCATATATTCCTAAAAGTTATTTAAGAGATGCCCTAAATTATAATACCTTATTATTAACCTATGAAGATTTATGTTTTAATTAGGTCATACATGGTCATCGTCTATTAAAATAATTATTAATGGTTTATAATAATAATGTGAATTAACTAAAGCATATCCCCTAGGAGTGTCTACATATGTGTGCAGTCATAGGACCACTCATATTGCATTGTTAATGATCGAGTTAATACCTAATCCTAACTTTTTAGAGTTTTTAAACCCAATTGTATCTTTTTTTCATCCAAATACACTTTCTAGTATCTAAATAAGGATTTATCTTGTAGGAAAACACACAATATATACTTTAAATTTTTTTTAATATGTTATCCTATACTTAGACTTATCCTTAGGGTTTGCACCAAAGTTTTCTAATATTAATCTCTAAAAATAGCTAAATACTGCTCTGATACAAACTGATTTGCCTGGAACATAACATACATAAATAGTACAACAGTTTTGATGAATATTCAATACAAAACACAATTATAAATTCCTTATAATCATAAAGGTTTTATATCTTTGGATCCTAGATACTTTAAACATTTATTTCATAAAGTATCTTTAATATCTCCCACAAAGTTCTTCATATTAGTACGCTTCTTGACATATCATACTTTTAACCTTCCATAAAATCATGGGGAATAAATCACAATAAAGGGTGAGATTATATTACTTATAATGGTAAACATATAAGATATAAATAAATTATCATACATGAGCATAAGATCATAATAACACGATCATAACATAACAAAGTCATACCCAATTAATTAAATATCTTTAAGCATGAGTCATGGCATAAGGCTTTGCCATAAAAAAAATAAAAAACATCAAAAGTGTGTGTAATATTCAATAATCAATCATTATCCATGATATAATATCATAAAAATAGAAATATGGAATATTCATAATCTTATAACACCACAAACATGTATAAATAGTAACAAATTCACTCATTAAGTTAAGGATGTGAAATCAGGTCCTTATATAAACTTATGGACATAGATAAAAATCCATAATTAAAATTTTGGATATGAATAAATAGAGGAGAATATAATTTAAGGGTTTTAAAGGATAATAACCATATAATTTTCCTCAATGGAAATTTATCATAGATAGTCCCAAAAGGAAATGAGATTATAAAATAAACCATTGCCACAAGTCTCATCATACTTCGTACGTGTTAAAAATTCCTATATAATAAATATAGATTTATTATAATTATAATATAAAACTAAACTTATACATAATTTACTATTTATAATTCTTTTATAATTTCTAATTATCATTTTATTAATAATTTCATCACTAAAAAGAACATTCTCGTGAAAACAGGTCTATTTTCCATGTATGTTTCAGTTTGATGGTTCTGATCCATGCCCCTTTTTACATTGTTTAATCATATACAGAATCTTAATAATTAAATAATTAAATTTTTTTATTGATTATATACACTTTTATTACCATTCAAACTAAAAGTGGTGAAAAACGAATCACATCACTTTGTGGAGGTGGTAGTCCACACATACAGACGAGCGACATTGTTGTTTTTCAACAGATGAGAAGACAAGAAGGTAAATAAGATATTATAATTATCGAAGAATAATTTTATCTGAAATATATTATATAAAAATTAAATCCATCATAATTATCAACCATGAAATATGGTTATTGAAAATGAATCGTATTGTTACGTGGAGGTGATAATCCACACAAACACACGAGCGATACTTTTATTTTCCATTTGATGGAAGGGAAGTGGAAAATGATTAAACCATAAATATAATAACATATAAATATATTTATTATATATGATTTATTATTTTATTATGGATATTAAAAATTTATATCATGTATAACAAGGATGAAACTTTAAAAAGATCAGTAAAAACATATACCCCTTCTTTGAGAAACCACCTTTGAATGTCTTCTTAAAGACCCTAAAATTAGTATTTTAAAAAGATAAATAATTAAAGGACTTATATAGGTAAGTTTAGAATATATTTGGAAATATTTTGGTTAAGATAAAGCGATCATGTGGTTTAGAGAAGAGAGGACATGGGGTTCCCTTTTATAAGTGTGGGGAGTGACACACTTATAATTATTAAGAATATTAAAACATAATAAAGTCAATGTCATAGGAAACTAGATCCAAATTGGATCATTTTATATATATAATGATATATAATTGAAATATTTTCATACAATAGGATTTAGATAAGTTTTATGTCATTTTAACCCTTATCTCCTTACTTTAACCCCTCATTAACCCCTTTTAACCTTTACTACAGTAATGAATTTTTACCTAGGTTACTATTTATAGTGAAAAAAATTAAGTTGAACTTATTAAATAATATTAATTATAATGATTAAAAATATTTAATTCATTTTAAAATATTAAATTAATATAATTGTAAGAAATTAATTTTGAAATAAGTGTACAAAAATGAAAAAACTGTTTTTAGCATAATGCATTGTTAAGCATAAAACTTAGCTTACCTCCATTCCTTAACATGTAAAACTATTAGATTAATTATAAAAAAATTTATTGAATATATTATATAAACATTTATTTAAAATCATTCATCAATATAGATTAATTTAATTTATTAAGATAAAAACATATTATGCATATAAAAACAGTTTTTTTAAATAACATCTTTTTTTACCTTTAATTGCTGTTATTTTAATTTCTAACCAATTTAAAACCAGTGAATTAATTTTTTAAATATTTAAACAAATTTTTTTTATAATTTAATTAGTTTTATTCAAAACTTCCAATCCAAAATATATGTGATAACCATCACATTAAAATATTATAATTAAATAGTATATCATAGTTCGTTAAAACATGATGTTTCTTCTAAAAAAGATATCAGAGAAATAAAATTTATTTAAATAAAAATATATATAAAAATATTAGTGTTTTACATTATCATCACTAAAAAATAATTATAAATGGTTAATATTTATTTTTGTTTTTATAAATCACTCCGAAATGTTCACTGCTTAATATTCATCAATCTGACATAGTGTACAATCAATCCAAGGTTCAATGTATTTACAAGGTTTTAGGGAAGTGTGTTTCCTTCCAATGGACTCATTATACTACACTGATTTTGGGTTTACTATCCTCATATTTTTTTGTTCACTTTTATTACACAATATAACCCGTTGATCTTACAATATACGAGTGGGATGACTAGTAAGTGTACCAATATTGATGGGAACAAGAGTATCCACAAGGAAGGCCACTTGTTTTCTTTTATTATTTATATAAAATATTAAGTTTCAACACCTGGCTTCCTCTTCAACTAGTTTTTATATCTATAATGTATCTTTATATTATTCACCACATGTTCTTCTCAAATCTTCAATGGAATCCCACCTTCCTTCCCAGCCTACTCATCTATTATATTTACAATATCCCCCTCCCCTATATTTTTTGAAATATTTAATATAAATAATCACCTTCAAGAAAACGTACCCTTTTATGAATAACTAGTAAAAAATACATTTAATACTATGTGTTTTTCACTTTGGTTATTTAAAACCAATGTTTTAAATTATATTTCATATAGTTATAAAAATATAGATGTGAAACATATATGATGTATATTTTCAATGTCAGTTATTAAATGGATGACATGTAAACCCTTATATTTTTTTTATGAAATTCTTGGATGATTCATTTTTTGTTTATTAATTTGTGTGAAAATGATCAGTTTTCTCTCATGCAGTGAATGTTAGCACTTTATTCTTTGATCCGGTGGCCTCAAATCTCTTTCAGTTGGCATTAACCACCATCATCCTCCCTCATATGTCATCAGTTTTTTATTTTGATATCTTTGTGCCATCTTCCCATTTTTGTTTCCTTCTCAACCATCCCCCTTACAATATCAATTTTATGTTTGTGTTTATTGTTTTGATTTTCTATGTATACAAGGTATTTTTATTTGTATTTGTAGTTATTATTTTCTATTATTGTCACCTTCTTTTTGATATTTGTATTTTTAGTTTTGATTATTCACACATATAAGGTATTGTTTATCCATTAATGATTGTTTTGAGATTAAGGTATGATTAAATGATTATTTAATGAATTTGGGTTATAAATAATGTTAATTTATTAACTAATGTGTGTATAAGGTATGTTTTTTATTTTCACTGTGATGATGATATTTAAAGGTTAAGTGGATTATAGAGTTTCAATATAGAGTTTTTAAAATATTTGTTTATATGATCATGTTGATTGAATTATATAGTTTTATTTTTTTATGAAAGAATGATAATTAATTTTTTTCAAAGGGAAAAATTTGTTTATAAAATATGTTTTATTTAACTTATTTTTGAAATATTTTATGATATTTTTTATTACATATAAAAGTAAATATTAAATTAAATTTTGAAATATAATAACTTATTTTCAATTATTGATATTTGTTATTGATAATAATGAGTTGAAGTTTTATTACTTCACTATGAATAAGTGATGAATATGAGTAAGGTGTTCGTGATTTTTTGGAATTTTCTAAATGAAATGTTCCAAACAATTTCCTGTATTCTATTCATGATTGAAATGTTTTAATATGAAGAAGTTGAAAATTAGATAAATTAATGATCATTTAATTTCTTATGGGTTTAATTAGAGTTATAACCCTTGGATTTGGCATAGTGAAACGAGGTAGAATTAATGATCTATTAATGACGATGATTTTCAAGATGATAAGTATGATTAAGTTGAATAAATTATTCGTGATATTAAAGTAAAATAAACTGGGAAGGAACTTATAATTGAGAATCTATAGGGTGGTGTTAAAAAACCATTATATCTTGGTTGTATAGAATTTACAGTTTTACGAATGGTGTTAAGATTAATTAACTTAGAGGTGAAAAATATATAAAATGATTAGAGTTTTATAGAGTTTCTATAGTTGTTAAAAGAAATAATTACTAAGAAAATGATCTTCTAGATTCATATTATAACGCGAAGAAAATAATACACTTGATGGGTTTGGGGTAAAAATGATACATGATTACCTAAATGATAGTGATCTATATAGGATGAAGTGTAGAGGTCTATAAGAGTGTCCTAATTGTGGGACATCATGGTATAAGTTGAAATAAAAACCACATGCTTCTTTAATAGTTATAAAGACTATTTCCATAGAAATTTGTTATCTTCTTATAATTACTCATTTGAAATATTTTTTTTCAAATTAAAATGATGTAAAAATGTTAATATCGAATGCATATAAGAGGATATATAATGGGAAATTACATCATCTAGCTAATTTTCTATAGTGGAAGAAAATTGATCAATAATTTCTTACATTTAAAAATAAATTTAAAAATATAAAACTTGGGTTGTTCATAGATGGAATGGATCTATATTGAATCATTAGTAGAAAACATAGTTCATGACTTATTTTATTGGTAATTTAAAAATTTTCTCCAGAATTTTTTTGTGAATTAGAAATATATCATGTTGAGTTTAATGACTTATGGATAAAAACAACATGGAAATGATATTGAAGTTTTCTTGTCACCATTAATTGATATTTGAAACTTTTATAGGAGGAAGTTATTAGAGTGTATGATTTTTATAAAATTAAACATTTTCAACTCTGAAAAATGATTATGTTCACTATAAATTACTTACCAATATATGAAAAGATTTCTATATACAATGTTAAGGGGAATAAAGCTTGTCAAATTTGTGAACAATAGACTTTATATTATCAACTACAACAAGGAATAAAAATAGCATAAAAGACTCATCATAGTTTTTTATATGGATCACTATTATCAATGATTTAAAAAGAAATTTAATGGCTCATAATTTTTTTTATTTCTCCGAAAACTTTTTTCACTGATAAATATTTTGAGAGAGTGAAAAACATTGATGAAATATTCAAAAAGAAACAAAAATATGGTAATGATAGAAGTATTTGAAATAAATGATCAATATTTTTTGACAATCCATGTCAGAGATATCACAAGGTCAAACATAACATTGATGTAATCCATATAGAGAAGAATATATGTGGTAGTGTGATTAGAACACTATTAAATATTAAATGAAAGATGAAATATGGGTTGAATATAAGATTTGAATTACTCTCAATAGGAATACATTTGGATTTATCTCACACTCCTAATGGAATATGAACATACCTGCCTCCAAGTTATCATACATTACCCAAGAGGGAGAAAAATAGTTTTTGTGGGTGTCTCCATGGTATAAAAACTCCATAATATTATTCTTAAAATGTAAAAAAATTCATTTAACTAAATATTTAAAGTTGATAAGTATGAAATCGCATAATTTTCCATTCATGGTACAATAGATCCTACCTGGTTCATTGCATTGAATATTGACCTTCCATTTTGAAATTACTACTATAAAGTTTTGTTAGTTTTTAAATTCAATTTGTAACAAATTTATTGATATGAATTCATTGAAAAATTTGGAGAATGATGTAGTTTATATAACTTTTCAAATGGAAATGTATTTTCCTCCATATTTTTTTTGATATTATGGTGCATTTAATGGTTCATTTAGTGCAAGAGATAAATATTTAGGGACCTGTATATATATCTTGTATTTATAAGTTTGAAATGTATATGAAAATATTGAGGGGATATGTTTAGAATACATATCAACTTAAAGAATCCACTATTGAGAAGTATATTTATGAGGAGGTTGTAGAGTTTTGTACAAGCAACTTATCTACAGTGGATTACATCCATTTTCCTACATCTCTCTATGAAAGAGTAAATTACGGGGGAAAGAGGATCAATAGCTTGAAGGTAAAATCCTTGAATGGTGAATACATAAATCAAGTATATTTATACATCTTGAATAACTTAAATGATGCTTATCCATATATTACATTTCTTATTAATGTTTTAAAAAATGTTATCCGAATAAGAAAGATATGTGGATTTTGAATGAGCATAACAAAACTTTTTTTCCATTGTTTAAGGACACTGTGTATGGTATATAAGATGAATCATAAACATTGAGATGGTTAGTGGGAAGCCTGGGTTTAAATTTGATAACATTATCCAGGTTTTACATCAATGGATATTCATTTCAAATGAAAGATTAGGATAATAAATGTGTAGTTCATAACATTATTGTATTGATGTTCGCATAAGAAATGAATTCTTCAAGTTCCAAAGACAAAAACCCAATATCTATATCAATTGCATATTATAGATTCATTGAAGAAATATGAGAGGTTGATTATATTAAATTTTGAGTTCTAGTTTTTAACTGCAAATGGGTTATCTATAAAAATAGTTTCAGACATTATGAATTTGGTGTGATAGTAGTGAACCTAAATAAATTAGAATACACAACTAATCCTTTTATCATGGATACACATGAATTTTTTTCTATGTCATTGCCCCATAAAATATGTAGTTTCATATCATTTTACAAGGAAAAAAATTTTGTGATGAAAAACTTGACGATGAAGCAAATTTATGTGAGATACCTACTACCATGGGATGAATAATAGAAAATATTAATGGCCAAGTTGTAGAATTGGTTTATTCTATATGGAATAATCATGAGGATGTAATATTGAAATAATTTAGTATTTTTATAATATTATACATAATATATATTTATTTCTTGTTTACATTTTAAAATTTCATAAAATATTAGATATATTAGTTTTACTTTTTTACTTAAAACACATATTATAACTAACTTGTTATATTGTTTTTTTAGATTAGTTTAATTTTGTTTGTTTCATTTTTAAATTATTCAAATTCATATTTAACTAGTAGATTTTTATTAATTTTTACTTAATCGTTGTTTTCTTTCATCTATATCATTTTATGTTTCTCATATATTTTCATTATTATTTTAACATTGTTAACTAACAATGAATAAGATAAAGAATATTTTCAATATTATTTTTAGCATCATTGTTAACTAAAGTTATGTGAGGGTAAACAAAAGTTATGTTATGATAAAATGAACTTATTTAAGGGTAAAAGGAAGTTATGTAAGGGTAAACATAAGTTAATTAAGGGTAAAACAAAGATAATTAAGGGTAAAATAAAATTATATAAGGGTAAATAGAAGTAAACTATGGGTAAAAAAAGTTATTTAAGGGTAAATGAAAACTTGTATAGGTTTATTAAGGGTAAACTAAAGTTAAGTAAAGATAAAAAAGTTAATTAAGGTTAAATAAAGTTATGTAAGGGTAAATAAAAGTTTGGTAAGGGTAACAAAATGTTATGTATGAGTAAAAATAAGTTAAGTAATGGTAAAAATGGTTATGTAAAGGTAAACAGAAACCTATATAGGTTATATAAGGGTAAAATAAAGTTAAATAAGGGTAAAAAAAAGTTAAGTGAGGGTAAAATAATGTTTTGTAAGGATAAAAATAAGTTAATTAAGTGTAAAATAAATTTATGTAAGAGTAAACATAACTTAATTAAGGGTAAACTAAAGTTAAGTAATGGTAAAAAAATTTAAGGCTAAGAAAAAGTTAAATATAGTTAAAATAAAGTTATGTAAGGGTAAAATAAATTTTTGTAAGGGTGAATATTGGTTAAGTTAGGGTAAAAAAAGTTATATAAGGGTTAAAAAAATTATTTAAGGGTAAACAAAAGTTATGTAAGGGTGAAAAAAATTTATGTAAGGGTAAACAAAAACTTTTACTGGGTAAGTAAGCATAAAATGAAGTTAAGTAAGAGAAAAAGTTAAGTAAAGGTAAAATATAGTTATATAAGGGTAAATATAAGTTAACTAAGGGTAAAAAAGTAATATAAGGGTAAAATAAAGTTATCTAAAGGTAAAAAAAGTTAATTAAGGGTAAAACAAATCCATTTAAGGGTAAAACAAAACTTGTATTGGGTAATTAAGGGTAATAAAATTTAAGTAAGGGTAAACTAAAGTTATATAAGGGTAAAAATAAGTTCATTATGTGTAAAAAAAGTTATATAAGGGTAAAAAGAAACATGTTCAAGGTAAGAAGGGGTAAAAAAAGTTAATTATGGGTAAACTCAAATTAAATAAGCATAAAGCATAGTTATGCAAGGGTAAAAATAAGTTATTTAAGGATAAAAAGAAATTATTTAAGGGTAAAAAAATTTAATTATGGGTGAAATAAAGTTATGCAAGTCTAAAATAAGGTTATGTAAGGGTAAAAATAAGTTAAGTGTAAAACAAAGTTATGTAACGGTAAAAAAAACATGTACAATTTAAGTAAGGGTGAAGTAAAGTAAAGTACAAGTTAAAAAGTTAATTAAGGTTAAACTAAAGTTATGTAAGGGTAAACATAAGTTAATTAAGGTAAAAAAGTTATGTAAGGGTAAAATAAAGTTATATAGGGGTAAACAGAAGTTAAAAAAAGGTAAAAAAAAGTTATTTAAGGGTAAGAAAACTTATATAGGTTAAGTAAGGGTAAACTAAAGTTAAGTAAGGGTAAAAAAAATTTAAGTAAGGGTAAATTAAAGTTATGTAAGGGTAAAAATATTTTTTGTATGGTTAAAACAAAGTTAGTTAATTATAAAATATAGTTATGTAAGGGTAAATAAAAGTTAAGGGTAAACTAAAGATAAGTAAGGGTAAAAAAGGAAAGTAAGGGTAAATTAAATATTACTTTATTAATTTTTCATATTTTTTTACTTAATTAAATAAATATTCTAATCATATTTATTTTAATTTATTCATATATATATATGTGTGTGTGTGTAATTTAATTTAATTTTATTATTATTATCATTAAATAAAAAGTATATTATATTTTTTGATTTTATGGAAAAATAATTAATTTTAACTTAATATGTTAAATAAAAATAAAAAATCATAAGCTATTAAATTCAAAGTATATTATTTTTTTGTAAAAAATAATGTAATACGTTGGATCATTTTTACTATTCATGAACCATTTTGGAGGAACTCTACTCCAAAATTGTTTATTACATTATAGATTCTCTAATGAATATGATATGAAGTGGGTTTTTAAGTATTTTTTTATTTTTTATTTTGTATCATATTAAATTTTTTATTCAAATTTTTATGTAACAATTGGATTTTTTTTCCATCATCTACATCACTACATATCTCATTATTGTTGTTATCATTTTATTTAACTACTTTAAGAAATATGAATAAAAATGTGTTTAGTTTATTTTACTATTTTAGGATCATTTTTAATTTTTATTTAATTATATATATAATAGTCATATTTTTATATTTTTGTGCTAATTGTTTGTTACTTTGATTTGTAGGATAATGTCAAATCAAACATCCAAGTCACCTTGAGATTTTGAGGATGACCGTACACATACATTTTACAAGGATCCTCCTCATACTTCTATATATGTTTCATCTACTTCCACAAGGGAGGAGAAGACTTCTAGGTTTGGTAAACATGGTAACAAACGTTTATCAAAATTATCAGTTGCCTGTAGTTGGGGCTAGAGGATACTAGTTGAGTTGGATGATAATGATATTCCAAGGGGTTAAAATTCAAAATAATTTAAGGATTTTATTATAGTACATTCTTGGTCCAAATTTAGTATTTTGATTGGAAAAGTTTTAAAAGAGACAATATCTCAATTATGGGATACAATTTTGGTAATATAATTTGTTATTATTTTAATTATCTTGAAATTATGTTTACAAATATATGGGTTTCCCCTTCTTTTTAGATGAAATATGTTATACCTAACACTAGACAAGTCATGAAGAAATTTTTATCATTTCCTTCTATAAGATAGATGGATTTTAAATAAACCATCACATCATATTTTATTTTCGAAGAATGAAAAAAATAAAAATACATGTGATATATTTCTATTTCTAGATGAATATACATGGAAGCAGTTTTTTGAAAATTGACATAAAGAATCATTTTTTTCAATTTCCATGTTAGATTTTAGAAATTTATTTTATACTAATGATAATATAAATGATTTATTTATTCTTAATTAATATAAAATGAGAAGATCTCATCAATATATCCAATCCAAAAAATTTATACCCTCATACTTTATCACATGGAGGGTTTACGTTATTGAAAGAACAAATGACAGTGGAAATATTTCAAAAAATGAGAGCTGAGTCTTCAGTATCCATAGAGGTTGACCGCCCTTCCCCCCCTCAAATAGACATGAAAAATGGAAGAGGGGCCAAATGAGTAAAAATGGATAATATGTTATGGAAGAGTCGGGGGATATAGTTGAGAAGAATTTAAGTAGTTATTTAATTTATTTATATTATTTAAGTTAATTTAAATATTTTTATATTTTTATTCACGAATGAATTTTTCAAATATTCTATATAGAAATACCTTGTGGAACAAAGTACATAGGGGAACATAATACCTGAGGGTAGGAAGGATATTTTATCTACTATATTGGAAAATTCTAAACACTCAGGTTGAATATGAGGATACACAGAAGGTGTATCAATAAAAAAAAGAGGTTGGTTGTTCTGGAGCTTCTTAAAAAGAGCATGTATATAAAAGGAAAATAAAATTTTTAAAATCTAAATTTTAGGATATTGATGGGATGATCAAGGATAGGATCATAGATTCGGTATATTCAATGTTTGTAGTTTAAAAAAACATTTTCAATTTGTAGATCCCACTCCTCCACCTCCGCCTACAGATCCCACTCCTCTAACTCCTCCTACATATCTAAATCCCACACCTACTCCTCCATAGATTCCCATCTATTGTGATTTATATATTGAGTATTCACAATAATATATTGTTTCATATTTGATTATATATTATATTTAGGACATCATTTATCATCAAAAAATAGATATAGAGCAGTTTAAGGTCACTGTGTAGGATATTAATGATAGATTAGAAAGAATACATTTTCTTATAGATGAGGTCACTATAAATGGAAAAATTATTATCCATTTTTTATTTTTTATATCTATAATTTTCCCAAAAGCTAAAACTAGGGAAATTATAGATTATATCATTTATTTCATATTGGTGTTAAATTTATTTTAAAATTTTAAAAAATATATATTATCTATTTTTTATAGGAATAATTTAAAGGAAATGACATACTCTATATACAACAAAAGATATAAGATGTTATGAATTCACATACTACTTATTATGGAATTAATAGATCATCATATTCATCTTTTTTATTAGAAGTTTATGAGATTCTAATGAATGCTAAAATTTGTGGGCATGAACTGAAAGTGATTTTTTTAAAGAGAGATTTCATGGAGCATGTAGTAGGAGTTTTTTTGGGCATCAACATGAGGAAAAAAATTTCTATTTAATTTAAATATCATATATATTTTAGTCATTTTATTTTATTTAAACTTAATACTTATTTTTGTTTTGTATTGGGAATATTTATAATTTTTTTATTAAATATGGCATGACATAATTATATTTTTTTTGTAGGATTGTAAGTGAATATTATGATGGATATAATTATAAGAGGGGGTGAATTGTAGTTTAAAAACATAGTCTAAAATATTTGAACAAATTAATACACAAACCAATTAAATTAAATTTATCAGACTCAAACTTAGTCTAATTATCAGAGTCACAAAATCAAATCCAAATATAGTCTGATTATATTATAGTAAAAGATCAGAATCTCAGTCAATCCAATTAATATCAAAGTATTGTTTTTTATCATATTTATAGCAATATCGATAAAACAAATTTTATTAAAAGATTAGTATGATGACTATTTTTTATAACATTCAAAATGAAATAAAAACTTATAAAAATAATCAATATCTAGTAAAATTAAGAATTAATTACATTATATTATTAAAATATTGACCTATTTTAAACTTAAGAGTAAGGTAGTAAATAACCTTGAATCAAAGTACCCACAGTTTTATATTTATTATCAAGTCTGTTTTTCCTTACCAAGAAATCTCTCGATATGATGATTGAAACTAATATATATTCCTTTCCTTGTAATCTCTAGATATAATGATTTAAATCTATCTATATAGCACCAAAATCCCTCGATCTAATCGATCAAACTCACAATCTTCCTATCCATTGAATATCTTGATCATAACAATTATCATACATGATTACAAAAGAAAATGTTCATAAGGAAACAACCCTAACAGGGATTCATTAGAACTTCCAAATATCTAAAGAATTACAAACACTAAGAAATTTCATTTCATTATTTATAAATCTTTTTATTACTTGATTTTCAAATTAAATATTCATCCCAAACTCTTTAAATGACTCACTATTTATAATCGAAGCTCTAATGATAAAATTTCCAAGTTTGTTGCAACATGCTTTGATAGATGGAACTTGATAGCTCATCTATAACTAAATGTATGAAATAATATTTATTAACACAATTATAGTGTTTAAGATATTACTTAGGATAGAAATAAGTATTATGTATTCTGATAATAAACATAGGTTAGTCCGATGGACTTATTTATCAATTTTCAATATGATAATCCTTATGACTATCATTCTGATGATCAGTACAAAAATTATTCCTATAGTCTTGACATTTGTTATCACAAAATATAATAAATATTTTTAAAACATAGTCTGATTAAAGGTATGTTTGATTAATCAGACTCATTCCCAATCCATTGATAATATTGAAAAATAATAAGTTTATATTTTTAATTAATTAGAAAATTTTCTATATATGTTTGAAGGGAATGTTTTCTACAAAAAACATAATAAAATACTAGGGACATAAAAATTTAGTAAACAAGTTTTAAGAAAGTGTTTTTTATTTCTATATCTAAAGGAATGAAAAAGTAATAAGTAATAATTATGACTCAACAATCTCCACCTTTTTGGAAAGTACAAACCACAAAACATAAATGAAATATAACTTGAAAAACTAACAGTCCTATGTTATTTTAATAACTTTTTATTTAGAGTTATTATTTGAAATATAAGTTCCCTAATTTTGTAACTCTTCTGAATACAATGTAGTTTAAATAAGAACATCTTCCAAAAAAAAATTCTCACCCTTATGAATTTTTCCCTCTTAAGGATAATATCTTCCCATTTCGATAAAAAAATATCCCCTTTGAAGAAAATAACCCCTTAATATATCATTCCCCTTTAATATATCATTCCTCTTTAATATATCATTCTACCCCTTTACTATTCACAAAAAAAGGAATGAGAAGAATATAATGTTTCCTGAAATGTTAAAAAATATAGCATATGAAACAATACTGAACTAACAAATCATCCATGTAAATATGAAAGAACAATTGACCAATCAAAATTGAAAAAATTTCAATAAAATAAGAATTGAATGAAAAAATAATTCATTAAAAATAAAAACTTTTTACAAAATACATATGAGAGTTTAAAAAAAATAAAATCATTCTTTCTTCATGAGGTTTTTGAAAAAGGATTTCCTCTTCTTGAACTCATGGCAATATTTCTCCAGCTTCACAATTATTTATTATCAAGTACTGTCTTTAATATTCAGTATTTTTAATTCCTTAGATAAATATTTATTCTGTTCCATAATTATGATCATCTCATCTTCATATGATCAAAGTATGCTCATCTCTAACTCAATTTCTCAAATCTTTTGTTTCAAAAAATTTATATCCTCAGTTATTTCATCAGTAACATCTCTGAACTCCTCAATGAACTTAACTATATCATGCATGAATAATGATAGTATGTTTAAAAATTAATATGATTCAAACATATGTTTCTTTACTTTATCAATCTATTTATCATGCATGCGAATATCTGAATCAACTTGTTTAGACCCCTTCACCACCTGATTGCATGATATTTTGTGAGTATGAAAATTTTCCTAAAATTTGTTTAAATCTGATTTGATCCGAATCAATGATTCTATTAAAACTTTTATTTATTCTTATTTTTTACTAAGACTATTCCGAATAAGCTGTAATCTGGCTTCAATATTTGTAAATTATAGAATAGTTCCATCTAATCTCTCAAATACATGAAAAATATAATAAAAAACGTTTTGTGATATCAGTGCCTTTGAATCCAATTGATCGAGTTCAACCTCAGGAGATACTATTGGAATATTCACAATATGATTTCTGACTATTGATATTCATTTTCATAGAACACAATAAAGTATTTCTCACTTTGTAATTAAACTGACACTATAACTTCTCAGCATTTTTAAAATTATATAGCTCTTTATCAAGAATTCTATATTTTTAAATAAGCATCCAGAAGTTATCAACTATGGTGTTGATCACATATGTCTTCATTATATCTATCCAATATTCATAGTCATTCACATCATGGATTGGTGGATGATTAGGATTGAAAATATCAAGAGAACCAATATTCATACCATCTATATTAAAACAAAATAAACTATTTTCCACAAATACATGTTAGTGTACTAAGGTTTATAAACAAAAATTTTATATCAAAACATTAAAATCTTGTAGTAATTAAAGAAAGTAAAATCTCAACAAGTCTATGAACAATAAAAACTAGCTCCCATACTAATTTTAGGATCATAAGAGTAGATTGTGATGGATATACTTAAAATAGTGTGGTGAATTATAGTTTACAAACTTAGTTTAGAAGCATTAAATTAATTAACACACAAACTACTTGAAGTAAATTTATCTGACCCAGACATAGTCTGATTATCAGAGTTAAAAAATCAAAATTAGATATATTCTGATTATATTTGAGTAAAATATCAGAATCAAAATGGATCCGATTAATATCAAATTATTACTTTTATTGTTTTCACAGTAACAATGATAAAACCAATTGTATATAAGTCTAAGTATGATGAGTATCTTTATATAACATGCATGGATGAATAAAAACTTGTAAAAAAATATCTAGTAAAATTAAGAATAACTTACAATATATTATTAAAAGATTTACCTATTTTAACCTTAAGAGTAAGGTATTAAATAACTTTGACTAAAGGTATCCAAAGTTTTATACTTACTCTCAAGTCTATCTTTCCTTACTAGGAAAACCTTCGATATGATGATCATAATTTCACTTTATTGATATCCCCAAAATCCTTTTATATGATGATATATGTATATCTTCCTATCACCAAAACCCCGTGATCCGATGGACAAGATTCACTATCTTCCTATCCCCAAAAACCCTCAACCGTAAAAATGACCAGACATGATTAAAAAAGAAAATATTTGTAAGGAAACAACCTAGAAAATAATTTATTATAACTACCAACTCTCTAAATAATTACAGAGACTAAGAATGAGTAGTTTATGATTTATAAATATTCAGACGACTTTACTTGTTCAAGAAATATTCATCTCCAAACTCTTCAAATGACTCAATATTTATAGGTGAACCTCCAATAATAATATTCCATGTTTGTAACAACAGACTCAAACAACTAGCGCTTGACAACTCATTTGTAACTGAATGTTCGACATCATATTAATTAACACCATTATGGTGTTTAAGATATTACTTAATATAGAAATAAGTCTTCTATACTATAATTATAAATATAGGTTATTTTAATGGAATTCCATATCAATTTTCAATATGATAATCCTTATGAGTGTTATTCTGACGATTAGTACCAAAATCAATTTAATTGTCCTGAATTTTTTCAATATGAAAGACAAGACAAAATTCTAACTCATGGTCTGATCAATGGTAAGTCTGATTAATTAGACACATTCCTAATCTGATGATCATATTAAAGAATAGTATTTTTATATTACTAATTCATTAGAAATTTTTATATGCATGGTAGAAGGTAATGTTTTCTAAAAAAGGATTCTAAAACACTTGGGGAATAAAAATTTAGTAAAAATGTTTTAATAAAGTCTTTTTTGATTTCCAAAAACTAATAGAATGAAAAAGTAAGAAGTAATACTTTGATTCAACAGGTTTTTAGACCCAAACTGAATTTCACCAATATTAATGATAATGAAAGATGAATAAAGAACAATATATATTGTTGAAATATTTAAAAATTATGCAATTCAGTGTTGAATTATTCCTTATCATTAAGGGTATTGAGAATATTATAATATCACAGGAACCGAAATCCTGAATCCAATGCTAAAAACATAAAATTTACATTTCTAGTTTTGATACTGATGAATGTGACATAATTGTTTTCCTTCTAATACTTACACAATCAAAAGGATATATTGGATAAATTACATACACATTGAAATTTAAGTTTTATAGTTTTAGATAATTTGAAAAAATAAATAACTTGGACTTATAAAAAATTGGCTTATAAATATCATTATCATCTCTCACTAAACTCATCTTTTCATATTCTATATTAATTATTCAATATATACTAAAAACTTATTAGTTTAGAAACCTTTCAAGAAACAAGTCATTTAATCATAATTCTTCATAATCTATGGAATAATTATCTGGATAACATAATCATTACCTAATGCATTATAGATCTATAATGGGTCTCACTCTTCATATAAGCTATATCTAGATCAAAAAAATTTCATGAGCTATAATGGGGATCAAAAATTTATATAAGCTATACGAGTCTCAAGCATGAGCTATAATGGGGCTCAAATATTTGTATAAGCTGTATCAGACTCACCCGTGAGCTATAATGGGGATCAACCCTTTGTAAACAGTGTTCAAGAACCATAACATAAATAAATTACATAGAACATGAATCTTATCATAAAAATCATAAAAAAAATCCATGATTCCTTTCATAACTTGATTAACCAATATAAAAGAAATGGGTTCTATGAAAATCTCTTTGAAACATGATTAAATCATGAAAAAGAAATGAGTTCCTTGATAATATATTTGAAATAACCACAATCCTTCTAAGGAACGGTTAAAGATGGTATCACTTCAAAAAATCCTAGTGGAGCATAAGTAACACCATATTTTTTGATTCTTATGAATGAAATCCCCATTAAAATATAATTAAAAACATTTTTTAAGAAAACAACCTTTTCACTATGAGTAACATCGATGTATTTCATCTTATAAAGAAAAATATTTTTAAAGATCACATGGAACATTTATTAAAGAAAATATACTTTCCATTTTTAAAACACTTATTTAAAATCAAAAACTTTATCGACCATTAAAGAAACTATTTTATTTGAAAAAAAACATTGGAACTTTAAAATGATTCTTTAAAACATTAAGTGTTCATGAAAACATAAAATTCCATTCATTCCAAGTACATTAAATCAAATATTTCTTTTACATTTTCGGTAAAAGTTAAAAAGTGCCTCGTTTGGAAAATTACAAGAAGATTCCTTTTCATTTTTTTTGTAAAAAACTAATTATGGGTAAAATTGACTTTAAAATATTGTAATATTTTTTTTTGAAAACAATTTTAGAAAATATATATTTAGAAGATAAATATTTTTGACTGAAGATACAAATGAAGTCAACTTTTCTTTTAAAAAAATTTCTTAAATCATTTTAAGTACCAAAGAGAAGAAAATGATACCATTACTTGAAAAATTAATGAATAACCAGAGGAGGATAAAATTAAATGGATTTATTAAATAATGATCAAATAATTTCCTTCAATGGAAATTTAAGAAAAAATAATTCCTATTAAAAAGGAGATCGTTACATAAATCCTTCTCTACTTCAGCAAATTTTCAATCATCGATCCATGAAATAATAACTTCAAATGAAACTTTAAAAATAATGAAAATAATTAGAATTAGAATATAAAATATTAATTGGTTTGTATATACACCTCATAAAAGAAGATAGGTGTATGACATAACATATGTTCTAAAGAATAAAACTTGAGACGAGCAACCCTTACAATGATCATACATTGAAGTGGGAATTAATCAATGAATAAGTTATGTATATAAAATGTAAATAAACATAAAAAAATTGGAAAAAAAAATATAACTAAAATTAATTACACAGATAATATTAGATATAAAATATAATTAAGAAGTAAAATAACCTAATGAAAAGAAATTGAGTTATGAAATTATTTACTAGCAAACAATTTTAATTTAAAATCCCCTTGGATGAAATAGTTCAAAGTAAAACATAAAATAAAATGAATTATTAAGGATTCATGATATTATATGTAAAATGGGTATTAAATGCACCATGTAAAATAAATTAGGTCTATAACATTATAATAAGTCTTAATGAATAAAAATTGGGACAAAGCCCCTTACCTTAAGTCTGGACTTTCCATGTATGTCCTTTAACTCCTATAAAATAAGATCATGTAAATTATTTGATTTAGTAATATAATTTTATAGGTCTAATACCTTATAATTTAATAAATTTTTTATTTATTTTAGTTACATATTTAAATACATAATCTGTTAAGTCCACATTGTGTGTTTTGAGAACATTCGATACATTGGTTCAAAATGGATTATGTGTGTTGATTGGGGTAAAATAGGTCATTGTTCCATCATATACAGAATAATAATCATACAATAATTATCATTTCTTTAAATAAATTATTATTTTAAAATCATCTATGAATAATGGTTATGAATAATGATGTCACCACCCGACCCAATGGGGCTCGAGCCGCGAGTCCCCAAGCCCGCCTCCAATAGGCCAGGGGTTGGCGTCTAGCGCTGAGTAGGCTATCACACACATGGGAGGCATTATCTTAAGGTACTTGGACACACGCACCCATATACACCACCAAGAAACAGTGTAGAGATATATAAAACTGAAAAGAAAATGCATGCATACATCAATCTCAAACCAGAGTACAACAAAAGTACAAAAGGGAAAAACAGGGCCCACCAAAGGAAAACTAAAAAAGCATCCAACCATCTCTGAAGGGGGAAGAACTCCACCAAAAGAACCCACCGGTAAACTCATCGACACAGCTCCGGTAAACACCCAGTCAGTCTCACTCACTAAGCTCCCCCTGCTTCGGGTCCTCCTGGAACTTCGTCGAAAGGCCTGTGGTCTTCACAAGACACAAACATGTGCAGGCAAAGCCCGTGCAGGGGTGAGTATAAAAAAATACTCATTAGGAACCCCAAAAACCCCAAAATAAAAGGGATAAACTATAAGGTAACAATCAGCTCATCCCAGCCAGAGGGAACCCAAACGAGAGAGGAACTCCATCTCGAGACCATCCTCGGCTAAACATGACTAGTTAGCTCAACTCAGGTGTATGCCCATACATACAACACGAACAATCCAGATATACTCAAAACACGCACCAAGCTTCATGAGGTTCCGACCTCATAACCTGTGACAAGTACATAACTAGGAGAACACACTCCACGAGCTTTGTCATCCCAGATGACACTCATCCGAGAGATATTCACTCCTTAAATATCATCACTGAGAACCTCACGCTGAAACAACGTAAATACTAAACTCCTCGGATAGGGGATCACTCCTAGGGTCTGGTAGGGGATACCATAACCCACACCAGTATATGGAGATCTCACAGATAGGGGATCACTCCCAGGGTCCACTGGGGGATACCAAAGCCCAATCTGGCATTTGAAGATCTCATAGATAGGGGATCACTCCTAAGATCCGCTGGGGGATACCACAACCGGATCTGGCACTCCACAGAAACACATCACTCATATAGAGGATCGTCGCCCGTTAAGGCGGTCACGATGATACCGAAACCCCATTTGGTATAGCTCGCGATGTAGGGGATCAAACCGATGATGCACCAACCCTACCAAAACCACATGCTGAGTAGGGGATTGTATAACCAATGATGTTTCAACCCTACTATGCATGGACCACTACGTATGGGATCATATTCCTGATGATGCCTCGAACCCTACAGGGTTAACCTGCTAGATAGAGGATCACCGCCCGTGGATAAGAGGTCACAGTGATACCAAGAACCCGATCCAGGGAAATGATGCTAGAGGATCCCACTCCGGGCCCACCGGAGGGATGCCACAACTCTAACAGATTAAACATCCCATTGAGAGGATCAAAAAACTATGCTAAGGTTGTGGTGCCATGTGAACCCTCGTAGGAACGAACCAAGGGAGTACCACCAACCACTTCTAGTCCAAACATCGCTAACCCGAGTGACCCGCCACAACGCCACACCGCGCACCTCTACGGCCGATACCAAAGCCACCATCACGATCCACGCGGAAAAACACGCAGGATAGGATGTTTACTCACCTGAAATGGACAACCGGTGAAAGAGGAACTATTCACCTTAGCTAGCCCATGTGGGGACCACACCACGATCCCGAATTTAGGTGGGAATATTGCACCACTGCGATCCCCTCAGAGAAACACAAGGAATTGACTACTCAAACACTCCAAACAGATGTCGGGTGACAAATAGACATTTCATCGTAAAACGTGCAAACAGGGCCCTGTGGGGCCCACACCATGTCTTTAGCCCAAGCAATGAGAGAAGCATCTCAAAAATTCCGCACGAAAACTAGGATCATGCTACCATTGATGGCGCGTCCATCAGACATCCGGTTCGTGAGGTACGCCCGTTGCACACTTTAATAATAATTTAATATTATTAAATTAAAGTGTTTCAGGTCACCCGCCCTCGGTGCAGAACCCAAAAATCACGAAACTCAATTAAAAAGTTCCATCTCGATGAGATGAACCTACAACCACTAACGGTGCATCAAACATATGCGCCATTTAAAAGTTATGGAGCCTTGAACACAAGGGGCCCAAAATTGGGCTGATCTAGACTGGCCAGCCCGGTCCAGACCGTCGGCCCGTTGCCCCGCCGCGGGTCCGGTCCAGCTTGCCGCAGCCCGTATTCTGCGGCCCGTCTGAAAAAAACAAGACCCCTCAGGTCCGGTTCCTTCAAATAGACCGACCAACTGGCCAGTCTTTTCTCCATGCCACACCAACAGGACCCGCGTATTGCAGGTCCTTGTCCGCCGCTCCCCCCTGAGGTCCGCGCCTCGGGGCTTCCTCCCGACCGCGACAGGCCACCCATGCCGCGGCCAGCTGGCCTCCCCAATCCGCTGTCGGGACAGCCGGCTCCCCTGGTCCCCGCTTCGCCACGCCGACAGCCGCCTCTGCCCGACCACCGACCTTCTCGGCTCCTCCTCCGGACGCCGCAACCACCTCCGCCCGGCCACTCCTGAGCCTGCCGCTCCGACCACACCCGCTGCCGTCGCACACCAGCCACCCATGCCGCCTCTCCGCCTGATACCCGAACACCTACCGCCTCCGTTCATTCATTGGCCACCACCTGTTGGCCCTTCGAGCTCTGCCTCATCCTACCGCGTGACACCGAACGCCTCCGGCTGGCTCCACCGCTGCACCACCCCAATCTCCAGCCACTGACCTTGTCGGATCCGGGGCTTTCGCTGGCCACCACAACTACTCCGGCGGCTCGATTTTAAAACATAAGTCAGATTTGGAATCCTCGGGATGAGGCCTTCGCAGTGCCTACCCCATATCAATGATTTGACGGTCGATTGATGCATCCAAAAAAATTCGGATGAAGAACGATGAAGAACGCGTCAAAAAAGGGTTTTAAAACGGGACTCGGAAGGTGGCCTTGTTAGTTTGGCCATTGTCCCAATTCTAAAATTATAGAATTAGAATGACGGATTTGACAAAAACCCATGAAATTGACGAAGGAGCGGAAAAACAACTAAAAGCCTACCTCGATTCGGCCGTTCGTCATTGGTGATGCGCCTGCTGTGATCCCACTTCGATCAGCCGAATTTTGCTTCTCAATCCGGTGAAGAACAGTGAAGAATGACGAAGAATGTTTGAGAGAGAGAGAGATGGAGGGAGAGATGTAGAGGGAAGAGAGAATGGAAATTAGGTCATTCCCTTAATTCCACACTTTCGTGGAATTTATAACCTCTCCGAGACTCTGCCGATGGGCGCAGATTTTGAAACCTCTGCGCCCACTTATTTTATATTACGCCTAAAAAAACACCCCATTTAGAACTCAAATAATGTCTCATATTTCCATTCCAAAACTTCATTCGAACGTTATTAGAAAATAATGCTAGTGATAAAAATCACTAAGTCATTATTTCAAAATGATGATTTTTTCCCTGGGTGACATTTCTCACAGCAGGCCCGCGCCTCCAACTTTTACACCCCGCCTAGGGTAAACGACATGCTCCGGACACAACCATGCCCTTATATTTTTTATCCGAGCTACCGTTTAGGATAAAAAAACAACCCCGCCATGTGCAAACTATAAAAATACTTAATATCTTTATAAAATTAATTCCGGGCACACCGGGCCTCAGGATCACACGTCATCTTCGCGCATAGCTATGGAATTATTCATAAGAATATTACAAAATCTGACAGGGCCAAAACCCGGGTCGCTAAATCCTCCCCACCTTAGAACTTTTCGTCCCTGAAAAGGCATAAGCACAAGGATATAATCTGTACTCTCAACTGGGTCTCCCACACCAGCGAGTTCACCAACAAACACCCATGCCCAAACACATAAGTCTGAGGGACTCATCCACCACACCTCAACACTATCCGCTTTGGTCAGCACTGACTCGCCCAAACGGTTTTGATCGCGTCACAAAAACGCGTCTCGGTGGGGAAAAGATCCCTCTTCCTCAAGCTTTCGAAGCACGCCGAACAACACCCACACAGGGTCTTACCAATGCCCTGAACAAAACTTGAGCAAGCAACAGAAAGGGAAGAGTACCGCTAAACAGTGTCTAACAGACTACTATAAAAAGTAGAAAGGACACAAGGTGTACCTTTATCCATTTGCGGAGCCTCTGGGTCAACAATCTCTAGGGCATGCAGATGTCCTCTCCCTCACCCTATAGCTCCCAGAGCTCGGCGTGGACCACATGGGGTGGTTGTGGTAGAATCTGATAACGCATACCACCTCTTGATACTACACTAGCTCTGTCGCCACATCCACCGCCCTACGGATCTACAAACCCAAGAAGTTTCTGCTGTTAAAGTGGCATGTCAGCTGGATCCCTCTCAACAGCTTGACGGGTCGGACAATCTCTAGCGAGATGTCTCTGACCGTCGCAAGTGTAACACCGCCTCTCCTGCGGCTGGCCAAAACTAGCCTACGAGCCCTATGAGCCCTGAGCCTCAGATCCTCCATCTTGGGGTCGCTTCCTGAAATGTCGGCCATGCCCATACCCCTGCGTCTTCCGTCAGCTACCAGCTGTCGACGTCCCAGCTGCCACACACCCAACACAGACGGGCTGAATCTGCTCTTCCAGAAAGCTCTCCACCACTGAGGCTCTCTCCAACACTCCAGCATAGGTGTGCAGACACAAAGAAACCACACCTGCCCGGATGTCCCTGCGTAGGACCTGCTCGAAGGTCTGAGACCTAAAGAACAGTTCCTGAACCATATCTAGGGAGTAGCGTGACCGGTCTGTAAACCTCACTAAGTACTCTGACACAATCATGCCCTCCTGCTGAAGCTACAGAAGCTCCTGAATCCGCATTGACCTCAGCGTCACTAGATAGAACTCTTCCCTGAAGAGCTGCTCAAACTCTTCCCATGTGAGCGTCTCCTCATCGTGTGACTACGTCACCAAAATCCACCATCTCTTGGGTGAACCATGTAGAAGGCTCACCGCTAGGACCACCATCTAATCTGGGGGTGTCTTCACCAGGCGAAATACTCGGGTGACTGCTTCGAGCCAATCACTAAGTACCTGAGGGTCTAGATCACCCCAAAACCTCAGAGGTCACTGCCTCTGAAACTCGTGCAGCGCACTCAGCCTGCTCGAAACCTCATCCTTCTCTACCAGTACAACCAGCTTCTCTACAGGTGGTGGCTCAACTGGTGGACCACCTAGAGGTGCAGCCTCAGAACCTGTGCCCTAGTCCACAGCCTCTACACTGGGCGGATCGTCACCACAATCCCGCTACGGAACCCTCGTTGGTTGTCATCGTAGAGGCAACCGGAAATACAATCAATACACATCATAGTCAAAGAGTATATCTGGTGAGCTGACTCAAGAAGAACAAGGGAAATCCCAAAACCCAGTCCTATTTGATGCATGTACCATTATGTCCCTGCAACTAGTGTCCAAACATCCTGAGTCGAAAGGCAGGTTATCAGAGTCCTAGTGAATGGATACGTCGGCCGCTGCACCAACACTGGAGTATCTAGCCTGAAAGCTGAACTCGAAACATCTTGACATTGCTGCTATGAAACCCAAACCAAACTCACAGCTAGACCAGCTATGCTCCGAGATCCCAAACGTGGAACCTGCCTCTGATACCACTCTGTCACGACCCGACCCAACGGGGCTCGAGCCACGACTCCCCATGACCACCTCCAATAGGCCAGGGGATGGTGTCTAGCATTGAGTAGGCTATCACACATATGGGAGGCATTAGCCTAAGTTACCTGGACACATGCACCAACATACACCTCCAAGAAACAGTGTAGAGATATATAAAACTGAAAAGAAAATGCATGCATACATTTATCCCAAACCAGAGTACAACAAAAGTACAAAAGGGAAAAACAGGGCTCACCAAATGAAAACTAAAAAACCATCCAACCTACTTAGAAGGGGGAAGAACGCCGCCAAAAGAACCCTCCGATAAGCTCCTTGGCACAGCTCCAGTAAACACCAGGTCAGTCTCACTCACTAAGCTCTGCCTGCTCTAGGTCATCCTGGAACTCCGTCGAAAGGCCTGTGGTCTGCACAATACACAAACATGTGCAGGAAAAGCCTGTGCAGGGGTGAGTATAAAAAAAAATACTCAGTAGGCACCCCAAAAACCCCAAAATAAAAGGAATCAACTGTAAGTAAATAGTCTGCTCATCCCAGCCAGAGGGAACCCAAACGAGAGAGGAACCCCATCTCAAGACCATCCTCGGCTAAACATGACTAGTCAGCTCAACTCAGGTGTATTCCCATACATACACCATGAACAATCCATATATACTCAAAACATGCACCAAGCCTCATGAGGTTCCGACCTTGTAACCCGCGAAAGGTATATAACTAGGAGAACACACTCCATGAGCTCTGTCATCCCAGATGACACTCGTCCGAGAGATATTTTCTCCTTGAATATCGTCACTGAGAACCTCACACTGAAACAACGGAAATACTAAACTCCTCGGATAGGGGATCACTCCTAGGGTTTGCTAGGGGATACCAGAACCCACATCGGTATACGAACATCTCACAGAGAGGGGATCACTCCTAGGGTCCACTGGGGGATACCACAACCTAATCTAGTATTCAAAGATCTCACAGATAGGGGATTGAACTGACGATGCACCAACCCTACCAAAACCACATGATGAGTAGGGGATCGTATAACCAACGATGTCGCAACCCTACTATGCACAGCCCACTACATAAAGGATCATATTCCCCATGATGCCTTGAACCCTATGGGGTTAACCTGCTATATAGGGGATCAATGCCTATGGATAAGCGGTCACAGCGATACCAAGAACCTGATCCAGGGAAATGATGCTAAAGGATCTTGATCCAGGCCCACCGGAGGGATGCCACAACTCTAACAGATTAAACATCCCATCGAGAGGATCACAAACCTATGCTAAGTTTGTGATGCTGCGCGAACTAACCTAAACCGTCATTGAATCCTATCAAAGTTTAATATTTATATTCCTACTAACTATATTATATGTGGAAAGCAGGGTCGAAACCACATGGAAGGTTATTTTGGCCACTAGTTTTCTATAAACTAACTAAAGACCCCACTGTTGTCAGCAGTGAGATTGAGTTTCTATTCTTCTATTTTTAATTTTTTAATTTATTATAAGGCACAAATAAAACATCACAAAATTTTTGAGTTTTTTTTCTGAACTATATCAAAGAAAGAAACATACTAAAAAAACAATGAGAAATAGAGAGATAAAATGCCAATAAGTGAAAATTCAAGAGAAATATGTCTGTGGAAAACATCAACTCTACTGGTTTTGAAAACATTACATCTCACAAAAGTAATTACAACCAATACCACTGAAAAAGAATTATTTATTTCCCTCGCCAGGAGATAAATCACTCAAGATGACCAATTTCAGAGTTCACCACTGTCACGACCCCCTCCCACTAAAGATGCCCCTCCTAATCTGGCAATGGTGAAAGGGAGATAATGACCCCCGAGTCCCGCCTCCAGTAGGCCCCGGGTTGACGACTAGCACCAAGGGTATGAGTTTTCACAAATATGGGAGGCATTACCCTTTTTATTATTTTTGATCGGGAAATAGGACAAGTCAACCACCAAAAAGGGAAAAGGACAAGTGTATATAAATAAACCCAAACCAAGCCCACATGCATGTTTAAACAATTTTATAACAAGGTACAAGTACAAGGAAGCTCAAAAGTACAATACCAAAGAAAACAAGAGAACAACAACTGCAACAACTCCAACTGCCCGACTAGTAGGGTCCCGCACGGCCCTGGTAGTCCTCCTGGAAACCTGAAAGTAAACGTAGGGTGAGCATAGAAGTATACTCAGTAGGGAAACCTAAAGCTCTCGTGCACAAGTGGGAAGACATCCTAATGTCCCATGAGAACAACAGAAGAAACCTAACAAGGAAAACTATCCACCCAACCTCACCAGCCACACTCACCAAAACTCAATCACAACCAGTAGTAGTAGTATAAGAACAAGAGTATGGGGTACCCCGCACCATTTCCCATTAGTTAGCTGAATGTCCTGATGCTGTCACACTCTCCCCGCCCGCACACACCTGGGCCTCACTACCACGTATCCCGCTCGCACACACCTGGGCCTCACAAGCACACATCCCGCCCGCACACACCTGGGCCTCACCACCACGTATCCCGCCCGCACACACCTGGGCCTCACAACCATAACCACATCCCCTCCCGAAGACACCTGGGCCTCATCCTGAAGATTCTTGGGAATAGTAACAGAACTCTCGCCCGAAGACACCTGGGCCTGAAATTGAAACCTACCTGAAGAGTCTTAGGTGTAAGGTCGCCTCAATCCATTATATCCTATAAGCCTACCCGAAGAGTCTTGGGTCTAATCACCCCAATCAAAACCTACCTAAAGAGTCTTGGGTGTAAGGTCACCTCAATCCATCACAGCCTAGGGGAGAAGGAGCAGGAAGGAGCTAGTAACTATGGGAAAACACCCTCTCCCATGAAATGGGAGTGTTCGGCACTAATTGCTCAACATGGGTGCGGTGCGATAAAACACAAAAGATACAGATATATATATAGCAACCACTCAGCCCAACCTATGGCTTCTAAAAAGAGAAACTGAGCACGTGCCTCGGTATTGCTACCACGAAGCATGCATACAACAAACAACCCCAGCCCCATTAAGGTTTTCACGTTTCAGCAGAAATTAGCTTATTTAGTTCCTTAACTACTGGACAACTATCCACAACCAACCACAACGATCGTTCGTAAGCATATCCCTGCCATCCACAAAGCAAGTTAGGAAAAACATAGCAACACGGCAAGTCCCTTCTTGTTAACCAACCAACCCATTGATTATTATTTCCGTTTCATTACTAATCCCCACTATTCATTAACTCTTCCACTTTTATTTATTTATTAAACACAACCCATAGTCCGTTCACATTTAAACCCATCCCTGCAGCCCCGCTGCCAACCGCCATAACCACACCACACATCGTTATCCCTTTAATACCATTTATTACAGACCCGCTGCCCATCACAATCACAACATTCACACCAACCCACAACCAAGTCAACTGCAACCCCGATGCTTACCCGATCCACAACAACCCACAAAACACCCCCAACACATGCCACACAACCAAGCCAACACCCACATGTTCATTATTCCATTTTGTTTAACTGGGGTGATCACACAAGGGTTCCAGATTTTCATTTAAATAGTCAACTTTACGTGATTAACCAATTTCCACATTCCATGAAGTTTCCAATCACAAAACGGTCTAGAAGATAGGGCAACATTTAATTGCGCAAGCAAAGGCCCCCAACGACCGTTATTTTTAGTAGGCATAAGCCTATTCATTTCACAACATAATATCACAGGATATAAAGGTAAAGTAACGACAATCACAAACTTCCCATCCCCATTCTTTAACCAGTTATTATCTTTATTTAAAGGTTCAACCATTTCTCATGAAAACAAAAAGGATACCCACCCTTCATGATGCAGAAATTAGAGAGATGAAGGTAAAATCCCTACCTCAACAGGTTCTGGTAACAACGCTCCCCTGGATCAACTTTAGAAGACGTTCGTCGGCGTCCCGAAAAAACCTCATCGGGTGGAATTCTGAGAGAAAAAGACAAAGGAAAGACAATAGATCCAAGCTCGGAAGTTTCGCCTCGTTGTTACGATCCCGTGGCCACTGACGGATCGTAAATCGGAGCTCGGACGAAAAAGTTATGGAGGAAAGAGCCTTCGAGTCTCTTGAGAGAGCTCTGCTCAGAGGAGAGGGGAGGAGAGGTGTGAGTTGAAAGGAGGAGGGGACCCCTCCTTTTATAGGCATGAAAAACAAAAGTACACGGCGTGTACTTGTGGTACATGGCATGTACTCGGCCATTTTCACACGGTCTTCACGTGGCCTCCAACGCAGCTCCGCGGCCGTTGACTGGTCAACACACGATTTGAAGGTAACGCATACGTGGGGAAGGACTACACGGCGTGTAGATTGGACACGCGGCATGTACACATTTATTGCACACGGCAAGGACGCGGCTCCAAAGCGGCACACGACTGACGACTGGTCAACACACGGTAACGCGTACGCGGGGAAGGACTACACGGCGTGTAGATCGGACACACGGCGTGTACCTATATTCTTCATGTGGAAAAGAAACGGCCATCCACACGGGGTATACCCGGCAAGAGAGTACACGACGTGTACTCAGACTACACGGCGTGTAGTTTCAAAATTCTGGAAAGTGTGGGAAAAGTCCATTTTACCCTCCAGAACACTTCGTAGCCTTCTTTTTGACAAAGGAATGGGCTGGAGAGGTCCGGGCCATTCTAACCACTCTTAGATTAATCAAATTGGAAATTATGGTTTGAAAATACTACAGAACAAACTCGCCATATGTACTTTAGTTTTTAATTTCAATTCAAAAGATTAGAAAAATTAATTCACATTCAAACTCACTGTTTGAGTATATAATTACTAGATTAAGTGTAGGTGGTTCATTGCAATTGAATGAAATCAGAACTGATCTCACCAATCAATCCTGATCACATTAAAATTGATAGTGAGAAGAGATAAGGACGGTAACTAGTAGACTCGATTTTTACCCCGAACTAGAAGTATTTAGCCTATAATCATCTCTATTTCGTAAACTATATTAATTCAAATATAGTGGACGTGAATTTTAAGAGAACAGAGGAAGAAAACTCCCTCTGCTCGCATGAATTACTGCTCCTGGCCCTCGGGTCTCCGGGGAGAGGTTCTCCGAGAGGTGTTCCAGAATTCGCCTCTAAGGTTCTTGCTCTACTGCCGCGTCTGGTGTGGTTGTCGAATGCATGAACGTCTACATCCACATTTAATTCTTGCTGCTACTCTGCTTTTAATCCCACCGTCATCTTCTGTTTTTCACCAACCACTTCCACTGACTTCAGAAGTCCCTCAGTTGTGCACCGCACACATGTGCTTTTTTTGCGACAAGTACGTCGCGCTAGAAATTCCCCAGTAACTAACTCCCGATGAGTTAGTTAGATGAATGTGGACGTGTTTTAGTCCCGTGAATGCACCTGCAAAAGAAAAACACACAGAACAATAAAATAACTAGAAGGAAATAAATTAATATTTAAATTCATTAGTTAATTAAATATTTTAAAAGATTTATTTATAAAGTTATTTATTATTATTAATTAAATTTATCAATTTTAATTTAAAAGTTTATTATTAAATTATTTACTAATTTATGTTAATTATATTAGCTTATTTAAGTTCGAAATAAATTATTATAATGTATTTAATTTTATTAACAAATAACTTTTTAGTATGCCACATTAAATTAATTTAAATTTAATTTAGATATTCTTAGTAATTAGTTAAGTTAAATTAATGTTTTATTAAAGTTAATTATATTATTAATTATTTTTTATAAATTAATTATTTAGTATTTAGTATTTATTATTTATTCATAATTGATATAGTTTTACATTTTAATTTAGTTATTTTTCTAATTTAGGTTTCTAATTTAGTTTTTTTTAATATATTATTATATATATATATTTTAAACTTTCTTATTCTTCCCCCAGATTATGGCGCACAATAGGGGAAGTATATTTTTTTGGTGCTGCGCATCAGAACTCTTCGAAGGGAGGCCGCATCGGCTATCCACGGTTCCGGCACAACCCTTCTAGATGGATACCCTCCTACATCAGATCTAGTCGGCCTTCCGATGTGGCGGTAGGACATGCTTCACACTATCTTAGCGAGCTCTCCTCACAAAGCTCCTTACATCCTACAATGGCAGTAGAACTCAGCCCTCTTTGCAGTAGGGGATTCGGGTTCCAACATCTATAGAGAAACCTTCTTCAACGACCACAATGGAGTAAAAACACGGTGGAAAATTTAATTTGAGATCTGCATTTCAGTTTTGAAAAAGGGTATATTTTAGGGGCTGTGATTTGTTCCGATGTATAGTGGTGTGCAACAGCTGTCCTGGTTCGTTCGGCTCCAGTGGAAAATATGTCCACGATAAAATGATTTAGCGATGTGGGATAAGAATCGGTGAAAAAGGGAAGAAGGCGTGGGAAGGAGGTGATGTTCTACATGTGGAAGCGGAGCAAGAATAGTTGTCGTGGAAGATGGAATCATGACGAAGAGTGGTGGGCCGGAGTTTTCAGAGATGCGATGCATGAAATTGCTGTGGCACCGTTGGTTACAGTGAAGGATGATAAGGTGGCCGTATAAGGTGAGACAGTAAGATGAATTCATGGTGAAAAGAGATAGAGAGATGGTAAGATAGTTGAACAGAATTGACGGTGGCACCGGTTTGAGAAGTGGGGAAGAACAGTGCGAGAAAGTGAGATGCCGTAAAGGAGTCACGGTGGCAGAGAAAAGGAAGGGACCGTGAGAAAAATGGAAAAACAGTTCGTGGTGAATGGTGCCACCATTTCTTTTGGAAACGGTGTGAGACTCAATATGAGACAATAAAATAAGATACAGTGGCTATGTCACCATAGAAAGATTACGATGAGACAGTAGAAGTGGGTTATAGTGAGACCGTAAGTCAAACCGGTGAGACCGTGTTAAGCGGTTATGGTGCCACCGTTAACCTGCATAATAAACAGAGAAAAACAAATTGAATTAAAACTTAAATTTAAATATGAACAAAATAATTAATTGAAAATGAAACTTAATTAAAATAATTTAAAATTTAAATACAACATAAACTTTAATAAATTTATAAAACCAATTCAACTTAAGTTAAGTTATTAATAACTTCATTTAACATAACATAAATTGTTACTTTACTAAAAATTGAATTCAAAAAAAATTATGTTATTAAAAGTTAATATTAAATTAAAAAAATTATAAAACAAAGTAAAATTAATGCTGCTATATCAAACAAAATTAATTAAAATAGAAAATTAATTATCATCTTTTTGAATAATTAGGTCGGATTAAGACTTTAAATTATAAATCTTGAATAAATTTAGTTTGTTGAAAAATTTAAATTATAAATTGATGAGTTATTAATAGACATATGTTAATTAGATTATATTAATTGTTTTTTTAATACATGCAATGTTAAATAGACCAATCCATTTTTTTATTCTTTAAAAAGAAACTTTTTTGGAAAGGTGGGAACCATACAAAAACCTCCACAAGTACCCACACATCCCACTTAGATGATCACCATAAAAAACAAAATACCAAATTCAAAATCCACACTAGCCAAACCCTACCGCCACTGCAGCGATCCAAAAATCCACAAAATTCAAAATTCAAAATCAAGGCATCATGATACATCACGAAAATAAAGTCCTCTTGTCACGAATCGCCTTGAGTCTCGCTCCATTCCTCGAGTCTCGCACCGAACACGACAACCACCCAGTCCGCATCAAACCAGATCGCCGGTGAACTCCACCGGCATCCGCCGTCGCTGTTGAAGAAACCTTCATCATCTCCGCCATACTCGAACATCATGCCAACATCTACACCACTGTTGTCATCCATGACCGAGCACCAAACCATCGTCGAGGCATGTGTAAGCCAGAGCACAACCATACCAGATGCAGAAGTCGAAAGAATCATTGGGAAGAACTCATACAAATCCACCGCCGTAGAAGGAACACAAAGATCTTCATTAAAACTAAGATACACAGGTCGCACTAGATGCATAAATCGCCGCCAGATCCCACCTCCCCAAACCTTTGAGGAACCACCATTCCAGCTCCAACTCGGAGAGGAGCAGAGGTCCTTGGGGCCAGGGCAGGGATGAGAGCGGTCGGTGCCTCCAAGCAACAACATCTCGCCTGGACTGAAATCGGAAACCAAAACCAAGATCAATCCGATAGAGGAGAAACTAGAAATACCTCGACCACCATTCCAATTATCCCAAAACCACAGAGTAACCACCGCTCCAGATCTGACCTAGATAAAAGCGATGTAACATGAGGTCAGGGAAGGGACGCAGTAGTTGGGGGATACAACAACCACCATCGTCAGGATCGAACAACACCTATGAAAGAAGCACCAAAAGAAGAAAACCACTCTGCCAGAGATAATCGTCTCATGAATAAGGAAAAGGATGAAAGAGGAAGCAAGAAAGGAAAAAGGAGATAAAGGGGAGGGGAAACTGCGCTCAGACGCACCTCTATCCCCCGAAAGAGAAGGGTTTCAGGAGAAACCTTAGATGAGGCCGAGAGCGGGAAGGGGAGATCTGGGGGAGCACAAATACATCCTTTCCAATGTTAAATAAAAGCTTCATTATCTTAGTGAAAAATCAGAATTAATTAATTAGCAAACTAATGTTAAATTATTAACTATGTAGACAAAACCGTCATAGCAAATAAAAAGTCACTAGACTATAAGATTAAAGCAAGAGATAAATTAATTATTTTAAAGCTTATAATACACGATTAATTACAAAAATTGATTAAATTGATAAATTTATTTATAGAAACACAAAATTTTTAATATTTACTATAAAACACAAGGATAACCAATTAAACCATTAAAAATCAACGAAAATATGTGAAAAACAAGTGTTTTTAAGGCCACATAAAATTCCCCCACACTTAATCATTGTTTGCCTTCAAAAAATCTCATGTTTTATTAAAATTGAAAACAAAGGTATGTTTATAATTCATATCAAAATGTAACATGTCCAGAACTTTAAACAGAGGAAATCGAAAACATGTCAATAGGCTTTTAGAAACTAAGTTTCTCAAATGAACCTTTCCTAAACAAAATATTCACTGGCAGTCCAGAGAGCAATGAATCAATCAAGAAATGAAAGTGTCATGCCTCATATGTGGAACTTCTAAGTGACTAACTTCAATCTAGGATCAAGTCCAAAGTCCAAGGGTGACAAGGGGTAAATTTTTTGTGGAATTAAGAACTTAACAGTAGGAACATTATACTTTGACTTTTTCACCTAGGTTCCAAAATATCTATTTTTTTGTGAATAACCTCATTGATAAAAACTAAATGACTCCCATAAAAACCAATTGACCCCTTATTCATTTGGAGTTCATCATTCCCCTCACATTAATGAACTCATTTTTGACCCTAAACACTTTATTTTATTTTTCTCAAGCCATGTATCATTGTGCTAATCACTGTGCAAATTCACTTATTCAAAGTGTACATACGACTTTTAGTAAACAGAAACACACCCATCATCTAGAGTCTGAGAGACTCACCGTGGGATCCCAGATTCCCAAATTACTCCAGTTTAAAAATATTTATATAAAAACCATTTATATTGGCTCATTAAGGTAATTAGTTTAATAAATAAATGAAAAAAGAATCACCTATGTTCAAAATCAAACTTCAAATTCCAAGAGTTATGATCATAATTCCATTAAAAGGGTACCCTTGTCACTCTAAAAATTAGACTCTAAACTAGATTTCCACTAAATCATTATGTAATACCACTCAGTAATCATCAAGCCACATTAATTTTAGAATCAAAACAGCTCTTAACTACCAATAAAGGCACTGTTCCAAGGCAATACCCAATTGAGTATAGTGTAAAGCCTAAAATTATGCAAGAATTTTGAAAAATTTTAACCATTTTTTACAAAAAAAAAAGTTTCAGTGAGAATTGACGGGCTTTTAATTAAGTACAATTTAACATAGTCATGAATTGACCCCCTCCCCCACACTTAAAACCCAACTTTCTCCCCAAAGTTGATTTCCAAATGGGAGAAGAACAATTAATCAATTAATGTTCAAAAGATATTTTCAATTTAGTAGATATATGACATGAATAAAGGTCACATTAAAGTTAAAACATTTTTTTTCCACAAGGAATAAATTAACAGCAGGTTTATTATCAAGTACATGCATTAACATTCAGTCCAGTGACAAAGATTTTCCACTATAGCTCAAAAGTAGCATATAAGGTGTAAGAGCACAATTAATTGGGTGTAAGTAAGTTTAGAAAAATTTATTCAGTTAGATATTTAATAAAGCAGACAAAGTTCATGCTAAACACCCCAAAATTAATCAGATTTAGAAGACCAGCAGCATCTACTCCCCCACACTTAGTTTCAAGCAGTGAAAAGATTTTAATAACAATGCAATTCAGTTTCCAGTAGTTAATTACTTGAAGTTTTTTTTTCACATAGTGACATACAGCCAAATTTCATTTCAATATGAGAAAAATGTTAAACATATACAAAATTTTTATTTTGGTAGCAAGACAAGAAGCATAATTTTATTAGAAAAAATGGGAGCTGAAATAGATGCAAAAACTTGAAGTACTTCCCTAACTAAGTTCCTGTCCAGAGATGATCATGGGAATTTAACTCCATTATTACATAACAGCAGCATCCTAAAAACACAAAACATGAAAACTAGGAAAAAAAATCCAGCAGAGACATAGAATATAGTTGGCAGAAAAACTTCACATTATTCATCACAAAACAGTACAAAAAATTTAAACAAAGGAGCATGGGTTGACTCCCATGAGGCACTGATTTTAAAGTATTTACTTAGAATTTATTTAATTACAAAAGTTTTTATTTATTAACACAAGAAAGAACATGGGTTTCCTCTCCTAAAGTTCTAGGTTTAAAGTCCCCAGCCAAACATCATTCAAGAACAGTTTTCTTGCACAGTGAAGGCAGCCAAGCCCTTCGGCTATCCCTAAGAATAAAGTTTCAGTCTCTACCCATTAACTACCATGGGTTTATTCTCTTCACCTTCAATTTCAATAGATCCACTCTTAATAACTCTCACTATAGTATAAGTTCCAGACCACTTGGACTTAAGATTCATAGGAAAGAGTTTGAGTCTAGAATTAAAAAGGAGGATCTTTTTTCCAGGTTTGAACTCTTTGATTTGAATGATAAAATCATGAATTTTTTTAGTCATATCTTTATATATCCTTGAATTATCATAACTCTCTTTCCTAATCTCATCAAGTTCACTTAGCTCAAGTAGTCTCCTCTCACCATCACTCTTAAAGTCAAATTTAAGAGCCTTAACTGCCCAATATGACTTATGTTGCAACTCCACAGGTAAATGATAACATTTCCCAAAAAACAAAATGTAAGGAGACATACCTATTGGGTGTTTGAAAGTAGTTCTATAATCCCATAAAGCTTCATCCAATTTAAGAGACCAGTATTTCCTAGAGTTTGACACAGTGTTCTCAAGTATTTGTTTCAGTTCCCTGTTTGAAATTTCCACTTGTCCATTGAACTGTGGATGATAAGGAGTACCGGTTTTATGAACACAACCATATTTCTCCATCAAAGCTTTAAATTTATAGTTTTTAAAGTATGTTCCATTATCAGTGATAAAATCTCTTGGGACTCCAAATCTTGTAAATATGTTCTTCTTAACAAATTTTATTACATAATTGGCTTGATTTTCGGGCAGTGTCACTGCCTCAACCCATTTTGAAACATAGTATACAACAACAAGAATATACTCATTCCCATGAGATGATGGAAATTGACCCATGAAATCTAAACCCCATACATCAAAAATTTCAACCTCCAGAATTCCTCTTTGGGGTAACTCCTGCTTCCTACCAACATTTCCCAGCCTCTGGCACCTATCACAACCAACCAAAGAGCTCCTAGTATCCTTAAAAAGGGCAGGCCAATAGAAACCATATTATAGGAATTTCTGAGCAGTTCTCTCACCACCATGGTGACCTCCCCAAGGTGAAGAGTGAAAACTTTCTAAAATAGGTAGCATCTCTTCCTCAGGTAAACATCTTCTAATAATACCACCAGCACATCTCCTAAACAGCAAAGGATCATCCCAAAGGTAGTACTTAATCTCAGAAATGAATTTATTTCTTTGGTTATTGGAAATTTTTTTGGGAAAAACACATGTTGCCAGGTAGTTGTTAAAATCTGCAAACCAAGAAGATTGCCTAATTGACACAAAAAGAAGCTTCTCACCAGGAAAAGAAGAGTTGATCTCCCTAGGATCTTTAGAATGGGTAAGAGGAATCCTAGAAAGTTGGTCAAAAACTAAATTTTCAGCTCCCTATTTATCCGTAATTTCTAAATGAAGTTCTTTTAACAATAGAATCCATATAATCAATCTGGGTTTAGTTTCTTTCTTAGACAACAAGTACTTTAAAGAAGAATGATCAGTGAAATTGATAACTTTTGAACCTAACAGATACTGTCTAAACTTCTCTAGAGAAAATACAACAACTAATAATTCTTTTTCAGTGGTGGTATAATTCTTTTGGGCATCATCTAGCAGTCTACTAGAAAAGTGCACCATATGCAGTTTCCTATCTTTCCTCTATCCAAGGACAACACCTACAGCCATGTCAATAGCTTCAAAAATTAGCTCAAAAGGTAGTTTCCAATCAGGTGCAGTAATGATAGGTGATGTAGTGAGTTTTCTTCAGGCAGATTAAATGATTTCGAACAGTTTTCATCAAAATTGAAAGATGCATCCTTGACCATAAAAGAACACAAGGGATTAGTTATTTTAGAAAAATATTTTATGAATCTCCGGTAGAAACCAACATGACCTAGGAAACCTCTAACACCATTGACATTAACAGGAGGAGGCAGTTTTTGAATAACATAAATCTTAGCAGTATCAACTTCTATACCTCTCTTAGACACCTTATGACCAAGAATTATACCTTTTGTAACCATGAATTGACATTTCTCCCAATTAAGAACAAGGTTAGTTTCAATGAATCTTTCCAAGACTAATTAAAGATTTACAAGACAAGTATAAAAATTACTACACATAATGGAAAAGTCATCCATGAGAACCTCAATAATTATTTCAATCATATCTGAAAATATATCCATCATACACCTTTGAAAAGTTGATGGAGCTCCACACAACCCAAAGGGCATCCGCCTGTAGGAAAATGTTCTAAAGGGGCATGTGAAAGTGGTCTTTTCCTGATCCTCTAGAGCAACATGAATCTGGTTGTAACCAGAATACCCATCCAGAAAACAGAAAAACTCATTTCCAGCCAGCCTCTAAAGAATTTGGTCCAAAAAGGGCATTGGAAAATGGTCCTTCCTAGTGGCTGCATTAAGCTTCCTATAATCTCTACAGACTCTCTATTTTGTGGTTTTCCTAACTTGCACTTCTTCATTTTTTTCATTTTTAACAACAGTGAAACCTCCCTTCTTGGGGACAACATGGAAAGGGCTGACCCAAGCACTATCAGAAATGGGATATATCATTCTAGTGTCCAGAAGTTTTATCACTCACTCTCTCACAACTTATTTAATGTTTGGATTTAATATTCTTTGACATTATACCCTAGGCTTATTATCAGGATCCATAGGTATTTTATGCATACAGAATGAGGGACTAATACCCTTGATATCAGCTATTGTCCAACCTATGGTAGATTTAAACTTTTTCAAAACATTCAATAATCTTTCTTCTTGATTTTCATTAAGTTCAACAGAAATTATGACAGGCAAAGTGGAGTTCTCACCCAGAAAAGAATATTTAAGATGAGCAGGAATGGGTTTCAATTCAAGAGTGTGTGGTTCTATACTCAAAGAAAGACTCTTAGGCCTAGGAGGTCCAAGATCTTCAACATATTTCTTGTAAAGAGTATTGAAAGATGAAATATTTTCAATTTCATGTTCATATTCATAAGTAACAGTGCTATTGTCCAGTGTGGGCATCACACTATCCAGATTTTCCATATCAGTATTCAATAAGTTAATCAAAGCAGAATCATCTAGTTGTCTTATAAGTTATCTCTCAATAAAATCAAAGTGTTCAGAAAGGTTGGTGTTAACAGAGACACCCTCACATTCACTCAAAAATCTCTTAAATTCAAAAATAGAGGACCCTTCTACAGCAGAAATAGGACAGTTGTCCAGTTCTGGAAAATTTTCCAGTTTCAGTGTTCGAGCAGAATTTTCAACTTCTAAAGAATATTCAACAGGATTTTCAGCTTCAAAATTATCTTCTTCAATAGAGGATTGATTTTCATATTCATCAAAGTTTCTAATTGAGTTCTCTTTCTCTAAGGACTCTAGCATCGAACAGTTTTCAGAAAAAGTTGGTCCTTTAACATTTTTAAACACATTGGACTCTTCCTATTGTTATCTAAATTTAAAAATTAATTGACCCTTAGAGACATAAATAACATCACCACTTGTGGCCAAGAAGGTCCTACCCAAGATGATGGGAACCTCTTGATCACATTCCATATCTAAGAATAAAAATTCAAAAGGTAGAAACAATTTTCCAACCCCAACTAGAAAATCATCTACCCTACCCACAGGATGAGTAAAAGATCTATCAGCTAATTGTAGTATGACTGTGGTGGGTTGAAGGTCACCCAACCTCAACTGTAGAAAAAGTGAGTATAGAATAAGGTTAATACTAGCACCTAAATCATAGAAATAGTTGAGTTGATCAGAGTTTCCTAGTGTGCAAGGTATGATAAAACTACCTGGGTATTTCAGTTTAGGTGGGATTTTCTTTTGAAGTATAGCACTACACTCTTCAGTGAGGCTGTAAGTAGGAAATTATTCCAAGGTCTTTTTGTTTGAAACAATTTTCTTCAAAGATTTCAAGTAATATGGGATTTTAATTAAAGCTTGAATGAAAGGAATGTTCACTTGATGTTTAGAAAGGAGGCCAAGGAACTGAAGAAGTTCATCCCTGGTGTTACTTTGAGGTTTCAGCTTCTTAGGGAAAGGGATGGGTGGGGAAATTTTTTCCTGACAGTAGGCATATCCCTTACCTCTTCCTCAACTTTTTCCTTTCCTTTATTCTTTTTATTTTTAGAAGAAGTTTCAGCTTGAGTTTTAGATGAAAAATTCATATTTTGATCATTTTCAAGACTTTTTTGGGAATTTACAGCATGTGTGAAAAGTATATTTTTATTACCAGATTGAAGAAGATTTTCACTTTGGCCATTTTTTGTTAGTTTTTCAGCAACAGTTTGAGTATTAAGCCCACTTCTAGTGATAACATACATGGAATTCTCTCTAGGGTTAAGCTTGGTGGTACTTGGAAGTATACCTTTTTCCCTAGATGAAAAATACCGAGCAAGTTGACCAAGTTGTGTTTCCATGTTCTGCATTGTAACATAAGTTTGCATTTTATAAAATTCATAATGATTTTGATGTTTGGTTAGCTGATTCAAGATTAGATCAATCTTAGAAGACATGTGACTATCATTGTTTCCTTGTACATTTGAAGACTCACCCCTTTGTTGATTTTGAAAGTTTGGTCTTGGATGGTTAGAGTAATTAGGGGTAGTGGATTGTTTGATTAATCCCTGATCTTTCCAATATAGATTTGGATGGTTCCTATAGCATTGTTTGTAATTATTTGAAAATGGATCTACTTTAGGAGGCATCCTAGGACCATAGTTAACAAAGTTCAAATTTTCTTGTTGTTGAGCTGGCATATCGAAGTTAGGAAAAAAGTTTTCAATATGCCCAAACATACCACACTGGACACACTATTCACTTCATGATTGTTTGGTATTTTGAAAACCTAGTTGGTTAACAGTTTGTTTAGAATTATGATTCATTAAGGATTGAAGTTGGTTGTTGATTTCAGCTAGTTGAACTTGAGTTTCATTCACTGAACCAATGTTTGAATTAACATTCCTACTAATTCTTCTTCTTCTTGAATTTTTATGTTGTGAATTCAGTGTAAGATTATTAAAGATCTGTCTAAGTTCTTCATTAGTTTTATCATTGTAATTACCTCCAGTAGCTTGATCAACTAAGTTCTATCTAGAAGAGGATATCCCTTTATAGAATGTATCCATAAGAAGGTGTGATGGGAGTTGATGATGGGGACACTGCCTAAGCAGATCCCTGAATCTATCCCAAGATTCATGAAAAGCTTATACATCCTCTTGATAAAAACTAGTTATTTTAGTTCTAAGTTCTCCTTTAAGTCTTTGGGGATAGAATTTCATTATGAAGGAATTATACACTTGATCCCAGTTTTCAAAAATGTTCACATTTAGGCTCAGAAACCAATTCCTAGAATTCCCCTTAAAGAAAAAGGTAAAGCCTCTCATTCTTAATTCATTTTCTATGAGTCTTAGAAGAGGTAATTACTGCACAGTGTTATAGAAGTCTCTAATGAAGGAAAGAGAGTCATCATTATAGAGTCCATTAAATGTAGTCAGTAGTTAAATGGGTGATTGTTTCAATTCATAGTTTCTGGTTCTAAGAGATATTCTAATGGATGATGGATTTCTTGAAACTTGAGGAAGTTGGAACTCCCTCATCCTAGGCCTTCTATTTTCTTCGAAGAGTTCTGGATGGTTATTTTGAAAGTTATTATGTTCAGGAACTCTATTATTTATGTTTTCCATTTCAAATTTCTTCTTCCTTCTTAGAGCAGTTAAATGTTTATCTAATTCAAGGTTCAGAGGCTCTAATATAGAACCATAAGATCTTGTGCTCATGAAAACAACAGTAACATCACTCAGAAGTTACAGTTCAGAATGATAAGTAACTGTTGTTTTTGAGTAATGGCTCATGCCTTCCCCGGAAACGGTGCAAAAAACTTGACCTAAACCATCATTGAAGCCAGTAAAAGTTTAATATTTATATTCCTAATAACTACAGTATATGTGGAAAGCAGGGTTGAACCCATAGGGGAGGCTATTTTGTCCACTAGTTTTCTAAAAACTAACTAAAGACCCCACTATTGTCAGCAGTGGGATTGAGTTTCTATTCTTCTATTTTTATTTTTTTTAAAATTTTGTTATTTATTATAAGTCACAAATGAAACATCAAAAACTTTTTAAGTTTTTGTTATGAACTATATCGAAGCAAGAAACATACTTAAAAAACAATGGGAAAAAGAGAGATAAAATGCCAATAAGTGAACAATCAAGATAAATATATCCGGGGAAAACATCAAATCTACTGGTTTTGAAAACATTCCTTCTCACATAAGTAATTACAACCAATAACACTGAAAAATAATGATTTATTTCCCTCGCCAAGAGATAAATCACTCAAGCCGACCAATTTCAGAGTTCGCCACTCTTAGATTACTCAACTTGGAAATTATGGTTTGAAAAGATTATAGAACAAACTCGCCATATGTTCTGTAGATTTTAATTTCAATTCAAAAGATTAGGAAAATTAATACACATTCAAATTCACCATATGATTGTAGAATTACAAGATTAAGGGCAGGTGGTTCGTTGCAATTTAATGCAATCAGAACTGATCTCGCCAATCAATCCCGATCACATTAAAAATGATAGTGAGAAGTGATAAGGACGATATCTAGTAGACTCGATTTTTAACCTGAACTAGAAGTATTTATCCTATCATCATCTCTATTTCATAAACTATATTCATTCAATTATAGTGGAAGTGAATTTTAAGAGAATAGTGGAAGAAAACTCCCTCTGCTCTCATGAATTACTGCTCCTGGCCCTTGGGTCTCCAGGGAGAGGTTCTCCGAGAGGTGTTCCAGAATTCACCTCTAAGGTTTTTGCTCTACTCCCGTGTCTGGTGTGGTTGTCGAATGCATGAATGTCTGCATCCCCATTTAATTCCAGCTGCTACTCTTCTTTTAATCCCACCGTCATCTGCTGTTTGCCACCAACCACTTCCATCGACTTCAGAAGTCCCTCAGTTGTGCACTGCACAGGTGTGCTTTTTTCGCGACAAGTACATCGTGCTAGAAATTCACTCGTAACTAAATCCCGATGAGTTAGTTTGATGAATGTGGACGTTTTTTAGTCCCTTGAATGAACCTATAGAAGAAAAACACACAGAATAATAAAAAAACGATAACGAAATGAATTAATATTTAAAGTCATTAGTTAATTAAATATTTTAAAAGATTTATTTATAAAGTTATTTATTCTTATTAATTAAAGTTATCAATGTTAATTTAAAAGTTTATTATTAAATTATTTACTAATTTATGTTAATTAGATTAGCTTATTTAAGTTTGAAATAAATTATTATAATGTATTTAATTTTATTAACAAATAAATTTTTAGTATGCCACATTAAATTAATTTAAATTTAATTTAGATATTCTTATTAATTAGTTAAGTGAAATTAAAGTTTTATTAAATTTAATTATATTATTAATTACGTTTTATAAATTAATTTTTTAGTATTTATTATTTATTCGTAATTGATATTGTTTTACATTTTAATTTAGTTATTTTTTTGATTTAGGTTTTTAATTTAGTTTTTTTCTTTTAATCTAATATTATTATATATATATTTTTTAAACTTTCTTCTTATTCAACCAGATTATGACAAACAATAGGGGAAGTAGGTTTTTCTGGTGCTGCGCATCAGAAATCTTCAAAGGGAGGCCGCAACGGCTCTCCACAGTTCCGACGTAGCCCTGCTCGATGGATACCATCCTACATCAGATCTACTCGGCCTTCCGATGTGGCGGCAGGACGTGCTTCACTCTATCTCAGTGAGATCTCCTCACAAAGCTCCTTAAATCCAACAATGGCAATGAAACTCAACCCTCTTTGTAGTAGGGGCTTCAGGTTGAAACATCTACATAGAAACCTTATTCAACGACCACAATGGAGTCAAAACATGGTGGAACATTTAATTTGAGATCTGTGTTTTAGTTTTGGAAAAGGGTTGATTTTAGGGGTTGTGATTTGTTCCGATGTACAGTGGTGTGCAACAGCTATCCCGGTTCATTCAGCTCCACTGGAAAAGATGTCCATGATAAAATGATTCAAATACGTAGTGATGTGAGATAAGAATCGGTGAAAAAGGGAAGAAGGCGTGGGAATGAGGTGATGTGCTAGATGTGGAAGCGGAGTATGAATAGTTTTTGTGGAAGACCGAATCATGACGAAGAGCGGTGTGCTGGAGTTTTCAGAGATGCAATGCATGAAATTGTTGTGGCACCGTGGGTTACAGTGAAGGATGATAAGGTGGCTGTATAAGGTGAGACAGTAATATTAATTCATGGTGAAAGGAGATAGAGAGATGGTAAGACAGTTGAATAGAATTGATGGTGGCATCAGTTTGAGAAGTGGGGAAGAATAGTGCAAGAAAGTGAGATGCCGTAAATGAGTCACGGTGGCAGAGAAAAGGAAGGGACCCTGAGAAAAATGAAAAAACAGTGCGTGGTGAACAATGCCACCATCTCTTTTGGAAATAGGGCGAGACTCAATGTGAGACAGTAAAATAGGAAACAATGGCTGTGTCACCATAGAAAGATTATGGCGAGACAGTAGAAGGGTGTTATGGTGAGACCGTAAGTCAAACTAGTGAGACCTTGTTAAGCGGTTATGGTGCCACCGTTAACCTGCATAATAAAAAGAGAAATACAAACTGAATTAAAACTTAAATAAAAATATGAACAAAATAATTAATTTAAAATAAAACTTAATTAAAATAATTGAAAATTTAAATACAACATAAACTTTAATAAATTTATAAAACTAATTAAAGTTAAGTTAAGTTATTAATAACTTCAATTCTTATAACTTAAATTGTTACTATACTAAAAATTGAATTCAAAAACAATTAAGTTATTAAAAGTTAATATTAAATTAAAACATTTATAAAACAAAGTAAAATTAATGCTGATATATCAAACTAAATTAATTAAAATAGAAAATTAATTATCATCTTTTTGAATAATTAGGTTGGATTAAGACTTTAAATTATAAAGCTTGGATAAATTTAGTTTGTTTAAAAACTTAAATTAGAAATTAATGAGTTATTAAAAGACATATGATAATTAGATTCTATTAATTATTTTTTTAATACATGAAATGTTAAATAAAAGCTTCATTATCTTAGTGAAAAAGCAGAATTGATTAATTATCTTACTAATGTTAAATTATTAACTATGCAGACAAAATCGTCAAAGTAAATAAAAAGTCACTAGACTATAAGATTAAAACAAGAGATAAATTTATTATTTTAAAGATTATAATACATGATTAATTAAAATATTGATTAAATTGATAAATTTATTTATAGAAACACAAAAGTGTTAATATTTAGTATAAAACACAAGGATAACCAATTAAACCATTAAAAATTAACGAAAACATGTGGAAAAACCAGTGTTTTTAAGGCCATATCACAAACCCTCGTAAGAACGAACCAAGGGAGTACCCTCAACCACTGTCGGTTTAAACGTCGCTAACCTGAGCGACCCTCCACAATTCCACACCACGCACCTCTACGACCGATACTGAGGACACTTTCTCAATCCAAGTGGAAAAACACGCAGTGTTTACTCGCCTGAAACGGACAACCGGTGAAAGAGGAACTATTCACCACAACTAGACCGTGTGGGGACCAAACCATGATCCTGAATTTAGGTAGGAAAATTGCACCATTGATATCCCCTCGGAAAAACACACGGGATCATTTAATCGAACACTCCAAATGGATATCGGGTGAAAAGAGACATTTCATCATAAAACGTGAAAACATGGCCTTGTTTCGCTCACACAATATCTTTAGCCTGAACACTGAAAGAAACATCTTAAAAAGTCTGCACGAGAACTAGGATCATGCTTCCATTGATGGCGTGTCCATCAGACATCCGGTTTGCGAGGTACGCCTTTTGCACGCTTTATTAATAATTTAATATTGTTAAATTAAAGCGTTTTGGTCACCCGCCCTCAGCGATGAACCCAAAAACCACGAAACTCAATTAAAAAAGTCTGTCTCAATGAGACGAACCTACAATATCTGATGGAGTGTCAAACAGATGCACCGTTTAAAAGTTATGGCTCCTTGAACACAAGGGGCTGAGAATTGGGCTGGTCCAGATCGCCGGCCCGCGGCCCAGCCACGGGTCTAGTCCAGCTCGCCGCGGCCCACTGTCCATGGCCCGTATGAAAAAACACTCGACACCTCAGGTCCAGTTCCTTCAAATAGACCGGCCAACTGGCCGGTCTTTGCTCCGCGTCGCACCAGCAGGACCAGTGTATTGCAGGTCCTTGTCTGCCGCTCCCCCCCCCCCCCGAGGTTAGTGCCTCGGGGCTTCCTCTCGACCGCGACAGGCCGCCGGTGCCGTGGCCGCCTGTCTTCCCCACTCCACCACCCAGACAACTAGCTCCTCCGGTCCCCGCTTCACCACGCCAGCCGCTGAACTTCTTGGCTCCTCCGTCGGACGCCGCAAGCACCTCCACCCGGCCTCTCCCGAGCCCGCAGCTCTGGCCACACCCGATGCCGCCGCACACTAGCCGCCCATGCCACCTCTCCACCCGACGCTCGAACACCTCTGGCCTCCACTCATTTTCCGTCCGCCACACGCTGGCTCTCCGAGCTCCGCCTCGATCTACCGCGCCGCACCGAACGCCTCCTGTCGGCTCCACCGCTGCGCCACCCCAATCTTTGTCCACTTCCCTTGCTTGAGCCGGGGCTTCCTCTAGCCGCCACAACTGCTCCGGCGGCCTGATTTCAAAACAGAAGGCGGATTTGGAATCCTCGGGACGAGGCCTTTGCATCGCCTGCCCCCGATCAACGATCCAACGATCGATTGGCCCATAAGAAAAAATTCAGACAAAGAACGATGAAGAATGCGTCAAATAAGGGATTTAAAACTAGAATCAGATGCTGGATGCGTTCGTTTGGCCATCTTACCAATTCTAAAATTATAGAAATAAAATGATGGATTTGATAAAAACCCAAGAAATTGACAAAGGATTGGAAAAACAACCGCAAGCCTACTTCGATCTGGACGTTCATCGTTGGCGATGCGCCCGCTGCGATCCCACTTCGATCCGCTAGAGTTCGGTCCTCAATATGGCGGAGAACATTGAAGAACATTGAAGAACGGTTGAGAGAGAGAGAAAGAGAGGGAGAGAGGGAGAGGGAAGAGAGAAGGGAAATTAGGGCTTTCCCTTAATCCCACACTTCCGAGGAATTTATAACCTCTCCGAGACTCTGCTGACGGGCGCAGATTCTGAAACCTCTGTGCTCACTTATTTTATATCACACCTAGGAAAAACACCCCATTTCTAACTCAACGAAAGTATCGTATTTCCATTCTGAGACTTTGTTTGAATATTATTTGAAAATAACGCCAGTGATAAAAATCTCTAAGTCATTATTTTAAAATGATGATTTTCCCCTGGGTGACATCTCTCACAGCAGGTCCACGCCCATAACTTTTACACTCTGCCTAGGGTAAACAGCATCCTCCAGACGCCACCATGCCCTCAGATTTCCGATTCAAGCCACCGTTTAGGAGAAAACACAACCCCACCATTTTAATAGTATAAAAATACTTAATATATTTATAAAATTAATTCCGGGCACACTGGGCCTCAGAATCGCACGCTATCTTCACTCCTAGCTCTGGAATTATTCATAGGAATATTACAAAGTCTGACAGGGCCAAAAACCGAGTTGCTAAAAATGAACTATATTAGAATCATGATGATGGTAGGTCGTACATATGTATGTGTAACCTTTCTATTTTTCAATAATCATTATGGAAAAAGGTAAGTATAATATTATTTTTACAGAAGTATAATAATATCATAAATATCATAATATTTTTTTTAAATACACTAATTTATATCATCCATGTGATTTGGTGATGAAAAATGAATCACATTACGTTGTTGAGGTGATAATACACATGTATGCACGAACATCGTTATCCTATTTCAATGAAGGGAAAGGTAAAAATATATATAATATATTATATTTTAATAATGATAAACATTTAATTAAAATAATAATTATTTCATTTATATCACATACATTTATTAAATTCATACTTATTAACTTTCATGTAAATCATTATTGAAAAACAAATCACATCGCTTCGAGAAAAGGTAGTCTACCGTACACACGAGCGATATTATCATATCACCCACGAAATAGATAGTATGAATGTATATATGATATAATAATTATATGAGTATAATTATGTTGAAAATATCATATATATATACTTTACACCCATCATCATAACAATCCATGATAGGCGATGATGAAAACTGAATAACATCACTTCGTGAGGCTGCAGTTCGCCGTACACAAGAATAATGGTTTCAGTTCCCATTTGATAGAAAAGAATATGGATTTAGGTTATATAATTAACATAATAAAATATAAGTACATGATATATATATATATTAGAATATCATCATAATTTAATAGTATTTTAATGATTTTGGAGAAGAAATAAAATAAAAGCGCTTAGTTAATCACAATACATCTTGTTTGGATAACCTCCTTAGTTTATCACCAAAAAAAATTCTTAAAATAAATTTATTATCAAACCAAGGATTATAGGATGTGTTTATGTAATTAATGAATTTATTTTTAAAGGTATTTTCTAATAAAATATTCATTTAAACCGAAAAGAGGAGAGGAAATGGGGTGACCATTTATAAGTGAGGTGAGTGGCATACATGTAATTTTTGAAAAGAAAAAGTGATACCCACATTTGATTCATGAAAAAAGGATAAAAAATGGACCAATATTGAGACTTAGATGATATAAGGTCGAAATATAGTCATAAAATATAATCTATACAAGTTTTTTAGATAATTTTAACCCTTATCTTTTTAGTTTAACCCCTTGATAAATTTGTTTGTACCTTAACCGTGGTAATTTTTTTTGTTTTGACTATTAATTATAAAAAAATATTTTTAAATTATTATATAAAAAATTTATTCTTATTAAAAAATTGGAATCAATTTTACCAAATTTAATTCATCTAATTGGAATAATTTAATTTAAAATAAAACCCAAAGACTCGACAAAAAACGGGTTTTCAATAAATGTATTATTCAAGCATAAAAGATTTTATATTAACTCTATTAATAGTAATCATCATTTCATGAATTTAAATTAATATTTATTGATATATAATCCTTATCTTTCATTTAAATCATTCCTAATTATGGTTTTTTAAATTAATTAAAATAGAGAAACATTATGCACATTAAATACTTTTTATAAAAAACATGTTTTTAAACCCAAAAATAAAATTAAACTAAAATCGAATATAAAGATGATTAAAATTTAATTAATTAGATTAAATATAATTAAATAATAGTTATTTTACTTTAAATTGTATTTAACACATAATGGGACCTTTAAATTAATCAATTTATTGAAAATAAATGACATATTTACAAAAAATCGGAATTTTTCACTATTCAATGAAAAATCAATATTTTCTAAAAAATCAACAATTTCACCCAAAGTTAATTTTAATATATTGATTTAAAAATTAAGTTCATTTTATCAAATTTATTTTATAAAATATCATGAAATTTATTATAATAATTTTTCTCAAAAAATAAATAAGAACATATTAGAAAAAAAGTATATTTGATGAATAAAATTACTTTACTAAATATTTATTGATCATTTACTATGAATTTATCAAAAAATTGATATTAATTAGGAAATATTTATACATATTTTATAAATTATTTAATACTATTCACACCCTCTAATTTAATAGCTATGTTATAATGATCATATTTAAAATAATATTATTTCATCGTTCGTTTAAGATCAGTGTTGCATGTCTTGTATGCTATCAGGTATACGTCTATTTTGTTTAAAAATAAGGATTTTAAATTCTCCCCCTGATAAGTTTCATCATCATATTATGAAATCTATCTCATTAATAAAATGTTGGGCATTTTAAAATACCTTTGTGGAAAACCCAAATCGTAAAAAGGGTTAATAAAACTTTCACTTAAAAAGTTGGAAGGGAAGTAATAAGGTTATATGAAATAAAAAACTAGGTTTATACATAAGTATAACATTATTGGAAAGTGAAAAAATATATTTTTAATTAATATCCACTTAGTAGGTAATTTTATATTTTTTAAGGGGGAAGTGACCACCAATTTAATGAAAAACATTTTAATTTCCAGATCCTTCTCCTTTAGTTGAGTAATTTATTTACCTTATATAATAAGAATAAATGGAAATATACCTACTTGATATATTTAATTTCATAATTTAGTAAATATAATCCATAAAATAATTGTTTTCTCCAAACAATGAGTATTTTGGATGATTTTGTTTTTCAGGTATGAAGCACAAATATCAAATTCTAATGGATAAGAGTATCCCCAAAAGAATAACAATATATTTATCATATCTTTTGATATTAAACAAAGGAAAAATATTATACACAAGGTAATATATTTTAGAAAATGAATAAACCTTCATAAAATTCTTCCATCCATCTAAATTAAGAATTTTTATTAAGAGATAAATAGAGCGTAAGAATAAACAAGAGAAGGAACAATGGAGCCACAAGATATGGGAGGTCTAAATTAATAGATCCCAAGGAAATCGACTCATACTAGATCAACGCATTCTAGGGTAAGGGAACAAAGACTATAGAAAATCATATGGTGATCTCTCTGATTTACTTTCAGTGTTAGACAATCTTCCACCTTATTACCTTCATGCCAGGTCTGGTACAAACTCACAAGTACAATATGACTCTTGCATCTTTGAATGAGATAAGTAATTAATTTGGGAGTAGTAATATTTCCTTGGAGTAAATTGAGAATAAGATGTTATTCTATTTCCACATCAGCAAGAGTGATATTAGTAGTCACACAAATGCCCGAACCATTATTTATTACATTCGCCTCCACAAGAAGCGAGTCTCAAATTACATAAAAGCTATTGAAAGAAATGATCACTAAGACCCTAGAGTCACTAACCACACCTCCCCCATCACATTTTTCCAAGATAGAAAGAACCATCAATATTTATCTTGAAACTAAAACTAGGATAATTCCAGTGATCCCATCTACCCTATAATAGGGAAACCTGAATAAAGGGGGAAATCCAACTTTTAGACAAGAGATTTCTCATAGAAGGGGCTGACTCCCAGTGCTTCAGGAAGGATACTAGGTCACCCACAAGGAATCTGGATAAAAAATTTATAGATAGACAAGATCTAGTAATACCTTCCATACAACATTTTTTCCTATAACTCTAGTAACTCTAGTAAGCTGAATACAAAAACGTCACTCTCTTTTTCCTCTCCTACTCATTACTCCCAAACCCATGTAAATGGTTGTGAAAAAACTTAGAAGAATTATGCGCCAGCTTTCCATGTTCAATGATCTGACCTAAATCACTCCACATGGATTCTTCCCAAATCACTACACATGGATTCTTCTCACTCCCTATAAAAAAGGTACTTAATTGTTTCCATGTTGGGACTTCAGCAATAGAGACACATCAAATCAAGTTAGACACCTTTTAATATGATCACATCCTCAGTCGACATAGCCATATTTAAAATGTACCACACCAAGAAGTGGAACTTGATAAGTATCTCTTTCCACAATAGTAGATCCCCCATTAATTTTTCCCCTGATTAGTATTAATGGAAAGATGATACATCTTGTTTGAGAAGGAACATGAAAAATCCCTAGTGAAGAAAATCCTATTAGGATCCAATGATAGTTGAATGTTGTTGAGAAAACCACACGTTTCTAGTAAAGGATTAAATGGATGAACTAATAATAAATTCTTGCTTAAGAGAATAGAATTTTTTGGATAGGACATCCAGGGAAACCAAGTGGAGTTCCCATCTAGTTATCATTCCAAAAAATAATAATCCTATTTCCAATTATCCATCACGACTTATTTCAGATCTTGGTTATGTGTCTCCACAGAAAAATTAATACCCAATATTCAATATAAACCATTCCATAAATAAATAACCCTATACCGCAAATAACCTCTGTAACTTCAACATTAAATTGTTTTTTAACCTCAATGGTTATCTCATACCTTTCAAATTATATTTCAAAAAATATAGTGATCTTCTTATGAAATAACATTAATCACTTAGTCATCAAATCAAAACTCAATCCCATGGTTATATATATGATAAAATTTTTGTCCCTATAATCACCTCAATATACAAAATCATATAATACCAAGAGTTTATCAACACCTTAAAACTTATATTAAAATAATTTATGGTAATAATTGACATTAAACAAATGTTTTATAACTACTTTAACTAAATAAAATAACTCCTAAAGATTCATTAATAACTTTAAGATCTCATCACTTAAAACCTTAATAGGTGTCTAAGACTTTTAAACATATGATAAACCTTAATCTCATAAACTCATGATGGTATCCATAACTATTAAGACAACCTCACATGAAATCATCAAAATCTCCAAAGTTACCTGAAACCATTATTTGATACCAACTATAACATTTTGGGAACCCAACTCTCGAATCTGGTGCTAAAAACGTAAAATTTACATTTTTGGGTTTGATACCAATTAATGTGACCCAATTTTTTTCATACAAAACTTAAATCATAAAAATTATGTATTGGTTCACTTATATACCAAAGTAACTTTTAGGTTTATAGTTTTAGAGAATTTGAAAAAACTCTGAACAAATTGGATTAATAAATAACTGGTTTATAAAGATCTACATAATCTCCCACAAACCTATATTTTCATACTTCATATTATGTATTAAACATCTACCAAAAAATTCATTATGTTATAAAACATTCTTGACATAAATCATTTAATAATCATTATTCATAACCTAGATAATAAGAAACATAAGATGAGTGAGACCAAATAACCAGTAAGGGTAAACATAAAAACTAACTATTGAATGTTATCAATGTGTTTTAGAAAATCATAAGGGTATAATGAAATAATAAAATTGAATGATAAAAATACAATAATATTCATAACCATCAATATATGGATTATCAATGATAAAACATGACATACAGATTTATCAAAGGAAAGAGTTATTAGAATCAATAATCATGAGCCATGTGATTTCAATCCTGATCAAGGGAACCATTTAAAACCCATATAAATAATAAATAATTTTTTAGTATCTTAAAACATCATCATCATAACACACTTGAAAGACCCTTATAATTAGAATAAATATACAAATAACTCCCAATATAATTCTCCTGAGAACACAATCATTACCTAATTAATTTGAGATATATAATGGGGATAACCCTTCGTATAATATATATTGGGATCACCCATTTTTCATGGGCTATAATGGGGATAAACCCTTTTAATAATCTATATAGGGATCAGCTGTGAACTATAATAGGGCTCAAACATTCATATAAGCTGTATTGGGAACACTCGTGAGCTTTAATGGAGCTTAACCATTCATAAATAATGTCCATGAACCATATCATGAATAAATTATATATAAATTTAATCTCATCATAAAAATCATAAAAAAATCAATTGTTAATTTCCAAACCTGACTAAACCATGGAAAATAAATGGGTTCCATGAAAATATTTTTGAAACATGACTAACCCGGGGAAACGAAATGGGTTCCTTTACAATCTCTTTGAAATAATCATAATCCAAACCTAGAAAGAATAAGGGTTTTATCATTTCAATATATTTCCATGGACTATAAGTTACATCAAGGTTTTTTATACCGATGAATGGAAATAAGAATAAAATATCATTAAAACATTCTTGAGAAAAGTAACCCTTTCGCTTTGATTAACATAAAAGGAAGTTATCTTATACAAAATATTATTTTAAAATATCATAGGGAAAAGTTTTCAAGGAAAACATATTTAACATTTTTAAAACACTTATTCAAAATCTAAAACTTTCTAAAAAATTAATGAAATAATTTTATTTGAAAATAACCTTTAAAACTTGAAAAGGAATATTTAAAACATTGAGTTACAATGATGATGAAAAATTATATTCATGCTGATTATGTTAAAAAAATATTCCTTTGACATTTTTAGTAAAATTAAAAAAATTCCTCATTCAGAAAATGAAAAAAAGATTTATTTTAAATTATTTTTTTGGAAAAATAAATTTGAAAAATCCCAGTAACTAATTTTTTATTTTTTTGGAAAAACATTGATTTGGAAGAAAAAGGATTTTCAACTGAAGAGATAAATGAAAAGGTATTTTATTAAAATCATTTTTAAAATCATTTTAATTACCAAAGAGATGAAAATGGTAATATTACTTGAAAAAATCATGAATAAACAGAGGAGAATAAAATTAAAGGGGTTTATTAAAAATTATAAAATAATTTCCTTCAATGGAATTTCAAGTATAAACAATCTTGATTAAAAGGAAGATTGTAATATAAATCCTTTTCCACTTTGTTAACTTTTCAATCATACACCCCATGAAAGAATAAATTCAAATGAACTTTAAAATACTATAAACATAATTATATTCATTATATAAAATAAAAAATGTTCTTTATATACACCTCATAAAATAATATAGGTGTATTACATAACATATGTCCCAAAGAGAAAAATTTAAGATGAGAAACCCTTACAATGATCATAACATTGAAATAAAAATTAATCAATTAATATATTATATGTATCCAATATAATTCCATATAAAATAATTTTAAATACAATATAAGATAATTAAAATTCATTACACACATAATCCTAGAGTATTAAATATAATGAAGAAGTGATATAACCCAATGAAAATAAATTGAGTTATAAAATTATTTACCACTTAGTAATTTTCAAGTCAAACCCCCTTAGATAAAATAATTAAAATTAAAACATAGAATACCATGAATTATGAATGATTCATGATATTAAATGTAAAAAGGGAATTATATACACCATATAATTTCAATGAGGTGGATACCATTACTATATACCTTAATGAACAGAAATTGAGATGAAGTCCCTTACCTTGAGTGTTGACTTTATATATATGTGATTTAAATCTTTTATAATAAGATTATATCAATTATTTGATTTAATAATAAACTTTTATAGGTTTATTAACCTTTTATTTAGTAATTTAATTTATTTAATTTAAGTAAATATTTAAATTCTTAATTAGTGAAGTCCATGTCGTATGATTTGAGGGCGTTTAGTTCATTATTTCAAAACAGATTTGGTGTACTAACTGAGGTCAAAGGGGCAATTATTTCATCATATCTAGAATAATAATCATGAAATAATTATTATTTTTATAAATATATTGTACTTTTAAAATCATCCATGAAATTTTTTTATGAAAAATGAACTACGTTACGATCATGCAGATGGTAGGTTGTACGTACGCATGCGTAACATTTCCATTTTCCAGTGATCATCATTGAAAGAATGTAAGGGTTATTTTATATTTATATAATTATCACAATATTATAAATATAATTTTATTTATTTAAATACACTAATATATATCCTCCATGTTATGTGGTGATGAAAAATGATTCACATCACTTCGTGGAGGCGATAGTCTACACACATGCACAAACAACTTTATCATATTTTAATGAATGGAAAGGTATGAAAATATATAATATATTAATTTTTTTAGAATGATAGATATTTTATGAATATAATAATTATTTTTATATACATCATATATATTAATTAACATTATCCTTATTACATTCAATGTAAATCATTACTAAAAAATGAATCACATCGCTTCGTGAGGCGACAACCCGTTGTACACATGAGCGGCACTATCGTATCTTCCATGGAATGGAAAGTAAGAATGTATATGTGATATTATAATTAAAATAGTACAATTATGTTTCAAATATAATATATATACTTTAAATCCATCATTATGACAATCCATTAGAGGCGATGATGAAAACGAATTGCATCGGTTCACAAGGCGATACTCAACCGTAAACACGAATGATGGTTTTGTTTTCCATTTGATGGAGTAGGATATGGATTTTGGTTATTAATTTAAACTAATAAAATATCATTATATGGTATATAATGGTGTTATTATATCATCATAATTTAAGAATATTTTAAGAAGGTGGAAGAACAAATTGAATAAAAATGCTCGGTTAATCACGATACCTCTTCTTCAGATAACATCCTTAGGTTAGAACTAAAATAATTATTATGATAGATTTATAATAAAAATAAGTATTAAAGTATGTGGGAATATAATTTTTGAATTTATTTGTTTCGGTATTTTCCATTTAAAATTCTTATAAATAGGATAGGAGAGGGGGAGACCTTTTATTAGTGAGGTGAGTAGCACACTTGTAATTTTTTGAAAAGAAAAAGTGATACCCACATTTTTAACATGATTAAAGGATAAAAAATAGACCATTATATGGAATTATATGACATAATTTAGAAATATGACATTAAAAAATAATTTAGAAAATTTTTAGGTCATTTTGGTTCTTATATTTTTAGTTTAACACCTAATAAATCCATTTTTACCTCAACCGTGATAAAGGATTTTTGTTGTTTGAACTGTTATTTTTGGAAAAAAATTAAGTTGAACTTATTATAAAGTATAAATTAGTATTTTTAAAAGTATTAAATAAATTTTTCTGAATTCAATTCATATAAGTGGCATAATATAATTTAAAATAATTCCCACAAACGCGAAGAATAATCATTTTTTCAAGAAATGTATTTTTCAAGCATAAAATGATTATATATTAACTCTACGAGAAGTAATTATCATTAAATGAATTTAAATTCATATTTAATGATATATAATATTTTAATTTCATTAAATTAATTCCTAATTATTGTTTTTTTAATTAATTAAAATGAAGAAGCATTATGCACTTTAAAATATTTTTTAGAAAAAACCCATTTTAAACCAAAAAAATAAACTTATACTAAAACACAATATAAATATGATTAAAATTTGATGAATTGGATGAAATATAATTAAATACTGCATATTTTACTTGAAATAATATTTAAAACATTAAAATTAATTTTATAAAACTAATTTTCTAAAATCTATAGAAATTAATTAAAATATTTTTTCACAAAAGATAATAAAAAACATTTTTGAAGAAAACATATTATTGATGAATGAAATTACTTTACAAAAAATGATTGGTTATTTACTAAGAATTTATCAATAAATTTATATTAAGTTGGAAATTTATATATATATTTAATAAATTAGTTAATATTATTCATATCCAGAAATTTAATGGCCAGGTTGTAGTGTTCATATTTAACATAATGTCATTTCATGGTTTTTAAGCTCGATGTTGCGTGTCTTGTATACTATCGAGCATAACTTACTTTAAAAAAAAACTAATGGTGCTATACATATATTTCTTAATGTGTTATTTCTCTTAACTGAATAACCACTCACATTATATATATTTTTATATTATTGGTCATTTGATGTTTTGTTTTTTTAGTAGGGAAGATAGCTTTTTGGTAATGCTCTATACATAGCGATGTGTAATAAAATATTAATAATGTATTGAACAAGTAATATTTATTATTTGAATACTTATATATGATAATTAATTTTAATTTTATTTTATACATATAATTTTAAAATGTTCATGATATTACTTTAAAGAGACAAGATGGAATAAGAGTGGAAAGGTCAAATATGTAAAAGTAAAGGTGATTTCTCATTTATAATTAGAAATTTTTTGAATAAAGTAATTAAAATAATATTTTTATTTGAAAAAATATTTGAATCATCCAGAATGTGTAAAGGAATGTGGTATTATGTTCTAATATTTATTTTTAAAATAATCTCAACTGGGGCAGTTAAACATTTGCACAAGGTTAGATTTTATTATATACATTCCTTTAATTTATCTTATAATTATATTGAGAATACATGTTATATTATTTATTTTTAATCTAAATATTTTTTATGATTCACTCTGATATACTAAGAAAGATCTAAATTAATTCAAAGATAATGGGTGGAATATTTCATAGGTTTTATTGGGTTTTAATTTATTTTTTATATATATTATAAAGTTTAAATCTCAAATTGTAAAGTTAAAATGAGTTGAATTTGTGATGCTATTTTCTAGTTGTTGTGTTGTTGTTTTTTGTTTCTAAGTTTTATTCTACAATTTTGTGATAACATATTTTAATTTAATTTTAAAAAAATATTTTTCCTATCAGCTATTACACAATCAATGTGAAAATTTTAAGAAGGTGGATTTTTACATTGGTTTTTATATAAAGAATCTGATAAACTATTTCCACATTAGTTATTTTAAATAAACAACATGATTAAAGGGTTTTCACATCATTTATATAAAAATTGAAAATAAAAACCCTTCCAATTATATAGTTTACAGCTAGTTTCTATGAAGGCTTTTTTCGAAAACCGATGTTAAAATATATTTATTATGTTGGTTATTTTTAACTAACATGAAAGACATATTTAATACATTAGATAAAGTAAATTCACTAGGTAACCGATATTAACAAACTGAAAAAACAATGGAAAAAACTCTATTTTTTCACTAGTGAAGGTTTGGATCACATTTAATCTTACAACTTCAAGGCATCAGATAACATATTTATTCTCTTTAGGACTTTAGTCAAAGATTACATCCTTATTTTTCTCATATTTAAATAAATATAAAATGATCTTCGTAGCTTTTAAAAAAAATTCCTGATATTTTCCCTTATTCTTGACCATAACAACTTTTACCAAGTGAAATAAAGATAACTTCCATGATAAAATAGACACCCCCTTAACCAAATAATGGAAAATTATATGTTCTTTTAAAAATAACATAAAAATAAATCAAAATATATTCACTGTCTTTTCTAAATAACCTTTAAGTATCTCCAATAATTTTCATTACTTAAAATCATGAAGTATATATTTGTAATTCTAGGTGTCATAAATAGGGGGTCCATAACACCTCGATGGTATACTTTATATCATATAATATGATATTTAATTTATTATATCAAAATTTAAATTTTATTTTAGTCTATATAATACAACTCAACACATTATAGGATATGAAATATGCCATAAGATTCATTTAATTGTGTTATAGGCTATAATATGATAGTAATTTTCTTCCTCCTTTATATCTCTATTTACCTAACTTATGATTTCCATATTTCATAAGATGCAATATGTTGTATTGTCTTAAGATATTCTTCTATAAATTTCTATAGTATTCCAAGATCTTTTTTACAACATGATTTCCCTAAAATTTCTCTACACAATATCCAACCATGTATTATGATAGCTTTATATCAATTTGTATGATACAATAAAAAACATTGACTTCCTCTATATCATAGTTCCCATTTATTTCTATCATCTTTTACAATATAATATTACTTTACAAAATATCCCCATTTTACAGGACATGACATTTCCATCGGGAAAAATTTTATTTACTTCATCCTAAATGACTTAATATGGTATTCTCTTACCTCCACATATTATATTCATTATGAGCTTATAGAATAACTTCTTGGACCTATAAATATCTTTGGAAACCACCATGATATTTAATTGCCTTCTTTAATACATCTTCATCAAATTAAACACAATTGAGAGTAAAATGACAATTTCTTCTAAGCATCAAAAAACATCACCATCATATAAATTCTTAGCTAGAAACAATGACATATTTCAATATACCCATTTTAAGAATAAAAATCATTGGTTAAAAACTAATCTAATAAACTATATTCATTTGTTGTAATAATATACGCCTTTAGATTAGTTTTCCACATTATCAAATTGGACTCCCCATTTTAAGAAATATAAATAATTATCATTACTCAATTTTATTTCAATGTTCAAATAATGGATAGGAAATGATATTAATCATCATCATATTTAAACCTATGCGATTCAACCTTGATATAAGAAATAATGGTTAAAAAATTCAACATTATTATAAAAAATTACACCTCAAATTCAATATATAATTGCTTTAAAAGAATCTAAATGTCCAAAACAATTCTAGAAGGTCACCTCCTCTGAGTTAGAACACCAATAAACATTATTCTCATATTCATCCAATAAATTTAAAATAATTTAATATAAATTGGAATATCACTCACTTTAGATCATAATTTAAACATCCCATAATCTTATATAAAACTGATAAGTAATAAAATAAAGACCATTATAGATAAAACTCATATACCAAGGTTTATCATGTTTTTTTCGTCTTATATTTAACTCCCTATATATTTAATGGATAATTATCTTATATATAAATCTTATTATAGTGCCTTTATTCTTATATTAAATGGATTCATGCGTATTGAGAGATTTATTCATTGACCACCTTGCATTAAGGGGGTCTTTAAGTTTCTTGAATAAATCCATATTTCATTTAAAATTTTGTTTCACCTTTATATTTTGAACATCATTCACTATAGTAATCAATCTAAATAATACCATTAGAATAGATTTATTTTTCACTTATACTTACATGCTAATATATTACCCTTGCATTTATATATTGATAATTTTTCGGATCCTCTTATCTATTTTTCATTTTCATACTCCAAGTAAAATCGATTCTTATAATGTAATCTGTCTTCTTATGACATCCTTATTTATATTTAAAATATAATGAGATTTTTTTCTCAATATTTTCATACATATTAACAAAAAAATATCCTGTATTTAACACTCCAAAAACTTTGAACTTCAATCTATTATTTTTTTATTATAATTACTCTTTAAGATATATGAATCTCCCAATATTCTATTTTAGAAACATATATCCTATATTTAATCATGTAATGATGGATTAGGGATATTTGTCCCATGTACCATATATTATTCATCTATTTAGGGAATCTAAAATTATCATTTATGGTTTGTTAGTTTATATATATATATATATTCAATGATAATATACCCAATGTTAATTCTCTATAGGTTCATCCTTAGTTATATACAATATAGAATATTATGGGTTGTGATGTAATGTTAATACCATATCAACTTGTGTCATAGTAGAATGGTTTCAAATTTATTATTTTAATTAATTTTCGATGAATTTTAAATTGTTGACAGTTTTTTCTTTCTATTTTATTTTTTATAATTGTTTCTACTATGTATGGTTTTGGGTGTATAGTTTAAAAGTAATTGTGCAGGTGCCCTTACATTGGGAATCTTACAGTTGTTTTTGAGTATTCATAGTATGAACCAGAGGAGTAGTGCATAGTAGTGGTGAATTTTAATAATAACCACATGTATCTTTCTTTCCTTGAGTATCATAGAACACAACTTGAGAATAGTTAGTCAAACTATGTGACATGCTTGTGATATGGATCAATTCTTAGGCAGTTCCAACTATATAGTTGGAACATAGTTTATTAACTCTTGAAACCTACCATTCAGGTTTCCCTAATTCACTTAATAGTGAAATTTTGGGTTTTACCTTGTAATTTTAAGAGCACCGAGGGACCTCTTTTCTCTACCTATAATTTAGACAGGCCAAGGCACACCATGGGAGTCATCTCCCTCCCATTCCTTTGGATTTTTAATCCTATCCAACCTCATTTATTGCAGATTCATTCTAGGTAATCCCTATGTTTATCATTTTATCCTCCCCCTTAACTTCTATTATGGCTTACTTCTCTACCATGAACCCTAAGGAATGTAATTTTTGATTTTAGGGTTTTAAGTGATTGATTCGTGGGTGTTTTTTCTTGTTAGTTCTTACTTGAGATCCCTTGAGGCATATTAGAGCACTCATTTTCATAGGCGATGAATTATTTCATGGTTTCCACTGAACCGAGGATGGTGTTTTTCATATTTTCTTTAATTGAAATTAAATTAAGTTCATGATGATTTAAAATTCCCAATTTGATAAATTTAATCCTTGTGTGATGGGATGGATAGTTTTTGAAATTTTTTCATAGTGGCTTTCCACTTGACACAATTGTTTTGATTAGAATTTCATGTGATTTTTGAAATTCCTAGTGTTGTTAAATTGTTTGAAGCTTGATTTGAAATAAAATGTGTAATTTTAGGTACTTTAACCCCATTTAGTTCATGAACTGAAATGGGAAGTGTGGTATTTAAACTTCCATATATTTTTCTTTGGAATTATAGTGGTTTTTAAAAGTTTATTTTTTTTTGAATTTTTTTGGAGAATTGTTTAAATATAGTGTGTGTTATTTCAAAATTATTTGACCTCTCTTGAGTTATGACTTTAATTAGAGATGGGTAATTTAGGATTTTTGGTGATTTTAATGAAAAATGTGTTGATTCTTAAGAATTTTCTTCCAAATGGTTTTGAGTGTGTTATTTTGGAAGATTATTTCTAAATGGATTTCAATTTAAATAATGGGTTGGAGTTAGAATTCAACCCATTAAGAAGAAACTAATCACTTAAAGACTTTTGGTAAAGGACTATTTGGCACTTTGGGTGTTTTACAAATGGTATATGTGTGAGTGTGATACCCTATCAATTCCCTTTTCTATCTTATAACTCTATGATGGTGATTAATTTTTGATTTATGTGAAATATATTCTATGGATCATATTTTATATTTATTTATTATGAATCAATTGTAAAGGGGATATTGATTATAACACCTTTGTTTTATACATGTCATATGAGTGTTAGGGGACTAAGTAAAGGTTTCGACAAGTTAAAAAAGAATGGAAAATGCATCGAATATGGAGTATTTCCAGAATACTCATAGATGGTTTTATTAGAAGGGGTATTAGATCTTGTGAGATAGATTATTTCTTTTATGCTATGGATAAAGTTGTTTTTGGGATGATTATTTCTAGATAGTTCTATGGGGCTATCATTGATACTAATGGGTTCTGTAGTGTCAGCCTAGGTTCCTTGTCTCCAGTTTATTCTATTTTACTTTAGTCCTAGGAGGTTTTAAATGATAATTTGATTTCCTTTATATGATTATTATAGGGATTTTATTATTTATAACCTATTTGTGTCCAATTTTCTGGATTGATTATGGTTATTATATCCATATTTGATTCTTTGTCTTGTTTTCATTATTACAGGCACCATGATGCTTACTCTTATGAGATTACTGTTTTTATTCACCATTAAATTGATTAGTGAAAATGACTTAGAAAATTGCTTTATAAGGTAAAATGATGTTATTTTGAAATGGATTTTTGGGAAATTTTTTGAAAGAGGAAAAATGTGTTTTTGCTTCTTTATGGTTGCTAGAGAAAGGTACAATTATGATGTTTTAAAGATGATTAGAAAAGGTTTGTAATTTTACCTTCTTTATTTTAAAATAAGTGGGTGGTGTTTTATAAAAATGATCCAAGGAATGTGAAAATTTATTTTCAAGTGATCATTTTTTTATGAAAAATAAAAGAAATTTAAAAAATTTGTGTTTAGAATTTAGCTTTTTTATAATTATGGGTTGAAAATCCCTTTTCATTTGATTTTAAAACTTGCATAAAATCTATTATATCTTGTAATAATTGTACAAACTCTATAGTGCTTAACTTTTGGGATTATTTTCACTCATATACGACATATAACACACAATATATGTAGTTCTTATGGTATTATTTCAGGTTCCTTGACTAGGATCTCCCTAGAGTTGGGATGTGGGTTGGGCCAGATGTTTGGCATATGATGTAGAGAGTTACCTTTGGTTATATAGATATTGTGGGTAATTGTTTTATTTTTTCCATTTTGTGTTATTTATGTATCAAATCCATTATGGCCTTTATGATTATGAAGAGTTGATTCTTATTAATTTATATTTCTTATGAATTTTTATGGATACTGCCTTTATTATTATTCAGTCTCTAGTTTATTCATTTTTTTATACTATATACTCAGATGTAGATGTTTTATTATTGATCTGTTTATTTATTCAAGGGGAAATAATTCTCAATTATTATATTATGAGATGATATTACTAGTTATTTTATTGAGGTGATCAAGAACACAACTATAGATTAGGATCATCTGGACTTAGGTGGAGTGTGAGAGAAAGTGTTTGGTTATCTCTTCATTTCACCGATCCTTGATTTCCCATTGGTGTATTTGGATTGATTCTTTTGATCCAGTTTTATGTATTTTAATGATACTTTGATCCATGTTGAGTGTATCAGTGATTTTGGGGGTTGGTTTAGGTTTTGTTGGTTGAAGTGGTGAACAAAACAAGGATGCATGGTTATCATGCATGGTTTGGAAAACCATATGGTGTCCATGTAACATATCTCTATAACCATGATAGTAACTATTTCATTTTTAATTCATTGTTTTCTATACCATGTGTACAAACCCTCCATACTGTAATTTCTCCTCTAAATTTATTATTTTTCTTCCCTTACTACACAGATTGATTCTAATACATTATTCCATTGGTGTGTTTTTAGATATGGGAGTTTTCTTTGGATTTTTTTGGAAATTAATGTGGTTTATTGTGGTATCATTTAAGATTAATGTTGGTTTATTTCGTTTCACCCTTAGGTATATTGGGTTATATAATGGAGTATGTTTTTTGGAATGGAAGAGAGGAGTTCCATGATATCTTTAGTTTTTAAAAACTATTTTGTAATGGTTTTGGAAATATGTTTGTTTTTTTCAAAAAATAAATTTTATTTTATTTTAAAAGTGGAGCTAAGGAGAAAAGTTGTGTGAAAAATATAATTTATGCTTAAATAGTGTAATTTTTTTAAGTATTTTATTATTAAAAAGGATGTTTAATCATTTGGTTAATATAATAATTTTGACGGAGGTAGTTTATTTCAAAATAGAATTTGGAAATTTTCTTATAATGGAAAAGGGGTTTATGCCAAATAATTTTTTTGGTGTATTTTAAATACCCATGAAATATTTTAAGGGTTTTCAAATTTGAAATAGATATGAAATTTTTTTGGAAAGGTTTATTACACTACTGTTTTATGAAAACATGTGTGATAATTGTAGAAAATAAGGGGGTTGTATTTTAGTTTAAATGATTTTTTTTCGAAAAAAGGTCATAGTAATGGATGGAAATCCATAATCCTGGGGTTTTTGGGAAAAAAATTGGTTTCCAAATGAGATTCTTAATTATATTTTAACACTTATTTTCAAAATATGTTTTCAAAATGGGAATTATTTTGGGGAATTGAAATGGGCACTATGAATTATTCCCTTGGTTATGGGTCCACTTTTTTGTTTATGGAACATAGGTAGTTAGGCTCGTATAACATGTTGGTTTCTAAGTTCCTTTAACAAATGCCTTAATATAATTAAATTTATTTTTCTTATGAGTGATCCTTGTATGTTCTCCTACATTTTTTTGGATTTTACCATTTTTGGTTTTGAATCTGCTCAAACTCTCAATGGATTTGTGGGATTCAGAGCCTTGTTTTAACTTTAGGGATTCTTGGGTTAGTGAATTTACCCTCTCTACAATGGGTTGGTTAAATAGTATAGAGGATTCCATCTAGTGGGTTCCTTTTGGAATGTGGCTTGGTAGTGAAGAATTATGAATATTTTCAAGGAATCCCATGTGATTTCCTTGAATGATTGTTTTCTTCAAGGAACTTCTTTTGACCTGTATTGAGTATTCATGAGTTATCTTGTAAATGGTAATGGATTATATATTGGTGTGTAGATGTTTTGTATTGTGTGTATGCCTTTAGGTTTTTGGGTTTGGTGCATGCCTCATTGTTTTGTTTACTATATTTTAGGGATTCTTATTCTTTCTTGTGCCATGGATGTTTGAGGTTAGTTTCTTGTTGAGATGGGTGTGAATGGCCCATGGGACCATAAATAGGAAATTAGGATGGTTGTTACCTTTTAAAATTTTATAACATAGTAGTTATTGATTTGTGTGGTTCTCCATGGGATTATGTTCTAATATTGAGGTTTTAATTTACCTATATAGTATAGAGATTTGAGTTGATTACCCTCTACAATTCTTTTTATAGAATGTTTGTGAGATGTCCCATGTGGTTATGATGCATGTTTTTTATGGTAGTATCTTGATACTTTTGAGTGTTGAGTTCCTTAAGGTTGAGTTCCCCTTGGAATGTATTCACTATATGTGTTATAATTGGTTATTTAGTGACCATTCATGCTTGATGGATTCAGGTGATTTTTGAGGAAGTTCTTAGAGATGTTCCCTTATGGTGGATGTTTCCATTCAGGTGTGTTCTCATTTTATTCACCATTTAAGAGATTTATAAATGGTGGGGAGACTAATTCTTAGTCTCTATATTCTCTATACATTGTTCTTGTGATTATGGATCACCTTGGCTTGGAGACAACTTATGGTTTTATGGATTAAATGGTTCAATATAGAAAAATTATAAGTGTTCAAGAGTTTTCTTCCCTCGATCCTTCCTATTTTTCTTCTAACTTGCCTCATTACACTATGTTTTATTTCAACTTGTTTTGGTTAATTCCAACTTAACTAGGGACTTTCTGGGGAATAAAGTGGTATAAAGTGGCATGGAGGGGAGATTATAACACCCAGGGTCATTCTAGAATGGTTCCTAATTAATTATTTTAATGAATTTTTGGGGAATTTAATTTTTTTGAAAGGTTTGACTTTGATTTTTATTTTCTATGATTTATACTCCTTCACATGGTTTTGGGCACATTATTTGGGGTACATGGTTTAAGAGTAACCTTTCAGGTACCCTTACCTAGGGAAGTTTCTAATTTGTTTTGAATGCACATGATTTGACCTACATGGGTAGCACATTGTTAGAGTGGATCTTAGTAGTAACCATGTAGCTCTTCCTTTCCTTGAGTATCCTATCACATAAATTGAGCACAATTAATCAAACCACGTGACAACCATGTGATATGAATTTTTTCTTAGGCAGTTCCAACTGCATGACTAGGGAATTTTTAATTAAACCATGCAACCCAAATATGTGAGTTACCTAGATTTACTTAAAAGTGAAGTCCCAGTTTTCCCATGTAATATTAAGAGCCCTATGGAATCTATTTTCTCTCCCTGTCATTTAGCCAGGCCAATGTGGTCCATGGGTGGTCCCTCCCTATATTTCCTTTGGATTTTCAAGCCTCTACAACCTCAATTCATATGAATTCCTTCAAGTTAAACCCAATTTTTTATCTTCATTCTCTTTCCCATTACCTTCTCTTGAGGTTTCAATTTATCCCACAAATGTTAGGTGCTTTTAAGTTTTATTTTAGGTTTTGAGTTGATTGATTCATTGTGGGTTTTTTTATTAGGGATTACTTGAGATAACTTAAGGATTGTTTGAGTGATCTCTATCATAGGTTACTAATCACAGTATGGTTTCCATTGAACCAGGGTAGATGTTTTTGTGAATTTTCTTAAATTAATATTCTATTAAGTGCTTGATGATTGAAAATTTATCATTTGATAAATTTAATCCATTTTTTATTGGTTGGATGATATTTGAATGGTGTTCAAGGATGGTTTCGACTAGACATAAGTGTTTTACTTGGAATTTCATGTGTTTTTTAGAATGCCAAGTGTTGTTAAAATATTGGTTTTAAATAAAATGTGGTATTTGAGGACTTTTAACCAATTCTTTTTGTGAACTGAAATGGGAAGTGTGGTCATTAAACTTCAAAATATTTTTCTTTATAATTCAAGTGGTGTTTTTAAATATTAAGTGTTTTTAAATTCTTTTAAGAAATGTTTTAAATATTGTGTGTGTAATTTTAAAGGATTTTAACACATTTAATTCATGGATTAAATATAGGGTGGGTAATTTAATCTCATTATGGATTTGAATGAAAAATGTGTTGATTCTTGAAATGTTTATTTCAAATGGTTTTGAATTAGTTATTTTAGAATATTATTTACAAATTCATTTCATGTGATCAATTTTAAAGGATGATTTGAAGAGGGAATTTAACCCATTTATAAGTGAATTGGAACTCCAATTACTTTGGTTAATTTATTTTTAGAACTTTGTATATTTTTAAAATGGTATATGTGTGAGTATGAGACCCTCTTGATACTTTTTGTTTTCTTTTAACCCTATGGGGGTTATTTTTTATTAATTGATTCAATTTGTGACATATGGGAAATGTTTTATATTCTTTGTATTATTAATCAATTATGAATGGGATATTGACTATGAGGATTTAGAGTTGATGTGTGCTTTAATGCTTTAATTTACCGATGCTTGTGATTGCCCACCTCTATTTGATATATGTCATGGAAGTCCTAGGGGGCTAAGTAAAGGTCTAGATAAGTGAATAACTTAGTATGGATAGTGAATTTAAAAGAGATTATTTTTCAAATACTCTGAGATGGGTTTATCATATTGCATAGTGGGCCTTGTGAGCTAGACTCTTTCTTTGATCCCATGGATGAAGGTATTTTTGGGGAGTTTATTTCCGAGTAGTCTAGTGAGGCTATTAGGGAAGTTGAAAAGTTTAGTAGTACCCACCTAGGTTTCTTGTCTCTAGTTTAAACCATTATAATTGATCCCTAGGAGGTTTCCCATGATGGTTTTGTATCCTTTATATGATTATTTTTGGGATTATGGTGTTTATGATTAGTTTTTATCCCTTGTTGTTTATTGGTTATGGTACCTACATCTCCATTTGGATTATTTGGATTGTTTGTATTATTCTAGTTAATATGTTACCTACTCTTGTGTGAGTAGTGGATTTATTAATTTTAACATTTATTAGAGAAAATTATTTGTAAAATGGGATTGAAAAGAAAAAATATGTTCTTTTAAATGGATTTTTGTGAAATTTTTTGAAAGTGGAAAATGGGATTTTACCTTGTTTATGGATTATGCACCTCTTCCAGTGTTTTAAAGGTGTTCAAAAAGTTTGGAATCATATCTTATTTATTTCAAAAGAAGGGGGATGTTCTTTATAAAAGGGTTCAAGGTTAGGGAAAAAGTTTTTTTGTAGTGATTATTTTCATTTAATACAAATAAAATTTTAAATGTGTGTCTATGATTTGGATTTTGTATACATGTGGGTTGTAAACCTATTTTGATTTTCTTTTTTCAAACTAACATAAAATGAATCTTATCTTATAATAATTTCACAAACTCTATGTTTCTTACCAATTAAGATTAGTTTCATTCACACCCTATATATACCACTGAATATATGTAGTTATTATGGTTTCATTTAAGGTGCCTCAGCTTGGGTCTCCCTTGAGTTTGGATATGGGTTTTTCTAGATGTTTGGTATGGGATATGGAGAGTGACTCTAGGTTGTGTAGAGATTCTGAGTGGTAGTTATTTTTCCTTTTGGGTTATTTATGTGTCGATTCTTATTGGTCAGAGTGGACAACTCTAGAGGAGGGTGAATTGAGTTTCAAATAAAATTTATATTTACAAACAATTTAAAAAATAAATCCCCAAATTTGATAAAGATTCCTAGTTAAAAAATTAAAGAAATATATAATTTTTTCTTTTGAAATGATTCTCAAAATCTCAATCAAAGATCAATTAAAATACTTTTGAAAATAATCTATATTTTGAAACAAGTATACTTGTATCAAAAATAGTATAAAGAATACTAGTTTAAGTTAACTACCAGAGTTTATATTTGTTTAATAAACTATAGAGATAAATTAATTAAAATTGAATATGAAGAAGAAAACAAAGAGCACAACAAAAATTTAACATGAGTTTCGATCCCAAACTGAGACTTAATCCCCTTCACTTGGAGATAACCTACTTTTGAGCAGTTTATTATTAAATAAACTAATCTATAACTTGTATTGGGTTTTACAAGCAACATATCACAAGGTTTTCCATGCGCAATGCCTCTTCCATAGTTATTCATGGGATAAAATAGAATACTAGGCCATATAGGACCTATTCCACATTTTTTTCATGGGAATACATATGAAGTAAATATAAGGAGTGTGTCAAGAACTCTCCATTTTAGCATAGGAGACTCCATTTAAAAAATATACAAAGTAAATAAAAAACCCAACTCAAATATAAATCCTAAATAGAAAGATAAATAGTTTATAGAGAATCAGTTGTAATGACACTCAATCCAAATAGATGTAGTTGTTCTAGAGACCTTGTATTCATCTTTATAAGGATATAAAATAGGATGAATAGGAATTGTAGTAAAATAGGGGTTGCGAAAGTTCAAAAATATCTTCTAATTTTGGTTTGTGAATTTCAAGGGAAATTCCACACATATGTGTCTCTTATTACCTTTTGTATCAATGTGCAGGAGTCAGTTATTTTGTGTGCAAGGATGTATATCTCTATCATGTGTGTTTTATTGTATATGTGCAAGATGATGGTTCTACTAAATATATTGTGCTCCAAGTCTAATTATCCATTGAAGGATAATTTTAAAATAATTAGAATCCTAATACTGATCAACATATCCATAAAGGCTGAATTTTTATTTAATATAACTATGGAGTTTTTTGAGAATAATCATTCTTAAATCCACATGCTTCTTTTCAACATTAAATTCTTAAACTATAAATTAGAGAATTAATGTTAAAAATTAATTCTAGACAGCTATGGTAGCACTCTAGCAGTAGATTCACTGGCGGTATATCTTTATTTGAAATAGATCATTACTGGAAGTATATAATTCTGGTGGTATATGCTTACTGGCGGTATATAATTAGTAGTCGTAGATCATTTTAGTGGTATATGCATCTAATGGCATCTCTTATGAATCGTGTCTTCATTCTTGTGATAGCACTGTTGAACTGATAGTAGCACTAAGCAATAATAGCATAGACTAGAATATGTACTGCTAAATTGAAGGCAGGATAGTTTAACTACCAGTAACTTGATAAACCAATATTAGCATGCCTTAACTTAAGGTAGCTCATTATAACTAGATGTAGATATTTTTAAATAATGGTAGATCAACACTTAACTAAATTTCACAACTTATCCAAAAAGTGATTTACTATCATAAAACATTAAATTTATTAGAAGAAAAACAAACATGATTTGTGATCATTAAAATAAGGTTCCAATAATCTCCTCAATTTTGATGATCACAAACATGGAATTTATAATCATATTTAAAGGTTTTAAGTAATTAATAAAAGATAATATTTTAGATCATCTTATCAATGTGAGTTTATATAAATAATTATGAAAAATAAACTCCATACACACTACTCCACCTTTTGGTTTTATAAAAATGAAAAATATAATAAAAATGAAATAATTGGCATAAATGTGAATAAAATAGGATTTCAATTATATATCAAAGTCAACATATTACAATACAAAAAGAAATATAATTTAAAAAAAATCCTTATCTAAATATATTTAGAGTTTAAAGAGTTGTCCTTATTTCTTAGAGAGGTAAGATCCACTATCTCTTTTACTTTTCGGGTGACATGTGGAATAGAAGAGTAGGTAGGTGGAGCTAGATCTATATGCATCCAAAAGAAAATTCCAATAGCAACAACTCATCTAACCTATCTCAAAATTTCAATAGGAGTAAGGTAAAAGCATACCACTATAATGGATCTAGATTATAATGGTTTAGAGAATGGTATATAAATGGATCCAATCAAGGGAATGGCTAGCTTAGGATCTGTTGGAGAAAAGACTATTTTCCTGGTGGTATATAAAAAAGGGTTCCATCAGTTCAATAAACAGAGTGATAATTCTTCCACCATTCTCCATAATTCTGGTGAAGTCAGTCTTCTATTCCATAAATATCTTGAGAATAGATTCCAAATATTTCATATGTCTCACTTATTCCTTGAAGGACCTATTCATATGATGCATTTTTAGGTTCTCATCCAAAAACTTAAAATGAGTATTAAGTTGATTCTTTGTGTAAATCCTTGAAAGATAATACTTATTATACTTAATGATAGTCTCTCTATCACTTCTTTCCCCATTTAAACATTTTATTACTAACTTATAAATATTATCACCATTGAAATAATCTGGAAAATCTCATTGTGGTGAGAATATGAAAGAACATCCATTACTGCATATAGATCCTCTCTAACTATGGATTTTATTAGATCTACATCAACTACATCAGGCGCATGAGGAGGTGGAGCTCTAGAAGAAGATTCCCCAGGAGTAAAAAGAGACTCCAACCTCTCTAAAAGAAAAATATTCCTCATAATAAAGCTGACACTCATGTCATCCATGGTTCTCTAAATTATATCCATATACTCTTCCAACCTATTATTCTCAATCTCAAGATTTTCTATCTTAAAGAACATTCTAGGATTAATATGATCTATAACTAATATTGGAATCCTCTTCACTAAGCTTGGTCTCCTCTCCTCAAGAAAACCTAAGCATCCCACCAAGATATGATAACAATCTTGGCTTAAAGGAATCCAAATCATCTTTAGTCACAAACTTGGAATGAGGAGGATAAGTAGGAGGAGGAGGAGGAGGAGGAGGAGTCCTCTCCAAGATAGGCATATAAATAACCTTATATCTAGTTTCTATAGTAGGATCCCTAGATGGAAAGGCCTCTATCTAACCTCGATAAATCCTATATACTAATGATTCCTTATGATCCATCTGCTCAATCAAAATGGTAGTTCAACTATGATCTGGTGGACTACCCTGATCATCATCACCATTATCATCATCCTCCAACTTTAATTATTCCAAACCATTCTGAGCAGATCATTGGGATTTCTCTCCATTAAGAGGTTCTCCATCCACATCCTTATCAGAGGTAGCTGGATCAACATGACTACAATAAGACTAACCATCTAAATCACCTCTATCAATGGAGGTATAAATAATAGAGGAATATTTTTTGGTCTCAGTAATAGAATGATAAGGATTATACACCTTATCCTCATCTCCTCCGTCAAAATCATACTCTGAGTCATCTAATAGAACTACTATATCCTCTGGTGTCTCAGAAGAAGGCCTGGAAATATGAACACAATTAGATAATTCTGTCACTTGTGAATCATTATCTCCCCTTACCAAAAACTCTCTAGTAGGAATAGAAAGGGTAGGACTAGCTACTCAAAAATACAAAATAGGGATCTTAGCCACATATGGGTCACTACCCACATCCACTAAAATAGATAATGATATTTATTCCTCAATTTTAGCTTCTTATTATTCTTCTTCCTCAACTTTCCTGTCAACTTTCTCATCATAGGAATATACATAAACTCTTATAGTTCTAATTGAGGGTCAACCAAGTCTCCAAGTTTTGTTGGATGCTAAATTGGATTGAACTTATCATATAACTTTTCATTTTCATACACCTATTTCTTTAACCAAGGGTTCCAATTAACCATAATACACTTGTAAGTCACACAACTGTAGTATAAACCACAACATTTGATCAAATTTTCTTCACCTTTTTTCACTAAATCTATAGCTTTTATCATGTAAGAAATTAACTTTGGGTAGGTCAGGTAATTTAACCTTGAAGAGGGATTTATTAACTCTTTCATATGGACTGTTAAATACCAAAAAATATTTAACTTATCTCATCTATTATAATAAATAAGAAAAACACATCTTGATACCTCATGATTCTAAATACCCACTTTTTGGGATAGAGCAAGTGATGAATAATCTTAAACCACAAATGAAACTCACCATCAAGATCTACAGCCATATGCCTTCAAATATTAGAATTCCTAGTTAATTCTATAAAATCATCCTCATACATGGAAGACTCACTATTACTAGGAATGTATTTATAAAAATAATTGGATATACCTTTATGGGGAACAATGAGACACCATTCCCATTACTTTGAAGAAAAGGTCAGTTATTTCCCATCAATCTTAGTATTAATAACATCTTTCTTCTCACCCAAATAATACTATGTAAACTGATAAAACTAGTGAATCAAAGTAGGTTATAATGGTTTATCATTTCTTGAGAACCATTCAACCCATCCCTAGTCCTGGATCACTTTCAACATGAGCGACTTTCTCAAAACCAACCACACAGAATCAATCTCTTTCTTAGTGATGAAAACTCAGGATGAGAGTTTGGGATTCTTTGGTTCTAGAAAAATGAAATTGGGTTTACCTTTTTACATTTTCTAGTGGTGTGATTCCTTAGGAGACGACATAGTAGGATGATTAAATCTCACCATTTATACACTAGATTGAGGGAAGAATGGAACAAGTTGGATGGGCACAGATTGAGAGAGAAAAGAGTAGACAAGGTTCAAAGGAAACATATGAAATAAAGGGGTTCTAAAACATTTATTTTATGTAAAATATTATCATTTATGGATTTGAAACTGGAAATAGAAAAAATAATCAATAAATTAACATGATAATAAAAAAATAACCACAGAAAAGAAACATGATAGGTAGCATAAAAACAAAATCACTCAAACAGAAGAACTAGAATGGTAGAATGTAATGGTCAATTATGAATGGTAGACCACCAAAATTGGATAAAAATTTTTCGATAACCAATTGTAGGTCACCAATGGTATATGAACAAAGTTAAATCACTAATAGTATATCACTGATGGTAGATCTCTGAATTTCAATCACCAACTTTGTGATTTTTTATTAAATCCTGAATTAATATTAGGACAAGATACTAAAAAAACTTACCATTCCAATTTAATGTATGATAGAAATAAAATTTCCAAATTTAAAAGGATTAATGAATATTTAATCAATTTTATGTCTAGTACCTATGAACTCAAGAGTTATATGACTCTTTTGAAAATGATCTCTTGAAAAGTGATTTATTATATCAATATGCTTGGTTCTAGAATGAGACATAAGGTTCCTAAAATATTTAATAGCATTTATATTATCACAATTTATAGGGACATGTAGAAATTGATAACCTTAGTCTATTAAAGTGTTTTCCATCCATAGAATTTGTGAAAAAAATACCTACAACTATATACTCAACTTCAATAGTGGATAATGCAATAGAATTATATTTATTACTACACCAAGAAACTAGAGACTTTCCCAAAAAGTTACATGTTCTCAAGGTTCTTTTTATATCTTACTTACAACCACCAAAATTAGTATCTGAATAACTCACTAAGTCAAATGTTTATCCTCTAGAATAAAATATTCCTCAATTGGTTGTACCCTAGAGGTATTTTTTTTTGAAATTAAGTAAATTTACATCGTTATGGATTTCTTGAAAATGAGCACACACACACACAATAAACATAATATATAACCAAATAATAGTTAAGTATAGTATGCTTCTGATCATAACTATGTAAGTGGTTTTATCAACTAGTTTTTTAGTTTTATTAATATCCAATTTACAGCTAGTGCTCATGGGAGTATCACTACCTTTACTGTTATCCATTCCAAAATGTTTTAAAATATTTTAGTTTACTTAATTTGATTTAAAAAAATTCCATATTTATTTCAAAAAATCTGAAAACTAAGAAATAATTTATGTTCACCCATTAAAACCATTTTAAATTCACTTATCATAATTTTTAAAAAATCTATACACAAATAATTTCTTCAATATCAAAAAATAATATCATCAATATATATTTTTAAAACTAAAAAATCTTTTGAAATTGTTTTAATAAATGAATTAGTATTGGATATCCCTTTAGTAAAACCTTTTGAAATTAAAAAATATCTGAGTTTATCATACCAAGATTTGGGAGATTATTTTAAAACATATAAATATTTTGTTAATTTAAAAACATGATTTGGAAATTAAGGGATTTGAAATCCATGGTGTTGTTCCACAAAAACATCCCTAACTATACAAAAATTTATAAATGCACTCTTAACATCCATTTTATATAATTTGAAATTAAATTGTTTTATAGAGGAAAATAATATTATGATTGATTAAAATCTAGATAATAGTGAAAAGCTACCTCATAGTCAATGCCTTATTCTTAACTACATCCTTATATAACCAGTCTTGATTTATTTCTAGCTATTGTTCCTAACACATCAACATTATTTCTAAATACTTATTTTGTTCCAATATTTAAGTAGCCTTTGGGTATTTCAACCAATTCACATAATTTATTTATTTTAAAGTTAATAAGTTTTTATTGAATTTCTATTACCTTTAATTCATCATTAATTTCCTCATCAATATTCGTAGGTTAAATATGTGATAAGAAAGCTTGATGTTCAACCTGATTTCAAATAGAATCTCCAGTCTGAGTTCCTTTATCTAGGTATCCTACAACTGCATCTAAGGTGAGCCATTTATGAGTCCTAGAAACTCTTGTAATAGAATTGTTTGACACCTCATTATCATATTAAGGTTTGGGTTCAAGTTATTCATTAGTATTAAGATATTTCTTTATTGAAAGTTTAGTAGAATTGATGTCCAAATTTGAAAATTCATCCTCCAAATTTTCTAAATATTTCTTAGCCTCATATGGATTTATCACTTCAAAATTTACATATAAAAATTCTTCCACAATCCAAGTACTTTTATTAAATACAATCTATGATTTACTAGATGTATATTATTCAATAAAAAATTATTCATCAGTCTTGGAATAATTTTTCTATAAATTATATTTTGTGTTCAGTATAAACACTTTACAAAAAAAAATCTAAAGTAATTAAGCTTTTTTTTATATAATTTTATAATTAATAAGGGCTATTATTTAAGAGTGGTATAATTAACACTTTATTAATTATATAACAATTCATGTTTATGACTGCTTCCTAAAAATAGATAGGTAAATAATACTCATTGAGCATGGTCTAAAGAGTTTCTTAAAGGGTTATATTTCTTCTCTCTACTACACCATTATATTGTGGAGTCCTTAGATTAAAAAATTTGTGACTATAGCCATGTTGGGAGAATAAAGATTGAAACATTTAATTTTTAAAATTGCAACCATGATCACTTATTAAGGACTTAATTCTAATCCCACTAAAATTTTATATAGATTTATAATATTTAGAAAAATAGGAAAGAGATTCACTTTTATGATCAAGGAAAAACACCAATGTATATCTTGAATAATCATCCACTATATCATAGGCATAATGTTTTTTTAGTAAACTAGAAACTCTAGAAGGTATAAAAAAATCCATGTGAACCAACTTTAAAGGTTCAGAAGTTGAGAGTTATTTATTTTATTTGAAAGGGATTTTATGTTGTTTTCCCTTTTGATTGGGATTAAAGACATTGTCTGTTGGGAATTATAGCTTAGGTAGATCCTAGACTAATAATTTCCTAATTATCTTTCTAAGTGAGTGAATATTGAAATATCCTAGTCTCCTATTATAAATATGAGATTTTTGTGAAAGGAACTTAAACAAAAAACATTTTGAGAAAAAAGGAATATAAATATAGATAATAAAAATTTTCATTTCTCATAGTAGTAGAAACTAAAGAATATTTATAATAAAAAACCTTGAAATCATTTTATCAAACACGACATAAAACCCATCATCACACAATTGTGAAATTCTATGCAGATTATACTTCAATCCATCAAAAAATAAATCATTAGAAATTAAAACTATACTTGAGTTACCAATTTGGTCAAGTCCAATAATTTTCCCTTTGGAATTGTGACCAAAAGTGACATGTCCACCATCCACCTTGATTAGTTCCTTGAAAAATGAGTAGTTTTTAGTCATATTTCTAGTGAATCAGCTATATAGATACCATAATTGCTTATTTTAACTCTTCAAGAAGGTTTCCTTATATGTGTTTTTCATAAAATACATATTAGCTTTATCATTTTTATGTTTTATGATCAATTATGAATCAATCAAAATATCTTAAGAGGAACTCCAAGTGTCCTTATATTTTTTTTCTTTTTTACCTATATTAGTCTTAGATTTAATCTTAGGAAAATATCATTTGATGTTTCATTTCCTTTTATACTCTTAGAAGGTTACATCATTGGTTGAATCATCCTTTCTCAAATATTTTCTTTAATTACCTTTGTTTTCATACATTCCTATATAATTGGATTTCTTAAAGAATTTTTTATTCTAGTATAACCTTTAAAACATTTATCTAGATGTTCTATTTCTTCATCACTATCAGATAGTGATTCCTCATCACTTGAACTTTATACTCTTATATTCTGTTTTTTATATTAAGAAGCATTAAAAGTTAAGGAATTACTTTTAGGTTCATCTAATTATTTTTTATTAATTTGTAGTTATTCTTTATACATCATGATATTTCCAAGGATATCCTTTACCGGTAGTATGATACTGTTTCAGGATTCTTTGATAGATATATTTTAGTCTTCATTAGGTAAGTATATGATAAGTCATATGATTTGATCCTTATCAATAATTTGTTTTACCAGTGCATTCATTGTTTTAACAATATCATTGAACCGAACATACATAACAAAAATAGATTCACCATGATTTATTTTAAAATATCATATTTAATAGTATAAGTATTTAAATACATTTCATTAACATTATAAGTTTCTTCATGTGATATAACAAGAGTATCCCAAATATGAAAAAATTAGAATATGATGATATTATATTAAACTCATCTTCACTCAAGGAAAAATATAAAGAATTCATAAATTTATAGTTACAGTTATATTATGCCCCAGGTTATTATTCTAACCAGATCTATAAGCTTGAAGTTTTTCATATTTATATTTTATTTCTATCCAAATATCAAATCCCATACTTTATGAATGAATTTTCATTTTGATTTTCCATTGATCATAATGTGTGTTATTAAAATAAAAAGTTTGATTAGTGGAAGTTCCTTCTTGTATATGATTATCCAAAAATAATTAAATTTAGATAAAATAGAAATTAAAGGTCCTTAAATACAACTAGATCATAGTAAAAAGACATTTTAAAAATTCCTATGATACCAAATGTAGGTTGGATTAGAAAAATTAGGAGGTGGTGAATTGATTTTCCAACAAAATTTCTATTTAGGAAATTTAAAAACTAAATCCCCCAATCTGATAAAGTTATCCAGTTAATAAAAATAGTGTAAATATATCATTTTATTTTTTTAAATTCCTCACAAAAACTTTATCACATATCAGTTAAAATAACTTTTAAAATACTCTAACATTTTTAAAAAATATACTTTTATCAAAAATAGTATATTATAAACTAGTTTAATTTAACTATTAGAGTTTATATTAGTTTAATAAACTATAGAAAGAAATTAATTAAAATTTAATATAAAGAAAACAAAAGAGATAAAGAGCACAATGGAAATTTTACATGGGGTTCGATCTCAAGTTGTGACACAATCTATATCACTTGGAAATCACTTACTATGAATAATTTTATTGTTAAATAAAATAATCCAAACCTAGATTAGGTTTTACAAGAAACAAATAAAAAAATTGTAGGAACAAGGCCTCTTCCACAGTTTTGTGTGGGCAAAAACAAAATACCAGGTAATAGAGGAACTATTACATACTTGATCATGGGAAATAAAATGAATAAAATAGAGATATATTTTCAATAGCTCCCTATTTTAGCATATGATATTGTGTTTTAAAAATATACGTAGTAAAACAATAATATAATTTACATGTAAATCCTAAACAGAATGAGAAAGAGTTTAGAGAAAATGAAATGTAGTACTACTCAATCTGAATATCTATAGTTATTTTTAAGTCCTTGTATTTGTATTTAGAAGGATATTGGACAAGTTGAACATAAATTGAAGTAAAATAAGGGTTCATGAAAGTATAAAAAAAGATTTTAATTTTGGTTTGTAAATGTATTGGGTGCTTCCACACATATGTGTTTCTTATTCCTTTTTGTATTAGTGTGAGGTAGTTGATGATTTTTTTCATGCATGTATATCTATATCACATGCGTTTCTATTGTATCTATGACTACTGAATATTCACACAAGGACACTAAATCTATAGCACTCTAGTTCCAATTATCTATTGATGGAAAATGTTAGAATAATGAGGATCCTCATACTGATCAAAATATCTGGAAAGTCTGAGTTTATTTTTAAGAAAACTGTGATTTTTTTAAAATAATCATTATTAAATCCACATGCTTCTATCGAGAATTAAATTTTTAAATTAAATGTTGGAAAATTAATTTTAAAAATTAATTTTTGGAAATATATGGTAGCACTCTAGTGGCTACTTCACTTGAAATATATCATTACTGATGTTAGATCATTACAAGCAGTAGATCATTCTGGTGGTAGATCCTTAATAGCGGTAGATAATTATTGGTGGTAGATCATTATAGAAGTAGATCCATCTAATGAAATTTCTTATGAATTGTAGCCTCATTCTGGTGGTATCACCACTAAACTAATGGTGGAACCAAGTGATAGTATCATAGACTAGCAGAAGTACCATTGAAATGATAGTAGGAGAGTTAAACTAACAATAGGTTGATGAGACAATAGTATAATGCCTTAACTGATGGTAGCTCATTATAATTGGTGGTATAACTTTTGAACTAAAGACAAATCAACACTTAGGTAAATTTCATCAGTCAGAAAAAAATTATTTACTACCCTAAAAAATTAAACTTATTAGAAATAAATCAAACATGATTTTTGATCATTAAAATAAGGATGTTCCAACAATTTTATTATTGAATTTATTCTTATGAGGAGTTGATTTTTATTAATTTATGTTCCCTGGGACTTTTTTTAGTTTTTTTCCTTTAGTATTATTTAGTATACAATTGATTCCTTTTTCTTATGATGCATACCTTAATGTGGATATTTTATTATTGATCTGGTCATTATTCAAGGGTGAAAACCTTGGTACTAGTTACTAGCCCAAGGAGATAGGTAAAACACCTCCAGTATATCTCGGACCAGTTTGGGTATCTGATGAGTGCATGACTTGGGTTGGTTTGTGATAAATAATAATATATGTTCATTGATGTATAGAGATATGATGAGTTGGATCATGGAAATAAAAATTTATGCACCTATATTTAGAGACCCACTATAAAGAAATTTCATGGATTGTAGTATATAACACTATAGTGCATAATAATGATTATTTTTTAGACATGATATTAGATAGATCTTCAACATGAAAGATCATATAATTTCACAACAATCTTATGTTGTTCTTGAGTTCAACTAAATAAAGGGTTTTAATGTACATTCCTGACCATTAATGAAGAATCCCTTCCCATATTGATTCAAGTTATCCAAGGGTTTAAATGATACTACAAGATAATGTATTATCAAATAGATTGTCCCCTTGAAGTTGTATTAGATTCAATCAATTTATGTCATTTTTTACAAGTATAGAGAAAATTTATTATCATTTACACTTATAAATTCAATTTAATACACACACAAAGATATATATATATATATATATATATGAATTTTTTTTCATGGAATAATAAAATTGAAATTATATCAAGAGGAAAGATTCTCATAAGGTTTTAATAAAACAATGGTATTTAATTTAAACATCTCAATATGTTTTTTAATCACAATATTAGTGATATTTTGAAGTTATTTAAAATTAGTTGTTTTAAATTTGTCAAATAAAGTTATTTTGAATATGATAATAGGTTTTTTTAAAAAAATTAGATATTAAGTGTTAATATTTAGAGTTATTTTATATTAAAAAAAGTAATAAAAAAAATCTTTAGATGGTTTTTTTATCTATGAAGCCATCACAAAGGGGTTTCCCCACTTGACCTGCACATGCTAACCAATTTGGTGGCTCTCTTCCCTAGACCCCCTTGGTTTGGTTTCATGAAATTCAATTTTATAATTTTTTATATAATATGATTTTATATATTTCTATATCCACGCATAATATGTCATATTTACATATCTAATAGGATTAATGATTAGATATTTATGAAATATGTCATGATGAATCATGTTTGTGTATAAGACCTCAAACTATACCTAGCATGTAGTATTCTATAAGTCACTTAATATATATGTTACCACTAGATCAAGTGAATACATTATGTGAAATAAACGTAATAATTATGCATATAACATAATTAAAAATGCAGTGTTAGATTCAATCTTCTAAAGATTAAATTTGGTTATGTGGGGGTTTTTGGCCTATGTTTTTATACAAGGAGCATTATATTTGTCTAAGAAAATACTGCATGCCATGTCTTTAATCCATCAAATCTTTTTGGAATTCTAGATTTTATCTATCCATTAAAAAACCAATGTAATCACATAGAATATTTATATATGTGTTTGTGAAACCAATGTATGAAATTTTTTAGTAAGAAATAAATGTTAGTGTATTAAAAATATTAGTAATGGAATTGAATGAGATGAAATATATATGTATGAGATGCTTGTTTTTTTTAATTTTGGTACATATTAATGATTTATTTAATATAAGGGTTGAATGAGATGTATAAATTATAATGTTAAGAAATTTATAAAAGTTAATGTTAAGAAAATTGCCATTTTATCTTTCTTATCATTATTAAATACTATAATCAGTCATTTGGGTACATTTTACTTTTATCGATACTCATGGTTTATTTGTATAATCCATGTTGGATATGATAAGATCATTATTATTTATTTGGGAATTATTTTTTTCCATAATTTCCCATGGTATTTTATGTGTTTATTCTATTCAAAATAAAATAACGGGTATGAAATTACTAATAGACCAAATAATAATAGTCCCTAGAGAAAATAATTCTATTTATATGATAAAAGGATAATTTTTTCCCCCAAACTATCAAAGAGTGGAATTACTTACAACTGAATGTAGTTATCAACCTATATAGTCATGTATTAATGGATGAGATTTTTATGAAATAATAAATAATGAAATGTAGGTCTTACTTCATTATGAATAGTGTGGTCTATCTTAAATACTTTCTTAAAATTAATTATGAATATTGTCACTATATATGATATTAATTTTTATTATATTGGTTTATAGATATCTTAATTGAATTAATCATGTAAAATATATACTAAAGATCTATCCTTGAGATTATAGTATCAATGGATTAAACTTCTTTAACTGATATAAAAACTTGAGAATCATTCTCATTCCTGAGAATCAGTTTTATATTTTAGATCAATAAAAACATATTGCACCTAATTATAATGTGAGATTCATATAAAAAAGGCTTATAAGAAGCACTCGAAAGATGACTTGAAAGTCTCAGGCATAATGGAAACATCCATTGAGCCATTATTAAAAACAATGACATGAAACATTAATGTATTTTATATAATTTTAGATATTAGTTTTTCTATTTAAAACAAGCCCACTGTATGTGGTATATGATTTCCAAGATACCTTTTTAAGGGAAAATGAGATACGACGCTTCAATTGGAAATCATGTGATCTGAATGTTTGGTTATTTCGATATTGTAGAGTATTGAGTTTCTTATTTAGAACAAGTTATTAATTTACTTAATCAAATAATAATTATTGAGTAGATTCAATCAATTCATTATTAACTATAATATGAATGAGATTGATAAGAACATGCATGTATTTCTAAACACTTTGAATCTATAGAGGAAAATATGAAAAAGGTAAATATATGACTCAATTAATATTTTATATTGATTTAAAATGAAAAAAATTCATGGAGGCTAATGTTTCTAAAAGTATAATGTTTATAATGTTCAATCCCACTCCCCCTCATCCAACAAAATGTGACAAGGTGAATCAAAGGTATTGTTTCCACTATGGTAAGAAAGGTCATTGAAAGAGTAATTATTCAAAATACATAGAGAAATTAAAGAGTTATAATTGATGTGAGACCTAAAAAACATTTATTTATTCTATTTAAATCAAGTTATTTGATCACACAACTTGGTTAATAGATATCTTGTGTTCTTTTTAAAATTTTCAATTATTAAGTAGATGAAAAGTGGGAGGGAGTTGTCTAAAAGGGATATATATTTTTACATCAGAAATCAATATAAGGTTATTTCATTATACAAGGATAATTGTAGCATACCTCTACCATTTGTACTAATTATAAATCTTGAATATGTGTTATATGTTTTTTTAAGTAACAAAAAATTGATTTTTGTATCATTTTTTTACCAAATTATTTTCTTCATTTAGTTTTTAAAGAAAATGTTTCTAAATTTATTTGATTGAAATATTGTAATATAGTATACATATAATGAATGGAATTTATATGATTGAGTTAGATAATTTACCATATAATGTAAATTATAATATGGAAAATCTATATGATTTATATAACACCTACCATTTAAATTTTATCCCATAGAATATAAACAAATTTCACATCAAAATATTCTATAAAGATGGATTCATAAATTATTTTAATTGTAAATCATTTTATACATGTGAATCTTCTTTACTGAGAAAAATGAATAAGTATTTTTTTTGGTATAAAAGGAAAGTAATATGAAAATCTATTAGATATAATATATGTTGAGATGGTATGTGAGTATGATATATTCTATAATACCAAATGTAGGATCAAAATAAAAGAGGTATTTTATGGAGTATCTAATGATGCTCAATATACAAGAGGGGGGGTGAATTGTACACTTTAAAAAATTCTTTTGGAACTTTTAAATATGGTTATGTTTAACAAGGTTAAACAAGGTAATTCACAAAATCTCTAGTTCTACACACTTGATTGATTCCGGAAATATGATTCTGAGAAAGTGATTCCAGAAAAGATGGTTCTGGAAATGAATTTTAAGGAAAGTTTACAATGATAAAGATTCTACCTTAAAGCGTATAAAATCTAACTAAATCAGAGTACAAGTATAAGGAAGTGTAAGATAGCTATAATTTCCTCAACAATACAAATGCATCATAAAACTTGTAACAAAACAAGTAACAAGTAGTAAATCTTTTAACCCAAAGAGAAGGGTGTCCAAAAACCTTGGATAAAGGTCCCTTGATTTATACTTCCAAAAAGTCTATCTTACCTATACTAGGGTGAGCCCTCGATATGAAGATCAGAGTCTGTCTTGCTATCCCCGCAAGCCCTCAAATTCATGGTAGTCGACACCTCTGTCTTCCTCAGTAAGGAATTCCTCAACTTCAAGTTAGTCGGCACCTTTGTCTTACTATCCCAGAAGCCCTCGATTGTACACAACAACAATTAGATTCACACAAAGAAAATTGGAACAAGAAGTTCAGTACACACAAAGCAATGAAAGTATCTCTCCAGAAATCACTTCAACAACATGTAATCACTAGAGTCATCAAAAAATTGTTAAGAGCTTTAAAATGAGCTCTTATTTATAGGAATATCTTTAACGGTCAGCTCCCTCTTCCAACAGTCATATTTTCCCTTGAATTTTAGATGGACCTGTACACATGTCACTCAAAAAACAATTAGTTAGTAACTGAATGAACGACATCATTTTATAACAGAAACAAGTGTAAGAAAAAATATGATTACATAACTAAAATCCAATATTTAGAATGTAAGAAATTGAAAGTTCGGAGTCTAACCAAAAATTAATTCAGAGTCTATAATACAAGGATATTCAGATTCTTTTTTCTAGGAATTCAGAACCTGAACTCTATAGAATTCTAAATCTAAATTTCAAGGAAATTCAGAATTTGGATTCACAAGAATTCGGAACCAGAACTTACAAAGTTCAGAGACTGATTTCATGAGAATTCGGAGTCAGAACTCATAAGAGTTCGGAGTCTGTATTCAGAGAGCATGGAGTCAGAACTCAGAAGAGTTCATAACCAGAATTCGTATTCAGAATTAGGAGTCATAACTTAGAAGAGTTCGTAACCAGAATTCATATTCAGAACTCAGAGTGAGAACTCAAAAGTGTTTGTAACCAGAATTCTGATAATTCAGATCCTAAAACAGAATGCTTCATATCTAGGTATTTATATGATTCTGAGGTTTTGGTTACAAACCGAATTTTACACTTGTAAAAATTATGATTTGAACAATAAAAACATGGTAGGGATAAATTTACTTGGGGAAGGAAAATTTTCCTTATAGAAGTAAAACACAGGGTAAAAAGAGATTTTCCTAGATATAAGGTGTTTGTGATTTTCAAAAAAATATGGGATTGTAAAGTCATAAGGAAAGCTTATTGACTAAACAATCTCCTCCAAGTATGAAGGAATGGAGAAGTCATAAGGATAACCTTATTGACTTAATAATCTCCCCCTTTTTTGAAAGCACAAACATCCTTACAAAAAAGAATATAAGGACTTATAAATTGTTTTCTAAATTTTGAAATAAAAATTATCTCCCTTTTCACATTGGAAAAGATGAATACGACTAACTCCCCCTTAGGCTTTGGAAAACTAAGGATCATATTATAGATTTCCTGAATGATATTTTTCATTATCTTGAGTATGGAAATCTCTGTAATGAAAACTCCTCCTTAGATAAACCCCCCTTAATTACTGATATTTATTCTTTACTTAGCATTCTTTTTCCTTTCTCCCCATTTGTGATTTAAAAAAAGAATTTGAGGGAATGGAAAAGAAATTATAGTACCTGAAATATTAGTAAAAATCATGCAAACAGAAATGAGCAACCAAAATTTCATTAAGATTGGAAAAATTTGTACAAGGAAAAAAAATACAACAAAAGATCAGATATATTTTCCTTCCTTTTCCTTGGGTATCAATTTCTTCACAATGTTTTTCAGCTTCTTTAGCTCCTTGTTGTCTTCCTCTACTTTCTTCTCTTAGGCTTTGATCCTATCATCTTGAGCCTTCATAGCCTCTTCCTGAGCCTTCAACAAGTCATCTTGCTTCACTAGCTTCTCTTAAATCTCGATCCAGATATCCCTTTCTCTCTTCTATCTTTGAGAAACAAAGTAAAACTTCCCATTCAGATTCTTGACCTCCTGAATTCGAGTATTCTGATCAAGATTTAGCTTTTTCTCAAAGTTATTTGTGAGATCCTTGATTTTTCTTTCTTCAGTATCAAAATCTTAACATCATCTTGAAACTCATCAAGCTCTCTCAAATATTCAACTACATTCTTTGACCTGCTAACCATTTTCTTGCAAGATCTTTTGTGGGCTTCATAGTTGATAAGGAAAGATTTGAAATCTACCTCCATCTTGAAACACTTGTCCATCACCTTGGACACTAAATCTGATTTTTGGTTTAAAGTATGTTGAATCATATGGAATCTAAGATCAGTGCTTGGGAAAACCAGAATGGTCTCAACCAGCTTATTCAAGGATTGGACTATAGAATCATGTCCCAGAGAAGATGATTCTGAATCCGAGACTTTGCTTGGTGAGGGATCTTTCTCTAGCTCAACAATCTTCCTCTTCGAAGATCCACCAGCTTCCTTCTTCTTTGAAACAACTTTAGTAGATGTGTCCTCAACCACCTGTTTCCCATTATCAGTTCTCAGAACAATTTCCTCATCTGGAGATTTATTTTCACTGTCAGACAGCTGAACAGTCTTATCTTCATCTACTTTCTCCTTCTCAGCTCTAGCCTCAACATCCTTAGGTTTTATAAAGTGATGATTATAGCTTTCTTCTTCAGACAATTTATTAACTTCTTCTTCACCCTTCTCATCTTCACCTTCCTCATCCTTCCTAGGAGTTGGCAGCTTTGAAGACTCTAATTCAAAGTTTGGATTGATAGCTTCTCGGAAGGGGTTTCCTTTTCATGATAATCTTCAACTTTCTTAATAAGATCTTCAGTACCACCACTACTTTCATCTTTTTCCACTTCTTCTACCACTTAATTTTCTTCAACAACGTTCTCTTGGGCTTTTTCTCGAGTCATAAACTTCTTCCACGGAGTCTTAGGTAAGGGTTCTACCAAGAAAGATTTCAGTATAGGGATATTATTGGATTCTATTTCAGTATCCCTCAAAAGGGATTGAAAAATTTCAGCCTCAGAAATTTTATTATTTTTCTTCTTTTCCTTAGCTTTCTTCTCAAGCTAATCGTCCACCTTCTCTTTCAAAGATTTGGCCTCTACAAGATCCAAGCCAAACTGTGGCTCTCCTTCCTTCCAATTCTTTTTGTCTTCCCTCCACTTTGTTGTGACCTCATCCGAATAATATTTCTGCTTCTTGGGCTTTGGAGGTGCAGATTGGGTTTCTTTAGTCTCTGGGGTTTTTCATTTTTCTACCACTTCCTTCAACTTCCTCTTCTTTCTTCCATTTTTCGATGGTTCAGAAACCTCTTGTTCCTTTGGAGTAGCTTTAGCCTCTTCCTCTGGTAAGTCATAGAATTATCCTGTCTCCTTAGAGAAACCAAATTTCATCCTCTTGAGAGTATCATCACTCATTAGCATAACATTTCAGTTCCTCAACTTTTAACTACAAGGAATTTTGAAGGACTCCAAGCACCGAACAATAAGCTTGGAAAGAATGGCTGGGTACATAAGAATATGAGATTTCAAGTTCCCATTTTTGATATTATCTATCGTAATGAGAATGTAATTCATCAAGTTTACCTTCCTCAGATTCACCAGAAAATCTAAGATGAATATGTCACTCTTCTTCAAGGTGTATTTATCACCTTTTCTCGGAACGATAAAACCCTGAACCAACAATTCAAGGATCTGATTATTTGTCGATAGGTGAGAAATATTTGCAGTATTGACATCTATTAGTTCAAGACACTCCATAGCTTTTACTTTGACAAAACTTCCTTGAACATCAGCCAACTTATGGGAACAAAATTCATCTTCCCCTTCGAATAGAACTCAAACTAAACTGGCTGCCTTAGTGTAGGATAAAGCGTAGGTTTTTCCATAACTTTTGAATGAAAACTTTTCTCTACCTTATTCTTTAAAGAAACTAACTGACTCATAAAACTCAATAAGGAGATCCGGATACACCAAGTCTTGAGCCCCTAGCTTTGATATGCAGAAACTCTCCCATATATTCAACTTGATGTTCTTGGAGATTATATAATATTATTTATTAAAGAAATTCGGATGCACCAGTCTTTCTCTGTATACTTTCGACTCTGAAATCAGCTTAACAGTAGACATATCTTTCTAAGAGGATTCTTCTGCAGACATTCTAACTTGAGAAAAATCTAAGAAGTTCGGAACATACTTTTTTAGGAGGGAAGAGCTTCGACACGCAAAGGCTTGAAATCGATGTGGGACAACCATCAGGGTCCCCTTTTAATAGTTGTTGATGCGTAAGTTCATCTTCCCATCTCAATCCAATGGCTGAGAATTCTTCTAATCTGATCTGATGGTTGAAATGATAGCTGCAAGGAAAATTTGGTAGGATTTGATCTTTTGAGGTTTTTAAAGGAAAACAATTGGATTTAAGGAAACTATAACCCAATATTTTTTTAAAAAATGAAAGAAACTACCAGCAAGTAAAAGGTTATTACAAAAACACAAGAAAGAATCATACCATTTGGATTTCAAGGAAGATTATTCGTAATAGGTAATTTTCTTAAAAAAAACTATGAAAACCTCCATTAAGAAAAACAATATGAGTACGCAAATATTCATTATAAAAATTTCAAGTACGAAAATCTTCATTACAAAATTTTTAAGTATGAAAATCTTCATTACGAAAATTTGAAGTATGAAAAAATTCATTATGAAAATTTTGAGTACGAAAAAATTCATTACAAAAAAAAAGAAAAACATTATTACAAGAAACATGAAACACTCCATTATAAGAAACATGAAACACTCAATTATGAGAAACATGAAAAACTTCATTATGAAAAAGATGGAAAACTTCATTACGAAGAACATGAAAAACTTTATTACAAAAAACATGAAACACTCCATTACGAAAAACATGAAAAACTGCATTACGAAAAAGATGAAACACTCCGTTACAAAAAATATGAAAAACTTTGAAACACTCAATTATGAAAAATATGAAAAAATTCATTATGAAAAATATGAAAAACTTCATTACGAAAAATATGAAAAACTTCATTAGGGAAAATATGAAAAACTTATAAACAAATGTACTCCCCCTATGAAAAGGAGTTTATTACTACAAGAAGATTGATTCAACAGATAGTTTACACGATAGATTAACTTATAGTTATAATTCCTAACTTCTGTTTAATGTATTAAAATATATTAGAGGGTAATGATTTTGTGAAAATATCAGCAAGTTGATCTTACGTTCCGATAAATTGAAGAATGATATCTATTTTTGTATTAATAATATTTTCAAAATAGTTTTTGTTACCAGTCATATTCTGGGAACATCCAATATCCACGTACTATGTATTGCTGTTGGTACTTTCTCTATTTTCCTGAAAATAAGAAAAAGTTAGGTTTTCAGAATCCAGACTTGCTTGGATCTAGAAATCTCAGAATGAAAAATATTAGGTACCCACATTTTCTTAGAAAAATAGGCTTTATGAAATCCTAAAGATTGGGTTTTGTTTAAGGAACAATTTTTTTCTAGTGTCCACCACACTGACACTTAGTACAGAATGGAGCACTTTGGGGAACAAAATAATTGTTGCTAAAAATCAGTTTAGAGAAAGTATAACAAAAAACATAACTATTCCTTAGAGGTCATATTTGAGAATACATCTTATCAAAATTTTCCTTACTTAAGATAAAGTTTGACAAAAACTTCCTCAAGGAAAAAATTTCAGATTTCAGTTTGATAACCAAGTTATTGTCTTCCAAAACATTAGCTTTAAAAGTAGATCTAGGATCGAAAAAAAATTTCTTAGAAATTACATTTTCTAGATCTTTAGAAAGTTTATTCTTATCAGAATTTAAATCCTCAATATTTTTTGAAATTATTTCAAAATCAACAATTTTCTTATCAAGATCTATAGAAAGATATGAAATTTCCTTTGTAAGAATAATATTCCTAGATTTTTCCTTATCAATATTTTTCATGAGTTTTGAATTATCAATCTCAAGAAGTTTGGAAAACCTAGAAACTTATTCATAGGAAGGTAAATTATCATCTTCATCCGAAGAAGATTTTTCATCAGAAGAGTTATACTATTTACTATTACTATAATTTTAATTTAAAGAAACATTGGTTATAGATTCAACATTGTGTACCTTAGCCATTAAATAATGATTTTAAATAGGTAGTATGGCTATTAGACCAAGATTCTTCTGTCCAGAAGATTCATAATCTTAATATTCATCTGAAGAGTCTCCACCACTGGCACTCCAGGTGTCATTAGCTTTCAAGACTTTCTTAGCTGTATCCTTGTAATACTTCTTTCTGTTTCTCTTAGAATGCTTTTCCTTTCTTTCTTTTCTCTTAAGCATAGGATAATCATGTCTTATGTGTCCCACTCTCTTTTATTCGTAACACGTAACTTCTGAATCTTTCTTGTCTTTCCTTTCTTTCTTCTGGTATCTGGATTGAAAGTTATTTTGTCTAAAAATCTTGGTCATCCTTCGAGCAAGATTTTCTAGATCATTCTATAAGGATTCACTTCTACTAGATTTGGATTGGAGACAAATTTTATTAGACTTGGATAGGGTAATTCTCTTAGGAGTCTTAGCTTTCATATGATTTGAAGTTGTAGTAAAAGAAACATTTCCATTCCCATTCATATTATTAATGTTATCAGCATCTCTTTTCATTCTAGTCTCATGTTTAATAAGAGTTCCAAAAAGATCATCAAGAGAAATTTGAGTAACCTTTCTGTTTTCATCAATACCAGTCCTCTTGGATTCCCACTCATTGGGCATAATGTTTATGATCTTATCAACAAGATCTTAATCATCTAATCCTTTCTCACCCATGTATTGTAAACTATTCACAATAGTCATGAATCTTTGTTGCACCTTACATATGGGTTCTTCATAAGGAAAGAAAAAACCATGATATTCAGCTCTGAGCATGGCTCTTCTTGTTTCAATTACTTTGGAAGTTCCAAAGTGAGTAACTTCAAGTTTCTTCGAAATACAATTTGCTACTTCACAAGATGAAATTTAGATATATATATTTCTAGTCATGGAGAAAAGAAAAGTATTGCATACCTTATAATTCAGATGATATTCATGCTTTTCTTGATTGGTGAAAGTACTAACTTCCTTGTCAGGAATTTTATATCCTCTAGTAAGCATAACAAAATTATCAACACCAGTATTGATAATGAATGTCTTCATGCGATCTCTCCGATACTCATAATCATTTCCATAAAAAATAGGTGGTATAGTTGGATTGAGATTGTCTATGGAACCAACATTGATTCCTTCTATCTTAAAGAAAGTTTCTTTACACACAAAAACTTGTTAATAGAAAAAGTTCTATAACCAAGGAAAATATTCCTAAGCAAGAAAAAATATAGAACAAGTGTATCTCTAAGAAAAAATGAATTCGATCTATATGAGTCCGAAAAACTGATTCCAGAAAAGAATTAGATGAATTCTCTTTTGAATCTAATCGTGAGATTAATTTAGATTGCATGAATCCTCTGATACCAATTGTTGAGATGGTATATGAGTTTGATACACTCTATACTACCAAATGTAGGATCGAAATAAAATAGATACTGTATGGAGTATCTAATGATGCTAAATATACAAGAGGGGGGGGGGGGTGAATTGTACACTTTAATTTTTTTTTGGAACTTTTAAAGATGGTTATGTTTAACAATGTTAAACAATGTAATTCAAAAAATCTCTAGTTCTACACACTTGCTTGATTCCAAAAATATGATTCCGAGAAAGTGATTTCAGAAAAGATGGTTCTGGAAATGAAACTTAATGAAAGTTTACATTGATGAATATTTTACCTTAAAGTGTATAGAATCTAACTAAATTAGAGTACAAGTATAAGGAAGTATAAGATATTTATACTTTCCTAAATAATAAAAATGCTGCAGAAAACTTATAAAAAAACAAGTAACATGTAGTAAATCTTTTAACCCAAAGAGAAGGGTATCTAAAAACCTTGGATAAAGGTCCCTTGATTTATACTTTCAAGAAATTATGTCTTACCCACACCAGGTTAAGACCTCGGTATGAAGATCGGAGTCTGTCTTGCTATCCCTACAAGCCCTCAACTTCAAGGTAGTCGGCACCACTTTCTTCCTCAGCAAGGAAGCCCTCAACTTAAAGGTAGTCAGAACCTCTATCTTCCTATCCCTGGAATCCCTTGATTGTACTCAACAAAAATCGGAGTCGTACAAAGAAAATCTGATCAAGAAGTTCAGTACGCACAAAGTAATGAAAGTCACTCTCTAGAAATCACTTCAACAACATGTAATCTATAGAGTCATCGAACAGTTGTTAAGCTCTTTCAAATGAGATCGTATTTATAGGCACGACTTCAACGGTCAGTGCCCTCTTCCAACGGTCATATTTTCCCGTGAATTTTGGATGGACCTGTACACGTCTCTCTCAAACAACAGTTAGTTAGTAACTGAATGCATGACATCATTTTAAAACAGAAAGAAGTGTAAGAAAAAATATGGTTACATAACTAAAATCCAATATTCAGAATGTAATAAAATGAAATTTTGGAGTCTAACCAAAAATGAATTCGGAGTATATAATACAAGGATATTAGGATTCTGTTTTCTATGAATTCGGAACCTGAACTCTATAGAATTATAGAGTCTGAATTTCAAGGAAATTCGGAATCTGGATTCACATGAATTCAGAACCAGAACATACAATGTTCGGAGTCAGAGTTCATGAAAATTCAGAGTCAGAACTCATAAGAGTTCAGAGTCTGTATTTAGATAGCTCAGAGTCATAACTCAGAAGTGTTCATAACCAGAATTCGTATTCAGAATTCGGAGTCAGAACTCAGAGGAGTTCTTAACCAGAATTCATATTCAGAATTCGGAGTCAGAACTATGAAGGGTTCGTAACCAGAATTTTAAGAATTCGGATACTAAAAAAATGCTTCATATCTAGGTATTTATAGGATTCCGAGGTTTTGGTTACAAAATGATTTTTACACTTGGAAAAATTATGCTATGAACAATAAAAAAATGGTAGGGATAAATTTCTTTGGGGAAGGAAATTTTTCCTTATAGAAGTAAAACACAGGGTAAAAAGAGATTTGGATTGAGATAAGGTATTTGTGATTTTCAAAACAAGAAGGAATTGTAAATTCATAAGGAAACCTTATTGACTAAACAATCTCCCCCAAGTATGAAGGAATGGAAAAGTCATAAGGAAAACCTTATTGACTCAACAATACATACTAATGTATATAGATAAATGATCACTAAACTAAATGTTCATATCAATAATTTGTTACATTCATTGATAATTTCAGTAGATATATATTTTTGTTCCTTATAAAACATAAATATGAATGATTTAAAATATTCAATGAATTTAATAAATAATTAGATAATGAAATTGATAAAATCATTAAAACACTTTGACCAAATTAGGGTGGTGTATAACTTATATAAGAATTTTATAAATATATAAATGGTTATCGCATTATATTTAAATTCACTCTTCCTACCACTCCACAATAATAGTGGTGTATCATAAAGTATAAATAAAGATATCTTAGATATGGGTCAATAAATTATGGTTAAAATTGACGTACCTATATAATTTTATTGACTATATCTAGAAATGTAAATCCTAATACTAAGTTCAGTACCTTCAATGGATACATCTAAGACATTATATAAGATGTGGAAATGGAAACAACCTAATTTGGATTATATAAATATTTGGGGTTGTGAGTCTTATGTGTGAAAAAGAAAATTTTTTAAATTATAACTTGAATATTATCAATTCATATTTTTTGGTCACACTAAATAAATAATAAGATACTAATAATATTATATTTCATAGAACTAAGTATTTGTCACTCATTTTCTTATTCTTATTAAAAGAAAATTTCATTCTAGAAAACCTTTTGGGAGTATATTTGAGAATATTCATATGTAAAATGACATTGATCCTTTAAGAGATTTTTTTCTACCATGAGAATTTTTATATTAAGTATAAAATAAAATTATGCATGAATGGAAATGAATAAGTAATATCTTTCACGAACCCGAGGGGTATGGGTTTTTTTTGGAAAATGGTAATGATTTGTTACTCATTAAGGTTGAGCTACTTTTTGAAGAAGATATTCTCAAATTACCTTATATATGTAATGCATTAGGACTATATCATATGGAATGTTATAAGATAACATGCTAGTGCCCTCATCCATTCATATGGATGATTGTAGTATATTGCTGGCTATGATATATTGTAATCACAACAATTGCATGGATTGCTCAAGCCTGGGCATCTAAATTCTATATGATAAAATTCAGAATTCTTAAACTTAAAATATATCATTATTAAAGTGTTTTGTTAATTTAAAAAACATGGGAGATGGTTTGGCCATATGGGTTGCAAGCTGTTTTAACCACATGCATAAGTCGTATGTTCCACAATTTATGAGTTAGTGTATGGATGAGATTGATAGTATCCCTTGGATTATAAAAGGATGTTGAGTTAGTGTGTTCAATTGTGCATTACTCCATGTTGAAAGTATCTATATTGTAGCTCTCACCTTATTCTCTCTTTATTACCTGAGGTACTGACATGTCATGATAGGTTGGTGACTCCTACGTGAGTCTCAGGTGATTCAAGAAATCCCATGGATAAAACACATAGAAGGGATATATTTTGGATACATCTTGAGTGATTTTTATCAATAATGGATAAGGATGAATACATTAATGTCCATCAAAGGTAAAAGGTACATAATTTCTTAATTTTATAGTTTACACGTGATTTTGGGTTTTATTTATGGTAATCATGGTTCATGGTTTCTAATCTATTTTTTTGTTTCTGATTCTAATTTCTATATTGTTCTAAGAAACATAATAGTGGTATCATAGAAATCCCATGAGTTTTGAATCTTGAAATCATGTTGTAAATATAATGATATAACCAATGCTATAAAAAGGAGCACCAAATCATCTTAAACAATTCAGTGTGTGTCAATAAATACCATTGGGAGTTTCTTGTACAAGTATCACTATTTATGATAGGTAATGGATTATTCTTACATGGTCCATAACACATGTAATAATAACTAATATTTATTATCACACAACATTCAGTTAATCTGATGTGAAGACATATCCTAAGCAGTTATTCCTATATATGAGCTGAATTAATATCACATATCATGTTGGGTTAATGGTATGAAAGGGAGACACTCCTGTTTTAATCATAGGCAAGATCCTATATCATATGTGATGATACCTAAGGATGTGTGAGATTACTACTATTTAATCATATGTGTGATAGATTTCATATCAGATGACACTAGTTTAATCTCATGAAAGTTATAAAAACCTTAATTAATATGACATGGATAAAGAACTAGACTAATACATAGTGGAATATAACATGACAATGACACTCACATTAGTTATATAACCCAACACAATGCATGTTTTAATCTAACATGATAATTACAACATTAGTTGATTCTTAGATGAACTTTAGAAGCACATAGTTATCTCATGCGGTCTACTTTATTGTACGTGACAACCTACATACAAATAGACAAGCTTCCTCATGGTTTTATTCCTGCATAAGTTTAGAATGGGTTTAATCTTAGTTTGTGTTAAATAATGGAATCTTTACCCCTAAAATTAAATTATGATATGAATTATATAATTTAATTTTTCTTATAAATTATAGAAAAAGGAAAAATGGGATATTATTTTTTTAATATTTTTTTTAAAAATTAATTAATTATAAAATGTTTATAAATATTAATTTAAATGTTTTTAAACATTTATTAAATATCCCATAATATTAAAATTTAATATTAAAATACCATTTTCAAATTATAGGGAATGAATTATAATTTATGAATAAAGTGTTATTAAAAAATTATAAGTATTGTTTATAAAGGATTTACAAATTAAAAAACAAGATAAAAATATAAATTTTTTTACATTTAAATTATAAATTGTTCATGCATATTATTATTAATTATTTAAATTAAGAGGCCTTATTTAAAAATTTATTTAAACCACATCAAAATTTGTTTTGATAATTGATTTGATCAAGGTTTAAATAAATGTTAAATATATGATATTTAGATTATATAAATTTTTTACATAATAAAAATTGGATTATAAAGTGTTTATAATTCATTAATATCATATATTTTGGGTAAATTTTGTATAATGACTAATATGAATGAGTTAATATTAGGAATAAATATAAAATATTTATAGTAAAAAATTATAAAATTTCCATAGGGTTAGCTAAATTTATACAAGTTTTTATAATTATCTTTAATTTATGAATTATTCATCAATTTTTTATCTCATGTTTAAATATACAATTTTTCCATGTATTTAAATTTCAGTCACTACTTTATTAAAATATATAACTATTATATTATGAATTGTGATATGTGACTCAGTTTACTATTATTTAAACTACTTCTAAGTTATCATACTTTCACTTAAGGAGTTACATGCTAGGTATTATAAAGTATTTAGTTTTCTTCTACCTTGACTTTGGATTGAATTGAGTTTTGAACTTTTATTAAGGGGTTATTTATAATTTATACATATTAGGTATTAGAGTTATAATGGGATTAAAATATCTCTCGAGTAAATTATATTTGGGTAGAGAGACTTTGGGGCGGACTACTCATTATCCTAGTGACTTATTCCTTATCTAGAAAAGTAAGGGTTGAATATTTTTAAACCCTGTATTTCTCATTTAGAGATTGATAGTTTTATATAAATCTAATAATTTACATGAAAGGGTTTCATATACCTTATTCATAGGATTTATTTGTATATATATATATATATTTGGATTTTAAATTGGTCTAGTAACACAAGCTATGAGTTGTATAAAGAGTTACACATCAATATAGTTTGAACAAATTGATTTGGTGGAAGGAATATGATTCAAAACTAAATCATCAAAAGCATACATATATGTAAAAATTTAATACATGAGATGATATCGTGATATTAAACCCCATTTAAAATATTAAGTGATATATGTTTTTCAAAGAAAACACATATTAAGACCTTGATCATTCAACTGGGTAGTTTCAAGTTAAAGTTGGGTTCCCATGGATTATCTTATGTATTGCATGGTGGAAATAACTGATCCTAAGAGTTAGGTAACCAAATATTATTGTGATCTTTGGATGACACTTAGCTAGGAAACCCTATGAGATAAAATAATAGAGGAATAGAGTTTATCGTATATCCATATGATGGATTTGGGATAAGGGATGTCTGTTTAACTATCCAAGAGTCATATATGATATTATTATCATTACGGAATAACTAAATAGCTAAGTATTGAGATGGACACTTAGTGTATTCCTTACTTAGTGAAATATGGATCTTCTCCCACTAATTGGTAAGATGAGTTCAAAAGGGGTCATCATTTTAGTGGGAGAACAATTAATAAAAATACATGTTAAATGATTTTAAAACATTATAATCATTTGATAAAAGAATTTTTTATAGATGAATAACATAATCACCATAAATCTTAACTTTTAGATTAATCCATGAAAATGATAACCTTAATGTAAGAAACTCTTAAGACTAGGAACTTAGGAAAATATCTTAAGTAAGATAACATATATGAATTAATAAAATAACTTCTCAAATAAATAAAACTTTAATTTGTTGAACAAGTGAATCCAGTTTCTAATGAGGATTATAAAATGATTCAATTAAGTTTTCAAATACATTTGATGAAAAATGAAATGAGAAATATTTGTCTCTACTCATATACTCAAAATGATTGAGTATGCTTATAACCAGGTGAGATGAAAGATATAATTTAAGGCATTTTATCATTATGAGATTAATTGTATAGAAATTTTATGAAAATATGAACGAGATAAATAAAATATTACCAAATATTCATAAGGCATTTAGTATATATGGACAAGGTCATGGGATGTCCAGGTTCTGGTGCTATATTGACAGTACATGTGGGTAGTTCAAACTAGGAAAATAAAAGTTAGTTATAAAGTCTAAAAATTATTATTCTAGTATCCAGTAAAGGTTAGTGATTCCTAAATATATTATCATTAAAGAGGTAAAATGATTCCCTATGATATAATTATTCAGAATAATTGAAGTATTTTTTATAAAATCAATGGAATATCCATGTTAGGTGTTAGTATTATAGAAATTAATTCTTTGATTTTGATGGGTATGTAATACTAAATACATAATTTAAAATTTTTTGAGTATAAAGACGTTTCAAATCATTAGAATAATTGATAGATATTTTATTTTTCATTCTATTGATTAATCAAAGAGTTAATGCAACAAAATATTTTAATTTAAAGGTATTTATAAATATCCAATGGGTCCATGTAAAATATTTATATCTTTATCTCATTTTTCTTTTGTGATTGTGGAATTTTTTTACTAATAAAGAGTTGTTATGGACAATAGGAGGTGATAAATTTAATACAAATGGTTTATGATTCATCATATTCTATAACATACTTCAGAAGAAAATAAGGATTTAAATGTTTTATCTAGGATAAAAATGTTTATTAAAATGTTTATTAAAATACGAGGAATTGATATTTCACCACCATTACTAGAATATTTTAAAGAGTAATATAATTTTTAATAAAATTATTCAATCACATAGAATACTATATAATATATTGATGCAATAGTTTATTTGTTAAATATTTATACTCAAAGGAAATAAATTTTATTTCATAAACTCAAACAATTATGTGTATCTTATTAAGAAATTTTGAAGAGAATATAGTGTTTAAGAGGTTAATAGGAATATAATTGAACTTATTGGATTTCAAATTTAAAAAATAAAAGATCACCCTGGTCAAAATATATAGTGAAATTCATCATATCTTAAAAGAGTTTCGGATGTGTTGGTGAAATAATAATGTAAATATTTAAATTATATTTAAAGGAAATTTTTTATGGAATAGGTTACAAGGATAAAGATGGTATAATTATCAAGATTTCTAAGTATAAAATAGATGTTTTTTACATTATAACATTTGATGTTGTGGAGTTAATAAATTTGAATATGTTGGTGGATTTCAACATTAGGAATATACTTTATAAGTCTCAGTGTTATTTAAAATTTATTTCCTCATAGATATTACTAACCAAAGATCTTAATGAGAGAGTTTTATTATGTGTTTATATAGATATTTTTTAGGAATTATATAAAAATATAATGAGAATAAAAAAACCCCTAAAAGTGAAGAAATAATAATTTTGATATGGAATTATATCATATATGATATGTTAGACAGGTTCTTATGTATGGTTTTGTTAATTTTTCTTAAATTAGTTTAATGATATAAATTATATCATATTGTACAAAATAAAATCTATAATTAATCATTATTTCACTTTGGATGCGTATATGTCATAAAATATATATTTTATAAACATAAATGATAATTGACCTCTTAATGTACAACTTCAAGTTATACCTAATTAATTTCCATCATATATTATTATAGAATATGAAAAAATTTAGGATTAGAGTGAGTGTGATTATTATATCTGGATACAAATTTTCTCATGAGGCACAAATTAGGTTTTTGTGCATTAGATAACTGATGAAGTATACCACATGAAGTCCCATAAACTATTTATTTGGTATAATTGGTGTGCGTAAATCATATTTGAAATCCACTATTCTTGATGTTGGATATTTACTTAACATGAGAACATTTATACATTGATACATTTCTTAGATGATCTTTGAGGGTTATCTAATCAAAGGGTTGTTGGGTTTGTTTCTAATCATGTCATTGGTTGGAGATTAAACAAGATGGGATTTATCATCTCATATAAAGAGTATGACATATCATCCCTCAATTGATATTGATTGATCAGTTTTATGTTTATAAATATATATAGTACATATGATGTGATTATATATTTGGGCGAGGGACAAGTGATGTGATTATCCACAAAGGTAAGTGACATGTGATATATTCATCGATCTGGTCAGTCTATCCTCATAGAATTGAGAACATATGAGTTGGATATATTGGATTGACACACTCCATGTTCCATATTTACTTGATGTCTTTAAAAAAGGGATCATATGTGAATTCACACTCACATATGATATAACTTGTGGACACAAGTATAGAGATAAATATGTTTGATGGAGATCACATAATATCCCTTTATAACTTGAGTATCATTTATTCTTTTTTATAGGAATCTATTTACATAAATTTATAGATTAAGTGATTCATATTAATCATCAATGATATAATGAACCATGGGGTCACACTTTGTGGCTGACTGAATGGGTTTGAGTTTTATTCATAAAGTTACTCTAAAAGTGTTTTAGAGTTAATTCATAAGGATTTTTGGATGGGTATTCCCAAATATTTGTTTATGATGTGATACAAGGTAAAGTTGAAAATATATCTAGAATAAGTCTTTTAGAAAATATCCAATAGTAGTTTGGTGTGTGGTTTCACAAGTTATTGTATATAATATAATATAAGTTGAAATAGAACAAAGTCTATGAGACTTTAGTGAAAGTGGGAGATTGAAGGAGATATGCCCTAAATCCCTTGTGTATGTGATTCACAAGATCTATATCACATTTAATTCATAATATAACAAGATATTACCTTAATATAATTACATATTATGATTGCAGCATGTATTTGGATACAATATAGCATGACCACTGCCTTCTATTGGTAGGCTCATGTATGGGAATCCAAATGTTACATGACAACATATATAACCTATCCACTAACAAGATACCATTATTAATTTGAAACACATTGGAGATGGTTTATCCATGGGGGACACAATTATTTTTCACCTAAATTCATAACGCATATTTTCCATAACATATGATTTAATGAATAGATGGGCTCGAGAGTGTCATGATTTATAAAAGGAGATCAAGGTAGTATGTTTGAGTGTGCTTTACTCCCTAGCCAAACTATCCCTCTAATAGATCTCCAATCCTTATCTATTTACTTTATGAGGTGTTATGATTCTATGAGAGTATGGTGACTCCCACCGGAGTTTCAAGTGATCCAAAATAACCTATGGATACACTAAGGAGGAAGGATGTATTTTGGATTCCTATTGAGTGACCTTTATATAAGACCTGATATTCTATTACAGTAAGTAAAAATTTAATCATTAAAACTATATTACAATTAAAATTATATTATCATTTCAGTATAATAGAATGGAAGAAAATCATGTTCCCAATTACAATTGCAATTAGTACCATAGATCAGTTAACAATGACAGACACAAAAATAACCACTCATAACAAAACAAATAGTTTTTACTCATAATTTTATTTAAAATTTATATTTATAAATTTTAGGATTATAATATGATAAAATAGACATAATTTTTTTATCCATCATGTGAAAATTATTTTAGACTGTTTTTTGGGATTATTCTGATTTTTTTTATTTTGAATAATAAAAAATATAATTTTTAGGAATACTATAAATTTTATAACATCATTATGATATAAATATAAATTATAAATTTATAAAACCATTTTATATAAATTAAGGGATAAATATGATGAAATATATATTAATATAATCAAAATATCATAATATAAATTAATTTTTATGTCAAAATAAAAATTAAAACATTTATTAGTTATAACACAGTGATTGGTCAACGTTGGAAAAGTTAACATTTGTGTATTTAATATAACATTTAAGTATTGGTAAAGATATTATATTATTTTATGATAAATAATACAAATAATAAATTATTTTAATAAATATTTATGTCCTTTAAATTATACAATAAGATAATTATCCACAATATTGTCCCATTATTTGTATATGGTGATAAAAGTAAAAATAATATATTTAACATATTTTCATGATAAGGATAATAATAAAAATATGTTATGAAAGGTTTTAGATAATAATAATTAGGATTAATAAATTATATTTATTATATTAATTTATTTTAAATTTAAATAATAGGATAATATCCAAAATGCTTACACATCATCAACGCATCACTTTTCCAAGCTGGAGAAAAGTCGAATAAATTCCTTTAAAAAAATCTATGGGGATATTGTTTGGGTTAATTAGGTATTTGGAAAAAAATTATAGATAAGTGTAAAATATTAGTAATTATCTAAATAATAAGTCATGAAATTTATAATCATTTAGGAATTTTTAATATCAAATTATAGTAATAACACTGAAAATGAATTTAAGGGCTATTTAATGTTAAAAAGGTTTATAAATTATTAAAACTATAAAAATTTAATTTTAATCAATTGGTTATGACTAATGGTTGACCATACGATCTATTTTCCATTTATGAGCCAATTTTTACAACACCTCAGTCCACAAACCACTCTTAGTGTCTCAATCTGAGGACGCTACATGACCTTAAGCATACATCCTCATATGTTAGAGGTTTATCAGTAGAAATGAGGGCATAATAAATATAATAATGATACTATGACATCAAATTAGAGTGAAAAAACATTAAAAATAACCAAAATATATCCATTATAAACATTAGAGTATCAAGAATCAATAAATACAATGCTATGAAAAATGTACCATACAGAAGCACATAAGCATATATCAATAGTTCGAAAACTGTGTTGATCACATATTAAAGATAAAAAATTTAAAAATAACATAAGAGTATATATTACCATACTCTAGCCTAACCCCATCACCACATCCAATAACCCATTGATTTTCTCTAGCCCAATCCCATGCACAACCTGTGCTAAGACATATAAAACAGACATAAGGTCTGCACATGAACTCGAGTGTCAATGTAGGGTGTGAGAGATATATCTCAATTGGGTATCACCAAGTTACCCTTGTATACTCTATCATATATGTGTATAAACAAGGAAAATAAACATTTCACACAATCATATCAGACATCATGTGATAACTAGTCCAATACGACTCCATGCGCATCCAGTCATCATGTGCTAGTTAGGATACCACAACCCTTGATCAAACCCACTTTGGAACCATAAAAAAATCCTTTCATCATCACCTCTTTATATTGATCCCATTTTTTAGATCATACCCAGATACTAAATGCAGGGTATCAGCTATGTCTTGAACACTACCTGAAGGAACATGGTAAGGTCTTATGTCTATGTCTTGGACCAACCCTTGACAATGTAGGGAGGACATCCATCAAGCCCTAGACTTTACTTTATCACACTAAGTAGGAACCACATCCATGCCATGACCGATATATTCTCACTCAAGGTAGGATCTATCATATATATCTTGTACCATTTCACAATTAGACTAGCCTTCTCACTAAAGACTCTCCACTATCCTGACCATTGCTTTCTATCTCAAGGAAAGGTCCAAGACAATAGATTCTCACTCAAGTTATCCCCACAATTCATGCACAAATAGGATCATATGTTACTCATGGAAATCATTCCATCGTTTTCTAACTCTTGGTGGAGCCAGGACTTAGGATCCACACCACCCACATAAAACTCTATCACTAATCACATGCACATTAAATAAAATCAGGGCACAAAACCTTTCACACAAGCTCACCAACTCCCTAGTCAGATGCTAGTCAAGTTGACCTAGTTAGGAACCAAAAAGAACATCTCATCTCACCCATAAAGGAATACTCTAGGGTCTTTCCAACCCATCCTGATCTCTGTTAATCAATACCATCTCACATCCATAAACCCTAAATGATGACATAAACCATGGGTTATTTATGACCCTGACCCCAATAGTGGGGTCTGATTCTCATTTGATCCTCACTCGAGTCCCATATCACATCACTCTCAAAAGATATACCAACTCACAACTCTAATAAAGACCCACCTAGTCACACCTTTTCTAGTCCCAAATGATGTATCTCACTCATAGTGCTCTCCAAGTCTCAATACACTTTCAAGAGGGTGTCACTCATCAGGCATGAGATGAACTGTCATCTCAACCATATTTCTAGAACCAAGCCTCTCTTTCATACCCAACTATAATATGTTACTCATACTAGTATAAATTATTATCATCTTGAATCCAAGACCACCCAATGTCTCTTGTTACCCAACTGGAACCTTCTCTCCTTTGTGACATAGTTTCCAGGTGATCCCCAAACACTCAAAGTACTAAATATAACTTCTCATAGGGTGATCTAGTACATATCCATCTACCTAGTCCCATGAATCCTATATAAATTAATGAAATAATTCTTAATAAATCATAGGAATTTATACTATAAGGACCACCTACCTCAATAGAGAGGTTACCACCCAAGCCAGGCTCTACACCACCGCAGCTAAGCTCGTCCATGCCTCATGAAATCCCGTACTACCACCCAATCACCAATATCATGATATATTATATAAATAATTAATTATAATTAATTATAATTTAGTATATAATTTAATCCATAGAGGAATATTCACTGGAAACTCACCAGGCATCACCTTCTCACTAAACCCATAACTAACCGCACCTAGAAGGTCCCTAACATACCCTTGACACCATCCTGAGTAAAATACCCATCAACCAACACCTAAAAAATCAAAAATTAAATTAAATTAAATTAAATTAAATAAATAAATTTGGGTATCATTTTTCCTCAGTCAAATCAAAGAGAAAAAACGAGAAATCTCCACTACAGTACATCCTCTCACCAAGACATGATAAGGCCCCAACATGCCGACTTGATTCCACCATGATCTAGGGGAATAAATAATTAAACTCTAGCCAAATTCATCTAAACTAGTATCTAATAATTGGAAACAAAAATATCATACAACCTAGGGATATAAATACATATAATTCCACAAATTTAATAAAAAATCACTCATATTGGAGGGCGTTCAAATGAGGGATGATAGGGGGAGAGATCTATAAAAAATGGCCCTATTGAGAATACCTCTCAGACTAATAATGAAGGAGGGATAAAACAAAAAATATTGGTCTTCCCCTATTCAAAAAATATTTTTGAGGAATACTAATGTTGTGGAAATAGGGGCTATAAAACACGCCCACCACCGAGCACATCTTTATGGTGAAACCTCCCATCTTACAATACAAAAGACCTCCCTCATCCTCCAGCTACAGTGTGGAGAAAGTTTCTATAGTGAAACCCATATTTAGGGGTATCCCAACACTCTTCCTCTCAAGTAACTTCCATAGAATAACCCTTGGGTTTGTGCCATGGTTTGAGGCCTGCAACCATGAATCAACACTTAAGTCACACCAAACCTTCTCCAATGCTTACCTGGCCATCCAAACTACCAATCATGCCTCATTCCATATCCAAAAAACATATCATAGTGATTTTCTAATGGTTAATTTCTTGATCAGATCCCAATTCATGAAATGACCTTTTATCCTAGTAAAAAATTCAAACTATATCTAAAAAGTGATGTCCCTAAAATCTACGAGTCACTATAAACTCCCAACCATAATGATTTTTATACTTAAATGACTACAACAGTCCTCAAACCATTAATCCTGACTACCATGAATTGGATCGGATAAACCATATAACTAGGCTCTAAATTGGACCAAAAAAGACTTGAATGGTGTTTTTGATCCCCACAGGCAGACGACTAGCACCAAGGAAACCAACAAAAACTAGGGGAATGATTTTACCGACATAAAATAAGATACATAGAATACATATAGATAGATAATAATAAATATAATATTACATAGAAAAAAAGAAAAAAAATGGTAGTGATGCTACTAAATCAACAACCCAAAAACCATGTTATAAATCAAGAAAATAAAACAATGTCTACTTGACAATAAATGGCTGATATACATGATATGAGGGAAACATACCACCATGTCACCACCAGTTAACCATACCCAACTGATATGAAATCCGATTTCCTTACTGTGGTGACATTCCATTTTTTGTATTAGAAAAAAAAAGGTCTACACGACTCCAAGGAAGTGTCTAGGGTGTGAACTGAATAGGCCCCATCAGATCCCACCCACGTGTTTCATAACAAGTCTCTATGAAATAATCATAATATTCTCATAATAAAAAAACATTTCATGATAAATAGTGTTTTAATTTATATCAAAATCATGGTAAATCATTTTCCCTTTAACAAGTCTAAAACCAAAAACCCAAAAAAAATAGTTTTTGAGAACATTTAAAATAAACCATATTATATTTATCAAAGCATGATTCATATATCATATCAATTAAAAATAATAAAATACCAAAAAATAATGGATATCTTCCATAGGATAACATTGGTTTAGGATATCTAGGTCACTTATACCCCAATAATTAATTATAAAAGTCCAAAAATTAGGCTCCTTGAGACAATCATCTATGATTTAGAGATGGAGGAACACCCTAGAAAGCATACCTCCTTACAATGTCATGACCAAGTTACTAGAGCCAATGAATATACAATATAGTAATAAAGGAACACCCTAGAAAGTAAACCACCATACAAAAACATGGTAAATGACTAATACATTACCACTATCTAAAAACCCAAGGCTTGAATCTATCAAATATTTTTGAAATATATTTTGATATTTTTTTAAAAAAATAAACAACTCTTTTCCATAAAAAATCATGATTTTCGTAATGCCCTGACCCCAGTTACCTAGAGTCGATGCATTATTACATAACATTAGCATGATCACAAGAAAGATCAAAGCTCGAAAGACCAATTTGTTTAGTAGCCTTGGAAACACTAGATATATTCATAAAGTTTTACATTACATAATAAAATGGAAAACTACAACAACAACATATTTTCTCAATATTCCACACTCATATCCCCACATAATATCCCTACAGGTCATTCATAATTTACTTCTTCACTTCCTGGGAAAAATAAAACATAGAAAAGGGGTGAGCTCAAATGCCCAGTAAGGATAACAATATAGCGGAAACTTTAAAAAAATAAGCATAAACATTTAAGGCAATGTATAACTAAAACAAAAGCCTTTTAAACTTGAACTTCAACATAGTATGGCAAAAGTAAAATGAAATAATGCCATTTACTTATTCACATGGATATTCTACTAATCGAATAATCACATGCAATATCAATAACCACTTTCATAATGATGGAATGCATAATGCCAGACAATCATAACCACATAGCCAAGGCCTCGTGCCAAGACTACAAATAAGATTTTGTCAAGGCCTTGTGCCAAGAAACTAGTTTGTCTCATGATATCTACCGATGCATCAAGGAGCTATAGCGGGCTCCACCCGTCACATATTAAGTACAATGCATTCCCATATGAAAAGGTTTAAACATAACATACACATTCGTATTAAAACTAGCATACGAAATGTCAATAATTTCACTATAAACTATGAATGGTATAAAAATAGCACATCCACAGTCAAACATATCACAAAACCTTCAATAAAATAAAGAAGTTTTGTATAATAATAAATCAACTACAAATAATCATAAAATCCATCAAAGGTTGTTGACATAGATGAAATCAAAACTCTTTTTAGAGAAATATATCTTTCTATTTTTGAAATCATTTAAGAGTCATATATTTATAAAATAAAACATTTTCTTTGAAAATATTCTTATAAGCTTGTAAGGGAAGCTTCGACGATTTTATAACGGTGGAAAATAGCCGCACCCGCTGTATAAGTTAAAAAAACATTCTTACCTTAATTTTGTCGAAAAGGTTAAAAAGCACCTTGTCTGGAAAACAACGGAAAGATTCCTTTATAAACATCTTATAAAAAGTCAAACAAGGGTATAAATGACTTTAACCCATATTCTTGTAAATAGTAAAAATGTTTTGAAATACATTTTTAAGAAACATGGATGTGGATGATAAAGTGATCCCAGTAGATTATTACGTACAAACAACCTCGGATAATGAAGAGATTGTAAAATAACCCTTACCTTGTACTTTTCCTTGGTTGGGGTAGGTTAACCTCATGTATAATGGTGAAATAATTGTTACTAAATTATACAAGAATCATATATATTAATATGATATCATATATGATCTTTTAACATTGATTTGTTAATAATATCTTAGAATTATCGTCGTTTCGGGTGTTAACTTACTCATTTTGTTTTATATGTTTTGTTACATAAGCCGTGTTTGTTATGGATAGGTTGTATCTTATTCATATCCAGAATGATATCAAGTCCTTAGACATCATTTTTAAATCATCAAATGATAATTATAATTGAATGGATACGATGGAGAATGAATCTCATCGCGTTCGTGGAGATGGTAGTCCGTACGTACGCACGAGCGACAATATCATTCTTTTGATATTAAAATAATATATAAATGGATGTTATATAATATATAAATAATCATTAACATGTTATATTTTTTATTTACATGAGTTACACATCATCATTATACCCATCCAAATAATAATATATTGAATAACAATTACACCACGACGTGGAGACGGTAAGCCGTACGTACGCACGTATGGTGACATGTTATTCAAAGGGTGGATAGAATACTGAATATGGTTGTACCATATTTATAATAACATCACATTATATATAAGATACTGGAGTTATTATTTTATAATGGTAATAACAAATAAAGAAGAAGTGGAAGAAGAAAGGAACTTGGAAAAGGGTGGTGAAATCATTACCTCTTCTTCGGGTCTTTCCTTTTGATTTGACAAAAGGGATCCTTAGGTTGGATTTCTGATCAAACTAAGGCCTCTATGTTGTAGTGAGGGAAGTTGGGAGAGTATTTGGGTAGATTTTGGCCGATCCAAAAGGCTTTGAAGGTGTGAAGAAATGAGAAGGAGGAGTGACCTTTTATAAGAGGGGCGAGGGGTACCTTTGGAAAAGCTAGAAATATTAATTTATAATAAATTCATATTCAATTTCTAATGGCTCCAAAGTTTATTATTCAAAGTTTAAGGTGGTGATAGGTCGAAAACCATTCAACCAATAGAATTTAGACAGGTTTGGGTTACTATATTAACCTTATCCTTTAGTTTTAACTCTTAGTTAATTAGTTTGACATTTACCATGTCACTTTGTATTTTTATAATATATAGTTAATAAAAATACTATCTACATCAAAGAAACCCCCAAGTGGTCCATTAATGACGAAACTATCATGATATAAGTCTCTTGGATGAACCTTATATTTTTAGAAATTTAATATCAATTAATAATATAATATTTGTTTTAGAAACTCTTTTATGTCAATTTTGACACTATTCAATAATTGATTTGTTTGAAACTCATAACAGAATGATTACTTCAAAAAAGTTAATTAAATACTTCCTAACATGTCATATTAGCCTATAAAAGTATTTTAATTCATTAAAAGTCTCAAATTATATTTATTTGGGAATTTATAATATCAATTATTTTAATTTTTCACAATTATGGTAATTACTGCATCATCATTGTGTCATAAATAAATTAAATTATTTAAAGTATAAAAATTATAAATAAAATATTATTATGTATGAAATCGTATTAGATTTCTAATGAATATTTACAATAGAATTTATCTTATGTATAACTTTATATTAAAAACGTTTTAGTAAATAAACTTTGATTTTAACTCTTTTAACTCTTCTTTGAATTAAATAATAATAAATGTCCTAATCTAATCCAAGTGGAACTAAATGATAATATTTTATTACTAAGGTTGTTTCTGGTCGAGATAAACTTGTCCAATAGAATTAGGACATGTGTTAGGGTAATATTAATATCATTTTTACCCTTAATTACCCTATTTTACTTTTAACCGTGGTAAATAAAAGTAAAAAGTTACCATTCACCAAAAATTATTTTCATCTCATTGAACCACATTTTACTTCTTGATATTAACCGTGTCTCTTGGATTTTCAAAATTACAGTCACAGAAGCGGTAAAATTAAGTTTTATGAAAAATTCAGTTTTTTAAGTGCCACTTAGTAGTTTCACTATTAATCAAAAATTGAAGTTTTTCAGAACATTGCCAAAATTTCACCCTAAGCTATAATTGATATTCCAAATTCAAAAATGATGCCTATTTTACAAAATTCCAAACATATAAGTTGCATTAATTAATTTTATAATTAATTCCCACTGTCACAACAAATAGCGTGTTTTTAAGAAACAATATATATCAAAAGATTGATAATTGTTTATGTCCAATTTCAAAGTGAAATTAATTCTAATGAACACCATTGGATAAAATGGTAAAAAAATATTCTAATTATGCTTTAAAACCACTAAATAATATAATTTAGCACTATAAATTATTTTGATTAAAAAATTTGTTTTTAAGTATTTTTCACTATTCATAAAAATTGGAAGTTCTCAGAAAAATACCAAAAATTCAACTTAGGATAATTTAGATATTCCGAATCCAAAAATGAAGTCCATTTTGAAATATAAAATATATATAATTTCAAAAAGTAGGTATTACTATTCATAATGACTAGTTTGATTGGTTGTGGTGTGTTAGAACTCGATGTTGCGTACAACACACGCTATCGCATTATTCAAAGAGAAGCGTACCGTAGAAGCTTGGGGTGTTACATTCTCCCCTCCTTCAAATAATTTTGTCCTCAAAATTTCTAGAATACTTATCACATGAAAAGACTCGGGTGGTTCTTCATCATAAGTTCCTAGGGTTCCCACGTTGCCTCTTCCATCTTATGGTTTCTCCACAAAACTTTTACTAGAGGCGTCGTCCGGTTTCTCAGTACTTGTTCTATCGTATCAAGAATCCTGACGGGATCTTCACAATATGACATATCGGGTTCTTGTTCTAATTCTTCATAGGTGAGTACATGCGTTGGTTCAGACATGTATTTCCTCAACAAAGATACGTGGAACACATCGTGAACTTTGGAGAGAGTTGGCGGCATTGCCAATCGATAAACTACAGCCCCAATTCGTTCTAGAATTTCGAAAGGTCCGATGTACCTGGGACTCAATTTACCTTTATTACCAAAATGTATGACTCCCTTCGATGGAGATACCTTCAGGAAAACATTATCACCGACTTGAAATTCCAAATCCTTCCATCGATTATCGGCATAGCTCTTCTGCCTACTTTGAGCTGCTTTGATGTGATTTTGGATTACCTTCACCTTTTCCATCGTTTCCTCCACCAGTTCTGGGCATACAAGTTTTCTTTCACCAACGTCATCCCAACAGGTTGGTGTACGACATCTCTTTCCGTATAACACTTCATATGGTGCCATCTGAATACTCGAATGGAAGCTATTGTTATAGGAAAATTCTATCAGAGGTAAATATTGATCCCACATACCCTGAAAGTCAAGTGAGCAAGATCTCAACATGTCTTCTAAGGTTTGAATAGTTCGTTCTGATTGTCCATCCGTTTGAGGGTGGTAGGCAGTGCTCAAATGAAGTTCAGTATCCAGGGATTTCTGAAGACTCTTCCAGAATCTTGAAGTAAAACGGGGATCACGATCAGAAACAATCGATAGGGGTACTCCATGAAGTCTCACAACTTCATTAATATATAGTCTTGCTAGACGTTCCAATGGTAGATCTTCTCTTATAGCAAGAAAATGTGCTAACTTGGTAAGACGATCAACAATAACCCATATTTTATCGTTCCTTCTAGGAGTCTTTGGTAGTCCCATGACAAAGTCCATCGTAATATTATCCCATTTCCACTCTGGTATGGGAAGAGGTTGCATGACTCCTCCAGGCTGTTGCCTCCCAGCTTTCACTTGTTGACAAACCACACATATTGACACAAAATCATCAATCTCCCTCTTCATGTTGTCCTACCAAAAATGTTCCTTCAAATCTCAATACATATTGGTGCTCCCAGGATGTATAGAGAAATTGGAACAACGAGCATCATACAACAATTCCCTTTTAAGATCAGGTAAATCGGGAACACAAAGTCTCTTCCCAAATTTCAAAATTCCATCTTCATACACAAAGTCTCTCAATCTCCCATCATTCACAGATTTAATCTTCTTTTTTAAATTCTTCATCATCGGTCTGAGAACTCTTAATCCTTTCTAGTAAAGATGGTTTGGCAACCATTTGAAAAAGAATTGATGTTTCTCCTTCCCTGGTTACTCCCATGTCCATCTTCACTAGATCCATGAAAATTGGATCCCTTTCAATTCTCATATTGTTCAAAACTCCATGGTCTTTTCTGCTCAAAGCATCTGCCACCCTGTTTGCCTTCCTCGGGTGGTAGTGTATTGTACAATCATAATACTTGAGTAATTCAAGCCATCTCCTTTGCCTCATGTTGAGTTCTTTTTGTGAGAAAATATACTTCAAACTCTTGTGATCAGTATAAATCTCACATTTTTTACCATAGAGGTAGTGCCTCCATATCTTCAAAGCAAAGATCACAACTGCTAACTCGATATCTTGAGTAGGATAGTTTTTTTCATGAATTTTCAACTGTCATGATGCATAGGCAATAACCCTATCATTCTGCATAAGGACACAACCAAGTCCTTTCTTCGATGCATCACTATAAATAACGAACCCATCATTCCCCGATGGTAGAGTCAATATAGGATAATTGACTAATATTCTCTTCATTTCTTCGAAACATTATTCACTCTCTTTTGTCCAAACAAATTTAACCCCTTTACGTGTGAGCTTCGTTAATGGGTTAGCCAATCGGGCAAAATCTTGGACGAAATGTCGATAATAACCTGCTAAACCAATAAAACTACGTACCTCAGTTATACACGTAGGTGTTGGCCATTCTTGGATTGCCTTGGTCTTAGAAGGATCAACATATATTCCATATTTAGAGACAATATGGCCAAGAAAAGAAATCTCCTGAAGCCAGAATTCACACTTGCTAAACTTCCCATATATTTCATGTCCTCTCAGAATCTTCAGGATAATGCGCATGTGATTTTTATGATCTTCGCAGTTTTTGGAGTATACCAAGATATCATCAATAAATACCACCACAAATTCATCGAGATACTCCTTAAAAATGATATTCATCAGATCCATGAATACAGAGGGTGCATTAGTCAATCCAAAAGGCATTACAGTAAACTCGTAATGCCCATACCTGGTTCGAAATGCTGTCTTCGGAATGTCTTCCTTCTTCACACACAACTGATGGTATCCAGATCGAAGGTCAATATTTGAAAAGTATTGAGCTCCATGCAGTTGGTCAAATAAATCATCAATGCGAGGTAGGGGATACTTGTTCTGTATTGTTATAGCATTGATCTCCCTGTAGTCGATACATAACCTCATAGAACCGTATTTCTTTTTAATAAAAAGAACAGGGGATCCCCAAAGAGAAACACTAGGGCGAATAAATCCCTTATTACTCAATTCCTCTAGTTGTTTCTTTAGTTCAACTAATTCTACAGTGGCCATTCTATAAGGGGTCTTCGATATAGGCCTTGATCCAGGAATTAAATCAATGGAAAACTCAACTTCTCATTCTGGAGGATGTCCAGGTAAATCTTCCGAAAATACATCTAAAAATTCTTTCACAATAGGTACATCCTCTATTTGAACATACCTTTCCTCACCCACAGTTATTTCATTCTCTTCCTCCCCAATAATTGAATTTAGTTGAGCTACTGGGGGTGGATCTAAATAAGAATTAGGTGGTGATGATTCTTCTCTAAAGATAAGGCATTCCTTATCATTATCATCAAGAATCATAACCTCTTTATTATTACAATAAATCTTTGCATCATAGTCTGAAAGCCAGTCCATACCGAGGATTATATCAAACTCAATCATAGGTATGACGATGAGATTAGCAGATAAATAACATTTATGTGCTCTAATGGGGAATGATTCACAAAACTTTGTTGCAATGATACTTCCCTTAGGAGTTTTAACTGACAACTCCCTTGTTAAATCAAATTGGAAATATCTAATTTTCTTAGAAAAATGGGAAGATATGAAACAATGCGATGATCCAGAATCAAATAATGCATTTTCTAAACTTGAGGAAACCATTAAATTACCTGCCACCACATCTTTCAGAGCTTCTACCTCAGTAGTAGTGATAACATAAGATTAGCCTTGATCCCTTTGCCTTTTCTGAGATAAGTTCTCCTGACGCTTAGGACATTCGTTTTCATAATGCCCCATCTCCCTGCAATTTTAGCACTAAACATTGGTAGCTTCCTTCTTCCCCTTGAAATCATGAGCTTGGTGGCCTTTTCACCACACTTGTAACAGACTCCTGTTCCCTTAAAGAAAGTACCGAGGTGTTTCTTACGACATTTACCATAGGATGGATATTAAATCTTTCCCTTCTTCCCCTTATTTCCATTCCCAGATTGATCAACAGGTCTCTTCTTCTCTTTCTTTGCTTTAAAGTCATAAGACTTAGAGAATTCTTTTTCGGTCTTGATAGCACATGAGACAATGTCTTCGTACGACGAGAAGGATTGTGAGACTAATGCTCGATGGAGAAATAGTTTTAACCCATCAGAGAAATGATCAATCTTACTTCCTGGGTTACGTATATAATCTCCAGAATACCTTGCTAACCTTGTAAAGTTAGCCTCATACCTTACAACATTCTCATCCTCCTTCTGTCTCAGACTCAGAAATTTCCTTTCTATATCTGCTTGATGGTCATGAGGAAAGTATTTTTCTAAAAACAGATCTTTGAAGTCCCTCAATTCCATATTTGATACTTCATCATCTTCCTTCATGTTTTGAATCAATGACCACCATTGATCAGCATCTCCAGTGAGTCGGTAAACTGCCATGATAACTTTTTCCTTTTCACTACTCCCAAAAGCCTGCAATATTTTCTCTAGGGAAAATATCCATTGCTCAGCTACTAAGGGATTTGTACTCCCATTGAACGTTGGTGGTTGTTGCCTCATGAATCGATCTAACATTGATCCTCCATGCTGCGGATCAGGGTGCTCCATACGGGTAAGGTTATTATTCATAACCTGAGTGAGTTGTCCCAGTATGGTGATTAGCTGATCGGCACCAGTTGCATCACCAGCTCCACTATAATTATCTTGAGCAGGAGGGCAATCCCTACATGGAGTGTGTGCATTGATTCAGTTTCCATTTCTTCCACAAGGCGCCATTTCTAAACAATGGCATAAACTAGACCAGTTTATGAATCAAAATATATAATCCCATACTTATAAAACACTTAAAATAAATTGAACTATTTATGGATATAATCCATAATCAAAAAAATGTTTTCTTTGAGGAAGTATATACTCATAAACCCTTCATAATTATTTGTAAAGAAAATGAGAGTTATCCTAAGCATATCCCCCGGGAGTGTCGTAACCAAGAGTGCAACAAGGCCCGTTGTCGTGCACCAGTTCCCATTCGAGTCTAGCTCAAAGTGGTGTTTTCAGGTTTTACCCCTAGGTACATCTGTGCCAGATCTGCCTCTACCTGATCGTATCCAAACAGGGATGTATTGCTCGGAAAACTCACAAAATCTCTACAATACCAAAATTCTAGGAAGTTCTTCTATACTAATCCTTAAAGTTCATCTTAGGTCTACGTGCTCAAATCAGAGTTTATCTAAATATAGCTTCCAAGGTTTGTACTAAACTTCCTCTGATACCAACTGTAATTCCCCGACCGCAGTTACCTAGAGTTGGTGCATTATTACATAACATAGACATGATCACAAGAAAGATCAAATCTCGAAAGGCCGACTGGTTTAGTAGCCTTGGAAACACTTGATATATTCATAAAGTTTTACATTACATCATAAAGTGTAAAACTACTACAACAACATATTCTCTCCATATTCCACACTCATATCCCCACATAATATCCCTGCAGGTCATTCATAATTTACTTCTTCACTTCCTGGGAAAAATAAAACATAGAAAAGGGGTGAGCTCAAATGCCCAGTAAGGATAACAATATAGCAGAAACTTTCAAAAATAAGCACAAACATTTAAGGCAATGTATAACTAAAACAAAAGCCTTTTAAACTTGAACTTTAACATAGTATGGAAAAAGTAAAATGAAATAATTCCATTTACTTATTCACATGGATATTCTACTAATCAAATAATCACATGCAATATCAATAACCACTTTCATAATAATGGAATGCATAATGCCAGACTATCATAACCAAATAGCCAAGGCCTCGTGCTAAGACTACAAATAAGATTTTTCCAAGGCCTTGTGCCAAGACACTAGTTTGTCTCATGAGACCTACTGATGCATCGAGGAGCTATAGCGGGCTCCACCTGTCACATATTAAGTCCAATGCATTCCCATATGAAAAGGTTTAAACATAACATACACATTCGTATTAAAACTAGCATACGAAATGTCAATACTTTCACCATAAACTATGAATGGTATAAAAATAGCACATCCATAGTCAAACATTTCACAAAACCTTCAATACAATATAGAAGTTTTGTATCATAATAAATCAACTAAAAATAAGCATAAAATCCGTCAAAGGATGTTGACATAGATGAAATCAAAACTCTTTTTATAGAAATATCTCTTTCTATTTTTGAAATCATTTAAGAGTCATATATTTATAAAATAAAACATTTTCTTTGAAAATATTCTTATAAGCTTGTAAGGGAAGCTTCGACGATTTTATAATGGTGGAAAATAGCTGCACCCGCCGTATAAGTTAAAAAAAACATTTTTACCTTAATTTTGTCGAAAAGGTTAAAAAACACCTTGTTTGGAAAACGACGGAAAGATTACTTTATAAACCTCTTATAAAAAGTAAAACAAGGGTATAAATGACTTTAACCCATATTCTTGTAAATAGTAAAAATGTTTTGAAATACATTTTTAAGAAACATGGATGTGGATGATAAAGTGATCCCAGTAGATTATTACGTATAAACAACCTCGGATAATGAAGAGATTGTGAAATAACCCTTACCTTGTAAATTTCCTTGGTTGGGGTAGGTTAACCTCCTGTATAATGGTGAAATAATTGTTACTAAATTATACAAGAATCATATATATTAATATGATATCATATATGATCTTTTAACATTGATTTGTTAATAATATCTTAGAATTATCGTCGTTTCAGGTGTTAACTTACTCGTTTTCTATTATATGTTTTGTCACATAAGCCGTGTTTGTTATGGATAGGTTGTATATTATTCATATCAAGAATGATATCAAGTCCTTAAACATCATTTTTAAATCATAAAATGATAATTATACTTGAATGGATACGATGGAGAATGAATCTCATCACGTTCGTGGAGACGGTAGTCCGTGCGTACGCACGAGTGGCAATATCATTCTTTTGATATTAAAATAATATATAAATGGATGGTATATAATATATACAGAATCATAAACATGTTATATTTATTATTTACATGAGTTACACATCATTATTATACCCATCCAAATAATAATATATTGAATAACAATTACACCACGACGTGGAGACGATAAGCCGTACGTACGCACATATGGTGACATGTTATTAAAAGGGTGGATAGAATACTGAATATGGTTGTACCATATTTATAATAACATCACCGTGTATATAAGATACTGGAGTTATTATTTTAGAATGGTAATAACAAAGAAAGAAGAAGTGGAAGAAGAAAGGAACTTGGAAAAGGGTGGTGAAATCACTATCTCTTCTTCGGGTCTTTCCTTTTGATTTGACAAAAGGGCTGCTTAGGTTGGCTTTATGATCAAAATAAGGCCTATAGGTTGTAGTTAGGGATGTTGGGAGAGTATTTGGGAAGATTTTGGACGAACCAAAAGGCTTTGAAGGTGTGAAGAAATGAGAAGGAGGAGTGCCCTTTTATAAGAGGGGTGAGGGGCACCTTTGGAAAAGCTAGAAATATTAATTTATAATAAATTCAAATTCAGTTTCTAATGCCTCAAAAGTTTATTATTCAAAGGTTAAGGAGGGTATAGGTCTAAAACCATTCAACCAATAGAATTTAGACAGGTTTGGGTTACTATATTAACCTTATCCTTTAGTTTTAACTCTTAGTTAATTAGTTTGACATTTACCATGTCACTTTGTATTTTTATAATATATAGTTAATAAACATACTATCTACATCCAAGAGACCCCCAAGTGGTCCATTAATTATGAACCTATCATTATATATGTCTCTTGGCCGATCCTTATATTTTTAGAAATTTAATATCAATTAATAATATAATATTTTTTTTAAAAACTCTTTTATGTCAATTTTGAAACTATTCAATAATTGATTTTTATGAAACTCATAACAGAATGATTACTTCAAAAAAGTTAATTAAATAAATCCTAACATGTCATATTAGCTTATAAAATTATTGTAATTCATTAAAAGTCTCAAATTATATTTATTTGGGAATTTATAATATCAATTATTTTAATTTTTCACAATTATGGTAATTACTGAATCATAATTGTGTCATAAATAAATTAAATTATTTAAAGTATATAAATTATAAATAAAATATTATTATGTAGGAAATCGTATTATCTTTCTAATGAATATTTACAATCGAATTTATCTTATGTATAACTCTATATTAAAAATGTTTTAGTAAATAATCTTTGATTTTAACGCTTTTAACTCTTCTTTGAATTAAATCATAATAATTGTCTTAATCTAATACAAGTGGACCTAAATGATAATATTTTATTCCTAAGGTTGTTTCTGGTCGAGATACACTTGTCCAATAGAATTAGGACATGTGTTAGGGTAATATTAATATAATTTTTACCCTTAATTACCCTATTTTACTTTTAACTGTGGTAAATAAAAGTAAAAAGTTACCATTCACCAAAAATTATTTTCATCTTCTTGAACCACATTTTACTTCTTGATATTAACCGTGTCTCTCGGATTTTCGAAATTCCAGTCACAGAAGCGGTAAAATTAAGTTTTATGAAAAATTCAGTTTTTTAACTACCACTTAGTAGTTTCACAATTCATCAAAAATTGAAGTTTTTCAGAACATTGCCAAAATTTCACCCTAAGATATAATTGATATTCTGAATTCAAAAATGATGTCTATTTTACAAAATTCCAAACATATAAGTTGCATTAATTAATTTTATAATTAATTCGCACTGTCACAACAAATAGCGTGTTTTTAAGAAACAATATATATCAAAAGATTGATAATTGTTTATGTCCAAATTCAAAGTGAAATTAATTATAATGAACACCATTGGATAAAATGGTAAAAAAATATTCTAATTATGCTTTAAAACCACTCAATAATATAATTTAGCACTACAAATTATTTTGATTAAAAAAGTTGTTTTTAAGTATTTTTCACTATTCATAAAAATTGGAAGTTCTCAGAAAAATACCAAAAATTCAACTAAGGATAATTTCGATATTCTGAATCCAAAAATGAAGTCCATTTTGAAATATAAAATATATATAATTTCAAAAAGTAGGTATTACTATTCATAATGACTAGTTTGATTGGTTGTGGTGTGTTAGAACTCAATGTTGCGTACAACACACGCTATCACATTATTCAAAGAGAAGCGTACCGTAGTAGCTTGGAGTGTTACATTCTCCCCTCCTTCAAATAATTTTGTCCTCAAAATTTCTAGAATACTTATCACATGAAAAGACTCGGGTGGTTCTTCATCATAAGTTCCTCGGGTTCCCACGTTGCCTCTTCCATCTTATGGTTTCTCCACAAAACTTTTACCAGAGGTGTCGTCCGGTTTCTCAGTACTTGTTCTCTCGTATCAAGAATCCTGATGGGCTCTTCACAATAGGACATATCGGGTTCCAGTTCTAATTCTTCATAGGTGAGTACATGCGTTGGGTCAGGCATGTATTTCCTCAAGAGAGATACGTGTAACACATCGTGAACTTTGGAGAGAGTTGGCAGCATTGCCAATCAGTAAGCTACAACCCCAATTCGTTCTAGAATTTCGAAAGGTCCGATGTACCTGGGACTCAATTTACCTTTCTTACCAAAACGTATGACTCCCTTCCATGGAGATACCTTCAGGAAAACATGATCACCGACTTGAAATTACAAATCCTTCCTTCGATTATCGGCATAGATCTTCTGCCTACTTTGAGCTGCTTTGATGTGATTTTGGATTACCTTCACCTTTTCCATCATTTCCTCGACCAGTTCTGGGCCTACAAGTTTTCTTTCACCAACGTCATCCCAACAGGTTGGTGTACAACATCTCTTTCTGTATAACGCTTCATATGGTTCCATCTGAATACTCGAATGGAAGCTATTTTTATAGGAAAATTCTACCAGAGGTAAATATTGATCCCACATACCCTGAAAGTCAAGTGAGAAAGATCTCAACATGTCTTCTAAGGTTTGAATAGTTCATTCTGATTGTCCATCCGTTTGAGGGTGGTAGGCAGTGCTCAAATGAAGTTTAGTATCCAGGGATTTCTGAAGACTCTTCCAGAATCTTAAAATAAAACGAGGATCACGAGCAGAAACAATCGATAGGGGTACTCCATGAAGTCTCACAACTTAATTAATATATAGTCTTGCTAGACGTTCCTGTGGTAGATCTTCTCTTATAGCAAAAAAAATGTGCTGACTTGGTAAGACGATAAACAATAACCCATATTGTATCGTTCCTTATAGAAGTCTTTTGTAGTCCCATGACAAAGTCCATCGTAATATTGTCCCATTTCCACTCTGGTATGGGAATAGGTTGCATGACTCCTCCAGGCTGTTGGCTCCCAGCTTTCACTTGTTGACAAACCACACATATTGACACAAAATCAGCAATCTCCCTCTTCATGTTGTCCTACCAAAAATGTTCCTTCAAATCTATATACATATTGGTGCTCCCATGATGTATAGAGAAATTGGAACTATGAGCATCATCCAACAATTCCCTTTTTAGATCAGGTAAATTGGGAACACAAAGTCTCTTCCCAAATTTCAAAATTCCATCTTCATACACAAAGTCTCTCAATCTCCCATCATTCACAGATTTAATCTTCTTTTTTAAATTCTTCATCATTGGTCTGAGAACTCTTAATCCTTTTTAGTAAAGATGGTTTGGCAACCATTTGAAAAAGAATTGATGTTTCGCCTTCCCTGGTTATTCCCATGTCCATCTTCACTACATCCATGAAAATTGGATCCCTTTCAATTATCATATTTTTCAAAACTCCATGGTCTTTTCTGCTCAAAGCATCTGCCACCCTGTTTTCCTTCCTCGGGTGGTAGTGTATTGTGCAATCACAATACTTGAGTAATTCAAGCCATCTCCTTTGTCTCATGTTGAGTTCTTTTTGTGAGAAAATATACTTCAAACTCTTGTGATCAGTATAAATCTCACATTTTTTACCATAGAGGTAGTGCCTACATATCTTCAAAGAAAAGATCACAGCTGCTAACTCGAGATCTTGAGTAGGATAGTTTTTTTCATGAATTTTCAACTGTCGTGATGCATAGGCAATAACCCTATCATTCTGTATAAGGACACAATCAAGTCCTTTCTTCGATGCATCACTATAAATAACGAACCCATCATTCCCCGATGGTAGAGTCAATATAGGAGCATTGACTAATATTCTCTTCAGTTCTTCGAAACATTCTTCACTCTCTTTTGTCTAAACAAATTTAACCCCTTTACGTGTGAGCTTCGTTAATGGGTTAGCCAATCAGGCAAAATTCTGGACAAAATGTCGATAATAACCTGCTAAACCAATAAAACTACGTACCTCAGTTATACTCGTAAGTGTTGGCCATTCTTGGATTGCCTTGGTCTTAGAAGGATCAACATATATTCCATCTTTAGAGACAATATGGCCAAGAAAAGAAATCTCCTGAAGCCATAATTCACACTTGCTAAACTTCCCATATAATTTATGTCTTCTCAGAGTCTTCAGGATAATGCGCAAGTGATTTTCATGATCTTAATACTTTTTGGAGTATACCAAGATATCATCAATAAATACCACCACAAATTCATCGAGATACTCCTTGAAAATGCTATTCATCAGATTCATGAATACAGAGGGTGCATTAGTCAATCCAAAAGGCATTACAGTAAACTCGTAATGCCCATACCTGGTTCAAAATGCTGTCTTCAGAATGTATTCCTTCTTCACACACAACTGATGGTATCCAGATCGAAGGTAAATCTTTGAAAAGTATTGAGCTCCATGCAGTTGGTCAAATAAATCATCAATGCGAGGTAGGGGATACTTGTTCTTTATTGTTATAGCATTGATCTCCCTGTAGTCGATACATAACCTCATAGATCCATCTTTCTTTTTAACAAAAAGAACAGGGGCTCCCCATGGAGAAACACTAGGGCGAATAAATCCCTTATTACTCAATTCCTCTAGTTGTTTCTTTAGTTCAACTAATTCTACAGTGGCCATTATATAAGGGGTCATTGATATAGGCCTTGATCCAGGAATTAAATCAACGGAAAACTAAACTTCTCGTTCTGGAGGATGTCCAGGTAAATCTTCTGAAAATACATCTACAAATTCTTTCACAATAGGTACATACTCTATTTGAACATTCCTTTCCTCACCCACAGTTATTTCATTCTCTTCCTCCCCAATAATTGAATTTAGTTGAGCTACTGGGGGTGGATCTAAATAAGAATTAGGTGGTGATGATTCTTCTCTAAAGATAAGGCGTTCCTTATCATTATCATCAAGAATCGTAACCTCTTTATTCTTACAATAAATCTTCACATCATAGTCCGAAAGCCAGTGCATACCGAGGATTATATCAAACTCAATCATAGGTATGAGGATGATATCAACAGATAAAGAACATTTATGTGCTCTAATGGGGACTAATTCACAAAACTTTGTTGCAATGATACTTCCCTTAGGAGTTTTAACTGAAAACTCCCTTGTTAAATCAAATTGGAAATATCTAATTTTCCTAGGAAACTGGGAAGATATGAAACAATGCGATGATCTAGAATCAAATAATGCATTTTCTAAACTCAAGGAAACCATTAAATTACCTACCACCACATCTTTCGTAGCTTCTACCTTAGTAGTAGTTATAGCATAAGCTTGGCCTTGATCACTTTGCCTTTTCTGAGGTAAGTTCTCCTGATGCTTAGGACATTCGTTTGCATAATGCCCCATCTCCCTGCAATTTTAGCACTAAACATTGGTAGCTTCCTTCTTCCCCTTGCAATCATGAGCTTGGTGGCCTTTTTCACCACACTTGTAACAGACTCCTGTTCCCTTCAAGAAAGTACCGAGGTGTTTATTACGACATTTACCATAGGATGGATATTAAACCTTTCCCTTCTTCCCCTTATTTCCATTCCCAGATTGATCAGCAGGCCTCTTCTTCTCTTGCTTTGCTTTAAAGTCAAAAGACTTAGATAATTCCTTTTCGATCTTGATAGCACATGAGACAATGTCTTCGTACGACGAGAATGATTGTGAGACTAATGCTCGACGGAGAAATGGTTTTAACCCATCAAAGAAATGATCAATATTACTTCTTGGGTTATGTATATAATCTCTAGCATAACTTGCTAACCTTGTAAAGTTAGCCTCATACTTTACGACATTCTCATCCTCTTTCTGTCTCAGACTCATAAATTGCCTTTCCATATCTGCTCGATGGTCGTGAGGAAGGTATTTTTCTAAAAACAGATCTTTGAACTCCCTACATTCTATATTTGATACTTCATCATCTTCCTTCGTGTTTTGAATCAATGACCACCATTGATCAGCATCTCCAGTGAGTCGGTAAACTTCCATGATAACTTTTTCCCTTTCACTACTCCCCAATGACTGAAATATTTTCTCTAGGGAAAATACCCATTGCTCACCTACTAAGGGATTTGTAATCCCATTGAACGTTGGTGGTTGTTGCCTCATGAATCAATCTAACATTGATCCTCCACGCTGCGGATCAGGGTGCTCCATACGGGTAAGGTTATTATTCATAACCTGAGTGAGTTGTCCCAGTATGGTGATTAGCTGATCGGCACCAGTTGCATCACCAGCTCCACTATAATTATCTTGAGAAGGATGGCAATCCCTACATGGAGTGCGTGCATTGATTCAGTTTCCATTTCTTCCACAAGGCGCCATTTCTAAACAATGGCATAAACTAGATCAGTTTATGAATCAAAATACATAATCCCATACTTATAAAACACTTAACATAAATTGAACTATTTATGGATATAATCCATAATCAAAAAAATGTTTTCTTTGAGGAAGTATATACTCATAAACCCTTCATAATGATTTGTAAAGAAAATGTGAGTTATCCTAAGCATATCCCCCTGGAGTGTCGTAACCAAGAGTTTAACAAGGCCCGTTGTCGTGCACCAGTTCCTGTTCGAGTCTAGCTCAAAGCGGTGTTTTCGGGTTTTACCCCTAGGTACATCTGTGCCAGAGCCGCCTCTACCTGATCGTATCCAGACAGGGATGTATTGCTCGGAAAACTCACAAAATCTCTACAATACCAAAATTCTAGGAAGTTCTTCTATACTAATCCTTAAAGTTCATCTTAGGTCTACGTGCTCAAATCAGAGTTTATCTAAATATAGCTTCCAAGGTTTGTACTAAACTTTCTCTGATATCAACTGTAATGCCCGGACCCCAGTTACCTAGAGTCGGTGCATTATTACATAACATAGGCATGATCACAAGAAAGATCAAATCTCGAAAGACCGATTGGTTTAGTAGCCTTGGAAACACTAGATATATTCATAAAGTTTTACATTACATCATAAAGTGGAAAACTACTACAACAACATATTTTCTCCATATTTCACACTCATATCCCCACATAATATCCCTGCAGGTCATTCATAATTTACTTCTTCACTTCCTGGGAAAAATAAAACATAGAAAAGGGGTGAGCTCAAATGCCCAGTAAGGATAACAATATAGCGGAAACTTTCAAAAATAAGCATAAACATTTAAGGCAATGTATAACTAAAACAAAAGCCTTTTAAACTTGAACTTCAACATATTATGGCAAAAGTAAAATGAAATAATTCCATTTAATTATTCACATGGATATTCTACTAATCGAATAATCACATGCAATATCAATAACCACTTTCATAATGATGGAATGCATAATGCCAGACTATCATAACCACATAGCCAAGGCCTCGTGCCAAGACTAAAAATAAGATTTTTCCAAGGACTTGTGCCAAGACACTAGTTTGTCTCATGAGACCTACCGATGCATCGAGGAGCTATAGCGGGCTCCACCTATCACATATTAAGTCCAATGCATTCCCATATGAAAAGGTTTAAACATAACATACACATTCGTATTAAAACTAGCATACGAAATGTCAATACTTTCACCATAAACTATTAATGGTATAAAAATAGCACATCCACAGTCAAACATTTCACAAAACCATCAATACAATATAGAAGTTTTGTATCATAATAAATCAACTAAAAATAAGCATAAAATCCATCAAAGGATGTTGACATAGATGAAATCAAAACTCTTTTTATAGAAATATCTCTTTCTATTTTTGAAATCATTTAAGAGTCATATATTTATAAAATAAAACATTTTCTTTGAAAATATTATTATAAGCTTGTAAGGGAATCTTCGATGATTTTATAACGGTGGAAAATAGCTGCACCCGCCGTATAAGTTAAAAAAACATTCTTACCTTAATTTTGTCGAAAAGGTTAAAAAGAACCTTGTTTGGAAAACGACGGAAAGATTACTTTATAAACCTCTTATAAAAAGTAAAACAAGGGTATAAATGACTTTAACCCATATTCTTGTAAATAGTAAAAATGTTTTGAAATACATTTTTAAGAAACATGGATGTGGATGATAAAGTGATCCCAGTAGATTATTACGTATAAACAACCTCGGATAATGAAGAGATTGTGAAATAACCCTTACCTTGTACTTTTCCTTGGTTGGGGTAGGTTAACCTCCTGTATAATGGTGAAATAATTGTTAATAAATTATACAAGAATCATATATATTAATATGATATCATATATGATCTTTTAACATTGATTTGTTAATAATATCTTAGAATTATCATCGTTTCGGGTGTTAACTCATTACGGGAAAAATGGGCATTTGCGACGGGTTATTTGCGACGGGATTTATTCCCGTCGCAAATAGTCCTGTTAAAAACTTATTTGCGACGGGGTTATTTGCCCGTCGCAAATAAGTAGCCTTTTGCGACGAGATAGCTTTCCCCGTCGCAAAAGGATTGGCGCGGTTTGCGCGCCAAATCGCGGGAAACTTATTTGCGACGGGGGAATATTCCCGTCGCAAATAACCGGCGACGGTAAAAGGTATTTGCGACGAGAATATTCCCCCGTCGCAAATAGTATGTCGGCAGGTGGTTATTTGCGACGGGTCCCGTCGCAAATAACTATTTACCAGTTGACCGTAATAAATAATGGCTAAGGTATTTGCGACGGTACCCGTCGCAAATAATCTAACCTATAAATACCCCCATCCGTTTTTTTCAAATCATTCTCAAATTCTCTCTTCTTCTTCTCTCAAAGTTTTATTTCTGAAGTTTAGTTTTTCTCAAGTTTAATTTTTTCCTTCGGAGTTGATATTAAAGTTTCGAAGAACGATCAGAGCAGATCAATTTTCAAGGTATTTATGTTCATTTTAATTTAATATTTATTTTTAATTTTTTATTAGTTTTAATTATTCTTAATTAGTTGTAATATAATTATGTTTGCATTGTTTTGTTACTTAATAAATTTAAATTATTAGTATACATTGTTAATATTTAAATGGTAATTAGGAATAATTAGTAATAATTACAAATAATTAAGAATAAATATTAATATTTAGTAATAAATACCAATAATTAGGAATAATAACATTATTATATTATGAGTATATTTTATTATTAATATTAAAATAATATAATTTTTTATATATATACAATTCTCTTTTCATCTGTGTGTTTGCTGTCTCCACATGTATTATTTGTATGTGGAGATAGAAAACACACAGATGAAAGGAGAATTGTATATAAATTAAAAAATTATATTATTTTAATATTAATAATAAAATATACTGATAATGTTATTATTCGTAATTATTGGTAATTATTCTTAATTATTGGTAATTATTCATTTAATTACTACTAATTAGGAACAATTAACAATAATTACCAATAATTAGGAATAATTACCAATAATTAGTAATAAATACCAATAATTAGTAATAAATACCAATAATTAGTAATAATTATCAATAATTAGTAACAATTAGTAATAATTAACAATAATAAGTAATAATTAACAATAATTAGTAATAATTACCAATAATTAGTAATACTTACCAATAATTAGTAATAATTACCAATAATTCGCAATAAATACCAATAATTCGTAATAATTACCAATAATTCGTAATAATTATCAATAATTAGTAATAATTACCAATAATTAGTAATAATTAGTAATAATTACCAATAATTAGTAATAATTACCAATAATTAGTAATACTTACCAATAATTAGTAATAATTACCAATAATAAGTAATAATTAATAATAATTATCAATAATTACTAATAATTACTAATAATTACCAATAATTAGTAATAATTAGGAATAATTACCAATAATTATCAATAATTATCAATAATTACCAATAATTAGTAATAATTACCAATACTTAGTAATAATTACCAATATTTAGTAATAATTACCAATAATTATCATTAATTAGTAATAATTATCAATAATTAGTATTAATTACCAATAATTACCAATAATTGGTAATAATTCGTAATAATTTCCAATAATTGGTAGTAATTCGTAATAATTCGTAATAATTAGTAATAATTACCAATAATTAGTAATAATTACCAATAATTAGTAATAATTAGTAGTAATTAGTAATAATTAGTAATAATTAGTAATAATTAATAATAATTAGTAATAATTATCAATAATTAGTAATAATTATCAATAATTACCAATAATTAGTATTAATTAGTAATAATTACCAATAATTACCAATAATTACCAATAATTACAAATAATTACCAATAATTAGTAATAATTAGTAAAAATTAGTAATAATTACCAATAATTAGTAATAATTAGTAATAATTAGTAAGAATTAGTACTAATTACCAATAATTAGTAATAATTAACAATAATTAGGAATAATTAGTAATAATTAATAATAATTACGAATAATTAGTAATAATTTCGAATAATTAGTAATAATTACCAATAATTAGTAATAATTACCAATAATTAGTAATAATTACCAATAATTAGTATTAATTACCAATAATTACCAATAATTGGTAATAATTAGTAATAATAACAATAATTAGTAATAATTACCAATAATTGGTAATAATTAGTAATAATTAGTAATAATTATTAATAATTACCAATAATTAGTAATAACTAGTAATAATTAGTAATAATTACCAATAATTAGTAATAATTAGTAATAATTCGTAATAATTAACCAATAATTACTAATAATTACCAATAATTAGTAATAATTAGTAAAAATTAGTAAAAATTAGTAATAATTAGTAATAATTAGTACTAATTACCAATAATTAGTAATAATTAACAATAATTAGGAATAATTAGTAATAATTAATAATAATTACGAATAATTAGTAATAATTACGAATAATTAGTAATAATTACCAATAATTAGTAATAATTACCAATAATTAGTAATAATTACCAATAATTAGTAATAATTACCAATAATTAGTATTAATTACCAATAATTACCAATAATTGGTATTAATTACCAACAATTACCAATAATTGGTAATAATTAGTAATAATTACCAATAATTAGTAATAATTACCAATAATTGGTAATAATTTGTAATAATTAGTAATAATTAGTAAAAATTAGTAAAAATTAGTAATAATTAGTAATAATTAGTACTAATTACCAATAATTAGTAATAATTAACAATAATTAGGAATAATTAGTAATAATTAATAATAATTACGAATAATTAGTAATAATTACGAATAATTAGTAATAATTACCAATAATTAGTAATAATTACCAGTAATTAGTAATAATTACCAATAATTAGTAATAATTACCAATAATTAGTAATAATTACCAATAATTGGTATTAATTACCAATAATTACCAATAATTGGTATTAATTACCAATAATTACCAATAATTGGTAATAATTAGTAATAATTACCAATAATTAGTAATAATTACCAATAATTGGTAATAATTAGTAATAATTAGTAATAATTATTAATAATTACCAATAATTAGTAATAATTAGTAAGAATTAGTACTAATTACCAATAATTAGTAATAATTAACAATAACTAGGAATAATTAGTAATAATTAATAATAATTACGAATAATTAGTAATAATTTCGAATAATTAGTAATAATTACCAATAATTAGTAATAATTACCAATAATTACCAATAATTGGTAATAATTAGTAATAATTACCAATAATAGGTAATAATTAGTAATAATTAGAAATAATTATTAATAATTACCAATAATTAGTAATAATTAGTAATAATTAGTAATAGTTACCAATAATTAGTAATAATTAGTAATAATTAGTAATAATTAACCAATAATTACTAATAATTACCAATAATTAGTAATAATTAGTAAAAATTAGTAATAATTAGTAATAATTAGTAATAATTAGTACTAATTACCAATAATTAGTAATAATTAACAATAAGTAGGAATAATTAGTAATAATTAATAATAATTACAAATAATTAGTAATAATTACGAATAATTAGTAATAATTACCAATAATTAGTAATTATTACCAATAATTAGTAATAATTACCAATAATTAGTATTAATTACCAATAATTACCAATAATTGGTATTAATTACCAATAATTACCAATAATTGGTAATAATTAGTAATAATTACCAATAATTAGTAATAATTACCAATAATTGGTAATAATTAGTTATAATTTGTAATAATTATTAATAATTACCAATAATTAGTAATAATTAGTAATAATTAGTAATAATTACCAATAATTAGTAATACTTAGTGATAATTAGTAATAATTAGTAATAATTACCAATAATTAGTAATAATTATCAATAATTAACAATAATTAGTATTAATTAGTAATAATTACCAATAATTACCAATAATTACCAATAATTAGTAATAATTATCAATAATTAGTAATAATTACCAATAATTAGTAATAATTACCAATAATTTGTAATAATTACCAATAATTAGTAATAATTAGTAATAATTACCAATAATTACCAATAATTACCAATAATTAGTAATAATTTCCAATAATTCGTATTAATTACCAATAATTACCAATAATTGGTAATAATTAGTAATAATTACCAATAATATTAATACAATGAAAATAATAAAAAATTTATATAATATTAAAATTATCAATATTTGTAACATGTTTTGCTTTATTCTCAACATATTTAATTCCTAAAGGGTCAATTTTTAGGTGTATCTCAATAAAAAGTTTGCGTCAGTTGTGTATGATCTAAACTCTATAATTATCCTAGCTTGAATGTTTTTTCTAACAAATTATTCAAAACCAGTAATGCTTTTATATTTTATAGAGAAATATGGAACAACGGGGTCGTCAATAATCATTATTAGGTGACCGCATATGGATAAATCAACGTAGAAATCCAAACGGTTCTGGTTTAAATCCAGTATATGTAGAGGGTGTGGAGACTTTTTTATCATTTGCGGCATCAAATCCAGAATTTGTTTCAGAAGGCAAAATAAAATGCCCTTGCAGAAAATGTGCATTGAGAACGTTTGACACGTTTGACAAAGTGGGAGAACATCTCTTGCGTTTTGGATTTCAACCAGATTATGTTTTTTGGTATCAACACGGTGAACGTAGTTCCAGAGCAGGTGATACCAACTTGATTCCGGATCCATCCCGGTTTCAAGATTTAGTACATGATGTTACAGGTTCATCTGTTCAACATACAGAAACTCCGGCTGATATAACTTCAAATCCCGAGTTGGCACCGTATGAATTTTATGAGTTGTTGAAGTCTGCTGAGGATGCATTATATCCTAGCTGCAAGATGAGCAAATTAGAAGCAGTTGCAAAATTTATGGCTATCAAATCAGATAACAGAATGTCAAACACCTGTTTTGACCAGATATTTTCTTTTCTTAAAACACTATTACCCGAAGGAAATGTTTTACCTGCAAATTACTATGAGAGTAAGAGGCTGGTTCGAAATTTGGGACTTACTTGTCAGAAGATTCATGCATGTTCAAATGACTGCATTTTATATTCTGGGGAAAATGAGTCATTGGATAGTTGTCCCACATGTGGGCAACTGAGATATAAAGAAGGACAACACGGGAAGTCTGGTTTGATTCCTGTAAAATAGTTGAGATATTTTCCGCTTACATCCAGACTTCAGCGTTTATTCATGTCTAAGAATACAGCGACAATGATGTCATGGCATAAAGAGAATATTTCAACCGATAAAAGCTTGAATCATCCAGCCGATGGTGATTCATGGAAACATTTTGATAGAGTGCATCCATCCTTTGCTTTAGAAGCTATAAATGTTCGACTGGGCCTTTCCACTGATGGTTTCTGTCCGTTTGGATCTTATAGTAGTCAATATTCATGTTGGCCTGTTTTTTTAACTCCGTACAATTTACCTCCATGGATGTTGATGAAGGAGCCATATATCTTTTTGACTTTACTAATTCCAGGACATCCGAAGAAAAATATTGATGTTTATTTGAAGCCATTGATTGATGAATTAAATTTATTGTGGAGTACTGGTGTCAGTACATATGATGTTGCAACAAAACAGAATTTCATACTGAGAGCAGCATTGATGTGGACAATAAGTGACTTCCCGGCTTATGGGATGTTATCTGGCTGGAGTACACATGGTCAGAAATCATGTCTTTACTGTATGGGAGAGAACAAAGCATTTATGCTCATTCATGGAAAGAAACCTTGTTATTTTGACTGTCATCGCAGATTTCTTCCAGATGATCATCCTTTTCGCAGAAACAGATCTCATTTCAGAAAAGGAACAGTTGAAAGGGATGGACCTCTAAAAATGCTATCAGGTTCGGAGTTAAAATCAGTTGTATTTTCATTACCTCCCATCACTTTTGGTCCCACAATAAACCAACAGAAAATTTCTGGTTTTGGGAAAGAACACAATTGGATTAAACGTAGCATATTTTGGGATTTTCCATATTGGTCTGATTTGTTGGTCCGACACATGTTAGATGTCATACATATTGAAAAGAACTGTTTTGATAATTTGTTTCATACAGTTTTGGATACGCCAGGAAAGAGCAAAGACAATGTAAATGCACGTTTAGATCTTGCCCAAATTTGCAGGCGTCCAGAATTGGAACTATTTGAGAATGTCAGAACAGAAAGGTTACTGAAACCAAAAGCAGCTTATACACTGTCTAAAGAAAACCGTTTATTATTTTGTCAGTGGATTGCAGATTTGAGACTTCCAGATGGTTGTGCTTCCAATTTGGGTAGATGTGTAAATAATGGTCATATTACTGGATTAAAAAGTCATGATTGTCATGTTATAATGGAGAGACTTCTACCCATTGGATTAAGAGGTCTGTTGAATTCTGTGATTTGGGATTCCATAACAGACATGTCTCATTTTTTTCGGGAAATTTGTGCGGCTACGGTAGATTATGATGCTCTAGGAAAACTTGAAAAAGATGTTGTTGTAATTATATGTAAATTGGAAAAAATATTTCCGCCGTCTTTCTTCGACTCAATGGAACATTTGATGTTACATTTTCCATATGAAGCCAAATGTGGAGGTCCGGTACAGTTTCGATGGATGTACCCATTTGAAAGATGCATGCAAAAATTGAAAAGAAAAGTACGCAACAAAGCATCTGTTGAAGGATCTATTGTAGAAGCTTATTTGCAAGAGGAAATATCTTTTTTCTACTCCCATTATTTTGAATCTGAGTATCCTTCAAAACACAACCGAATGGGACGGAACGAGAGGAATATTGATGAAATCGACAATCAATTATCTGTTTTCAACCAGTCAGAGCTTGGTTTTGGTGGAGTTTCTGAACACTGGATTTCAGATGATGAACATCATAGAGCTCATACGTATGTTCTGCTCAACTGTGAAGAGATGACATTAGTTGTACTGTAAGTGTTTATATCACTTATTCTATAATTTATGTTATAGTAAATAACTTTGGTTTTTATAGGTTGTATGATAATCATATCAAGAAACAAATTCCACAAATTACAGCAGCTGCTCTCGAAGAACATCGACTGAAAAATTTCTCTCAGTGGTTTCAAAAACTGGTAACATAAATTCTTTATCTTTTAGCAACTCATTCAATGTATAGTTTACTATATTGATAATTATTTCACAAATTTTCAGGTGTCTCGACATGCTGATAAAATTGACAAACGGCTGTGTGTATTGAGTAACCCACCTTCCAAACTTGTTAAAACTTATAATGCATATGTGATGAATGGATTACGAAAAGTACTGTGCTACATCAAGAGACTTGACTGATTGGTGGAGTGTAATAAAAATCAAAATTCGAGACAATCAGTTTAGTCAAACTAAATGTGCTTTCACTGATGTGCAAATAATTGAAGTTTTTCAAGAGAGTACTCAAAATCAATATTTTTTACAAAGAGACATGAGTATCGATGACGACAGCCCACATTTAAGAGTTGGTGATGACGATGATGTTAATGATGTCACACATGAATTTGAAATGGTAAAAGATGAAGCAACTGTAACTCGAATGGATATCGATGATGTTGAGGAGGAATATGAAGATGACATTGACATATATGAAGATGATGATGAAGATGAACACTTATAGAATTCCATGGTATTTATATACAATCATAATATGTATATATGTATATATAATAGTAATTATCAATTATTTTCTAACATTAACATTTTCTATTTCAGATGGACGAGGCCACATTTCGTGAGTTGGCGGATGCTGAACTGCCTTTCGATGTGGATGAGTTGCTGGCAGATGACCCTCAGCCTGCAGGCGCTCCAGGGAGTACGTGGAGGGGGCGCGGTCTTGCACGATTGATGATTCCTGACCCCGTCCCCGAGCGACGTCCACGTCTTGGGTTTGATCAGCGCACACGGAGGTGTGATAACCTGTGTGATAACTTGTGGATTTGACTAAGATTTCATTAATCTATTCACATAATAAATGTTTATTATTTTTACAGTTTTTCGCATATAGCAGTCGGACAGGGCAGCGCTATTTTGCGCAACTATTTCTCTCAGCCGTGGACCACATGGGAGCAGATTCCCATTGATGTGCAGCAGGCCATGTTCGGCCATTGGTTGGTACGTACGTAAATAAATAATTTTTAATTTGAAAATTATTTCATTTCTAACTTGATATTTTGATTTATTTGTAGGGTTTATGGTATCCGATCGAGGATACCATGCGTGACGCCATCCACGAGGCATGGGAGGTGGCCATGCGTGATCGCCTTCGTCAGTTTTTGCACAATTTAAGAAAAGCTGCCATGAAGAAAGCAGGAGTGTCAGATTTTGACGAGTCATGTAGAGCACACCGACCAGAGTACATTTCATCCCATGTATGGGATAGATTATGTGCGCACTGGTTGAGTGGTGCCTTTCAGAGGAGATCATCAGTGGGGAGGCAGAATCGGGGGAGACAGGAGGTGACTCGTCGAGCTGGGATTCGTTCTTTCAGTACTCATAGACAGCATCTGGTACGTACATTATTTATAAATATTTTATATAACTAAAAATATTAACAGTTTATTTTTTATTCTTATAGGCTGTCGAGCACCCCGATATTTTGGAGTACGACGTATATCAGAGGATGTATAGTGATCCTGCTACTGGGGAGCTCAGAGGTGATCGTCAGCATCACATCGTGGTCAGTATTATTTGTTTTCAAGTTTAAAAATTAACTGCATATAATATATTCCCAATTTTAATTTTAAATTGCAATTACAGGAGTCATATGATGCCACAGCGTCACAGGCCCGGCCTGAGAGTCAGGCCGAGTCATCAGATCAGACCACTGGCCGTCAGTTTGATGAGGCGACATGGATGCAGGCCACCCAGTATGCCTTCGAGAAGGGCCAGGTAGTTGGTATCGGCTCTCGACTGACTCCCGGAGATTATTATGGCAGTGCTGCGATGTCGGCGTCCAGCTCGAGAGGAGCTCGTGCATCTTCTTCTACTACACAGTATGAGGATCAGTTGCGATCTCAGACTGCACTGATAGAGAGTCTCTGACAGGAGCATGAGCAGATGCGTCAGCAGCATGAGGAGGACCATCGACGCCAGCAGCAGCTGTACGAGGAGCAGACGAGTCGGTGGCAGCAGCAGCATCAGGAGCAGATGGAGTACATGCACCGACTCACTCATGCTTTAGGGATGGAGTTTCCTCCTCCACCATCTGCAGATCCCCCACCTCCCCCCTCCTTCAGATTAGAGTTTGTATTTATGTTATAAAATTTGTGAAATCAAAATATGATTTTTTTTCTATTCGTAGTTTCTGTCTCATTATAAAATATTAATAATATTATATTTTTAAATAACAATAATATGAATAATAATATTATTTATATTTTATAATATTAAATTATATATATATATTAAAATTTTATAATATTATAATTTAATTAATATTTTATTATTTTTTATTTTTGAATTATAATTGGATTATTATTATATTAATTAAAATAATTTATTAATAATTTATTTTTTTATTTTTTTATAGTATTTGCGACGGGATACTATGCCCGTCGCAAATAGTATTATTATTATATTTATTAATAGTTTTTTATTTTTTTTAAAAAAATAGTATTTGCGACGGGTCCCATCGCAAATAGTATTTATTAATAGTTTTTTATTTTTTTAAAAAAATAGGTTTTTGCGACGGGCCCGTCGCAATAACTATTTGCGATGGGCCCGTCGCAACAGGTATTTGCGACGGGACCCGTCGCAAAACTATTTTGAAAGTTTTTTACAAATATACGGAGACTATTTGCGATGGGAATGATTCCCGTCGCAAAAAAAGGTTTTAGCGACGGGCCCGTCGCAAATAAGGTTTGCTGCGACGCTGTTTTCAGCAACGGGCCATTTGCGACGGGATCCCGTCGCAAATGAGCCGTCGCAAATACCTGTTTTTCTTGTAGTGACTTACTCGTTTTCTTTTATTTGTTTTGTCACATAAGCCGTGTTTGTTATGCATAGGTTGTATATTATTCATATCCAGAATGATATCAAGTCCTTAAACATCATTTTTAAATCATCAAATGATAATTATACTTGAATGAATACGATGGAGAATGAATCTCATCGCGTTCGTGGAGACGGTAGTCCATACGTACGCACGAGCGACAATATCATTATTTTGATATTAAAATAATATATAAATGGATGGTATATAATATATACAGAATAATTAACATGTTATATTTATTATTTACATTAGTTACACATCATTATTATACCCATCCATATAATAATATATTGAATAACAATTACACCACGACGTGGAGACGGTAAGCCGTACATACGCACGTATGGTGACATGTTATTCAAAGGGTGGATAGAATACTGAATATGGTTGTACCATATTTATAATAACATCACAGTGTATATAATATACTGGGGTTATTATTTTAGAATGGTAATAACAAATAAAGAAGAAGTGGAAGAAGAAAGGAACTTGGAAAAGGGTGGTGAAATCATTACCTCTTCTTCGGGTCTTTCCTTTTGATTTGACAAAAGGGCTCCTTAGGTTGGCTTTATGATCAAACTAATGCCTATAGGTTGTAGTGAGAGAAGTTGGGAGAGTATTTGGGCAGATTTTGGCTGAACCAAAAGGCTTTGAAGGTGTGAAGAAATGTGAAGGAGGAGTGCCCTTTTATAAGAGGGGTGAGGGGCACCTTTGGAAAAGCTAGAAATATTAATTTATAATAAATTCATATTCAGTTTCTAATGGATCCAAAGTTGATTATTAAAAGGTTAATGCAGGGATAAGTCGAAAACCATTCAACCAATAGAATTTAGACAGGTTTGGGTTACTATATTAACCTTATCTTTTAGTTTTAACTCTTAGTTAATTAGTTTGACATTTACCATGTCACTTTGTATTTTTATAATATATAGTTAATAAACTTACTATATACATCTAATCGACCCACAAGTGGTCCATTAATGATGAACCTATCATGATATAAGTATCTTGGCCGAACCTTAGATTTTTATAAATTTAATATCAATTAATAATATAATATTTGTTTTAAAAACTCTTTTATGTCAATTTTGACACTATTCAATAATTGATTTTTGTGAAACTCATAACAGAATGATTACTTCGAAAAAATTTAATTAAATAAATACTAACATGTCATATTAGCCTATAAAATTATTTTAATTCATTAAAAGTCTCAAATTATATTTATTTGGGAATTTATAATATCAATTATTTTAATTTTTCACAATTATGGTAATTACTGCATCATCATTGTGTCATAAATAAATTAAATTATTTAAAGTATAAAAATTATAAGTAAAATATCATTATTTAGGAAATATTATTATATTTCTAATGAATATTTACAATTGAATTTATCTTATGTATAACCCTATATTAAAAATGTTTTAGTAAATAAACTTTGATTTTAACTCTTTTAACTCTTCTTTGAATTAAATAATAATAAATGTACTAATATAATCCAAGTGGACCTAAATGATAATATTTTATTCCTAAGGTTGTTTTTGGTCGAGATACACTTGTACAATAGAATTATGAAATGTGTTAGTGTAATATTAATATCATTTTTACCCTTAATTACCCTATTTTACTTTTAACCGTGGTAAATAAAAGTAAAAAGTTACCATTCACCAAAAATTATTTTCATCTCATTGAACCAAATTTTACTTCTTGATATTAACCGTGTCTCTTGGATTTTCGAAATTCCATTCACAGAAGCGGTAAAATTAAGTTTTATGAAAAATTCAGTTTTTTAACTACCACATAGTAGTTTCACTATTCATCAAAAATTGAAGTTTTTCAGAACAATGCCAAAATTTCACCCTAAGCTATAATTGATATTCCGAATACAAAAATGATGTATATTTTAAAAAATTCCAAACATATAAGTTTCATTAATTAATTTTATAATTAATTCCCACTGTCACAACAAATAGCGTGTTTTTAAGAAATAATATATATCAAAAGATTGATAATTGTTTATGTCCAATTTCAAAGTGAAATTAATTCTAATGAACACCATTGGATAAAATGGAAAAAAATATTCTAATTATTCTTTAAAACCACTCAATAATATAATTTAATACTATAAATTATTTTTATTAAAAAAGTTGTTTTTAAGTATTTTTCACTATTCATAAAAATTGGAAGTTCTCAGAAAAATACCAAAAATTCAACTTAGGATAATTTCGATATTCCAAAACCTTAAATGAAGTCCATTTTGAAATATAATATATATATAATTTCAAAAAGTAGGTATTACTATTCATAACGACTAGTTTGATTGGTTGTGGTGTGTTAGAACTCGATGTTGCGTACAATACACGGTATCACATTATTCAAAGAGAAGCGTACCGTAGAAGCTTGGAGTGTTACAATTTTAAAACCAATTTCATAAACCTTTTCATTGTTATTTTAAAACATATTTATTTTTCCAAAACAAGGGGATGACTATATTTTATCAAAAAACCATTTACACAATAAAAAAAAATCAAGGATCATGACAATTATTTTTAGAAAACCATTTAGAAAATTTAGATCATTCATGGTTCATAAATTATTGGCTAGATATGGAACCACCTACCTCACACTCGAGTTACATGCTAACCATAATAAGATACACACATCAAAAAGAATGGGAACACTCAATAGAATAATTGAAGGTACTAAATATTAACTCCCACCTCTTAGAATTCGGTTTCTATAAGAAACATTTCAATGGGTAAGATAGATCAACACATTCCTCAAGGTTAAGTGCGACTCACCAAAAGTAACAAGAGAGTAAGAATCCTAAGGATAAATAAATGATGGAACCATAAGGGGTTAACAGGGATTATAACATAATCAATAGTTTCTAATAATATATCCTAGAATCACTACTAATTCTAAGAAGGAAATAAGAATGGGATAATATCTGATCAACTTACCAAAACATTGAAAACTAATAAATCTAGGATCGAAACACAAAGAAGAGGAGTTTGAAGAAACCAATAATTCCAAGGAAATACAAATTAAGTAGAATAAATTGGATTTGGTTTGATAAAGAGATTTTAAGGAGTTAATTAAGGGTTTTATGGGTAAAAAATACATCTACACCCTTACCCAACTAGCTAAGCCTAACACCACTGGCTGGCTAATGGCTACTGAAAAAGTGTATTGGCTACTGTCTATCCCACCAAATGGATGGTGTAGGCCCACTTTTTAGTTAGTGGAGGCCCATTGGATAGCTAGTGGAGGACCACCTGCTTGTTGGTGGTCTCCTATATCTAATAATGGCTATGTATAAAGCCACTAGATGGCTGATGGCCTCTTTCAGCCAATTTTTAGTCCAATCCACTTTTAAATTCCACCAAAGAACCTCCTCCAACTCCCTAACTTGAAATTAGACCTCTAAAACCAAATTTAGGGACATACATAAACTTTTATGTTACAATATCCCCACTATAGGTTATTCTATGCCTAAAAAGAGACACTAAAGAAGGATTATCGTGAAAAAAGTGATGCCACTACACCTTCATTGATGATTCATATTCCCAAGTCTTGTGAGAATTATATTTGTGATATCATATCACTTTGAACAGTATAATTGACTTCCCACACAAGACTTTCATATGAGAGTAAATGATCTCCATTGGATGATCTATAATAAAAATGCCCAACTCCAACTCAAATTCCTCCCAATTCATTGAATGGGAAGGATCAAGATGATAATACTTAATAATGGATACGTGTAAAACATCATTAGTACCTATCAACTGAGCTGGTAACACCAAACTATAAGCACCCTTCCCAAGTCATTTATGATATCTAATGGTCCAACATATCTTGGATCCAACTTTCCCTATCTTCCAATATTATGGTGACCCAACCAAGGATAAAGCTTCAAGAATACTATACCATTAGTGGAAAACTCCAAAGGATAGAATCAATGATCAACATAAGATTTCTTCTAACTCTATGTAGCCAAAAAGCATTGATGTATATATTGAATCCTTGATATCATCCCATGAATGAAACATAGTCCTATAAGAGAGGACTCTCCCACCTTAGATCAACTAAGAGGTGACCTACATAGGCAACCATACAAGGTCTCAATGGGATCCATTCTAATCAATGACTTGTAATTATTATTATAATAAATCTTGACCAGTCCCAGATAGATATCCTAATTTCCTCCAAAATCCAAGACTGTGTATGGATCTTATCTACTAGAATCTCAATATAACGTTCTTTATGTACATCTATCTATAAACGGTAAGTTGTACTCAATCTGACATGAGTCCCCATCCCCACTTTGAGACTTTTCTAGAAATGGGAATTAAACCTAGGATCCCTATCATAGAAAATTCCATAGGGAACCCCATGTAACCTCAAAAAATCTTATATGTACAACTTATCTAAATCTTCAACCATAGTGGTGTTCCCAATTGGAATGAAATGATCTGATTTAAGAACTAATTTATCTCCGCCCAATAAGAATTGTTTACTTAGGGATTCCATGGTAATCTTGATTTTAAGTCCAAGTAAGCCTATTACCATTTAAACTTTGGAACTAGAAGAGGCTGGAGAAAACCAAAAGATTTTAGGTGATATACCTTAATCTTCTAGTAGGTGTAATATCAAGACACATAATTTGCAATGTTACTCTTAATACATGACCAAATAAATTCCATCTCATGTCATAATACATTATCATTATCACAGTATGGATGAACTATGAAGAACATGTAAAATCATGTATAACTGAATTATTGATAGATTAAGGGAGGGAGAACTGAATCCCAAGGTCAAGAACTCCATCAGAGGGGATAGACCAACTAGGAATTGTTTCCCCACCATATAAGGACTCCTTTATTCTTCAAAAATCATCATCCTACTACTTTACTAGTAGAATAGACTCAAGTAGTGATGATAAAAATTGATAAATGGTTATAACCATACCTGAATCATCTTCCTTTTCATCCAAATGCAACCAAGTGTAAATCCCTATAAGATTACACACCTCTTTCACTTCCGAGATAGTTTGAGAATAAAATTCCCTAATGATAGTGTTAGTGATGATGTTCCCATTACCTGGGGTGTAGGTGTTTTCTAAAGTCAAACTTCCAGAGTTACTCCAATCAAAGACACAACCTAAGTTTTATGAATTTTTGAGTTAATATATAACTCTAACTCTTATGAACAAAAAAATAATGTTAACCTCTCCCAAAAAATATAGTGACTCCAAAACTTATAATCAAACATAACATTAATGAGCTCCAAGTCATGAGTGAGATAATTCTTTTCAAGAAAAAAAAGTTTCGAAGAACAACATTCCACAACATGATGATCATGTATAAAAATTAACCATAGACAAGAACTTAAAGAATAACAATAAACCACATATACCTTACTATGTTCCAAAAATATCAAAATATAAGCCAATATCAGATGTTGTTTCAACTCAATAAAATAGGACTAACACTTAACATCCCATGATAATTTCACCCCCTTCTTGGTAAGAGTAGTCAGTTGTGTTTAGAACTTGGATAAATATTTGATAAACCACCAATAATACCCAATTAGTCCTAGGAATATCTATATCTGAAAGACATTCCATGGTTCTTACCATGAAAATAAATCCTTTTCCCTTTTAAGATAAAATGGGAGTCTATGTTTTGAAATCATTTTCCCTAAGAACTTCACCTATCAGATCCCTAAATTACATTTCAATAGTTTCTCATAAAGGCATAGACTCTTTATTTTTTTCAAAAATGGTACTCAGATGGTTCTAATTCTCTCACTATGTTATCAAATAAATCAAGAAATCATCCACAAATACAATAATAAAGGTATTGAGATACTGGTGGAATACCCATTTCACCATATCCATAAACATTAAAAGATCATTATTTTGACCAAAAGGTATCAAAATATATTCTTAGTTGTTGTACCTTCTCCTAAAAGTGGTCTTCACGTTATCTAATTCTTTAACCCTAAGATGATGATAACCTAAAAAATATAATTTTTTGAAAAAAACTTTAACCTGTCTAACTAATCAACCAAATAATCCACATGGGGGAAATGATATTTATTCTTAACTATTACATGATTCATCTGTCAATAGTCTTCAAAAATATGAAAAGATCCATCAAACTTCTTAGAAAATAGCATGGGGTTGTCTATAATAAAACAATAGGGGTGAATAAATCCATTCTCTAATAGGTTCTCAAATTTTATCTTGATATTTGTTTTATCTCAGAAGGTTACATATGATTAGAGGGTGTTTAAATTAGATAAGTACCCGAAACCAAATTGATGGAGAACTCTACCTCTCACTCTAGAGGAAGACTGAATAAGTCATCTGGGAAAACCTTTGCAAAATCCTAAAAAAATGAAGGAAGATCAATAATAGAATAAACATCATCATACTCAACTGTGACATCATACAATAAAGTCATAATCTACGGGTATTAAGGTCCTTCATGTCTTTGCCTTAGATCCCAGTATCCTTGAAACACATAGGTTCTCTCATTAGAAGTTGATAATGAAACACACTAATAATAATAGTAAATCATGGCTCGATGAGTGACCTTCCTGTCCATCATGATATTAACATAAAAAATATGCATATTTAGAATAAGAAATTCCTAGACTAACTCTATACCAACTACCAAAAGAGAACCTAAAGGGCAATGAAACCCATAATCCATTTTATCACCAAAAGGAATTTCTAGATCTATAATGTATACCATGTGGTCCATCAGAATTTTAAACACAACCAAAAAATAAGAAGATATGAAAGAGTATATGGAAACCGCATAAAATTATTAGTTTTTATAGAATATGAAACAAATTTATTAAAGGTATATAGACATATTTATGGTATTGACTATGAAGAAACCTTAGAACTATTGTGATGATAAATTCCATTAATATTTTTTTATTCATAAAAACTCATTATGATTATGAGGTATATCAAATGGATGTCAAAACCATTTTACTTTATGATATTTTTTTCAAGGATGTGTATATGATAAAAACTAAAGGTTTTGAAGTGAAAAATGCGTTTTTTAAGGTTTTAAAGTTTCAACGGTCCATTTTTGGACTTAAGAAAAATTCTTGGAGTTGGAATGTCCATTTTGATGATACAATCAATGAGTTTGGTTTCATCATAATATGAAGATTATTACTATGTATATAAGTGGGTTAGTGAGAGTATATTTTTTTATGATATTATATGTAGATAATAGAATTCTTATCAGAAGTGATGTCCTGACTCTTCACTTGGTAAATATGTGGATGAGTAAATGTTTCCCAATTAAAGGAATGGGTGAAGCTTCCTACACAAAAGGTATGAAGTTCTATAGTGGTATATTTAAGAGGTGTCTTAGACTGAGTAAGAACACATATATTGGTAAAGTGTGAAATATGTTTAGCATGGATATCTCTATGATGTGGTCTTTACTAGGGTTGCATGAAAAAAATCTTAGGAAGATTTAGGATCCTTATAAAGAGTTATAAAGGATGGATAAAATTCCTTAACCATACACCATAGGATCTATAGTGTATTCAATATTGTTTTCTTAATCAAATTTATTTTATGATTTTATAAAAATAAAGAGATACCAACCCAATACTATTGAGAGTCACTTGATGTTTTTAAAGAACATCCTTAAGTACTTAATAATTATTGACGATATATGCTTGATCTTTGGTGGTGAGTATGAAATCTATGTAAAAGTTTACATAGATACTTGTTCCCAATATAAAAAAGATGATATGAAATCTCAATATTGATTCATATTTTTCCAAAATCGTAGAGATATATGTTGGAAGAGTTCAAAACAATCCACCATAGTGGACTCAATAATAGAGGCATAGTACATTTCTACATCAAATAATATAAATGAGGTTGTCTAGATGAAGAAATTAATTACTCAACTCGGTGTGGTTTCTATAATTGAGGGAGAAATTAATCTAAAATATGAAAATAATAGAGTTTTTTATCAATCTAAAGAACCTTAATCTCACAAAATGACCAAACATATCTTTCAAAAAACTATTTCATATGATAAATCATTTATATTCATGATATAAGTATCATTTGGGTGGCTATAGAAGAGAATTTAGCAGATCTATTTATGAAACCATTAATGCAACAATAACATGAGGGTCATGTAGTATCTCTACATATAAGTCACATGAGATATTTGATTTAATGGATACAAATGTATCATGTTATTATAATAAAGGAAATATACATTTATAATTCATTCATGTGTGCCATAATTTATTTAACATGAAAAATCAAACGATAATATTCTATTAAAGTTTGAGTTTGAGTTGTCTCTAACCAATGATCATCATATAATATTATAGGTTTTGAAAATATTTAAATGATAGATTGAATATATTCATCTAATAATTGAAATTTTTTGTATTTGAGATTTTAATAATGGATTCATGAGTTAATAATTAGAGACTTATTTCATGGATTGTCCTACAAAAGTATATCTCATGGAATTCAAAATAGGCATCAATATACTTAGGGTTGTATTATTATTTTCAATCCTTCTTACCTAAGGTTGGAAATATACCTATCATGAGAACCCACATACCTCAATACCCAACTTATGAAATTCAAAAATGAATTTAGATAATATAGGGGTGGTTAGGTATGTTGTTGATCTTTTCTCCAGTAGGAGCACACAAAAAAAGGGACTTTCCACTTGTATGACAAGTAAAATTCATCTATCCATTGATTGAATTAGAATGAAAAAATTTGTGGCTATGATTATATGAGTTACATATGATGTGGTCAATTACTTGGATGATTGAAATAGGATATACTCATTAGATAGATAAATGAAATGTTATGTATTCATCAACTTGATCAGTCTTTTTCAAAAAATCAATAAAATATGAAACTTATACAAGATTTACATGTTCCATATCTAGTTTTTACTTAATATCATGATAGAAGGGATTATATATATATACATATGATTTATATGATACATATTGTGGTGTAAATGTTTACATTGAGATATGAGTATGTTTGATGGGGATCTCACCAGACTCTTTAATTGCTCGAGTAGCACTAATACTTTTCTAGAGGATTATATTTTATTACATCTATGAAATAGGTATTTCTGATTTGTTTTAAATGATACTAAGGACTATAGGGTTATATAGTTAATCCCTTGGATAAAGATTATATTTTATACAAAGTTTTTATTCCAAAAATGAAGACATATTGATAAAACTTTATACAAAAGAGTTTGGATAGATTCTAAAAGAGTTATAAAATAATGAACAAAGTCCCTATGGGATTTTTGTGCAAAATGTGAGATTGTTATATGTGTAATAAAATAGGAAACACTATGTTGTGGTTATTTATGTGATGTTGTAGTCAATATCCACACTCGGTTCTAGCATGCATGTGATACATGTAGATTCTATGTCCTTCTTCACTCAGTTTCTCATCTGTTATGAACTAAGGAGTATATTCATTTTTAGAATATGAAATTCATTAATTTATTTTTTCAATGAATGAACATAAAAATAAGACACTCTTCTGCTTCTCCTTATGATCATCATCAAGAAAACTTCATTAAATGAAGAGTATAAAATATAATAATTTTTTGGAATTTAATGTACACCATTTCATGCTCTATTTTTCCGATACATTTATGTGTTTGATTATTTGGAGATAGATTCATCTGTATCTGGTTTCACTTCTACTGTTAGGGGTCAAATCATGTATCCAATTAAACCTATCATTCTCACCCATACCACCAAGACTTGGCCTCTAAAACTACCCAAAATATCCTACGGAACTCAACCTAGGTAACAAACATCTCATATATAATCTTGAGGTCACCCTAGGTCTCATCCCACAAAATTGAAACCTTTTTCCCATAGCAACATAATCATAGGATGACCCTAAAGCACTTAAATTTCTAATGTGAACTTCTTACAGGGTACTCGTGGTCCCAATTTGTTTACCCAAACCCATGAAAAATTTGTACAGTCGAGTAATCATGCATAAAAAATTATATGACATCATATTATAGGGACCACCTACCTCTGTATAGAATTTACCACCCAAGACAAGCTCCACACCACATCATCCAAGACCATCTATGCCCCTCTCAAGCTCGTACCTCCACCCAAGATCCTATCACACACTATAATACTTAAATAATCAATTATAACAAATTATAATTAATTATCTAATTTAATCCAAAGATTCAAATTCACCAAAAAATCACCGATCATTTCCGTCGTACTGAAACTGCAACTAACCACACTTGGAAGATCCTTGGTGAACCCCTGACACCATATATAGAAAAATACCTACCACCTGACACCCAATAAATATCTATTTTCATAAATTTAGTCAAAACCCTAAAAAATTAGGGAATCTACTTACCTTAATCAAAATGGTGAGAAATAGTGCGAAATCATCACCACTTGATGCTCTCTCACAAAGCTAAAAAACCCTATATTCCTCAATTGATTCTTCAATACTTCTATGGAATTAAAACAAAAACCATAGATTCAATTTTCAAAATCACAGTTTAATAAACATAAACCAAAATGAATGAAGATGGAGGGAGATTCGCACCTAGAATACCAAAAAATTTCCAAGAAATCACCACTTTTAGAGGGTGATTAATGGATTGATGTTAGGTGGAGATCGTTGGATAAAATAGTCCTTATGAATGCACCCATAGAACTAAGAAAAAATGGGTATTGACTTGGATAATATAGTTCTACCCCTATTAAATAAAGATAGTTGTGGTATCCTTGTAGTGTTGTAGTGACCCATCCATGGATACCATCTGAACCAACATTCCACTAACTTGAGGGGTATACTCAACCCCTCTGGTATGATGAAAATCATATAAGGAATCTCAAAAAATTAATGGGGATAATTTTTACCAATAAATAATGATTTTAAAATAGTATAAATTATCTGTAAATTTTGGCATGACTTGTCAAGACATTGGACATCTATGCCAAGTCAACAAACAGAAGCTGATACAAAATAGAATATAAGAAAGAATTACAACAAAACTAGAATATGTAACCAGCTGATCATGAAAAAATAAAATCATGGAGTGAAGGAGTATTAGAAAAATAGGAGGATGACTAGGCTGATACATCTATGATATAAAATTAAAACTAAAATGAAACCCTAAACCCAACATAATCTTTGTGTGTCCTCTTGGTCACCATCCGTCCATAAAACCACACACTCTAATAGGGATCCAAAAATGGTACTTGGACATGAAAAAACTCAGTTTTAATGATGTCGAGTTGAATAAGTAGGGTAGGGGCATAATATAACCTAGTATGAATTCACCAGAGAGTCTATGAATTTCTTTTCTCTAAAATAGATCACTAATTCTAGTTTGAAATACAGATAAAAGATACACTATATTCTTTAAGAAAAAGAACCAAGATCTTATCTAAAAAAACAATCTTTAAATCCCAGCATGTTTAATGAAATATTTAGAACATTTTTAAATCCTTCACTTTTTAAAAACATCATTTAAAATTCCATTTTTAAAAAACATCCATCGCATGTCAAAGGACCCAAATAATAAAGCAAGATAAAACAGGTAGGAACATAATATCAAACTGGAACTAGCAGGATAAGTCATTGAAAGAACATAAAATAAAGAATAAGTGATGTAACTAAATATAATAATAAGAAAACTGAAATAATAGATAATTAGGGGTGATTTTTTGACATCCTATGAGTAAAATATTGACATACTCTATTCAGAACCATTATTTGTCCTATCAATGATTCCCTATATTAGCTTACCCTAAACTAACATCAACAGAGGCACCCCCAATGGTATCAGATACAATGGATTATCTAGTCCATCTAATAAGGACTAGGTAGTATCTGTCTCTCAACCCTCACTAATACACTAAATATCCTATGATGATAATAATAAAAAAAATTGAGGTAGCCAATATAGTCTAAATAAAGAATTAACATACACCAAACACCATTAGTGTGAAATCCTAGACCTAACTACCTAGTAAATACATGAATTAATGAAAATTTTATGATACAATAGATTACAAATTCCTTTTAGGTTAATAATCTTATGGAATTATATTAAAAAAATAATTAATAAAATTCCAACCCTTTTCACCAATTAAAATTATTTTCCATTATAAAAGAAACTACTTAATCTACAACGAGTCTTCAACATCTCCCACAAAAACAACCATACCAAAAACTCATCAAGATATTACATTTATTTCATATCTCCAAAACTTGGGGAATGGAAACATAAGAAAGGGGTGATCTTAGATCTTAGGTAAGGGTAAAAAAAATAATTAACAATCAAATATCATGAGTGAGAATTAGATTAGCATATAGACATAACCAAGAAACATAAAAAAATTATACCCAAAAAATATTGGGATATAATCAGGGTATAAATATTAATATAAAATAATATATTATTTAAGAGAGTGTGGAAATTTGATTTAATAAAAATGATACATGAGTGCATAACATAATCATAATAATAAACATAAAATGATAGAATCATTCAAATATAGCACAAGAATTGGAAAAGAAAATATTGTATACAAAGATTTTTGCATCACATCTACAGAAAAACATGTGAAAAAACATTATATTTCTCATTCACACAAACAACTTATGAAACAAGATTACCACATCTCATTCACATAATTTTTTTTGAATAAATCTTACCACAACCCATTCACACAATAAACTTTTGGACAATGCTTCTCGTATCTCATTCACACAACAATGTTGTGAACAATGCTTTCTGTGTCACATCAACTCAAGATTTCATCATATCATGTGATATAAAATTTTGATCAATGCATTGGAGGGAGATATAAAACCCCAAACATCATTATCCATACAAATGAGTTCCACATAAAATCAAACACTCATCTTACCATAAATAACCCATGGAAAAAATGGGTTTCTTAAACCAGTCCAGGAACATCACCTAATATTAAATTAAGAAATCATAAGATATCAAAAATATTATTTTTCCAAAAGTAATCATTTCATAAAATAATGTAAATTGTTATAAAATAATTAATTCATGTAAGATAAACCTTATATAACAAATATAAGTTAAAATACTAAAATTTTCACAAAAACCTTTAAAAAAATTATATAAAAGTTAAAGTTGAAGTTACTTTAAAAAGAATTTTTGATAATGGAAATAGAATAATTTTAAAAGATATTTAATTTTAAACTAATGTTTCAATTGAGGTGCCTTATGAAATATATTAAGGTTTCAAAATTTGAATTTAAAATACTTTGAAAACATTTTCATTTTGAAATAATATTAAATTATAGATATTTGAAAAGAACCCGTGGTTATAAAAAAGGAACATGTATTGTTACATAAAACATTTTATTTTTAATGTATGTGAAAACTCTTGAATATTTTTAAATTCCTTAGTTTAAAACTCACATCGTAAATGAGGTTGTAAAACTTTTATTTTAAAAGAGGTGAAGGTAAATACGGTGGTAACATGAGTGAAAACAGATTTGAGTTTCAAAATAAGAAAAGAAAACTTATTGTTTTTGAAAAGTAAACATATAAATTGAGGAAAACCTAGATTTAAATCATATGATATTTTTTCTTTAAAATTTGTCACTTTTATGATAAATGCATTAATTTATAAACATCTTTGGGTTAAAATCATCATTTTCCACATAGAGAATATATTAAATATCATAGAAAATAGTAAATTTAATTATTTATCAAACATAGAAGAATGATTATCAAAGAATAACATTTAATTAATGGAAATTTGAGTTAACCAAATCCCTTAAAGATGTCATTATTCTTGAATCAAGGGACATTTAGATAGGGGTTATGTTGTTAAAATATAAATAGCTAGGAAAAAAAGATAAATTACCCCATAATAAAATAAAAAATTAGAATGTAACTAAGTTATGTGAAATAAATTCAACAGTAACAATAATAACTCAATGAATTAGAGTTGAGTTTCCAAAAATACTTATGACAATGGTAATATAGAATAAGTGGGTTACCACGAAATTTAAATTCATGTGTTGATACATATTGATTATGATTGAAGGTAATAGGGTAGTGAAAAAACCGTGTAAAAGAAATTATGGTGCACAATATAAAATATATATTATGGATTTAAAAATTATACAAATAAACCCTTATAATTTGAGGATCATTCAGCTAAAAACCTCTTAAAAGAGAGAGATAGATTCAAGTTAAACTTAAATTTCCATGAATAAAAACTATTTCTTGATTTAAAATATAAATTATGAAGCATATACACCATTTAAAATAAATTATGTTCATAATACAAAATGTATCTCAAATATAGGAATTTGAGATAAAAACTCTTACCATGACTTTCGGTTAACTCGACCTTTCTCTAACCTCATCAGGGAATTGAATTTTCACTAGGAGCTCTCATTTTAAATTAAGGCATTATGCTAAATAATAGTGACCAGATGCCTTTGCATATGAGAGATTTTTTTATTAGGATAAATGTTGAAGACTTTAAAGGATAAATTTTAAGGGACTATGTGTCTTGAAGTGGTGTAAGTCTTAGATTTTATAAGTGAAGATAGGGGTAGTTTTGGTAGTATCCCTTAAAATTTTAATAATATAAAGTTATTATTAATGGTTAAATCGAAAAAATATAGAAAAAAGTAAAGGGTGATTAGAGTGTGGGATGGAAATATCTTCATCCATTTATTTTATATATAACCTTGAGTGTATTAAGGCCTTGAATTATTTCCTTTTTAGCTTTCCTGCTATTTTACTTTTACCAAGGTAATTAATTTTTAACCTCAATGAGTAATTTTAATGACCAAAATTAATATGGAACCTTTTAACTATTTAAAACCTTATGATTTAAAATTTTAAAATCATTCCATCAAATAAAAAATTTAAGGGCTTGAAAGGTTAATTTGTGGATTAAAATATATAATGTATGAAAATAGTTTTTAGAAAAATTGTGTTTTTAAGAATAAAATTTATGTGTAATTTATAGTTATTAAAATTATAAATTCTCATTAAACATATTGGTTTATTATAAAATGAATAAAATATATGATTATTTTTAATATAGGGGATTTCCCACAACCCTTATAGATTATATGATTCTTTCCTGGAAATAAAAAATTGAATCTCACCTTGAAAATACTTGATTCAAAGAAAGGCCTAAATCTTTTTTTATTAAAGCAACATTTTACTTTAAAACTAAAAATGTTTAACAAAGGTTTCATATGTACCTATACTATTTAAAAATTCATAATTATATTCCTTAAATACATATTTTATTACTTAAAATGTGTTTTAAACTTCTTGTATATTCTTAAATAATTATTAAATAATAAAAATTATATATATATTTTTTTTCCAAAAAAACCATATTTTCAACAGAAAAGATATATTTTTATAAAAAATTCACAAATTCATATTAAATCAATTTTGATGAATGTAATTCAAAAATGAAATTTATTTTATTAAATATAAATTTTGAAATTTTGAAATTTTTCTTTTTAAAAAATACATATCATAAATAAAATGACTTTTATTGAAAATAACCCTTTTCAATATTAACCTATTTTAATTATTTATCTTTCAGAGGTAATAAATATTAATGATTTACCATTTTAGTGTTTATGATATCTTTATTAATAATTTTATTGTAATATGTTGTAGTTTGTTTACATTGGGTGTAGCACGTAATGAAAGTTATCAAACATAGCATTAGTTTTTACAAGGTATAGAATTTAGGGTCGTTACATTTAAACCCCCTTAAATTAATTGTTCCCCCATAATTCAGATTATTTATTACTAATGAAGATATATAGGGACATTATCTATCAATATATATCTTCTAGTGAGATATCAATCTTATAATCTTAATCTTTATTAAGATACTTCTATTTTCCTTAAACAACATTATACAATCATATGCCTATGTATGAATATTTTCTAATAATATATTCTAAATAAAATTTTTTTACTAAAAATAACCTTCACCACCAAGTAATAAAACTATAGAAAAAGTCATATATTCTTCCAAAAATAAATTCTATCATCAATCCTGTAATAATATTAACCACTAGTTCATAAAATAAAATACTAGAAAAAATATACCATTCTCTAAAATAATATCATGAATCAACTATCAATATCAAGGTTACAAATACAAACTTACAAACTTCTTCCAAAATCAGTCAACAATTTATTACTTCAAAATAAAGCATATACTAAACCCAAGTGTTATTCATACCTCAATCATGTGTTCTACAATAGTTATCCCCCAAAAATATAACCTTGTCATAAAATAAATTTTAATGTTTATTTATTCCATTTAATATTTGTTTCAAACCCTTTAAAGAAGAACTAAAAAATGAAAATCCTTAAATGTTTTACTTAACATTCATAAATTTTAGAATATACCATAATATCATTGATAAATATCACTCACTAAAGAAAATAACATGATTTTAGAAAATTAATTTCTATTATGGATCAAATTCACTACCTTAGGTTAGACTAGGAAAATCACATCTTATATCATAAAAGGAATATACTATGATTCTCAAAAATTTAATTATGCTCCCTTGTTCAGTTATGAGACATAGTGGTATTTGGATACATATCTTTTTTAGATTCATCTTCATGATTATATTTTAATAAAATACTTAAACCAAAATGATTATGATAATATCCAAATGAATCTAAGTATATGAATCAAAAATCTCAACCATATTATGTCTTCTCTAATGACACCTTAATTTCATCATATGAAACTTTCATTTAAACTATGTCATACTTGGTTAATCCTATAACTCTATTGATTCTACCATGGTTACTTTAAGTTGTGTTCTCTTATACTTCTTAACCTAATCCCTTAAAGTGATTAAGAAATAAATCCTTTATAATGGTTCATAAATATAAAGTGATTATCCAAAGAATATTCCTTGATAGTGTATATCCAGGTGTGTAGTTAGGAATCTTTTTCGTTCATTATGACACATTTGAGTTAATAACTAACATGAAAGCTTTATGTTTATCACCCCTAGGTATAATTATACCTTATCCTGCATCCAATTTATAGTATTGAGAAAGAGATTAATTTTTTAGGAAAACCACACAAACTCTAATTTACCAAAATTTAAGGATGTTATCATATACTTAGACATATCCCTTATACTTTTCCCTAGTGGTTTCACTAAATATATATTATAATAATCCTTAAAATATACAATATTACATAAACTAGCATAAATGGTTATCTACACCTTTTAAATTAGGATAAACATTAAATTATCAAAATTGGAATACATTTCAAACTCCCAAATTATCCAATAACATGCTAATCTCTAAAGGTACCTAAACCCTGCTTTGATACCAAGTGTGAAAGACTAGACATGAACATCTTTCAATTACTTGAATTAAAGAAAAAAAATCATTATAATACATTAAAAAGACCTTTTAGTTTTAGAGTTTTTGAAAATTATGATAAAACATAAACAAATAAAACTCATACCCTTTTAACTAATAGATATTTTTTCACTGTTAGAGAAACTGCTTAATCCATAAGGAGTCTTTAACATCCCATAAAAATTATACACAAAATAAAACCTCATGGATATTACATACTTTTATTATCCTCATAACATGGGGAATGGAAAAATAAGAAAGGGGTGATATCATATTATCAATTAGTGTAAAAATGAGCATTAAAAATCAAATATCATAACTGATCATAAGATGAGAATTTGGGTATAATCCAGATACATAATAAAATTATACCTAGAAATTATTATGATATAATCATGACATAAAGAGTAATATAAAATAAGACACTAATCAAAAGACTGAGGAAACATGTGTTAATTAACACGATCCTTTAGAGCATAACATACCCATAATAATCAGTATGAACTATTGCATATTTTAAATATAGAACAAATATAAGCATAGAAAATATTATAAAAAAAGTTTCATATATCATTTTCATGAAAAAACATGTGAACAATGATTCCTTCATCACATTCACACAATAAACTTGTGAAAAATTATTCCCACATTTCATTTACACAAAAAAAATTTGAACAAAGCTTCCTATATCTAATTCACACGAACAACTTGTGAAAAACGATTCCCATATCTCATTCACACAAAAAAGTGGGAACAAATCTTCTTTCATCTCATTCAACCAACATCTCAGTGTCTCATGTTATATAAAACCTTAAAAAATATATTATAGGGTAATATAGAACCCACCCATCATTATTTATACATAGGAGTGACACATAAAATCAAGAACTCATCATATCATAAAGAACCCATGGAAAAAATGTGTTTCTTAAACCATTAAAAAAGAACATCACATAACACGAACTTAAGAAATCATAAGATATCAAAAATATCATTTTTCTAGAATGAATCATATTATAATAACATATAGAGGTTGCTAAAATCATCACTTCAAAAGAGATAAGCATTGGAGAAAAAATTTAAGTGAAAATAGAAATGTTTTTTAAAAAATATTTAAACATTATTATAAAAGAAGGAGTCCAAGTTACTTTCAAATAAATTGAGAAGGGAATGAGAAGACTTTTTAAAATAATTTACTTTTAAAATGAACCTTTAGTAGTGTAGACTAGGAAAATATATAAAGGTTTCAAAAAGGTGATGTAAGAACTCTTTGAAAATAGTTCAAATTAAAAATAATATTAAATTATTGATCTTTGAAAAGTTACAAAGCTTAATAAAAGGTATCATTAAGTGGAAAAAAACATTTTATTTTTAAAGGATAGAAAACATTTTGAATATGTTGAAATTCCTTTATTTAAAACACATATCATAAAATAGGAATTAAAAATTACATTTTAAAAGAGGATAAAGGAAATATAGAGGTCACATGAGTGAAAAAATATTTGTATTTCAAAATAAAAAGTTAAATATTTTTGGGAATATCGATCATGGAAATAGAGGAAAAACAATCTCTAAAGGTAATGATATTTTTCCTACAAAATTACAATTTTATAAGAAATAAATTCATTTATAAAACATCTTTGAGTTAAAAACATAATTTCCTAAAGGTATAAAATATGAAATATATTATTAAAGAGTAACTAAAAGAATTTATCAAACATTGAGGAATAATTCTCAAGGACTAATATTTTAACTCAAAGAAAGGAAAATTGAGTTTACTAAATCCCATAGAGATTCCATAATTCATGAAGCCAGGGACATTTAGAAAGGGTTTATGTAGTTGAAATGTAAATCCTTAGAAAATAAAGAGAAATTACCACATAATATAGTCAAAGGGAATAATGAACCCAACTTATACGAAAAAATTTAAAGAATAAAATTCATAAATCAATGAATTAGAATTGAGTTTCCAAAAACACTTATAGTAAAATTGACATAAGTAAAAGAGGGTTACTGTGAAACTAAAATTTAAGTATTACAAAATGTGAGATATTTATTAAACTTAAAATTAATATGTCCATGAATAAATATTACATGTTCACAAGATCACACTATCCTATGGATTTTAAAACGAGATAAATAAACCCATAAAATTTGAGGATAATTCAACTTAAAACATATTAAAATAGAGAGATATTTAAAATGAGATTCAATTACCATGAATCAAGGTCTAAAAAATGTTCTAGGATTTCTCTATGATGGATGCCAAAACAATTCCACAATGGACTGGAAGGGAATTCTTGATCCCCATGAGCTAGTAATTAGTGCCTGGGCTTTGCAGGAACACACTTTGGAATAGTTTCACCCAATAACCAAACTAAAAAACAAAAAAATGAAAATAATAAAAATATGGCATAACCCATCCATTTATTAGATGCCCATTCCAAGACAAAAAGTTTAGAAATGAACAAAATAGATATTAAGGAAAATAGTAAAGAATAACGAGCACCAAAAACCTCTATCACAACCATGGTCTCCCTCTATTGAAAAGAAAATATTCCCACCAAAATGACTATCCTGGGCCACTATAATATCACTAATCCACTAACCATATAAATTATTTAAATCCTATCAATCCGAGGAAAATCTATTAAATTGAAAAATGATATAAATTCAATGAAAAGTAAAGGGAGGTCATACCAAAACAGGTAGTAGGGACACTGGTTGAATGCAATAGAATAAATAACTCACATCTAAACCCTAGATAAATCTATACTCAATTTTTTTTAAAGGATATCCAAGAACTTTCAACTAGGATAATAATATTGGAGTGAGAACATAATCACTTAGTAGGACACCATAACTAACCAAATTTTGGTAGCTACTTTTATATTACATTCTAAGAATGGTATATTGAAATACAATAAAAAATAACATTTTTATACATTTATAAAAAAGAAGAAACATCTCACAAAAAGTGTGATAAAATCTCTTTTCAAATATTTTTCTTAAAGGAAATCAATTTTTAGAAAACCCCTTTTTCTTAGCCAAAACCACTTTTGAAAAACATTATTTCAAAACTCACAAACTATTGGAGTAAAAAAACCATTTTCCACTTTTCTCACAAGTGAATACTTTTCAAAATCATTTGTAAAAATAGTTTGAAAATACTTTAAATTAATTATTCCATTTTAATTATTTAAAAATATTTGAAAATCATTTTTAGAAAACACTTGAAAAGAAAAGCACACAAATAATGAAGAAATTACACAATCTCTAACAACTATGTTAAGTTATACAGTTGGAACAAATATATGAAAAGTGAATATTTGATAAGAAATAATACAAGAAGCATGGAATATAATCGAAGAAAATGTTAAATACTCTAAATGATCTTAATATGGATCATAGTGTTATAGGATCTACCTTAAGTCTTAATGTGATACCATCTTAGAATCCACTCAATGGTACAACCTTCCAATGTAAATTGTGTACTGATACAACCAACCGACTAGAATATACACAACCTAATCATAATAGTATACCCCATCTAGATCTATCACTAAATAGATGGTACACTAGCAGTGTATTGAAACCTAGTGCAGTATAATTCTAGACTCCTTCTTAGCTACTATGGTTCCCAGGACCAATCAAAATGGAGTTAAGCATAACCAAGAATTACTTCACTCAAGGATAAAACATTCTAAAACAATTAAAACATCACCTAATACCCTAAAAAAGGCTTCCCCATTAAAAAAAACATAAATTGAATATGTATTTAAATAAAACAAACATCCCTACAAGGGAACACATGCCCCAACGAGACACAAGAATCACAAAGGGTCTCTAGAGGGATCAAATCATTTATGGAAACTACTTTCCATAAAATTAAAAATGGGACATCACTTTAAAACAAGCTTGGGATTCTAATCCATTTCGTTATAAAAATTTTTAAACTCAAATGGGAACTCACTCTTCCCCTATTTAAATCACTTTTGAAAATATTTAAAGCCACCTGAGATTCAATATAACATCTGCATGAGATAACAAACCCTTTTTAAATCACCCATCTCATTTGGAATTTATAAAAAATTATTAAAACCCAAAATTTTCTATCACACCCCTTTGAAAAAAACATCCCAAAATACTTGGGTTAAAACAGAATTAAAATCAAGAATACTTTTTAAAAATTTAACCTAGTGCTCTCCCCTACTTTAAAAACCAAAATATTTCTTTAAAATTTAACTGAAAATTTTCAAAAACGCTTGGCATGGAAACACATCCCATTCCAAGAGTTAGAACCCAATTTTATATCAAATTACCCCTCATGGGTCATACATATAATAATAATTAAAATATAAATCATTGAAAAACATTAATAAATGAAAGTAATATAATATAAAGAGACAAAAAAGAACCTATCATGGTGCAATGGAAATAAAGATTGAAGAAATCTACAAGAATACAAAACAAATTTCATTCAAATGGAAAGGCACTCATATGAAACAAATAGTTCCTATACACCCTAAACACCTAAAACCATCATTTTAAACTCATCCTGAACCCAAATATGAACCTAAAAGAGACTAGGGTTCACATGAGGAATAGAATTAGGTGAGAGAGGGTGGGAGAAGAAAGGAGAAGAGTTTAAGAGAAGCTAACTACTAACATATAGAGAGAAGGACACCAAAAATAGGATGAGTAGAGAGGTTGACCATAGGGAGGGTGGTACCTTGTGAGGGAGTTGAGGGAGAGGTCATGGGGTGGTGTTGTGTGGGAGAGGGGGAATCCTATGGAGGTTTCGTAAGAGGGAGATGGGGTATGGGTGAGTGTGTGTTCAGTTTTTAGGGGTTTTAAAAAAAAGTAATAAAAAATATAAAAAATAAAACCCAAAGTTTTATAAAAATCAAGGTAAACCACATGGTTAGGCTGCACAGTTTCCCTAATTGCGCGATAACCATGAAAAATGTACTACTTAGGCAAACCCCACCCCACACAGTTTCTCCTAGGCACTGAAAAGTTTCAAAAACCATTATTTAACCATTCCAATTGGAATTTACAAGCCATATATGTAATATGAATTCTTTTCACATGGTTTATGTAACTATGGAAAAGCCATGCATCTTTGATTAAACTCACATATAACTCATACGATTACTCCTAGAACTCATATAATTTGGGATTAACCATGCCCATCCCATGAAACCTCAACCGTATGATCTCAAAATAAACTACACTCAAGGGTGGCCATATATTTTTCCTTCAAACTATTTACATTAACCATGAACAGAGGTAAAACCAATGATATTTTCCTATTTTGAGAAATAATCCATGAAAACTTAATAAAAACTTTAAAATTGTGAAATAAAATAAAATAAAATTACCATAGTGACATGGTGGGTGTCAAAAAATCCCCACCACAACACTTTATTCCCCTATAAAGTCTTAGGTAAAAGTATATGTCAAAACATGAATGAATTTCTAAGGACACACTCTAAGATAATGGAAAATCCCTAAACAATCTAATCAATCACCGATTAACAAAAAGCCCTAAAGAAATAGAGACTGATCATTAGTATCCCCACCATTTATAATTAATCTAAAATGGTGAAACATTTTTGAACCTCATTCCAAAAAACAGGAGAACATCATTAAGGAACCACATTCGTGAAATATATAAATAGAATAACCAAAATCCACAGGACAAATCCAACCACAAACAACCAGTTCCAAACCACTAAAGAATTAAATGAACCTAAAAAATCCAAAGGACCATATAAAAATCACTAGAATCTAAGGAATACACAATGATTCAAAATTATAGGAGTATCACTAATCTAAAAAACCTCATAAAGGGTGATAATCTATATCTCTAAAACATTACATCCAAATGAGGAGATCAATAATGGGAAATATTCCTTGATAATAAATGGCATGTATTTAACAAAAGGGTCACAACTGGATTGATAGGGTATTTAAATCTAACTACCCAAAAAATTATTCCATGGAAACTATGATGGAAAACATAGTTGTATGAAATCTGCATCCAAAATAGTAATTAAACTGCACCGTAAGTAATCATGTATGCACCCCAGGTAATACCCACTTCTAAAAAAACAAGAACAATTTGGCCCATGGTCTCCACAATACAAGGTAAATAACACATCACGACATGAGGCATGAAAAAATTCCACAAAAGGAACACCAACCAAAATTATAAACCAAATGAAACCCTGATAAACACTTTCCAAGGCCTCCTTAATCCAAAAACTACTATATAATCAACGAGAAAAACAAATCCCAAAAAGGTATATCCTCTAAAAAGTCACAAAACACACTATAAGGATACACTAAATGATGGTAACTCATCAATAAAACCTATAACATCCCTAATAATAACCAAGGAAACATCCCCAAAATCCCCAAAGAACTATAAGGGAAACACTGCATCAAATAAAACCCAAGCACAAATCTATGAAAAGGAAAATAGTAACGCCACTCCATTTAAAATATGAATAGTTTAAAAAAAGATTAAGGATCCCGTGAAAACAATCTAATTTTAAACTATACATTTCATAGGGGATATACCCACATCTAATAATTTGATATATAGACCCTTGTGTGGTTATTTTCCCAAGAATCAGACCAAGCTATCCAAAAACACAGAAGGGATGAAACATAACATAGTTTTACAAAAATAGTTAGTCCCATTTTAAAATCCCATTTTAAAAACTATAAGACCATTAAAATTGGGCATTATTTCATTCAAAAACAAATTGAAACCATTTTAATAATTCAAACCCCAATCCACTTCTTGACTTGGTTAATTTTAAAACATTTCCCAAACTAATTTCAAAACAAAAACCACTTTTTTAAAACCAAAACACCATTATGGGTTTGAAAATGAAATACACATTTTCCATTTTAAATAGTTATCAAATCACTTACCCTTTTAAAAAACACACACCTTGAGTAAAGATAAAATCTGTAAAACAATGGTTTCCCTTAAAAGAGAAAAACCATTTTCTAAAGCATCATGTGTATTTGGTTAGAAAAAATCACTCACATGTAAGATATTTTTTATCCAAATTTCATAATGTAATAATCTATTTCAAAAGCTTTTATGAAACCAAAATTAATTTAAAAAATAGAACCTAATACCATTTTTAAAAATAAATTTTTCCCCTATGAAATCCTTTTTCACCCATGAAAAATAAATTTCACATCACAATCAAAAACTATATAAAAAAATAAACAAGACTCAAAATAAATCTAAATATTCTAACATATAAGTTAACTAACTATGACCCCTATCTCATTTACCGTACACAAACACACACCTAATCCATAAATCAAGTGGTATAAATAAAAAAATAAATAGTATGAAGAAGCATGCCTGAATTGGCCATGTGGTTGATGACTACATTCTCATAATGAATTGGTCCCTAGAACATTTTAGGTATTAATAATTGGGTTATATGGTTTTTTTATCCCTACAAAATAAAATCATTCTTCAATACTCATTTACATTTCCATACTAGTGCCAAACATGGTCCCCCAAGGAAACTCAAGCCACTACATTGAGGATAAAAATACCACCACCATAAGAATAAAACCATGATCCAAAAAAACCATCAAAATAAAAACCAAAATTGAATGAAAAATTCCACTTCCCATAGAAGATTGAGACTTAGGGTAGGAAAGTTCTAGCTTGGATCTCCCTATACCTATCTCTTAAGATATAATGAAAAATTCCAAATTGATCTTTCTATGACACCCCATATAACAAAGGTCATTTAAAATTATTAGTCTCCTATAGAAAAGAAGGGTCAAATCCTCTAATAACATTTCCAAAGAATTGGGATGGGTCGTCCTTATGATGAATACTCAAACTAGACCATCACTGGCCCAAAGTGAATTTATGATCCCTACAGGCTATAAAATGGAGACTAAGCATCACATAAACATACTTGGGAATGGTTTCACAAAATAATTAAACTGAAAAACAAAAAAAATAGATTTAATAAAAATATGGTATAACACATCTATATTTCATACATCTACAAAAAATAGAAAGGAAATAAAAAAATATAATATTGAGATTAGTAGACATCAATGATCACTAAAAACCTCCCTCACCGACCCAGTCTCAATCTCCTGTAATAAAAAGATGCCCACCAAAATTCTTATCCTGAGCCACTAGAATTTTACTACACCTCTTACCATAAAAATAAATAGAATCCTAATTGGTAAAATAAAATGAAGTAAAGGGAAACAATCTGAACATTCTATGAAATTCAAATGTAATTCCTACAAAAAATAGGTAATATGAACACTTACTGAATGAGAAAACATAAATAACTCACCTCAAATCCCTAGATAAATCACAACTCAAAGAGGGGTTTAGAGTAAAGATAAGAACCTAAAATTGAGGTAATAATATAGGCATGAGAACATGAGCACTAAGTAGTTCACCAAAATCTACAAAATCTAGGAAATATCTTTCATATTACATCATAGGAATTCTAGTTTTAAATAACATATAAAATTAAAAATTTCTATAAATTTATAAAAAGTAAGAAGAAACACCTAAATTTTTTCTAAAATATGTTTTCTAATATATTTTTAAATGAAATCAATCACTTAGAAAACACCTTTATCCAAGACCAAACCAATTTTTCAAAACACTAATTCAAAACTCACACACTCTTGGAGTTTCAAAACAAACCATCTCCACTTCTATAATAAGAGAATACTTCTAAAATTCATTTGAAAAAATAGTTTTAAAATCATTTAAACTTAATATTTCATTTTCCTTATTTAAAAATATTTCAATATCCATTTTTAAATAAGTTGAATTGAAAACAACAAAAAGGAAGAAAGAACACAATCATAAACCAATATCTCAAGTAATACAATAAGAGGAAATACATGAAAAGTATATATGTTCCAAGAAATAATCCAAGAACTAGGGGATGCAATGAAATTACAAGTTAAAACCCTTAAATGTATTTAAGGAGGATCCTAGTGTCATGAGATCTACCCTCAGTCCTAACATGGTACAATCCTAGACTTCACTGAGTAGACCAATCGAATAATGTATCTTGCGTACTAATACCACCATCTAACAATCCTGTTCCTATTATCAGTGGAATTTAACACCCTATATTTCCCCACCACTAACTATAGGGGACTATAGTAACTTGTGGCTACCTATTACAGTATAATTCTAGACTCTTACTTAGATACCTGAGTTCCCATGACTAATAAAAATGGAGGTGATCATACTCAAGAATTCCTTCACTCAAAAATAAAACATTTGAAAACAATGTATGAATCACCTACTACCATCAGAAAGAAATACATATAACCAATAAACATAAATAGGATATGTATTGAAATAAAACTAACATCCTCAGAATCGGTCACATGTCACAATAGGCCATAAGGATCACAAATGGGATTAAGAGGAAATCACATCATGTATGAAAAATCATTTACATAAAATTCCAAATGGTCTATCACTTTAAAAAAAGTGTGGAATTCCCATCAATTTTATCAAAAAAAATTTGAAACCCAAATGTGAACTCATTATTACCCTCTTTAAGTCACCTTTGAAAATATTCAAATCCCCATAAGTTTCAAAATAAAATCTATATACACCATTTTTAAATCACCCAACTCATTTGAAAATTCCCAAATGCTTTAAACACCCAAAAAACGTTATCACGTCACTTTGAAAACAAAAAACCCAAAACACTTACTTTTAAACCCACTTTAAATCAAGAACACCTTTTAAAACTTCATAATGATGCACCACACCACTTAAAAAACCAAAATAATTATTTAAAATTCAATTGAGCATTTTCAAAAATGAAACAACTACCTCAGACCAATGGAAATCTAGAATGAAGCAACCTTTGTCAATCCGAAACAAGTTTCCTAAGAGGGTGAAGGCTCCCACACCTAAGAGAGAGTCCCTCCAAACCATAAACACCCAAATCCAGCATTTTAAACTCATATCAAACCCTAATCTAAACCATATATGTGATTAGGGTTTATATGAGAAAGAAAATAGGGTGAGATAGGAATGGATAAAATAAGAGAGGAGGGAAGGAGATACATACGACTAAAAATTAGAGAGAATAAAACTCAAAATCGTAGGAGGAAGGATGCCAACCAGATGAGGGGTGGTTCCATATGAGGGAGAGGAGGGAGCTGTCTGGGGGTGGTGTTGCGCGAGAGAGGGGGTGGCCAAGGGGGGTGTTTTGTGAGAGAGAGGGGGTAAGGGTGAGTGTTTAATTTTTAGAGGTTTTAAAATATAAATAAGAAATATATAAATAAAACCATTTTTTTAAAAACCAAGTAAACTATATAGTTTGGTTTCACAATTTTCCTAACCATGCACCAACCATGCACATGGAACTACCTAGAAAAACTCCTCCCTGTATGATTTTTCCTAGGAACTACATGGTTGAAAAAAAATGATCAAACTATAGAATTTGGAACTACAAATATATAGAGGTTAGTTTCATAATTATCTCACGGTTTACCTAAAAAATTTCATGTTGTGCGCCTTATTCCTAACTCATAGAGAACCCCCTTGGTTAATCCTAGAGCTCGCATAGTTTGGTACTACTTGTACACAACCTATGCAACCAAAACTGTGTGGTTTCAAAATGAACTACAGTCATGGGTGACCCCATGATTTCCCTTCAAACGTTTCACCATGAACATTCCTAAATGGAAAACTTCTAATATTTCCAAGTTTTGGTCTGAAACTCCATGGAAACTTAAAATGATCCTCAAACTCATAAAATAATATAAAATAAAAATCCACAATGAAATGATGGGTATCACAAAAGGGTATTTCATGATTTAACATCTAAATTTGGTAGAATATAATAAATTTAAAATATATTAGGTACATAATAAAAATCGTGTCTCAAAGAGTAGAATTTGAGAAGAAAACCCCTTTCGTTGAGCTTCTGTGACTCAACCCTGCTTTAACCTCATTGGGGTATTAAACTTTATCAAGGAATTTTTCTTTTAAATGAAGTCCTTATTATTAATAATAGTTACCAAAGGAATTTGGATATAATATAGGGTTCTAGGATGAGAAATGTGGTAGAGTTTCAAGGATAAATTCAAAGGGAATGTGAGTCTTAATGCGGTGGAAATCTTATATTTTAAAAGTAAAGATAATGGTAGTTTTGGAAGTTCCCCTTACATTTTCAATAATATAAAGTTACTATTAAAGGTTTAATGGACACAATATGGTAAAAAGTGGAGATAAAAGTGAGTGTGGTTCATAACTCAACTCAAAAACTCATTTTGGTTTGAACAATGAGTGTTTTAGTGATTTTATTTTAAATTTTTAACTTTTACCCTTATTTAATTTTACGATGGAAATTAATTATTATCATTATTAATTAATTATAATGAAAAAAATTAATATTGAACTTTTTAGGTAATATGAAACTTATAATTTAAATTTTTTAATCATGTCATCATATAAATGTTTTGACCATTTGAAAAGTTAAGTTTAAGACTAGTAGTGCAGATGTGCAGAAATAGTTTTAAAAAAAGTGTGATTTTAAGATTATAATTTATGTGTAAGATATAATTATTAAAATATTAAATTTAATAAAAATAATAATTTTAAAATAAAACAAATAAAATGTATGATTCTTTAATAGATATCCAAAATTGATTCTCTCCTTGATAATTCTTGATTCATGGAAAAAACTTAAACAAGTTTTTTTAAAGTAACATTTTACATTAGTTCGAAAAATGTTTGACATTGGATTTATTAGTACCAAAAATATTATAAAGTTTATAATTTTATTCCTTAAATACATATTTCATTACTTAGAAAGGATTTTTAAACTTATAGGATACTCTTACATTATGATAAAACCAAAAAAATTATAATTTTCACTAAAACCTTATTTTTTTACTATAAAAAAAGATTTTTAGAAAAAATTTAAAAATTCATAATAAATATATTTTTATGTGGGGAATTCAAAAATTAATTTTATTTTATAAAATTTAAATTATAAAATCTTTATATCTATCTGTTAAAAAAATACATAATATAAAGAAAATTATTTTTATTAAAAATAACCCTTTTCAAAATTAATTACGTTTTATTATTTATCTTCCAAAGGTAGTAACTATTAATTATTGACCATTTTTTTGTTTATTATATCTTTATTAATAATTTTATTCCAATATATTTTGGTTTTTTTATATTGGGTGTAGCATGTAATGTAAGTTATTGAACATAACATCAATTTTTATAAGGTATAGAATTTCAAGTCGTTACATTTAGCTCAACCCAACTTTCTATTCTGACCATGTAAAGTCCATACCTAAAGTAGAGGGATACTATAGAGGCACATACTTTAAATGAAAACATTTCAACCTACCAATAAGTCCCTAAAAATTTGAAAATTTTAATACCTTTTGAAATCCACTTTAAAACCATTTTGAAAGACGCACCATTTGAAAAATCACACCAAATATCCAACTTGGCCTATGAGTCCTTTTTTAGGGAGTCACATTTGGAAATCCATTTTAATTTCAATTTGAAATAAAAATAAATTTTAGAAATCCAAAGTTATAAAAAAGGTCACCTATGAACTTCCCAATATATATATATTTATGTATATATCCATACACCAATATATGTATGCATACACATACCTGTATAGGTGCTAAATCTCATGTATATATATATTCATGTTCATGAGAAGTTCCAAGGTAACCATAGAGAAATAAAACTCAATCCATTTGTCAAAACCAAAGTGTTTAATAATGGAAAACACTAAAATTCTACAAGAATTGAGAAACCGAATTAAAAAATACTTTAAATCTATTATTCAATCATAAAAAACCCTGAAAAATCCACTGTCATCAATCTAAATAATACAAATTCACTTGAAACCCATTTATGAATTTTATCAAACTTATTTCACATGCTTATATCCTTTGAAATCACTTAGAAAAATAATTTTTTTAAATGTTTCTTTGTAATCCATTTGTAAACTATTTAAATAAAAAATATAAGGGAAACTCATTTTAAATATCAAGCATACATGGAGTGTGAGGAAAAATTGAAAGCACAAAACCACCTACTTCAAACCATGTGTGGATTAAATGAAATCTCTAGAAATGGGAGGAACAACACTTGATATGTGATATTCACATATTAAAATCAAAAATCAAAGCATAAATTATTAAAAACCAATCCTATAGTTTGTCTAAACAGACCCTAAGAAATTGGAATAAATGAAAACAAGGGAATAGGGGAAGGATATGAGAAACAGAGTCCATACCATGAAATGACACTAAGAATTGAAGGAAGGAGCCTAAAAAAATGGAGGAGTAAACAAGGAGGAGGATATCCCCCAACTACCTCACATACCACAACTGAATGGGGATGAAAAAACTCCATTTGGGGTCTTAAATCTAAAAGATAATTTTAGAAAATTTCAAAATTTTAATGTTCTAGGAATTTTTCATAGTTTAGCCACATAGTCTTCACAATTTTGTTCCAATAGTGTTCCCCCACTAGATATAAATAGGGTTACAAATGGTTAATCCACATAGTTGAAAAAACCATGTGAAATAGTGCTAAATGGATCTATACATATTACAAACCCATTTCCGTGCTTGTTGTATGGTTTGTTTAGCAATGTAAGCTAACCATGTTTCTTACACAAAATCCCTAAAACGCGAAATTTTTTACCACCTTGGACCAATCTTGAGGAAAAAACCTAATATAAATAAAATAATAAACAAAAAGGGTTGGGAGAAGTTGGGGTGTGACAATATCCCTAGTATAGTTCTTTATACCCAAAAACTCCATTGTATTCCAAAGGGAAAAGGAAAACAAGTAAAAGGAACCAAATGCATAAAGGCACCACCAACTAAACCCCAAAAACTCAACAAATCAATTAAGACCATCAAATAAAAGTCTATTTACTGAAACACTCACACCTTTCCAAACCAACCAAGATGCCAAGAGGTGATAACCAAAAGTGGGTCTCCCCACCATTAAAGAATTAACTAACATATTGGATTAAAAAAGAACTAAGAAACACTAACTGAATCCTTAACTGAGGATACTCAAGAAAAAAACCAAACCATTAATTATCCATAATGTACAAAAAAAAATCATTATCCAAATGAGTATAAAAAATTGGGCATCCCAAAATAATATACTAAAGAATCACAACTAGATAAAACATATTGTAATAAGAATAAGATAAATGAAAAATAGAGATACCTCAAAATATTTCTAAATCACTATTAAGATCCTGAGGTTGATGAGGATTTTTATCTAGGTGATGGTTTCAGTTAAATAAATTCTAAAAGTATCCTGACTAACCACATTAGTGATAGGTCCTTAGAACATCTTAGTAAGAGGAATTGGAATACCCACACCGATTGTATTGGAAACACATAATCGCATTCCTATACTTTAAGGAAGTGGTGGATAAGGAAGAGGACTTTCCCCAAATAGGTTCCTCTATTCTAGGATCCTCGCCAAATGGATAACCCTTATAATATCAAAAAGAGATAGAATTAACACCCATAATGGGTGTCCCTTTAGAAACCATATCTTCTAGATAATCCTCATACACTAACTCCTTGAATGATTCCAATCTATATAAATGAACTTTGTAACTAAGATCTGAACGAAGACCTTTTATGAATACATGAGATTTCAAGGAATATCTCAACATGATCTTAGAAGAAAAAGGAATTACCTCATTAAAATGGTCAACAAGCTCATTTATCATTTGTTAAACCTACTATAGGTTCATGATCTATTTAACCTTACTCATTTTAAACTCATTAGGAATAAACCACTTAGTGAACATGGTTCTAAATAACCCCTATATATTCCAAACTTGTAACATAGCAGGGATGACAGTATTTCACCAATCAAAACCTGACCATTCAAAAAAATAATATTTTACATTATAGAATCAGGGGTTCCTAAGGTTCATAAATACTTAAAAACTTCTGTAATATTTTCAACCCACCCCACAAATTCCAATAGACCGTAATAACCCTAAAGTATAGGTGAACCCTAATAAGTAACCAACTCCACTACTCTATCACGAGTCTGGGAGGAGTTATCAACTAACAAAACTACACTAAAATCCTTAAAATATTTTATAAATCTTATGGGTGTCTTAAAATAAATAGTAAGGAAAACATAGAATAACAACCCAAGCATAACATTCATTTATATTACATATTATCAATGAATATTCAATATATATACCAAATAAACATGCCTGATAACAATAAATATTTATTATCCTAAGAGAGAAGATACATAAATATATAATTTAAGTACAATATTAATTATCCCTAAAATATTTAATTACATAGGGTTCCCTTATAGACTTATCATACTTGTTACCCTTCTTCATAACCTACGGAAAAATTAAAACATAAGAAGAGGTGTGCTCAGATGCTTAGTAAGGGTAAACATGGAAGACATCAATCAATGATCATATATAAGTAAATCATGAGCATAATGGTATGAGGGAATGTGATTATAAATAGAAAATCATACCCAATAATTCATATATCATAATAATGAGTCATGGAATAAAAAATTAGTATGTCACAAGGATGAGGAATCATCAAAAATTAAATCATGAGTCATGAGTTCATATCAGAATCATATCCACATTTCACAAGAGTGTGGAACAATAATAGGTATAAAAACCATATCATAAAACAATTTTAACTAACAATATCATCAAAACATAAGATACATGGCATCAACATATGTTTCCCATATCATAGTGGATCAAGCATCACTACATTTTTTTCCATATTATAGTGAATCATGCATCCCTACCTGTTTCTTAAAGTGAATAGAGAACATAAACTTTTTTTCCATTATTATATCATGAAATATACAACTTTACCCATTTAATTGGATGAATTTAATATACCCACATATCATATAATGAAATCCATACATATTTTCCATAATATCATAAAACAATAATCATTTCATCCTAGCATAACACATGGAAAAGAAATGGATTTCATAAACATTTCAACATTACATAACCATAATCCATCCAAATAAAGAACATGGATTGTATAATTATATATTATCCCCGGTGAATCATAATAAAAATCAAATGATGTTGACATTGGTTAAAAATACCTTTTAAATATCATTCAAAACATTATTGGAAAACATGAGAAAATATCATTTCCCTATGATAACAATTTAATTTAAAATTACTAGAATATTGAGAAAATCATTTTCTTTTGAAATAACCATTAAAAATCTTAAATTAATCTTAAAATTAAAAAATGATCATGATTTATAAAAACTCCATTCATACTATATACATTAAAAAATAATATTCTTTTCATGAATTTGTAAAAATTTTGAAATGATTTTTTCAAAAAAATTATAAAAATATTAATTTTACAACCTTTTTAAATAAAGTAAAACTTATTTATAATGATCATTTTAAAACATTACAAGTATATGTAATATATTTTAAAAATAATTGTTTAGAGTTTGTACATGGAAGAAAAATTTTATCTACAAAAGAGTATATAAGTTTCTATTTTCTTTAAAAATGGTTTCTCAATCATTTTAAGTACCAAATAGTGAAAAATTAAACTAATACCTAAAAATTCCAAGAATAGATATAGGAGAATAAAATAAATTGGGTTTAATATAAAAGACCCATAAAATTTTTCTCAATGGGAATTTAGAAGATACAATCCAAAAAATAGATGAGATTATATCATAAACTCTTACCACTTTTGTAAGTTATGAATCATAAGCCCCATGAAATAAATAAATTATAATGAAAATTTAAATACCATGAACATAATGTTATTCATGATATATCATATCAAATGGGTATTATATACACCACATGAAAGAAAAAAGTGGTGAATATGTCATGTATCTCATAGAAACAAAAGTAAGATGAGAAACCCTTGCCTTAAATCTCATCTTCCTCCAAACACATTCAAAAATCATATACTATAAATATAGATTTATTATGTTGCTAATATAGCACCATAATCCTATATATCATACCATATATGATTTAATTATAACATCTTATCACCTGTTTGTTAAAAATTATTTATTATAATCATTTTTCTAGGTGATAATTGCTTTATTTTCAGGCATGTCTTGGTTTGGTTGTCCCAATCCTTGTAATTTTATCATGGTAACATGATATATATAATTTTAATAATTTTATTCGTATCATATATAATCATTATATAAAATTTTATAACTATTCATATAAATCAGTGATGAAAACTTAATTTCACTACTTTGTGGAGATGGTAGTCCGTACGAACGTACGAGTGATGTTTCCACTTTTCAATAGATATAATGAAAGAAGAGTAAATAAAAAATAACCTTTTCAGTAGTATAATAATATCATATATATATTCAGTAGATCCACCAATATAACCATAAATGTGAAGCGGTGAAGAAAAATTAAATTCATCGCTTCGAGGAAGTGGTAGTCCACACGCATGTATATGGTGGAAAAGAAATGGATAATGGTATATCAATCATCATAATAACAAATCAATATATTTAATATATTGGATTAACTATTATCAAATTTATACCATAGATTTATAAGATATATAATAATAAATGAAATTAAAATTACTTAGTTAGAAGTTATACCTCTTCCTTGAGAAACCTTCTTTGGGATACACCGTATGCCTTGAAAGGATGGTATTTTTGAAAGACCAGAAGTTCTAGGTAATGGTTAAGTAAGATAATATGTTATTATGTTATGTATTTTACAATATATAAGAATCAATTTTTTTTAATAAGTTAGAAGAGGAGGTTATCTTTTATAAGAGAGGGGAGGGGGCCCATGAAATTTCCTAAAGTATTAAATTAATAAAAAATAATTTTCACATTTAAGTGGAACCAAATTGATATATTTAGAATATAAGACTATAATGAGTCAAAATACTATCCAATAATAATATTTAAAAATTTTAGGTGATGTTTTGACCCTTATATGTCAGTTTGAACCCCCAATTAACCCTTTTGATTATTAGAGTGATATCAATGTTTTTAACTATTTAGGGGTCAAAAATGTTTCTATAAAAGGTAAAGTGGCCCATAAGTGGAAAATGGTTGGTATTATAGAAAATATCACATTAACTTTTCCAAAAATAATATTTTTTATTAGTTTTAATCCATTTAATAAAATATTATTAATTTTAAATAATTTCATATTTTTTTATTAAAGGCATTTACAGGACTCCTAGCAATGTGTGTCGTAAAGAACACAATATAGAAATAGAATTTAAATATTAAATTTTAAATAATAAAAAATATTTTATATTTATTTATAAAATTTTTGTAACCTAATAATTCCTCCAAATTTTATTACATTTAATATTTTAAAATTATTTATTTGATTTTTCAATTACTTGAACATGTATTTTGTCGATGTTGCACATGAATTTAAGGTAATTATCCCATCACTAAAAATGAAAAATAAATTAGGATAATCAAAAAATATTCATATTTCAAATAAACCTTAATAACAAAACATAACCCTTTTTTGTTCCCATGAAAACATATTAGAGATATGAAAATAGAGTGGTATTTTTTATTATTCTTTACTTAAAATAATATTATGTTCAATATCAAATGAAAGTGGAAATAAATTTCCCAAATTTCAAAATGAAGTTGTTTTAGGTAGAGATGAACCAATATTGTGAAATAAATAAAGCTGTTTTGGATATTTCAAGTCCTGATCCCATAGTTTTAACTCATTTTTAACGATTTTACCCTTATTGAGGTAAAAAATATTTACCATAATTAATATTCATAATGACCCAAAATAAAAGGGTTATATTTACAAAATTTGAACCTATTGATTCTAAATATGAAATCCATATTTAAATATTAAATTTATAGAAGTGGCATAAATCAATTTTAAAATAAGCATGAAAAACATAATGAAAATAATTTTTAGAAAAATGTATTTTAAGTATAAAACTAGATTTATTCTTATCTCATTCATAGTAAAACCATTATATGAATAGTAAAACATATTATTAAATATATAATCTACAAATTTTATTAAAATCATTCATAAAGAGTGATTAATTTAGTTTATTAATATCAAAACATATTATGAGCATAAAAACCATTTTTTGTAAAAACTTCTATTTTTTTGACTTTCAAATGATTTTATCCATTTATAACCAATTAATTCATAATACACAAGTGTAAAAAATAATTTTTTATAATTTAGTTACTACTATTCATACTTGAAAACCCATGGGGATGCAATAACCACTACATTAAATAATAAAAATTAAATCACAGTTCGTTTAAATTTTTTATTGCATATAAAGCATGCTATAAAAGATATTAAATTTATTTAAAGATAAATATATCTTAAAATCTCAAGGTGTTACATTCTATGCCAATTATAAAAATTTTAACCTAAAAATTACTTCACTCAGATAAAAACAAATGAGGAATCTTCCGCCTCATCATATCCTGAGGTTCCAACACAGCTTCCTTAAATTTATGTTTTCACCTCAAAACATTGACCAAGTGAGTAGTCTTGTTTGAAAAAACATTATCCATTTGATGAAGAATATACACCAATTATTCCTCATATTAGATATATTACTTCAGTCGTATAACCTTTTATTTTAGTACAAGTGAAGGATTTAGTATATGATTTCATAGGGGAGATACATAGAACACATCATGAACTTGAGAGATTTTTGGTTAAAGTACCAAGTGATAAACTATCATCCATATATGATCAAAAATTTTAAATGGGTTGACATATTTAAGGAAGAAAAATTCATTTTTTCTGAATATATTAATCTTTTTTCAAGGATATATTCAAATGACTACCTTATCACCAACCTCAAACTCCATATTTCACAAATGTTTTGTAGTATAATTTTATATCGACTCTAAGCCACATCGATGTGTTTCTAATTGCATCTAACCTCCTATAAAATTTCCTTAGCTAGGCAAGGTCCCTATATCATTATTTATACAACTTTATCACAGAAATTTGGAGTTTTTAACTTCTTTTTTATATGGATTCATAATGAGCCATTTGAAAACTCAATTGAAATGTATTATTGTAAGAAAATTACACCAAAGGAAGGTGTTTATCCCAACAAAATTTGAAATCCATAGGGAAATATCTCAACACATAATCTAGATTTTTGATGGTTCTCGTAGACTAACTATCTATCTAAGGAAGATATGCTGTACTGAAACTCTCTTCTATATCCAAATCCTATTGAAGTATTCTTCGGAACTTTAAGGTAAACCACTGATCCTAATTATATATAATTAAGAGTGGTACTCCTTGAAATCTCGTCACTTCATTAATGTATAACTTAGTAAGTTTATAAAGATATAAATATTCTCTAATAGTAATAAAATGAACTAATTTCATAAGGAAATTTACTACAAACCAAATAGAATTATTTTTTTGAGATGTTTTGGGGCATCTGGTAATGAAATGCAAGGAAAATTTTTCCTATTACCATTATGGTATGGGTAATGGTTATAAAATACCATCATAATTATGTATCTTAACATTAACTTATTGATATATCAGGAATGGGAATACATGATCTACAATATTCCTTTTCATTAATTCCCACCTAAAATATTTTTTTAGATCTCTATAGATATTCATACTTCAAGGATGAATAGATAATTATCAACTATGATCATTTTATAATAGTTTCTTCTTAAATTCCAATATTTATGGGAAACATACCCAATTCCCAAACCTTATCATTCCATCACAATCATGGTTAGAATCAAGAAATTTTAACAATTTATTCTATTGTTTTACATCTATCTTTTAGACATATTTAATCCTTACAAGGATGGATGGTCAAAAATTCATCAAATAATGATTGGATATATCCCCTTTCCATAGAAATTCAAGTTCCATATTTTAAAAATCCATGAGTATTAGATTTATTCTAATTCATATCCTAGCCAAACTAGCACGATCCTTATGACTTGAAGCATCATCCATATATTCAACTTCCTAGGTTGGAAATGTATTGAGAAGTAGTAATCCTTAGTCAACTATGACCATATTACCTTGTGTATATATTACTATTTCTATGTGAATATATACTTCAACGTTTTAGGATTTGTATATAAGTCACACCTTTTACTGTAAATATAATGCCTCCATATCTTCAACCCAAAAAATACCATTGATGACTCCAAATTAATATTCATGAAGTTTTTGTAATTACCCAAACCTAGTTACCCAGAGTCGGTGCATTATTACATAAAATTGGCATGATTACAAGGAAATCATGTCCCGAAAGACCGACTGGTTTAGTATTATTTGGAAGAAGATTCATACATAATTTCAACTTTACAACTTGTAAAGAAACACAAAACTAATTTATTCCATTAGAAACATCCAAGCCTCATATATTATTCCTACAAGTCACTCATAACTAACTTCTTCATATCATGGGAAAATGAAACATAAGAAAGGTGTGAGCTCAAACACTCTGTACGGGAAATCAATACAGTAGAAGATAACATAAATATTAAGCATGGTGAATAATTGAAACCACATGCCTTTACAAATAATAAACATGAATAATTTTATGGATGGAATATGAGTTGAGTAAATAATGTCATAATAAAACATAATCATGGGTATTCTACTAGTATAATGACCACATGAACCATCAATATTATTTTTATAATGAGGGAATGTATAATGTCAGACATTCTGAAACATATTGTCAAGGCCTCAGCCAAGACGTCTAAAAATGATTAAGGCATCGTCCAAAACTATATATCAAATTGGGAAGGGCCTCAGCCAATTCCACGTCAAGTTGTCTCATGAGACCTACAGATTCATCTAGGAGCTATAGTGGGCTTCACCCATCACTTACTAAGTCTAATACATTCCTCATATGAAAAGGTTAAAATATAACATAAACATTCGTATTAAAACTAGCATATGAAATGTCAATACTTTAACCATAAACCATTAATGGTATAAAAATAACACATCCATAGTCAAACATATCACAAAAACTTCAATACAATATGGAAGGTTTGTATCATAATGAATCGACTTCAAACAAGTATAAAATCCATCAAAGGATGTTGACATAAATGAAATCAAAACTATTTGAGAGAAATACCTCTTTATTTTTTTGAAATAATTTAAAGTTAAATAATTATAAAATAAAACATTTATTTTGAAAATATTCTTATAATATTGTAAGAGAATCTTCGACTATGTTATAATGGCAGAGAATAACCACACCAACCGTATAAGTTAAAAAGAGACATTCTTACCATAGTTTTGTCGAAAAGGTCGTAAAGTACCTTGTTTGGAAAATGAATGAAATATTCCTTTCAAAATATATAAGTTAAAATGAGGGTATAAATGACTTAAATACATTGTCTAGTAAATATTAAAAATGTTTTTAAATACATTTCTAAGAAACATGGATGTGGATGAAAAAGAGGTCCCAGTAGATACTTATGTAAAAACAACCTCGGATAATAAAGAGATTGTAGAGTTAACCCTTAACTTGTACTTTTACTTGGTTAAGGGTAGGTTAACCTCTTGTATAATAGTCAAATAATTGTTATTAAATTATACAAGAACTATATACATAAATATGATATCATATATGATCTTCTAATATTTCATTGTTAATGATATTTCAATAGTATCATCGTTTCGGGTGTTAACTGATTCATTTTCTTTTATATGATTTGTTACATAAGTAATGTTTGTTATGGATAGGATGTATACTATTAATATTCATAATGATATTAAGTATTTAAACATTATTTTTAATCATCAAATTAAAATTAGTCTTGAATGGATATGATGAGGAATGAATCTCATCGCGTTCGTGGAGACGGTAATCCGTACGTACGCACGAGCGACAATATCATTCTTTTGATATTAAAACCATATATAATTGAATGGTATATCATATATAAAGAATAATTATAATGTTATATCTATTATTTAAATCAATTATACTTCATTATTATAGCCATCCAAATAATAATGTATTGAATAACAACTACACCACGACGTGGAGACGATAAGCCGTACGTACGCACGTATGGTGACATGTCATTCAAAGGATGGATAGAATAATGAATATAGTTGTACCATATTTATAATAACATCACAGTATATATAATATATTGGATTTATTATTTTATAATAGAAACAACAAGGAAAGAAGAAGTGGAAGAAGAAAAAACTTGAAATAAGTGATGAAATATTTACCTCTTCTTCGGGTTCTTCCTTATGATTTGACCAAAAAGGATCATTAGGTTGGCTTTCTGACTAAAGGAAGGCCTCTCGGATGAAGTTAGGAAAGTTGAGAGGATACTTGGGTAGGTGTTGGCTGAGCCAAATGCCTTTGAAGGTGTGAATTTAAGAGAAGGTGAAGTGCCCTTTTATAAGAGGGGTGAGGGGCACCTTAGGAAAATATTGAAATATTATTTTATAATAAAATCATTCAAGGCTAAGGTGGGTATGGGTCTAAAACCACTCAAACAATAGGTTTTAGATTGGTTTGGGTCACTATATTGACCTTACCTTTTAGATTTAACTCTTAGTTAATTATTTTGACATTTACGTTATCTCTTTCTATTTTTATATTATATGGTTAATAAAACTACTATGAACTTCCAAGAGAACCTTAAGTGGTTAATTAATGACATATATAATATTATTTAAGACCTTTGGATGAACCAAAGATTTTTAGGAATAGAATATCAATTAATAATATAATTTTTTTAAAAAAACTTATTTATGTCAATTTTGAAATTATTTAATAATTGATTTTTGTTAAAGTCCTAACAACTTTATTACTTCAAAATAAATACATTTAATCAATCATAGAATTTCATATTAACCTAAAAAATTAGCGGAATTCATTAAAAGTCTCAAACCTGATTTATTTGGATATTAATGATATCAATTATTTTAATCTTTCATTAATATGGTAATTACTACATCATCATTGTTTCATAAATAAATTTAATTATTTAATGTCTAAAAATTATAAATAAAATACAATTATGTAGTAAATATTTTTATATTTCTAATTAATATTTATATTCAAATTTATATTGTCTGTAACCCTATATTAAAAATGGTTTATTTACTAAACTTTGAATTTAACTCTTTTAACTCTTCTTCAAATAAAATAATAATAAATGTCCTAATCTAATCCAAGAGGGAAAAAGAGGTTCATATTTTATTCATAAGGTTGTTTTCGGTCGAATTATACTTATCCAATATAATTAGGACATGTGTTAGGGTAATAATAATATCATTTTTAACCTTAATTACCCAATTTACTTTTAACCGTGGTAAATAAAAGTAAAAAGTTACTATTCACCAAAAAATATTTTCATCTTATTAAACCACATTTTACTTACTCATATAAACTGTGTCTCTTGTATTTTTTAAATTCAAATCATATAAGTGGTAAAATTATGTTTTATGAAAATTTTCAAATGCTCCTAGGAGGTGGGTAAAAGACGGTAAAAAGTTCGATAAAATTTTTATATATCTAAACTTATTAGAAAATGACTCCAATGAATTAAATTAAATATATATAGGTATTCTATTTTGAACTAAAATAAATTTAAATAAAATAAATAATTATTTAAAATAAATTCAGTTTTAAACTATAACTTAGTGTTTTTCACTATTCATCAAAAATTGAAAGTTTTCAGAAAAATACAAAAAATTCACCCTAAGCCAATTTTTATATTCCAAATCCAAAAATGAAGTCCATTTTGAAAAATAAAATTTATAAAATTTCAAAAAGTGGGTATTATTATTCATAACGGCTAGTTTGATTGGTCGCAGTGTGTTAGAATCTCAAAGTTGCGTACAATGCAAGCTATTGCATTATTCAAAGGGAAACGTATCATAGAACCTTGGGGTCTTACATTCTCCCCTATTTAAAATAATTTCTTCCTCGAAATTTCTAGAATATTACTGCATAAATAGATTAGGGTGGTTCTTCATCATAAGTTCCTTGGGTTCCCACATTGCCTCTTCCATTTTATGGTTTCTCCATAGAACTTTTAACAAACGAGTCGTCCGGTTTCTCAACACTTGTTCTCTTGTATCAAGAATCTTGACAAGATCTTCAAAATAAGACAGATTAGGTTCCAGTTATAATTCCTCCTAGGTGAGCACATGTGTTGGGTCAGGCATGTATTTTCTCAACAGTGATACATGGAACACATCATGAAGTTTGGAAGGACTTCGTGGCATTTCCAAATGGTAAGATACATCCCCAATTCGTTGTAGAATTTCGAAAGGTCTGATGTACCTAGGACTCAATTTACCCTTATTACTAAATCGTATAACTCTCTTCCATGGAGATACCTTCTAGAAAACATGATCTCCTACCTGAAATTCCAAATCCTTCCATCGGTTATTGACATATCTCTTCTGCCTACTTTGTGCTGTTTTGATGTGGGTTTGGATAACCTTCACCTTTTCCATCTTTTCCTCAACAAGTTCTGGGCCTATGAGTTTTCATTCACCAAAATCATCCCAAAAAGTTGGTGTGCGATATCTCTTCCCATATAATGATTCATATGGTTCCATCTGAATACTTGAATGAAAGCTATTGTTATAGGAAAATTCTCCCAGAGGTAAATATTGATCCCACATACCTTGAAAGTCAAGTGAGAAAGATCTCAACATGTCTTATAAGGTTTGAATAGTCTGTTCTGATTTTCCATCAGTTTGAGGGTGGTAGACAGTGCTCAAATGAAGTTTAGTATACAGGGATTTCTGAAGACTTTTCCAGAATCATGATGTAAAACAGGGATCAGGATCAGAAAAAATCAATAGGGGTACACCATGGAGTTTTACAACTTCATTAATATATAGTCTTGCTAAACGTTCAGGTGGTAAATATTCTCTTATAGCAATAAAATGTGCTGACTTGGTAAGACGAACAATAATGACCCATATTGCATTGTTCCTTATAGGTGTGTTTGATAGCCCCATGAAAAATTCCAATGTAATGTTATCCCATTTCCACTCAGGTATAGGAAGAGGTTGCATGACTCTTCCAGGCTTTTGCCTTCCAGCTTTCACTTGTTGACAAACCATACATTGTGACACAAAATCAGCAATCTCCCTCTTTATGTTGTCCCACCAAAAATGTTCCTTAAAATATCTATACATCTTAGTGCTACTAGGGTGTATAGAGAAATTGGAGCTATGAGCTTCATCCAACAATTCTTTTTTTAGATCAGGTATGTTAGGAACACGAAGACTCTTCCCAAATTTCAAAATTCTATCTTCCTATATGAAATCACTCAATATCCCATCATTCACAGCATTAATTTTCTTTTGAAACTCCTCATCATCAACCTGAGAACTTTTTATCCATTATAGTAAAGATTGTTTGGAAACCATTTGAAAAAGTATTAATGTTTCACCATCCATGATTATTCCAATATCCATTTTTACTAGATCCATGAAAATAGTATCCCTTTCAACTCCCATCTTGTTCAAAACTCTATGATCCTTTCTGCTCAAAGCATCTGCCACCATATTTTCCTTCCCTGGGTGGTAGTGTATTGTGCAATCATAATCCTTGAGTAGTTCAAGCCATCTCATTTACCTCATGTTGAGTTCTTTATGTGAGAAAATATACTTCAAAATCCAGTGATCGGTATATATCTCACATTTTTCACCATAGAGATAATGTCTCCATATCTTAAAAGTAAAGATTAAAGATGTTAAATCAAGATCATGAGTAGGATAGTTTTGCTCATTAATTTTCAACTGTCGTAATGCATATGAAATAACTCTATCATTCTACATAAAGACATAACCAAGTCCTTTATTTGAGGCATCACTATAAATAAAAAACACATCATTTCCCAATGGTATAGTCAAGATAGGAGCATTGACTAATCTTCTCTTCAGTTCTTCGAAACATTTTTCACACTCTTTTGTCCAAAAAAATTTAACCCCTTTACGTGTGAGCTTCATTAATGGGTTAGCCAATTGGGAAAAATTAAGGATGAAACGTCGATAATAACCTACCAAACCAATAAAACTACATACCTAGGTTAGAGTTGTTGGTGCTGGAAATTCTAAGATTTACTTTTTCTTAGAAGGTTCAATAGAGATTCTATCCTTAGAGACAATATGGTAAAGAAAATAATTCTCCTGAATCTAGAATTCACACTTGATAAACTTCCCATATAATTCATTTCTTCTGAGGGTTTTCAGAATGGTGTGCAAATGATTTTCACGATATTCATAGCTTTTGGATTATATCAAAATATAATCAATAAATACCACTACAAAGTCATCAAGATATTCCTTGAAAACTCTGTTCATTAGATCCATGAAAATAGAGGGTGCATTAGTCAACCCAAAAGGCATTACTGTAAACTCGTAATGCCCATACCTAGTTCAAAATGTTGTTTTCGGAATGTCTTCCTTCTTCAAACACAACTGATGATATCTATATCGAAGTTAAATCTTTGAAAAATATTAATCTCCATGAATTTGGTTGAATAAATCATCAATGCGAGGTAGGGGATACTTGTTATTTATTGTTATAGCATTGATCTCACTGTATTAAATGAAAAACCTCATAGATCCATATTTCTTCTTAACAAAAAGAATAGGCGCTCCCCATGGAGAAACACTAGGGAGAATAAATCCCTTATTACTCAATTCCTCTAGTTTTTTCTTTAGTTCCACTAATTCCACAGTGTCTATTCTATAAGGGGTCTTCATATAGGCCTTGAACCAGGAATTAAATCAATGGAAAACTCAATTTATCATTCTAGAGGATTTCCAGGTAAATATTCTGGAAACCAATCAACATATTCTTGCACAATAGGTACGTCTTCTATTTGAACATTCGTTTCGTCACCCATAGTTATTTCATTCTCTTCCTCCCCAACAATTAAATTTAGTTGAGCTATTAGGGGTGGATCTTGATAAGAATTAGGTGGTGACGTTTCTTCTCTAAAGATAAGGTACTTCTTATCATCATTAAGAATTGTAACCTCCTTCTTATTACAATAAATTTTTGTATCAAGGTATGAAATCCAATCTATAACAAAGATTATATCAAATTCAATCATGGGTATGATGATGAGATCAATAGATAAAGAACATTTATATGCCCTAATCGGAAATCACTCACAAAAATATGTTTCAATCATACTTCCCTTAGGTGTTTTTACTGAAAACTCCATTGTTAATTAAAATTAAAAATATCTAATTTTCTTAGAAAACTAGGAAGATATGAAACAATGCCATCATCCAGAATCAAATAAATCATTTTCTAAACTTGAGTAAATCATTAAATTACCTGCCACCACATCTTTCAAAGCTTCAACCTCATCAGTAGTGATAGCATAAGCTTGTCCTTGATCCCTTATCCTTTCCTGAGCTAAGTTTCCTTGGTGCTTAGGGAATTCATTTTCATAATGCCCCCTTTATCTACAATTGTAGCATTCAAAATTGACAACCAATTTATTCCCCTTGTAATCATGATCTTGGTGGCCTTTTTTACCACACTTGTAACAGATTCACAATCTCTTCAGGAAAGTACCATGGTGTTTCTTTCTATATTTACTACATGATGGATATTCAACCTTTCCATTCTTCCCCTTATTTCTATTTTCAGAGCATTCAATAGATCTCTTCTTCTCTTTCTTTTCTTTAAAGTCATATGGTTTAGAGAATTACTTTTCTGTCTTGATAGCACATGATACAATATCTTCATATGATGAGAAGGATTGTGATACTAATGCTCGATGGAGAAATGGTTTTAACCCATAAAAGAAACAATAACTCTTACTTATTGGGTTTCGTATATAATCTGCAACATGTCTTGCTAACCTTGTAAAGTTAGCTTCATACTTTGCGACATTATCATCCTCTTTTTGCCTTAGACTAAGAAATTTACTTTCCATATCTGTTCGATGGTCACAAGGAAAGTATTTTTCTAATAAAAGTTCTTTAAAATCCCTCTATCCCATACTGGACACTTCTTCATCTTCCTTTGTGTTTTGAATCAATGACCACCATTGATTAGCATCTCCAGTGAGGTGATAAACTAACGTGACAACTTTTTTCCTTTCGCTACTCCCCAAAGTGTGAAATATTTTCTCTAAGGAATTTATCCATTTCTCAGCCACTAATGGATTTGTACTCCCATTGAATGTTGGTGGATGTTGCCTCATGAAGCGGTCTAACATTGATCATCCGGTTTTTGGATCAAGGTGCTCCATATAGGTAAGGTTAATATTAATAACATGAGTGAGATTACCCAGTATGGTGATAAGATAATCAACACCAGTTTCTTCACTAGCTCTGCTATAATTATCTTAAGTAAGAGAGAAATCCTTATATGTATTACTTGCTTTGATATGATTTTCATTCCTTCCACTAGGCACCATTTCTAATTTTTTTTTCTTTGAGTAAGTATATAATCATAAACCCTTCATAATTTTTTGTAAATAAAATTATAATTATCCTAAGCATATCCCCTGGGAGTGTCGTAACCATGAGTGCAGCAAGGCCCGTTGGAGTGCACTGGTTCCCATTTGAGTCTAGCTCAAAGTGGTTTTTTCGGGTTTTACCCCTAGGTACATCTATGCCAGAGCCACCTCTACCTACTTGTATCTAGAAATGGATTTATTTTTCATAAAATACACAAAATCTTTACATTACCAAAATTCTAGGAAGTTATTCTATACTAATCCTCAATTTCTATCTTAGGATAATGTCCTCTAATCAGAGTTTTTCTAAATCTAGTTTCCAAAGTTTGTACTGAAATTCCATTCATACCAACTGTAACGCCCCGACCACAGTAACCTAGAGTCGGTATATTATTATATAAAATTAGCATGATCACAAGGAAATCATGTCCCGAAAGACCGGTCAGTTTTGTATTATTGGAAACAATATTCATACATAAGTTCAACTTTACAACTTGAAAAGAAATACAACACTAATTTATTCCATTAGAAACATCCAAGCCTCCTATATTATGCCTACAAGTCACTCGTAAATAACTTTTTCATATCCTGGGAAAATGAAACATAAGAAAGGGGTGAGCTCAAACGCTCAGTAAGGGTAAGCAATACATCGTAAGATAACATAAATATTAAGCATGGTGAATAATTGAAAACATGTGCCTTTATAAATAATAAACATGAAGACTTTTATGGAAGGAATATGAGATGAGTAAATAATTCCATATTAAAACATAATCATGGGTATTCTACTATTCGAATAACCACATGAACCATCAATATTATTTCTATAATGAGGAAATGTATAATGTCGTACATTCTGAAACATTTTTTCATGGCCTCGGACAAGACGCCTAAAAATGATTAAGGCCTCGGCCAAAACCATATATCAAATTGGGAAAGGCCTCATCCAATTCCAAGTCTAGTTGTCTCTAGAGACCTACCGATGCATTGAGGAGATATAGAGAGCTCCACTAGTCACTTACTAAGTCCAATACATTCCTCATATGAAAATAATGAAATAAAACATAAACATTCGTATTAAAACTTTCATAAGAAATGTCAATAATTTAACCATAATTCATGAATGGTATAAAAATAACACATACACAGTCAAAAATATCACAAAACCATTAATACAGTATGGAATATTTGTATCATAATTAATCAACTTCAAATAAGTATAAAATCCATGAAATGATGTTGACATAGATGAAATCAAAACTATTTGAGAGAAATATCTCTCTGTTTTTTTGAAGACATTTAAAGTTACATAATTATAAAATAAAACATTTATTTTGAAAATTTTCTTATAATCTTGTAAGGGAAGCATCAAAAATTTTACAATGATGAAGAATAACCACACTTGCCGTATAAGTTAAAAAGAGACATTCTTACATTAATTTTGTCGAAAAGGTTGTAAAGTACCTTGTTTAGAAAATGACTGAAAGATTCCTTTCAAAATATATAAGATAAAATAAGGGTATAAATGACTTTAACACATTGTCTAGTAAATATTATAATGTTTTGAAATACATTTTTAAGAAATATGGATGTGGATGATAAAGAGGTCCTAATAGATACTTACATAAAAACAACCTCATATAATAAATAGATTGTAGAATTAACCCTTACCTTGTACTTTTCCTTGGTTGAGGGTAGGTTAACCTTCTATATAATAGTTAAATACTTTTTATTAAATTATACATGAACTATATATATAAATATTATATCATATATGATCTTATAATATTGCTTTGTTAATGATATTTCAGTAGTATCATCGTTTCGGGTGTTAACTAATTCGTTTTCCTTTATATGCTTTGTTACGTAAGTAATGTTCATTATGGATAGAATTTATCTTATTCATATTCATAATGATATTAATTCTTTAAAAAATATTTTTAATCATCAAATGAAAATTAGTCTTGAATGGATACGATGGGGAAGTAATCTCATCGTGTTCGTGGAGACGGTAACCCGTTCGTACGCACAAGCGACAATATCATTCTTTTGATATTAAAATCATATATAATTGGATATTATATTATATATACAGAATAATTATCAAGTTATATCTTTTATTTACATCAACTATACATCATTATTATAACCATCCAAATAATAATGTATTGAATAACAACTACACCACGATGTGGAGACGGTAAACCGTACGTACGCACGTATGGTGACATGTCATTCAAAAGATGGATATAATAATGAATATGGTTGTACCATATTTATAATAACATCACCATATATAGAATATAATGGAGTTATTATTTTATAATGGAAACAATAAGGAATGATTAATTGGAAGAAGAAAAAACTTGAAAGAGATGTTGAAATATTTACCTCTTCTTCGGGTTCTTCCTTTTGATTTGATGAAAAGGGCTCCATAGGTTGGCTTTATGACTAAAGCAAGGCCTCTAGGATTAATGGAGGATAGTTGAGAGGATATTTGGGCAGGGTTTGGCTGATCCAAATGGCTTTCAAGGTGTGAATTTGAGAGAAGGGGAAGTGCCCATTTATAAGAGGGGTGAGGGGAACCATAGGAAAAGATTGAAATATTAATTTATAATAAAATAATTTTCGGTTTCTAATGGCTCCAAAATGATTTATTTAGAGGATAATATGATGATGGGTTTAAAACCACTCAACAAATAGGTTTTATATAGGTTTGGTTCACTAGATTAACCTTATCCTTTAGATTTATCTCTTAGTTAATCAGTTTGACATTTACGATGTCTCTTTGTATTTTTATATTATATGGTTAAGAAACTTTCTATAAACTTAAAATATAACCAAAAGTGGTTTATTAATGACATATATAATATTATTTAATACCTTTGGCCGAACCTTATATTTTTAGGAATAGAAGATTAATTAATAATTTAATATTTGTTTTAAAAACTCATATAGGTAAATTTTGACTCTATTTAATAATTGATTTTTGTTAAAGTCCTAACAACTTTATTACTTCTAACTAAATAAATTTTATCAACCCTAACATGTTATATTAACCTATAAAATTAGTGTAATTACTTAAAAGTCTCAAATTATATTTATTTGGATATTTATAATATCAATTATTTTAATCTTTCAATAATATGGTAATTACTACATCATCATTGTGTCATAAATAAATTTAATTATTTAATGTATAAATATTATAAATAAAATACCATTATTTAGGAAATATTTTTAGATTTATAATTAATTTTTATAGTCGAATTTATATTATGTGTTACACTATATTAAAAATGGTTTAGTTATTAAACTTTGAATTTAACTCTTTTAACTCTTCTTTAAAAATAATAATAATAAATGTCCTAATCTAATACAAGTGGAACAAAGAGGTTAAAATTTTATTCCAAAGGTTTTTTCTGGTCTAATTATACTTATAAAATAAAATTAGGAATTTGTTTAGGGTAATAATAATATCATTTTTACCCTTAATTACCCTATTTACTTTTAACCGTGGTAAATAAAAGTAAAAAGTTACTATTCAACAAAAATTATTTTCATCTTATTGAACCACTTTTTTCTTACTGATATCAACTGTGTCTCTTGTATTTTTGAAATTCAACTCACAGATGTGGTAAAATTAAGTTTTATGCAAATTTGCAAATGCTCTTAGGAGGTGGGTAAAAGATGGTAAAAAGTTCAATATAATTTTTATATATCTAAACTTTTTATAAAATGACTCCAATTTATTACATTAAACTTATATAGGTATTATGTATCTATTTTTATATAAAATAAATTTAAATAAAATAAATAATTAATTAAATGAAAAGTCAGTTTTAAACTATAACTTAGTGTTTTTCACTATTCATCAAAAATTGAATGTTTTCAGAACAATACAAAAAATTCACCCTAAGCTAATTTCGATATTCCAAATCTAAAAATGAATTCCATTTTGAAAAATAAAATTTCAAAAATTTCAAAAAGTGGGTATTACTATTCATAACGGCTAGTTTGATTGGTCGCGGTGTGTTAGAATCTAGAAGTTTCATACAATTTAAGCTATTTCATTATTCAAAGGGAAACATACCGTAGAAGCTTGGGGTGTTACAGTTTTTATCATGTGTTTTCAATTGTAAATACACATATTATGCCACTATATAATTCTGTGTAAGGATATATCCCAATTATTTCTTTGATACAAAACTATATATCACAAACCCTTATACGCTAATGGGTAGTGTGAGCATAGGGTAAATAACCATCCTTTTCTTATTCTCCTTGAAATTCTCTTCACATTAATATATATAAAAGAGATTAAATCCCTTATAATCCAACATGGTGAGTGAATTAGATAGTAATAATAAATCCATCACTTAGTATTGGTAGTATATTGCCAGCCTAATAAAACTGAATATCTCAGTTACTAGGGTTAGTACAATCCATTTCTCAATAACTTCACTCTTTCATGAATCCACTAATATACCTTCACTTGAGATTATATATCCCATGAAAGAAACATTATGAATCCAAAATTCATATTTGGTAAATTTAGCATACTAATTTTCCTTCCTTGGGATCATAAACACATTCTTCAAATGATCTTCATGCTCTTCCTTTATTTTTGAATATATAATAATTTCACCTATAAAGACTACCACAAACTGATCAAGTGATTCTATAAAGAACCTATTCATTAAATCCATGAAGATAGTAGGGTAATTAGTATGTCTTAATTGAATCACTTTAAATTCATAATGCCCATTCCCTATATGGAAGGTTGTCTTGGGTACGTACTCCTTTTTTACCCTTAATTGATCATATCCAAAATGAAGGTCAATCTTTCAAAAGTATTGAGATCCTAATAATTAATAAAATAAATCAATGATATGGGTTAGAGGACAATTTCTCTTGAAAGTGATCATGTTAAGTTCCCAATAATTAGTGCGTTGATGTATTGACCCAATTTTCTTCTTGAAAAAAAGAACAGGTTCACACCTAGGTGACTCACCGGGTCCTATGAATAAATTCTCCAGATTCTCCTATATTTTCATCTTTAATTCCTGCAACTCAATCCGAGACAATTTATATGGAGTTTTTTAGATAGTCGTAGAACCATGTTTGAGGTCTATTGAAAAATCAAGTCCATGATTTAGAGGAAGACTAGGAAATTCTTCTGTAAATATTTTAACAAACTCTTGTACAATAGGAATATCGTGAATGGTGAGTTTATACCTAAACATATGAGATAAATAATCTTCATTGAAAGTAATTAATACCCAAAAGGTATTATTAATTCCCATTGGAAGTTTGTATTCATCCTCACAATGATAAACATTTATAGCTGCATTAGGAATATGAAATGTGACTTCCCTTCCTCTACAATTAATATGGTATCTATATAAAGAAAGATAATCCATTACTAGAATCACATAAAATTAAAATAAAGGGAGAATCAATATATTTATAGGAAGCAAATTCCCATAATATTTCATTATATAGGAACTATAGACCTAAGATGTGATTATAATACCATTAAAATTTTTAACCGCTAAATGAATATCTAATTACTGATGTGGTAATGTGATACACTTATAAAATTGATTAGATACAAAAGAGTGGGTATATACAGAATCGAATAATACATTATCTATTCTATTTTGTATGATAAGTGTATCTTTCACAATGTAATTTTCATAACCCACTTCTGCAGTCATAATCAAATGATAATTCTCTTAGTCTTTAGTCATAAGAGGTTTTTGATGTTGATCATCATCATAAACCTATAGATTCATACACTAGTTGGAAAAAAACCATGCTCCTTTCATTTTATGTATTGGTGTGTGGGTGGTGTGTTAGTTTAAATTTTCCATTACTCCATTGTATCAATCGACCTCTTTGTCACCTTTTAATATTCATAAGCTTCATGTCTAGCCCTTATAAACTTATAGCACCTCACTATCCCACTCAAGAAAATCCCTATATGCTTATTCCCATATTTATAGAATGTATCTTGACTATAATTTCTTTCCTCCTTGCGATTTATTAGAGTTTTCATGAGAAATTATCTTCCTTTTCTTATGAAAACCAAATGAATTATGGGAATATCTAATTTATATTTATACCATAAAGGCACATAGAATGATTTATTCATAGATACTGAAGTCTCTTATTGCTAATTATTTTTAAAGATTTGGTTTTCAGCCACTAAAGAATCAATCAATTTTTCATTTAATGCTTATGATTAAACTAGAACCATACCTTATAGGTCTTATTGAATTTTCCTCATAAGTACCAATGGTTTCAACATATTTATTCTTAAGCTCAAGGAATTCATTATATGTTATTATACATAGAATACATGTGAATTATTTATTGAAAACAATCCTATTAAACTCATCCCATTCCATGGTGTCAATTTATTCCATATACCTCGTGTTATTAATAAGATTCCACCATTGATCTATCTCACCTTCCAAATGATAAATGGATAAGAATTATTTTTTATATTCTAATCATTAGAGTACATAAAATATTTTATTAGTTGTAATAATACATCTCTTATCCACTAGTGGATCATAAGACCCACTAATGGAGGCTGATATTACCTTATAAAATGATCAAAAGTATTTTATTCACTCCTTTGATCATTTTTAATATTTTTATGATTAGTATCTAGAAGATGTTTTATAAGAATCACAACAATATTAATCATTTTATCTATTATATCATTTATTTTATTAGGAAGATAATCATTTTTTCCATCAAATTTATTATTATCATGACCCCTTATGGTTTTAGCCATTAACTAAATCCAAAAATCATAGTGTAAACATAAAGCTATAATAATCAGAGTGATTAATCATATAGTCTAGAAAAATCATTCATAGGATTTATAAATCATGACACCTTATTTTAAATTTATGACACCATAGATTTAACCTAGTTAATCCATATTCATTATCTATTTAAATACATCATAATGTTTTATTAAACAAATACGAATTAACCTAAGAATATCACCTAAGAGTGTCAAACTAGGCATATAGTAAGGTCTCATTCACCATGCACTAGAATGATTGTCAAGATATCCTCAACTAATTATTTTCATGTTATTAACCCTAGATTCACATGTGATAAAACCAAGCCCACTTTTAGTATTCATACATGGATATATTGATGGGAAAACAACATAATCTATACCTTAAAAAAACATTAGGATTTTATCCTATACATTGGACTATACCTTGAGTTTTCAACAAATTTCTCTAATATTAGTCTCTAAAAATAACTAAACCCTCCTCTAATACCAACTATAGTGAACCAAGGATAATATAAATAGATATTATATCTTTTAAACTAATATTAAATATATATCCCAAATAAACATGTATGAGAACCATAATGGTTTTTTATACTAAAATACTAGATACATAAACATCATATTTAAGTACAATATTGATCATATTTAATATATTTATTTATATAAATTACCATTCAAGACTTATCATACTTAGTAACCTTCTTCACAACCCTTGGAAAAATTAAAATATAAGAAGGGGTGATATTAGATACTTATTAAGGGTAAACATGATAGATACTAATCAATGATTATAAATAATAATATAATGACCATAAAGGTATGATAACATGTGGTTATAAATAGAAAATCATACCCAAAAATTCATAAATAATAACCCTAAGTCATGGAATAAAACATGAGTACATCAAAAGATGGGGTAATCATAAAAAAATCAATCCTGAGCTATGAGTTAAAAATCTAATATAGTCAACATTTTATAAGAGCGTGGCACCAAAATATTCCTATAAATCGTATCATACGTCATGTCTAATTATCATGACCCCCATGTCATTGTGGATAACACATCCCCACTTGTTTTTTATATTATAACATACCAAGAATCACCACTTTTTTCTTATGCCATAGTGGATCAGGAATCCCTACCTATTTCCTATAGTGGATCGTATACATAAAATAATCTACCATAATTATCTCATGATATATAATGATTTACCCAATGTATACTATGTATTTATTGGAACAACCCATCACATAATTAAAACCACACATATGTGTGCTCTAAGAATATGAAACATTCTTTATTTCATCATAGCATAACCCATGGAAATAAAACGAGTTTCATAAATTTTTCTTAATTAAATTACCATACGACATCAACAGAATGAAAATTGATAGAATATTTATATATTATCCAGAGAGATGCAATATAAACACCAATGTATGTCAGCATAGATGGAAAATATCTTTAAAAGGTTATTCAAAGGTTTCTTTGAAAAGGTAAGAAAATATCGTTTTCCCTTGATAGAATTTTAACATAAAATTTGAAGAATATTGAGAAAATAATTTTATTTAAAAATAACCATATAATGTTATAAAGGTATATTCAAAGAAAATAATGGTCATGGTGGTGGTAAAATCCATTCAAATCATATATGTTAAAAGAAAAAATTATTATAAAAAGTTTGTAAAAAGTTTGAAAAAACTTGATCAATTTTTTTGAATGATTAATTTTCAAAACGTTTTAAATAATGTTGAAGTTAGTTAAAATTATCATTTAAAAACATTAAAATACTAATTAATAACTTTCATAAAATAATTTTTAAGTGTTTGGACATAGAATAAAAATTTAATTGACTAAAGAGGAAATAAGGTTGCCTTTCTTTAAAAACATTTTCTCAATCCTTTTAAGTTCCAAAGAGAGAAAAATTGAAATCATACTTTAAAATTAAAATAATAAAAATAGTATAAGAAAATATATGTGATTTAAAGAATAATATATATAAAATTTCTCCCAATTTAAATTTATCATAGATAATCCAAAAAAGAAATAAGATTATAGCATAAACCTTTACTACTTTGGTAACTTTTAAATCACATCCCCTGTAAAAGAAATAAATTAAAATGAAACATACAATACCATTAATATAAATTAGTTTATGATATATTATATCAAAGGGGAAATAAATACACCACATTAGTGAAACAAGTGTTGAATATGACATATATATCATAGAAACAAAAGTGAGGTGAGAAACCCTCACCTCAAGTCTCATATTGCTCTATACGCATTTGAAACTCATGTATAATAAATATAGATTTAATATACAAATATTATAAAACTTTAATCACATATATCATAACATATATGATTTACTTATAATACATTATCACCATTTTAATAAAAAATATTTATTAAAATTATTGTTATGGGTGATAAATGCTTTGCATTTCTTGCATATTTCAGTTTGCAAATCACAACCCTTATAATTTAATCATGGTTCCATTATCTCCATAATGTTAATCAATTCATTAGAATTATAATTAATAATTATATATTCTTTTATAACTATTTATATTAAGCATTGATAAAACATGAATAACATCACTTCGTAGAGATGGTAGTTCGTACGTATTTAGGAGTGATGTTTCTAATTTTTTTATGGATAGAATGAATGAAAAGTTAATAATAATCCACCTTAAAAAAACTATAACAATATAATATATATCATATTTATTCAATAAATCCATTATTATAACTATCAATGTGAAGAAGTGATGAAAAATGAAATGCATCGCTTCATAAAGGTGGTAGTCCACACGTATACAGGATCAATGTTTTATTTTCCAATGGGATGGAAAATAAATAGATACTATAGATTTATAAGTGGTATAGGAAGAAATAAATTTGGAATTACTCATTAAGAGTTATACCTATCCATTGAGAAACCACCTTTGTTTTACACCTTAACCCTTGAAAGGATGTTATTTTAGAAAGACTAGTAGCTCTATGATATGGGGAAGGAAGCTAAGATGGTATTAGGGATGGTATTGGATGATCTAAAAGGCTCAAAATATATGAATAATGGAAAATATGGGGTTTCCTTTTATAATTTACGGGATGGGAACCCTTGGAATTACCTAAAGCAATAAATTAATATAAATTAAGTCTCATATTCAAGTGGATCAAAATTGATATATTTTTAATATATAATGATCATGAGTCAAAATAATCTTATATAATAAAATTTATACAAGATTAGTAAATTTTTTTATCCATATCTCTTAGTTTTAACCCCCATTAAACATTTCGATGACTATCATGATGTCAAAGCTTTTTACTCTTTAGGGATCATGGAAGTTTCCATAAATGGTAATTTAACCCACAAGTGTAAAATGGTTAATATCATCAACATATCTCATTCACTTGGCCAAAGATATGATTTCTAGGAATTTAAAATAATTTAATAAAATATTATTTGACATAAGATACCCTTAAATTCATTTTCAAGACTATTCATATAGTTTGATATTAAAGAGAACAAGACAGAAATATAATAAAAATTTAAACTTTTATAACATAAATAATATGTTATATTTATCTATTAAATTCATGGAACATAATAATTCAATAAAATTATATCACTTTTCATATTTTGAAAATTGTTAATTTACTTTTTATATTACTTAAACTAGTACTTTGTCAGTATTGTGTAAGCATTTAAGGCAATCATTCAATAACAAAAAATTAAAAATAAATTACCATGATAGAAAATTATTTTATATTTTAAATATCCAGTTATACCAAATATAACCTATTTTTCCCCATGAAACAAATTAGAGATTTAAAAATAAAGAGGGTCACATTTTGTAATTATTATTTACATAAAATAATATTAAGTTCATTCTCAAAGTCAAGTGGAAATTGATAGTCCAAAATTTAAAGATAAGATGTTTAAGTTAGAAATTGAACTATATAATGAAATAAAGTAAAGTGTTTTGGAGATTTCTTGGCCTTATTCTATAGTTTTAACCATATGTTACCCATTTTATCCTTAAAAAGGTGACAAATATTTACCATAGTAACACTTCATAATGAGAAAAAAGGGTCCTATTATGAAAATTTAAAATTAATAGTTAAAAATATGGAAACCATTTTTTAATATTAAATTTATATAATTGATATAAATCCATTTTAAAATAAGTGTGTAAAAATTAATGAAAACTACTTTATAAAAACATGTTTTAAGCATTAAAATGGATTTATTACTATACCATGCCAAGTAAAAACCATTAGATTAAAATTAAAAAAAATTTATTGGATAATATATATATATATATCATTAAAATTATTCATTAGTAGTGATTAATTTAATTTATTAAGATAAAAAAAACAATGCACTCATTAAAATAGTATTTTTATAAAAACATTTATTTTTAACTTGAAAATGAATTTATCAATTGATAAAAAATTAATTTTTTATCTAAATGCGTAAAAACTTATTTTTCATAATTTATTTAGTATTTTCATAACTAATAATCCCATGTCTGGGTGATAACTGTCACATTAAATAACATCCCATCAAAAAAAAAAATATCAATCGATAATAAAAAATAAAAAAGATACTCAACCTTAAATCACAAAGCACAATTTAAAAACATCCCCTTTTAAACCATTTTAAACATCCCATTTCAAATTCTAAATTTTTTTATTTTACTTGAAAACCACATAAAATTCCATACTTAAATTTTTTAAAAATAAAATCCACATTTAAACCTCATTAGTTATTCATTTTAAACATTTATAGGTTCTCATCCTCAAACTCCCTCCATTTCAATTCTAGAAGTACACCTTTACCCATTCAAAGATAACTTCCACCTTTGGAACCAACATAGATTTTAGAATTCATTTAAAATAAAACCAGTATTCATCAAAACACTATAAAAATTTCCTTTAAACAATCCTAATAAAATCCAAACACAACTCAATAAGAAACCGGACCAAAATGATTTCAATTTAAAATTTCAAAGAATGTTAGTGGCTGCACGCTGTTTGGATACATGGGTTTTCAGATCATGCACTAACCATACAATATTCCACTACAAAGTGGTAGAACCTACAACACAATATCTACATGGTTTACAAGATCATGCAAGGTAACTATTATCATTTTATTCTTCCTTCCCATTCACCTATAAAACATGGAAAATATCTTAAACACCCATGAAACATAAATATAATAACAAATACCATTAATGTGAGACAAAATTCACTAAAAACTAATAAAAATGGAAAAAATCCAAGTCTCAATTCCAAAAAACCCATGGAATCTCATGGATCGGGATGAGTAAGAGCTCCTGACACTCTTCAAACTCCTATATCTTGAGTTTTGACAATAATAATCTCTAATATACCAAACATACCCAAATAATAGAGGGAACTCCAATAACCAAGGTGTCTAAGAAACCTGGATCTTCCACCATTTATAATGAACTATCATAAGATAATATTCGAAATAACACATGAACCGGCCTACCACTAACATGAGGGGAATCCACAATATCCCTTGGGATGAAGATAAACATTGAAGGAAACTAAAAAAATCTATGAGGATGATATCTACCAATAAATAATGATATTTAAAAACTGTTGAATTTCTAAAAATATTATAACATGACCCATACAAACATTCGACATACACACCGATTCAATAGAAAGAAGATGACGAAAAATATAATAAAATAATATATCTCTGCATAACCAAAATATAAAACCAAAAGATCATATATAAATATATAACAATAGTGTTAAAAAGTTTTATTAGAAATAAAAGAGTTTAGATGGGATGATACATCTATGCTTCAAAATAAAAACTAAAATGAAACCAAGAACTTGACAAGATCTCTTTGTGACCTTTTGTTCCCCATCCATTCATAAAACCACTCGTTGAAAGAGAGATAAAAAAATGGTACATGAACCTGAAAAAGATACTTGAGTTTATTGATACTAAGTGGAACAAGTAGGTTGTGAGCATAGAAAATCTCAGTAGGAAATCAGTATAGATTTATTGAATTTTATTTTTCTAAAATAGGCCATCAATCATAGTTTAAAATATAGATAAATTCTAATCTTTATTCTTTAATAAAACCAACTATGAACTTCTATAAAAAAACCTTCCATAAAACCTAACATGTTTAAATAAACCTTTAAAATCTTTTTTATGCCTTTACTTTTCAAATACACCATTTGAAATAATATTTTAAATAAACACCCATCTCACACTAAAGGAACTAAATAATGGATTAATATAAAAGAGGAAAGAAAATAATATCAAATTATAACATGTGGGATAAGTCATAGCAAGAACATAAAGTAAGGAAGTAGTTATGAATCTAAATATAACAACATGAAAAACCTAAATAATAGATAATCATGGAAAATTACTAAAAAATACCATAAGGTGAACATAAGAATACCCATTTTAGATCAATATATAGTCCTATAATGCATCCCTATATCAATAAAAAACCATATTACCCTCAAATAGACTCCTTTATGGAAATCCCTATAGTCTCCAACACCATAAATGATCAAGTCCATCTAATCAGGACAAGATTTTAACTACCTCCTGACCCTCACTAAGACACCTAGGATCCTATGATGAAAACAAATATGTGAGGTGAGGTTTTCTATAAATATAATTACTTGATAAATAATAAAAAACAAACACCATTACCTCATCCCACCTCCCTACATCGACCATGCAAAGTATTTCCTCAAAGCGGAGGGATTATATAGTGGTGCACACTTTAAGAGAAAACATTCTAAGGTACCAAACTGACCTTAAGCATTTAAAAATATTAATGTCCTCATAAATCTATTTGAAACACATTTTTAAATAAATACCATTTGAAAGAACACTTCAAAGATCAAAATGGTCCTATGATTCCCACATTAAGGAGTCTCATTTGGAAATCCATTTTAAGTTTCATTTGAAATACAAAGACATTTTATAAATACATAGTTCTAAATATTGTCTCATATGAACTTCCATATATATATATATATATGTCCAAAAACCTATATATGTTTTACTAGGAATACTTGTATTGTTTATTAACCGAATGTATATATATACACATGTTAACAAGAAGCATCATGGCAATTAAGGAGAAACACAATTCAAGCCAATTATCAAAACCAAATGGCGCAACATTGTAAACCACTAAAAGTACATAATAATTGAAAAAAAAAATATTTTAAACCAATGATAAAATCATATAGAAGCCTTATAAATCCAATTTCATCAATTAAAATAATCAAAACCCACATGAAACCAATTTTTTATTTTATCGAGCATATGGAATATACATGTATCCTTTAAAATCAATTAAAAAATAAAATTCATCAACAATTCATTTATAATACCTTTAAAACCTTTGAAATAAATATTATTTTTTGTAAAACACATTTTTAAGCTCAATAATATATTAAGTTCAAATAAGGGAGGACAATATAAGACCACCTACCTTAAACCATGTGCTAATTCAATGGAACATTTGGAAACAGGAAGTCCAAGACCTAAGACACGATCCACACACACAAAAATCAATAACTGAAGCAACAATAAAAAAAATAACCCTATATTTTGGCCTAAGAGACCCCAAGAAATGGGAATAAATGAAAATATGGTAATTGAGTAAGAAGATGATGAATAGAGTTAATACCTTGAAGATAAGATCAATAATCAATGAAAAGAGCCTCTAAAATTGTGTAGAAAACTAGGAGGAGGATAAAACTATGCCCCCTCTCATTCCATGATCGAATGGGGAGGAAAAAATTCCATTTGGGGTCTGAAACAAGATTGGTAATTTTGGGACATTATAAATTTTTAAAGTTATAGGAACTATGCATGGTTTGGATGCACAGTTTTCCATACTGTGATCCAACTGAGAACCCCTCACTAGAGATAAAACAGGAACAAAAATGTTGTTCCACCTGATTTTACAAACCATGCACCAACAATTATAAATGGATCTATCAATATTTAAAAACCACTTACATGGTTTCCACATAGTTATTCTAAATTTACAGATTAACCATACACCGTGCAGAAAAATCCCCAAACTCCAAAATTTTTACTAAATCAATTCAAAACTCAAAGAAAAGGTGAAATATAAATAAAATAATTCAATAGAAATGTTGGGAGAGGTTAGCATGTGATAGGAATGTAAATAGGTGATATGAAAAAATCCCCCAATCTAAGGAATCATTATGGTGTAACCCCATGCATTGTAACTTAAAAGGTCACCCATAGCCTCTAGGTGTGGTGTAGAAGAAGGATCCATGGAACAAACCACCTTGGGGTGTAACCCAATACCCAATATCCAAAGGTTACTCTTTGAAATAGCTCCCCTATCTATGGTGTGAGTCATTCCCACAAGGTCGTGTTGTGGTATAACCCATTCGGCTATAACACAACCATACTTGGGGTCATCCCAATGGACTTCATCCCACACACCCATTTGGAACAACCCCTAGGGATACATGTGGTATATTTATTATAACTAAAACTTGACACCCATTCAACCTAAACTGTTCTATGCAACTTATGTGAGCACCAAAATGACAAACTAGGCCTCATTTTATGATTAAAAATATTTCATAGGGATGTTCTAATTCTTAGATTCATGATTTGAATCCCAATTCTCAAAATGACCCCTGAACCTATTCAATAATTCAAACACACTAAAAAATGTAAAAACCCAAAAATCCATGGGTCTTTACACGTGCTAATTTAAAATTAAATTATTTACCCGTAAAGATTTAATATTTTAAAAAATACCATCAAACTTTTCATATATAAGGGGAATGATTCTACCTTTTCTAAAACACATATAAAGTTTTGTTTTCTCTATATATTCTACCCAAATACCTCTTTAAAATTTCCTACCCACATTCTTAATCACCTAGTTTTACTAAAATACCCTCCTCTAATGGCCATAAGTTCAATCAAAAGGTGGGGACTCAAAGATCAAGCTAAGGTTTCCAAGCCTCTTTCTCTTTTATTAATTATGTTTCTTTGTCTTAAAACTCTTTTAAACCCCAAATTATTTTTCAACCATGATTCTGTTATCATATTATTGGAATCCTTTTTATCTCACTTATTTTAGATCACCCATTACCTTTTACAAAACTCTTTTTCCTATGTTATTACTATATTGAAATATAGGTTTCAAAAACCATGAATTTTCAATCTAGTTATTTTATTGAAATTTTCAATAGGATAAGTAATATTCAAAAGTAATATTTACTAATTACTTTAATTATAATCTAATTTTTTTTATAAAAAACAAACTATTTATTGAGATTTCCCTCTTTTAAACTCTTTTGAAGAAAACATTGCTCACTATGGCGGTTTTATGTTACTTAAGTGTATGATGATGATTTCCTAAATTTAAATATTTACTTTATTTTATTTAAAAATTATTTCATGATTTAATATAACATTAATTTTAAATTAATTTCTTTATTATGATTTTGGAATGGTGAAATATACCTTGTATATTAAAAATAACTAATCATAGTCATTTTTAATCGTAAAAAACTAGCTTATCAATAAAGATTATAAGAATGGTAAATTATTCATGAACTATTCAACTGATTTTTTATTGGAATGAAATCCATAAAATTAATTGAAATTTATAGAGATTATGGTACCATTGTATAATGGCCTTTGAAGATTACATATTTTTTGTAGCAATTTTGGAAATTGTATACCTAACAACCTCAAAATAACAAATGTGAACAATACCGATTTAGTAAATGACTGAAATATGATAGTAAATGAATTAAAAAGAATACTAATAAGGAAATGAAGTTGAAAAAAGTTCTTAAAAAATAATCACATAATGTAATTTTTTTATTTAATAAGATATTCAACTTGTGAATTCGGCTGGAACATGATGTAAGGGTTCCTTTCCAACCCTTTATTATTTTCATGTATTTTACCTTTTATTTAATATTTTCTCTTCTTTTAATCAGAGTTAAAGTTATTTAATTTTTAACTTACTATATTACTATCATTTATGTTGAATTTATTCTCTGGTTTCCTACTTTATAAATTTATAGTTCACTACTTACTCTGTTCACAAGGGTTTTCTCCCATTCATTCCATCTCTTGTGATTATGTTCCATATCACTCTTCATCTCTCTCTTGAATTTATTTTTCTCTTTAATTTACAATTTTTTAATCTTATAGATATATTATATATAATTTCCAATATTTATAAATTGATTTCTCTATTATTGACTTAATCTCACATGATGTGAATACACAATATTATGTAAATCAATTTTAAGGTAGAATACCAAGAAAGTAATTCAATTTATAACTTGGGGAAATATTGGAATTCTTTATACTTGTTATTTTAGTATAGATAATTATTGATTAATAAATAATATTTATTTTTTTATCGTTTATTCACTCCTTTCACATGATTAATATATTAGAATGATTTACTGATGGGGGGATCTGAATTATATTTCCCCTCGATGCATTGCTGGGTCTCATGAGACTAACTAGTTTCAATATTTTAAATATACCTTAACAATTTGTGTATGATGTCTTGGAATGAGGCCTTTATATTAATATTACGATGCTCAATAGTATTCATTTCATCACTATGAAGTTAGTTATTATTTTTCATGTGATTGTTTATATTATTTTTTTATCCATAATTATAATTCATGCTCATGTTATTATTCATATGGAATATTTTATTATTATTTATTCCTCTCATATAATTTATTCATGGTTTATTCCATGATAACTTCTGTTATACACTACCCCATATTGATCATCTAAGAACAACTATTTTTTAATTTTTCTCAGGGAACCATAAATAGTTATATGAATGATTTAAAGTATATACTAGGAGGAACAATAAAATTTTCACTATATTTTTTTGATTTATTTAAGTTTTTCAAATTTAATGAAAGAATCATGTATATATCTAGTTTAATAATACTAATAATCCATTGGTTATTATGTAATTTAATCTCTTTTATTATATAGAAATGTAATAAAGTAACTACTAGCTCGGGGTTTCTAGAGTTAGGGTTGTTGTTGTTAGCATTAGAGAAAGTTTATTAGAAACCTTGCGAACAAAATTTAGAAAAAATTAGTTAGAAAACACAAATATTATGAAAACACATTATGATAATCAAGAAAATTTCCTAGAATACCTTATATATATAGGAATTATTTATTATCATTCAGTATTCATAATGTTATAATATTATTAAGTGTAAGAAAGTTTTTAGAAATAGAACCTAATAGAAGGAATTGAAACCGTGTCAACACCTATAATCGATATAGGGATTTCCCTTCTGAGTAAGTAAATGAGGCTAGTGTTGGTGTTGAGTAGATTATAACTATATTTAGGTAGTTGAATAAGGTTATAACCAACAACCTTGACTGTATATAACAACTTATTGATCCACAACATTATGTAATAATTTTAGACTAATTCATGTGAAAACAAATTCCATCCTTCAACAAAACCAATAATCCATTATTAGTTAAAAAATGACTCAATCCCATTGATAATATATCTAATTATTTAGGATATAGTGAAAGGGAGAATGTTATCATGATAATATATCATCTAAATGGTGATGTTGATTGATGTTGGTCTTTAAATCAAAACACTAAGGTGGGGGAGAAGATAAATGGTATCGAATGAAATAATTTTAAGGTGATATTCTTTGAAAAATACTTACCTCATTAGTAGTGTGTTGATATAAAAATAAAATTCCTTAATTTAGGACAAAAGTAAGATGAAATTTTTTTCGAGCATGAGGATAACTTTACAAGGTTAACAAGACATGATTTAGAATATTTAAAAAATCCAAAAATAAATATTGATCACCTATTTAATAGGATAAATCCAAGCCTTTGAAAGGAATTAATCACTCAACCATTTTAAATATATTAGAGTATAGTATCAAGTACCAACAAGATAGGGAAATAATTCTCTAAGTCCTATATTTTCAAAGAAAATAAATAGAATATGAGGATGGATGAGTAATATGTAAAGTGAAATGTGGAAAATGAGAAGCAAGGAAGTGTGGAATTTGAAAAATGTAATAATTTTGGAAATAAACACCCTAGGACTTGTTTAAATGGGGTGGAAGTTTTCAATGTATGGCGCTAAAGGAAATAATGTTTATAAATATAAATTAATAAGGCAATCCACAAATTTACAATGATTAAACTATAAAGATATGAATTAGTATTGGAATTAATGCACTAATTGTAAAGGGAATTTACCTCAATATAGGACAAGAGAGATAGGATGAACTTGTGTGATTAATAAATATGACATTGAAGTCCCAAATGATGTTTTAACAGGTACTCTAACCATAATCCCATATCTATAAAATACATTACTTGATATATGATCAATGAAATACTTTTATATCTTATATGTTTTATAATAACATTGAATCTTCTCATAACCCACTAAGGAATGAGTTGCTAATCGAGAAATGTAATGGAAATCTCATTGAAAAAATGATATATAATATTTTTTTCATGAAGATGAATAAAGATTCCCTAGTTTTAAACATTATTGTTATACCTAAGGTTGAATTTGAAATAATCTCTCATATGGGTTGGATCCTAAAGTATAATAAAATATTTTTTACCGAGGTAAAGAGATTAAAATTTTCAAAGAAGTCATAAAAGACTATTTTTAGCGGGGATAATTTATTGTCTGAAACTTGTTTGGATTAACCTCTAGTAGCTCACCTGAAAAAAATGTTGGGAGTAGAATAATATGAAACATAGTTTTTGGATGTGAAATTCATCCTAATAATGAAGGATATTTCTATTGTGTAAGAATACATTGATATATTTCTTGAATAATTTCCCCAACATCTACTTGAGCATGAAGTTGAGTTTTCTATTGAACTCATCCCACATGAAAAACCTATATCTGAAATTTCAAAAGAATATTTGTAGTGTAATTGGTGGATTTATAAAAAACTACCAGAGGTGTGTGATAAGAGATTCATGCACCCTAGTTTTTCACCTTAGAGAGAACCTATCTGATTTTTAAAAAATAAGGATGGTCCTATGATGTTTGGTATCGATTTTAGGGAAATAAATTACATTACTATAAATAATATATATCCCTTTTCACTAACTAAAACATATTTTTATTAACTTTATAAAGCTCAAGACATTTAAAAGATTAATATTTTTTCTGGTTATCATTAGTTAAGAAGGAAGAAGGATGATATACCAAATAAATAATTTCATATGAGGTATGTATATTATGAGTTTATGGTAATTCCCTTCGGATGAAAAAAACAACCTATGTATTTATGGATCTTATGAACAATGTATTTGAGGATTATTTTGATAACATCATTGTTTTTTTTATTTATCATATCTTTATATACTCTAAAATCTATGAAGATCATAAGAATCATTTATGAATTATTCTTTAGAAGTTTAGAAAAAATGAAATATATAGGAAATTTAGTAACTATGAATTTGGGCTCCATGAAGTTTCTTTTATTAGGTATATTGTCTCCAAGGGTGGAACATCTTCTCATACTTCAATGAAAATGGAAGTAAAATAATTGCCCACAAAAAGAAGTATAACTAAGATATATAATTTTTTTACTTAGCATGTTTCTATCAGTGATTTGTTCCAACTTCTATGTGATTAACCACCATGTTAACCAAATTAACATGTAAAAAGGTCAAAATCACATGGTCAAAGGACTGTGATGTATGTTTTGAGAAGATAAATAATAGATTTGTCAATACATAGTTATTAACTTTACCATCATGAAAGGAATTATTTGTGATATATAGCGATGCATTAAAGAAAATACTAGGATGCGGCCTTATAAAAAATGGTAGATCGGTTGATTATGCATCAAGGATATTAAATATTTATGAATATAATTATCCAAATTGTGATCTTGAGTTGGAAATCTATAATCTTTTCTTGAAAGTTATAGAGATACTATCTCAATTGTCAAAAATGTGACATATATTCATGTTTATCAGACTATTTATTTTGAAAAAAATATAAAATAGATGGTTCTGAAGACATTATTCATTGATAAAAACATAAAAAATAAATTATGATCCAGGATGAATTAAAGTGTTTTTCATCTCAAAATCATGAAGAAGAAGATCAACCAGGAGAAAAACTAAATGATGGCGAGTTATTGTAAAACCAATTTGGATTTTGGAGAAACTCTAGAAAATATATTTGTAATGAAAGTGTGATGATGATGTGTTGATCCTATGTTCAAAATCATAGAAAACCCATTCTATTATTTAAGATGACACGTCACGTATGAAGAAATTCTTGTGGTTCAGTGATTTCGTGTTGTTGTGCTGTGGATAAATACTTAACTTCACAAGCAGTTTTAAGAAAAAATGAGATAAAGATGATCCGGTTTAGTGAGTAGAGGAAATAAGTACTATGTATTGTTGGAATTTGCAAAAACATTTTTTTGTGAATTATCTTGAATTGTGATTGAATATGAAGTTTCTTATAAAGTGGTTTTTATTTAGAAACAAAAATAAAAGAAGTTTCATATTGTAAATGCATTGGTGAAAGAATTTAACTAAGGAGAAGAATATTCAGGATCATGGGTACATACTCACCTGAAAATTATATTTGATAAAATTCACCAAAGATTCATTTTTTTAAATCAATTATTAGAATCCTCTTGAATATTGAGCAATAAATTATTTCCAAATTAAAATAATTTTTGAATATTTTGAATATTCCCAAATTAGGGGAGAAGTAAATAGAAATATTTTGGAGATGAGAGTATTACTAATTATCAAGAAATAGAGAGTAATAAAACCTATAGTTGGAGCTTATTGAATTATAAAAAACTTTTAAGAGCCCAAGAATTCAGAAAATAGATATTGAGAGTATGTTTGACAAGTGGATCAACTTTTATTTCGGTAAGTTCTGATAAAGTTCAACATATTCATATTTTTCATAAAGTTCTATAAGAGGTTGAAGAAATAGAATAATTTATCATATTTATTTATTTTTATACTAAAGGATCAAGAGAATTATCTTAATTAGTTTCTAGAGAAACACATATTCTCAAATGACCTTTCTCATTCTTGATTATTTATATTGAAACTAGTGAGATTTTTTTTTAAATTTCATTGGGATATTGGGGACCATGGATATAAGATTATACATATCTTATACAATTTTAGTTGATTAAAAAATTCTATTGGGAAATCTATGGATCTATATAATAAGCGTATGGAGTAAGGAGTAGGTACCCACACTAGGACTAGAACTTTTAAAAAAAATTATCAACCATGTTTTTTTATTTCTCCATTTTTATGAGTGAGGCTGAGTAAAATTTTGAGATGATCTAATCATAATATATTTTAGAGGTTTATTTAAAGTTAAATAAATCATAAAATATTTACACCACCGATTCACACCACACCCTAAGTAGTGCACCCACTCCCATGTAATCTCAAATACTTTATCTTTTATAAGATCATAATGATATAATTTTTTTAGAAATTTATGAAACTTTTTAATTAAAAATTATGGCTAAATTGTATTCCATTTTTACTAATATACTCAAAATACTATAATATAAATTAATATTTATATCAAGATAAATATGTAGAAATTAATTTGTGCTAACATAATTCTTACTCAACATTGTAAAAGTAAAAATTGGTCTCTTTGAGATAATGTTTAAGAAGGGATTAGGTTATGATAAAATTTAATGATAAATTGTTTCACTAATAAATTATGTTAAGGAATATTTATGAGTTTTTAAATTATACAATAATATGATTATCAAAAATCCATACCTAGTGCTTCCACAAGATGGGAAACGTTTAAATAATATCTTTAATATGTTATTTTGATAAGGATGATAATAAATATATATTTTAATATTTATAAAAAATAATAATGGGTATTATTAAGTTATATTTATTTTATTTATTTACATTAAATTTAAATAATAGAATCATTATCCAAAAATATTTACTGAGCATCCATGAAAATCATGTACAAGTAAGAGAAAAGTAAAATAAATGGATTTAAAAAAATGGTTATAAGGTTTGGGTGAATTGGGTTGTTTTGTGAATTTATAGATTAGTATTAAATACAATTAATTATATAAATATTACTTCTTTTATTTTGAAATAATTTATATGTTTGTAATCTAAAATTATAAAAATAACCATGAAAATGAATTTAAGTGGTATGTAATGTTAAAAAATATTTATAATTTATTAAAAAATATAAAACCTTATCTTGAATAAATTGGGGATGAGTAATGGTGTACCATATCATCTATTTTAAATTTATAACCCACTTTAAATTTTCTAATTACATTTTTTATCTTTAAATATTGAATATTTTCATGAATTTCATCAATGTTTTCCTATAAAAAGAGGATCATTCTACCCTTTCCAAAACATATATTATATTTGGTTTTATCAAACTATTCTAACAAAATACCAATTTAAAATTCCATTCTCAGTTTTTTAATCCCATGGTGAGGCCAAAATCCTCACCTCTGAATACATTAAGTTCAATCAATATGATATGACATGAAGATCAAGGTTAGGTGTTCTAAGCCTCTTAGTATTTTCATAATTTATTATTTTTGTCTTAATTTTTTTAAAACTCAACTTATTTTTCTTTAATGATTACATTATCATGGTAATAAAATCATTTTGATCCATCATTAATGATATAACACCAATTAACTCTCACTAATTTATTTCTTCATATGTTGTTACTATATTTAAATATAGATTTCAGAAATTAAGAATTTTTATTCAAATTATTCTCTTTCTATTTTCAATAAAATAAGTAATCTTCAAAAAAATAGTATTATTTTTAATTATAATATAATTTTTTTATAAAACTCAAATATTTATGGGTTTTTGTTTTCTTTTAAACTATTTTTAAAGAAACATTACTCACCGTAGTGGTTTTACACTACCTAAGTCTATGATGATGTTTTCATAGACTTACATATTTCATAAATGTTCATTTAAATTGATTTTATTATTGAATATAACATTATAATTCAAATAATTTCATGATTATTATTCTATAATGGTAAAATTTCCGTCCTAACAATGAAATTAGAAGTAAATAATTATAGTTATTTCTATCCATAAAAAAAATCATATTGAGGAAGATTCATAAAATGGTAACAAATTCGTTACCTATTGAACTACTTTTATATTGGAATCATATACATAATATATTTTAACACTTACATAGAATATGGGACCATTTTATAGGGACCATTAATGGTTACAAATATACCATAAAAGATTTTTAAATTGTGAACCAAACAACCTTGAAACATCTGACTTGAACAATACCTATTTAATAAATGAATGAAAAATGATAAAAAGTGAATTAAAAGGAATAATAATGTTGAAATAAACATGATTAATGTTGTGAAATAATTAAATAATTAATTTAATTCAATTATAAAATAATTTTAATAATATATGAAGTAGGTCAGGACTTGAGGTAAGGGGTCCTTTCCAAATCTCTATTATTTTCATGTATTTTTTCATCTATTTTATATTTTATCTTATATAACTAAAATTAAAGTTAATGAATGTTTAAAATACCTTCTTATCTTCATTTATAATGGATTTATGGTATTTTTACCCTTTTATATATTTATAGTTCATGAATTTGTTCACAAGGTTTATATCTCATTCAATCAGTTTATTATGATTATGTTCTCTTTAACTCTTTATATCTCTCTTAAATTTATTTTTATCCTTTATTTTTATGTCATTTATCCACATGGATATATTAAATATCATTTCCACTACTTATAAATTTATTTTTCTATTATTGGATTAATCATATATGGTGTGAATATCCTATGTTACGTAAATTAGTTTGAAGGGTGCTTACCAAGAAAGTTAATCCATTTATTAACTAAGGAAATATTAACATTTCATATACTTATTATTTAAATATAGATAATTATTTATTACTAATTCATTTTGACTTTTTTGTTTTATTTTTTATTTATTCCTTTCATATGATGAATGTATTAGACTTATATAGTAATGGGTGGTGCATGAAAGTATATATCCCCTCATTACATCAGTTGGTATCGTGAGAAAAAGGTTTCTATATTTGGTTTATGAATTACCTATTTATTTATTATATCTCAGTATGAGGCCTTGACAGAAAGATTAAGATGTCTTATATTTTGTGTTTTATCACTATAAAACCTATTATTGTTGTCCATGTGATTATTTATATTATTATTTTATCCATGGATCTATTCCTTGATCATATTATTAGTTATATGAAATATTTTATTATTATTTATTCCTACCATATTATTTATATTGTGTTTATTACATGATATATTCTATTGTATGATACCACTTATTAAACATCTGAGTTCACCCCTTTATTTTGTTTTCCTTTTCCTAAAGGAACTAATGAGAATACTATGAATGATTTCAAGGAAACAAAATGAAGAATAATAAAGTTTTTACTAAATTTTTGTGATTCATTTTATGTTTTTAAATGTAACATGAGAATAATGTATGTATCAAGTCTTCAAATACTACAAAACTATTGGATCTTGGGTAATGTGACCTATTATATTCTTACCAATATAAAAAGGTGACCAATGGCCCTAGGTTATTCATGTTAGTGTTGTTACCCTTTATCAATAATGGATTGAGATAAATACAATAGTGGCCATCAATACTGAAATGTACACATATTTTTATATTTTAAACATGTTCTTGGTATTCTCACATGGTGTTCCTAGGTTTTGGTTTCTATTTTCTTCTTATATCATGATTAATTATAAATATATCTTAGGAAAATGATCACTTTCTTACCATGAAGTAAAAATGAGTTCAAAATATTAGAGCTATATATTTTCCCCCCTTAATTTATATGTGGATCATAATTAAATATATTTTTCTTTTCATTTTTATGTTAAGAACTCAAATATCAATTAATTTCATAAATAAATAAATAAATAAATATGATATGCATTATTTCATTAAGGAATAGTACAATAAAAAGATAAATACTCATATCACTTATAAGGATAAGAGTGAAAAATAAATATAAATAAATATAATGATTAAAAGATTGTACTTTCTTGTCTTTTAGTTCCAAATAAACATCAGTTCTATAAGAAAAATATTATATAATAAATACAGTTTAAGTCATGGAATAAATATTTTTCTAGAATTAAACTAAAAATGATAACGAGAAGTATGATCAGAGTGGATAGGATTTATAGGAATATATATAGGTTACTTGATTTCTATATAACTATTGAAAACTAATAAGAATGTTTTTATAAAATTAATGTGTTCATTATAATACTAATAAAAAATGAACCTCTTGACTGCCACACTCAAAACCATCTTCTATAAAGTATTTATTTAATAATTAAATTTATCAAACTTTGATGTTTTTAATAGAATTGGTTCGTAATTTTGAATTAACATGAAAACATATAATAACTATGAGGTATTTATAATTTTTTAAAATAGTAAAATTTTATGTCAAATATTAAAACACAAAATATGTATATTTTATATTATATGAGTGAATTATGATCTAAAACTGATGTAATAATTAGTATTATATTTTCTATAACATAGAATATGTTTTATTCATTAAAAAATTTATTTCAAAATATTATTCTTAACATCACAACCATAGTGAAATTTATAAAATCCCTCAGACCAATGAACTCATGAGTGTATGAACACTTTCCATGTTCCTTGATCCTTGCTCATAAATGATCTCTCTACACATAGGCAAGTCTGTAATTCAATAAAAAAAACCAAATAAGGCATAATGTAGAAGTTTCATATGTATATATGAAAAAAGTTTAAAATACTAAAAACATGGAATTTAATTCTATGTCTATGTGTCACTAGTCACATTTTGATGATTTATTCCTTTCAATATTCAAGTTTTTCACAAGGTACTACAAAAAAAATTAACTAATTTATTTAAAAAAAGTTTTCAAAGTCGGTTGAAATCATTTTAAAAATTACTTATAGGTAATGAAGTTATTTTACATATCGAGTGAACATGCATATTGTCTATATATGTTCCTATCATGATAAATGAATACATTTCCCTACCAAACCCATTGTGGATGTAGACACCTACAGGGTAAAATAGACTATCACTAATCTAACCTAAAATTTCATAAAATGGATGTTTTCTATAAGAAGGTTAGAAACACCTTTTTATAGGAATATATTGAGTATTAAACATCATAATCTTCACACTTCCCAATAATAGACACTAAAAACAGTCTATATTAAAATTTTATAATGTTATGGCCATAATGACCACCTCACTACCTATATCGGGCTCACAATAAGGCATCAAGATCATTCCTATGATAACTAGAGGTGAGAAATTAGTGATTAGAGATAAAAAATCATTTAGGAATAAATTTACCTCAAATAAAACAAAAAACATTATAAAAATGAAATGGGTATTTTTATAAAACCAAAACCACCTTTAGGAGTGATTAATGGGCCACGAGCCCATAACCTAGGCCTTCCAACCAACATTTATTGGGGAGATGAAACAAGAAAAAAGGTTCATATTTTAAAAAATTATAAATGGATCAATACAAAAATTTTCCAAACCTAATAAGATCAACCTAAATATATATGATTTGAATCACAGGCCATAAATTGTTATTATTTAATTTAATTTAAATGTTTTTTCCATTTAATGTATTTTTTCATAACCATATATATTTTTAGGCATGTGATGAATATATGTTTAAATTACCATTTATGTGATAAATTTTATTATATTAACATTTAATATTCATTATTAATATTTTATTTTTATTTTTTTAATTGTTTTAAATCTTAATTTTAAATATGCATAGGTTTAGGGAATAGTTCTCTTAAAATGAAAACTAAGAAAGACACAATTTGTTATGGCCTCATTAAATGTAGACATAAATGGACTAGTAATATTTGGGCCTATTCAACTAAATCGTAGCCAAATATAACACAATATATCTTACTAAACGTCCTTAATGTAAAACCAATCATACATATAGGTGATCAAAGCTTTAGAGAAGTTTGAATTTTTGAAATTTGTTGACGAGATGGTTTTTAAACTGGGAATAAGAACAAAATCCAGAGAGTTCAAACCTATCAAAAGACACATTTTTTACATTAAATATAGTTCTCTAGTGGGTTCATAGGTTTAAATAGTGTCTTAATTGTATGGGGATTGGGGATTGGGTTTTTGGAGTTGCATCATAAGTTGCATGGTTAGCACACAATAAGTAGTAACCACACACCCTAATTGTGCAGCTTGGTGTCTATAGAGAAACTATCAATGTACATAGAGATACTAGAAAAAAATGATAACACCTATAAAATCTAAAGAGGTTCTTACTCGATTGGCCCATAGTTGGGAAATGCTTGCGCTATAACTATGCAAGGTGGAGAGCTTCAAGGGTGTGTTGGATGCATGATTTAGAAAACTGTATGGCCAAACCATACACTTTTTAAAAATTAGTGAATGAATATCCCCACCCCTAACCCCTTGATATTTTAATCCTCAAACCTCTTTTCTCCTCCACTCTTTTTCCTACAACCACCATTAGCTCCCTCCTCTTTCCAACATAAGCAACATTCGATTTTGGGTGACTCGAGATTGGTTATTCGATGTTTTGAGGTAATATCTAACCAATGGTGTGTTCCTTTATTATTATAATAATTTTTAATCCTCCTTTATAACATTATAGTTATAAATTTTTGGTTTTTAATGGTACTCCTCCTAAGCATTGTATAATTTTCCTTTTCTCTTGGGGATTTTTGGTTGGATTGAATTGAGGAGATCTTGAGATGATGTCTACATGCCATCACACATAATTTCATTGGAGATTTTTTGTGACATTAATTTTATTAAGGTTTTAAATTAATTTTGGTATTAATAAAAAATTTTATTACTATTTTTTCATAAAGATTTTTTCTACAATGTGTTCATGGATCTGTTGTGGGTCTTTGTGGAGTGGCCAGGTTTGGTTTTTTTGAGGCACAATGACTCATTGAGTTGTATAACATTATGATAAGTAAAAATGAAACTAATTAACGAATTATAATTTTTGTAATTAATTTTTTACTATTAATTGTCTTGAGGTTATAGATTGATCGATTAAGGAGAGATAATTTTGATGTTGAGGAGCTTAGACAGGTTTGGGGCGAGCCTTGGAAAATCTATTAGGCATTGGGAATGTTTGAAAAATATTTTTTAATGAGGTAGGAGGTTTAAGATCTCTTCCCATAGTCATGATAATTTATTTTCAGGTGTATATAGTATATGTGATAGTGCTGATGTGAGGTGTGTATGCTCTCTAGGTTTGAGAAAATAGTTTTAGGTTTTAAGGTGATACCTTAGACCATCCACGGATCTCATTGGGTGCATTTATAATTATGATACTGAACCTATTACCACCCATGGTGTGTTCCAATTCCTGAAAATGGTAATGTGATATTTAAAATGGAGAAATAGTTCAGTTGCAAGCTTAACCCAGTTTGGTCCATTGGTTATCTTGATATTTTGGAAAAGGGTCTACATGGTATAATTTGGTAATGATGATTTATGACATGATATGTGGATGAAATGAATGTTTTCATTTCCAAATATTTTTTATAAGTTTTTAAGGATTTTTTTTGAAATGGTTTTAATTTTTTGAATTGTATTTTGATCTAGTTTTGCATTTCATGGGTGAAAACTATGTTTGAAGTGGATATGGTTATATAATAGGGTGTTGATCTCCAAGTGATTTGGAAATGGGGTTTCAAAAGAATTTCAAAAGTGGATTTGAAATGTGGGTGTGGTTTCCATTTTTTTATAATTACTTAATGGATATTCTATTGTTTTTAATGGATATAAGGACCTGTCCTTGTTTTGGATGTTATAGAGGAAGACACATCTGTTAAAGGTGGCTTCAAAATGTTATAAATAGATGTATTATTTCTATTATTTTCTAAATAAGTGTTTGGACTGGTGTTTCATGATATGTGAAAGGGCTCAACATTATGAGCGATGTTATGGTGTCAAAATACCATTGGGACATTATTAAATATTGGAATAGTTTAGGTGATAGACTAATGCTTTAGGAACTAATGGAATTTTATGTGATTATTAATGTCATTATTGATGCTCTTAATCTCTAACTAGGGATGTTAGACAAGAAACCCAATACCCATGGCTTGGGATTCCAGACATGACGCTCTATATCCATGGATTAGGATGTTCAAAATGATGATATGTATTCGTGGGTTATGATGTTTTTCATGATACTCTGCAGCCATGGATTATGTTCTGGACTGACACTCTAGTAACAATTGATTTTGATCTATGGTTTGACTGAAAAACTGAATCACTAGACATTATTGACTGTGATTCATGGTTTCGATGTTGGAAATGATGCTTCACCTCCATGGTTTATGTTCTATACTAGCACATCAGGAACTATTTATTTTAATTCATGTTTTGGATACTAGGACGATTGTCCGAGAACACACTACTGGAAATAGGATCTATACTAATGGTTTTGGACAAGCTGTTGGTATAGTTCACTTATATGGACCTATACAAACGGTTTGGCCAAATCCATTGGTATAGCTCACTAATTTGGACATATACCAATGGTTTTGGACAAACCGTTGCTATAGGGGGGACCTGTACCAACGGTTTGGGGAAAACCCTTGGTATAGGTCACCTATATGGACCTATGCCAATGGTTTTGGCCAAACCATTGGTATAGGTCCATAATAGAGACCCTATACCAACACTTTTCCCAAAACTTTTGGTATAGTTCCCCCCCCCTATACCAAAGGATTGTCCAAAACTATTGTTATTGGTCCCAAAATCAAAAAATCTATACCAACAGTTCTCAAAACCGTTGGTATAGTAACATGTATTTTTTATGGAATATTCATACAAAGAACATTAAATAAATAAAATTTAAAATATTTATGATAATACATATATATATTTATAAAATTATGTTCACAAAAGTCATATTAGGTTAGTGGTTAGGTCGTTCAAACATAAACTGAGGTACTGGGATCAAAACCAACCGAATGCTTCTTTTTTGAAATACATATACCAATGGTTTTATGGATCCATTGTTATAGATTTTTCATATTACTTATTCCAAAAGTTTTGAAAACCATTGGTATAAGTTTATAACAACGGTTTTGGGAAAACTGTTGGTATAGACCTATCCCCACAACTTACTTGGCCACGGTTCTCCAAACCATTGGTATATGGTATTTTTTACTTGTGACATGTAGTGTTTAAACATGGTATGAGTGCCTTGAACTGATGCATCTAGGTAACAATAAATTGATATCTAATAAAAACTCATCATTACTTGAATCATATACTACCATATGAAGTCTGACTCAGATGAAGTGAGTTGGACGAAGTATGTTCTATTAGCTTGGGTGTCACTTTAGAACATGGGGGCCAACCTGTTAAATAATAACTAGATTAATTAAAAAATATATTTTTTATGAAGTTTTTATTATTCTATTATATATCTATATACATTTCGGTTAGACTAGATATTTATTTAGGCACCATTGGTTGTCGGCTACTAATTTGTACAGACACCCTGCTTGGGAACCCACCATACATGGGTACCCAAGAAGCTCTCACATATTTATTATAGGAATGGGTTTAGGCTAAGTCACAGGTTGAGTTTTATATGATCTAGAATGATAGGTCAGATTATGTTAGGAAACTGGATGAGATTTGGCTCAAAGATGTTCTGGAGCCTTTTGATGGGATTATTTTATTTTTTGTATGTTTATGTAATCATCCTAGTTGGAAATAAGTTGAATGTTTATCATGGATGTCATGGACTATATAGTATTTAATTTATTGTTTAGTTTTTTATATATTTAATTACATTCATGTTTATTTTATTTTTTATATTTGATGTTTATTCATCCTATGTACTCTTATGCATAACATTGGTAAATAATAACTGGTTATTTAATCCATTACTACAAACTCTGGTCAAGGGGTATAGTCTCCCCACTATAATACCCTAGAGCCCCGCTGCTGGTCAGTATCCCCTAGAATATAGGGAGGCACACATTAGGTCTTTTGGAAAACTAGTCTATTTACTGTTTATAGAGTGAACCAAGTAGGGACATTAAAAGGTGGTATCATAGTATTCTTTCTCTTTTTAATTATGATTTTGAGATCTATTAGACTGGTGATTTGGAATGTTTAAGATCATGTGATTGATATTAGGCTTATGTGTCGAGAACACCTACTCTAGTAAGATGTTTTGGTTACCATGGGATTGGATTGATAATCATGATATTTAATGTTATATTTGTATATGATTTTCACCTTGGGTGGTTCCCAATTGGTCCAGGTGTTTTAATTTATGATGGATTTCAAGCTCTTGGATCATTGGAAAGAGGCCAATGATTTAGTTTTGACTCTTGGATTATAGAGGAAATAGGAATCTCATGTATCATACTTGGCATGTAGGATACAAATGACATATATGCCTACTATAGTATGAGTTCACTGAATATTGAGACACATTTTTCCAGAGTTCCAAAAAATTATCAAATGATGTTTTCATGTACAAATACCTGGTGGAATTCTACTAAGTTTCTTTGAATTGTAAATTAATTATTTTTGGATATCAATTCATGTGAATCTATGGTGAGACTCCTTATGAGGAGGAGGATTTTGATGCATTTCGCATGCACGAAAGGTACAGTGACCTTGGTGGGTCAGCATGGCATAGTTCCACAACCGTTGGACTTATTTTGGGTGGTTATTGTTTGGGTTTGTGTACTTATAGTTTACAATAACAACATATATTGTGTTTTACTCAATATCATAGATTGAATTTACAATTAACTAAAGCTTGAGGTTATCAGATACCCAATGTGTATTACCTATTGGGGAACTAGGTGGGGGACCCAATGGGGGTACCTATTGGATTCATGAGAATTGGATAGGTAACGAGGCCATGTATATGTGTCCTGGTCCTCTAGAAAGTGGTATTATGTGTGGATGCTCTTAGAGGATGGGTTCACTTGTTGTGGGAGGGTGTGTCGACATATGATTCCTTTCATATGTGAGTCCCTAGAGATGGGTGTTTGGTATGTTGATTTTATGTGAAATTGTGATGGGATTATTCTTCATTCCCTAGGATTTGTGTCCTTTTGTGGGTCAGCATAGACCTAGGTTGTTGGACCTAGTGGCCAATCATAAGACTTTAATGGTAGGGTTGGGTGGGAGATACTAGTTACCTTCTTTGATGTGAGTCTAGTTTAGGGAGTTGGTCTTGTGTGACTTTTTAAGGTGACCCAGGAGAGGGTCGGATGAGTTGTGAGTGCCGTTAGGCATGAAACACAAATGTGTATGTTTTTTATATTTACAATGGCACAAAAAGGGTTCTACCAAGTATGGGGTTTAGGCGTATTGGATGCATTTTTCTTTTAAAAGGGTTACTTTTTACTAGTGCTTCAGCCTTGTGGTTGGTTTATAGAGGGTCAAGTTAATTTGGGTTCCTAGAATATGTAATTTCCATGAGAGTGGGATGTGTTTAGTGATTATGAGATAGATTAAGAGAACATTTGGTTCTTGAGTCTATGAGGTTTTAAGTGTCTAAGTTTTACTTGGCTGGAGACCTTATCTGTGAGGTAGACATTGTGTGTTCAAGGAGGAGTGATTAGATTATACATGTGGAAAATGATATCCTTTAAAAGTGTTTTTGGTGTAATTAATGTGGATATGCATGGTTTCTTTGAGATAAAAGGCACTTGAGTGATGATGCTTCTATAGAATGGGTATTTTTCAAGGGAAGGAGCAGTTAGGCGCACAACCTAGTCAGCTATAGATGAATCTTCTAGAACATGGTGAGATCATAAAAACCCAATAGGGATTTTGAATTATTCTTGGGTATTGACTGGTTATACAAGTGGGTTTGTCTTGGTGAGTTACCTCTAGTTTTGGGAAGCAGTAATGGTTTTCTAGGTGATACAATCATCTGAGAAATGCATGGATGGTGGTTAGGGCTTGTGAGAAAAAATTTCATTATACTTAACTCACTTGAGTTATAAAATGGTTTTGTGTCTGGGTTAACTAAGAGTGGGTAACTATTAATCATCAAATAAATCATGGAGGAATAAATGTTTTGTGATGCACTGTATAATTTGGCTTGTGGATCTGGTGTTATGGAAACATATGTTGTGATACTTAAGTTAAGTAACAGTCATTGGTGGGTTGAGGACTGATGCACATGAGCCTCAGCCTAGTTGGTGAGGTATCTTTAAGTGCATCCACAAGTCCCAGGTTCAAAACTAGGAAGAGGCATATTTTTGGAAGGTACTATAGCATTACTGTAGTAGACTGTACACTGTACAGGTACTATAACAGATTGTACACTGTGCGGTACTGTAGCAGGCATTGTAGCAGGTACTGTTTAGTATTGTAGCAGCAGGAACTATTCACCTTGGGCCATCAGTTTGGGTTTGGAATTCTTAAGGCTTCTGGGTCACCCAGGCCTTCGGGTCAGTAGGGATTTCGAGCCACCATTAAGGCCTTCGGGCCACATGCAGTTGCCCCAGACACACTATAAAAAAAAGAGCAGCCCCAGAAGAGGATTCAGAGAAGGTCCACTCACCAGAGCATATCCAAATGGATTTTTCAGATTGAGAGGGTATGGCTATGCCCTCAGGACCAGCCTATGCTAGCACGGGAAGCCTAGCTAGACGGTCAAGCAAAGGTGGAGAGATACTATCATGATTTAGATGCTGGGGAGGGGCAGTTCATTGTAGATAGTCTGGTTGAATTCCCTAAGAACTTCAGGTAATGTAATCTACTAAGCCTACGGGCCATGTAATCTCTGAGCCTACGAGCCTTGTAAGGGTTCCCCCTCATCCCTTGAAAGGGGGGTTATAAAAATCAATAAAAATGAAGGCGTTCGGGCCATTCAGAATTGAGGACTGATGTGGTTGTGATGAGAAGATTATAGGTATGGTGGAATGAGGCTCTCTAGTGATAAAATTAATTTCTTGGGATTGGGAGTGAGTGTGTTTAAGGATTGGTTTCCAAGGCATGACCGGTCTGGGTAGAACCTCATTGAGTATTTCATAGGTTCATGTGTCAGGTAAGGAAGCATGGATCAGGAGGAGAAACACGTGTGTGGTTTTATTGTTAACTGTCAAGTTCGAAATTCTTGGAAGTAGTTAAGGATGAGTCGGGTGGTATGGAGTACACCATAGATTTTGTAAATGTGAACGTTGTTTTTGGATGGTATTTTAATGAGTATGATGAGTGAAAATATCATGAGATTTGAGAATGAGTTGGTTAAAATTTTAAGATATTCTCAATGGTGAGTGTTCTCAATCCTATTTATCCATCTGGTTTAGTGGAATATAAAGTGTGGGATATGGATATAGGGAAGTGGATCCAGAATTTGATGACATGGATGCTCCTATGGTGGGGAGTAGTACATTTTTCATCGTAAGGTGACCCTCATGTGGGGAGGGTGGGTTAAAAATGTGCGAGACAGATCGATATATGATCATCATCGTGCTATGTTAGTGGTGAATATGTGGATTCAAGTACATCATGGTTCCAAAATGAATTCCATGTCATGACTTGGATGTGGTAGCATATGGGGTATGAGTGTTCGTCTCAGGCTAGTATGGTTTAAGGTGACACAAGCAGGATCAAGTTGATTGTGTGTCATTACTCATAGTATGGAATGATACTGGAAATGGATAGTTGGTGGATGAATCATGGAATATCATCAAGTAAGTTATGAACTTCGGTGGGTGTTCTCAAAAGATGGAATGATTCCTCTGGTTGTGAAGGAATCATGATCTGTTAAGTTAGTGATGCAACAATAGTGGTATTTGTGCATTTTTGTGATGATTCATTTGAGGATAGACTGACTTGGGTTTACATATGTGATGAAGGAAATTGGTTAAAACCCAAATTTGATGTGTCATTTTGGAAATTATGGGTGATCTTTAGGAATTGAATCAGGATTTTGAGGAAAATATAGTTTATTCATTGTTCATGCATGGGAGGTGGGTTGGTGTCCTTTCAATTAGTTTTTGATAATGAGGACAGGTGATGTTGTTTGATTGGAATTATTTTGGATGATTTTTCATGGTAAGTTGGAAACCATTCTGGGAAAATTATGGGATCATGATTTCAAGATTCCAATGGTCTTTTCCAATGATAGAGGTGTCGATCATTTGAATTCAGTTGTCTCAAGATGAAACTTACGGTGGGGAGCACCATAGGCCAGAAAGGTAAGAGAATGATAACACCATTGGTGTTTTGTATTAGACGGATCCAGTATGTACTATATTGGAATTTTAATTTTGATAATGGACATTGGCTCTAGTTTTTTTTATTTTTTAACCTTTAATTGGAGTTTTTTCCTTAAACATGGTTCAAGAATTTGGAAATATAACAAGGTTGTAGGCTTTAAACCAGGTAACCAACAAAGGTTTGGAGATGCAGTGGGATGGCCATCAGGAATTCTCAAGTACCAGAATTATTATAGTGGGGAGATTATAGATACCCCTCATTCGTACATGTGACCATATCATGAGAAAAATTAAATTTTTTTTAAAATGGTGGATGGGATAGTTTTAAAATCGAATTTCAAAATTAAATCCTGAGGGTTTGAACCACTCAAAACATCCATTTTTAGAAATGGAATGAATTTCTCTAGTGGGTTTAGAGGTTTCAAAAAATGTCCCGGGGGTTCGGGCACTGAAGTCTATATTTTAGGAGTTTCATCATATGGTGAATGGTTAAAACATGGTTAGTGATAGTTGTGCACCCTAATAATGTTTCTTTGTTTCTATAGGGAAACAATTTGTTAAACTATATGGAGGGGATTGAAAACTCATTGGATCTCCTATAATAAATTACAGAGGGTTTCACAAAGTTTAGAAAACTTTTCAGTCTTTAAAAAGTGTAAAATGATTATCCCACATATATTTTAAGCCTCCAAAACCTTTTTCTCCTCCTCGCTAGTGCACGTGACCCCTGACAGGTCGCTCGTATTCCCACCTTCAATCATATTCGTTTTGCTGTGATTCTAGATTGGTTATTCTATGTTTTGAAGTAATATTTAACCTTTGGTGGCTTCCTTTCCTATTATCAACCCTCCTCTATAACTTTAGAGTGCTCTGGTTTAGATTTTTTATGGTGATTCCACTAGATCATGGAGGAATTTCCTGTTTCTCCTAGGGATTTGGGATGTCTTGTATAGAGGAGATCTCGAGATGATATATGCACACTGTCTCACATCTTTTCGTTGGGGTATATTGTTCAATTTTCTTTAATAATTTTTTCCTTAATTTTTTTATCAATCTATGTTTTTCTTGGAATTTTTAGTTTATGTCATTGGTATTTAGAGAGTGTTTAGATTTATTTCTGGTACAGTTCAATGACTCAGTGAGTTGTCTAACTTTATTTCAAGTTAAAATTTAGTTAATTAATTAATTATATGTTTTATAATTTATTAGTTTTTTTCTTGTCGCGAGGTTAGAGCTCAGATGGTTAAAGTGAGATCATATATATGTCAAGTAGTTTGATGAGGCTTATATGTGCCTTGGAATATCTTTCGGTCCATGGAAATGTTTTTAATGCTTCGTTAATGAGTTATGTGTTCTAAAATCTATTCCCATAGTTTTGATAATTTATTTTCATGATTATTTAGTATGTGTTATATCACCAAGGTTAGGTCTGTATTGTAACTATTTATGCCTTCTCAACCTATTACTTTTCTAGTTTGATATGTTGAAGGTGCTTTAGAGGGCACTTAAACAGGTTTGAGGAGCTTTCAATGGATTTGGGGTTGCAATTGTGTAACAAAAGTTGTTTCATAATGTGAAAGGGGAATTAAAGTTGTGAGTAGGTAATTTGAAGCTTGTATAGTAAGTAATTCATGGATTCTATGTGACAGAGGATTAGTATAATGAATGTATTCATGTCATGAAACTAGAATTCCTGATGTGGATTTAATTCAGGTCAAGGTTCCATAATTTTTAGTAGAAACTAATGTTTTTGGTAATTCATACCTTATAATGGTTTCATAGCTTGTAATCCATTAACCCTCTGGTATTCATGACATTAATATGAAATTCATGTCATGAATAAGGAGACTTACCACCTATTTATATTGTTTTCATCTAGTCAAACCCCCTTTTTGGTATCATTTCTATCGATTTCAAGAAAACCCTAGACAGTTTTTAGAGATCTTCCAACCCCTTTCTTCATATGATGATCTACAAGTTCTAGTGGTTGGATGTTGGAAATAGTTGGTTAGTTATTCTCCATTCTCCATTGTTTACCTTATTCTTATTTCAATAATTATATGTGGTGTCGTTTCCCTGGTTTAGGGTAAGTTTGAATTACGTTTAGATGATCCCTTCTTGTGATCTAGGCTGATACAGGGTTTTCAAGTGTGTTTGTGAGTAGCAGATTATTCTTCATCACCCTATGGTGTTTTATAATATTATAAATCTCCTTTAAGGTGGGGTATACTCATTCTCTCCAAACTTACATGATATGTGCGTGGATTGCATGGGTTTCTGTTATTTTAGTGGATAGTATTGGTTAATATAATAAAACAATTAATTGGCATAAATGAAATTGATGGGTATGGGGGATATATCTCATGAATTATCACATTGATATAGGTTTTTGATGATATTATGCATGAATTTTTCCAATTATTAAAATACAGGCTATTGGGAGCCTTGTTTTCACTATAGGTGACATGCCCTGTAAACCTTATTGTGTTTTTGTGTGATCTCACCATGAATAAAAGTATAAAGAATATATATTTTTCTAATAATTTAGTTAATTTTTAAATATTGTTTGTGTGATAATATCCAAGAAAAATAAAGAAGAAAAATAATGAAATACCTTAAATAATCTTGTGAAGGTTGGGATATGATGGTTTATGTGGTTTTGATTGATGTGTTTCATTGTGTTTTGTGAGATTTTGTGTGGTTATGGGGGGAATGTCTAGGTTGTGAGATGTGTGTGGAAGTGTTGTGATGGCGTGGACATGGGGTATGGTGTGCGATGTTGTGTGATATAATGGTGTGGTGGTTGTGGTGCATGTTGTGGTTGTTTGGCAAGAAATGTGATGTGTTCAGTTGCATAGTGGTTGGGGTTCATGGTGGTGTGATACATGGTTATGATGATGTGTGGTTGTGTTGTGTGGTGATTGTGACATGTAGTTTTTGTGGTGAGATTGATTGGTCTATGTGGTGTAGTGATGATGGTGGACACTTGGTGTTGTTGAAATAGTTGTGTATTGGCCCATTTTTGTGTGTGGCATAGCTGTGTTAGTTTCATGGTTTTCCATAGAATAAAAAGTGGAGTAAATGAATTGAATTAATTAATGGTTTTTTTGAATGTGAATAAAGTGGTTTAATTTAATATAGATAGTGGAAATGTGTTATATTTGTAAATTGATGAACATGTAAAAAAAGTTTTAATGTTTTGTGGCTTGTGTGGTGGTGGTGTGGTGTGTTGTATAGAGTAATGACAACCATTTTGATGGTTTATGTGTGGTACAGTGGTGGTGATGTAGTGTAAACTAGTTCAGTTAATGTGAACCCAATGGTTTAGTATTATATTCTATATATAAATATATATCATGTATTTTATGTTATTTCTATATGATCCCCACCCAAGTTGGATAAACTTACCAACACTCAGAGATTCTGGGTTCCATTTGTTTTCTCCATCATTTGGGGTGGCGGTGAGGCAGATGGATAGCTACCCTCTCTTCCCCACTATTCCTTTTATAACAGTGATGATATGGGTGTGTTTTGGATATTACCAATTAGTGTTGTCCAGTGTTTTTTTGGGTGAGGTGTGATGTGATAAGGAAATGATATAATTTGACATGTGTTGGGGTTCATGTGTGGTAGGTGTAGGGAATGATGTTGATGTACTTCATTTTCATGATACCCTACGGATTTGTTTATATGATGAGATGTGATGTGATGGCCTAAGTTTCTTTGACTGAGATGTGATGTGATGGACCAAGTGTCTTTAGGTGATATGTGATGTGGTGGTTCCTGATTATAGCATTAGATGCTAGACCATGAGAGGATAGAGTTGGTAGGGATGTGTCCTAACCCACATTAGACATGGACCAAGTTTTTTTGGGTGAGATATGATGTGATGTGATGTGACATGATATGTATGGAAGGTATGGGAGTGCAGGATGTTCAACGCTGGGGTGTGAGAGTGGAAAATTAGTATAGAAGAAACTATAGGGTTCCATGCTTTGTTATTATCTCGATGCTATATTAATATATTGGATGCGCAATTTGCTGAGTGAGTCATGATGAGGTTAAGACTAGTTAATTGAATAGTTTAGGTGCTTATTGTTTTTGTTATTTTTTTGCTGGCACATTAGTATGTTTTTTTCACATGTGAACTTGAGACCTTTGTTATGTCCCTACTAAGTATATTTTTCATGATCTTCTTATATACATAAATTGTTTTTTAGGTTTCAAGGATGAATTTCATGATGAAGATGGATATTAATATATTCGGTTGGAGTTTTGTTGAGATGTTTCCATAGACTTGACTTTTTGTAATATTGGAGTATTTTATTTGTATTGGTTTTCTTTATGCATGCATTTTGGGATTGTTTTGGGTTAATTTAATATTATTTTTTGGAGTTTTTTGTTGTTGTTTATCCTTTATCTCAATCTTGTTTTATTTATAGAGGGTATTTCCTCCCATATTTGAGATTTTTACACCCTCGATGCTTTTATCCAACACTGGGCCTACTGGAGGAGGGACTTGATGATCATTTTCTTTATTCAATAATTATGGTATCCTTGGATGGAGGTGGTCCAAATAGAATGGTATCAAAGGTTTTGGTTTATAGATACTATAGATTTTGGAGTTACTCACTGTGGGGTTTTTATAAAAGTTGGTAGGGAAGAGGTGCTAGTCGAAATTGGATCATTACACAGACTAGGGAGACTGTCTAGGTCATGATATTTTAATACCACTATGATCCAATGCATAGACTCTGAGCTTATGGAACGACTAAGTGAGGTGGACCTATTTTCATGATAGACTACTAGGATAGGTACATTAATCATGATTGTTTCGGTTCATACTTGAATTGGGTAATTATATAAATTTAACTGAACAAATGAATTAATTAAATAATATTTGATAAAATTTCATGTTACCTAGATTAGGGTGTTCTTCTTTATTTTTAGGAATATCTCATGGTCAGCATTTGTGAGTATCCCGGGAAGTTGAGGTTCAACATAATGATATGGTTATCATTTTGGGATATATATAATAGAGGAGGATGAGTTTTGGAAGTGGAATTTTCATGCCTTTTAGTGGTACTGTTTGAGAATGTTAGAAGGTAGAAACTAAGATCAAGAGAAAATTACTGTCTAGAGGAGTTTGAGATTCATTTCGATTTTATCTGAGCATAGGCTAAGTTATTGGTCTTTTTGGTAGTTAGTTAGCTATTGGGATTTATACATCAGTAGTGGACATTGTTTCTTGGTTACCATAAGGAGGAAGATGTGTTGTGTCCAAAATTTTAGATTAAGGTTCATTTGAAATTCCTATCATTGATAGTGAGGGAAGCTAAGAGATAAGATATACTCTCCCCTACGTATGATAGTTTTATCATGTGGGAGCTTAGAATGAGGTTTAAAGTCCTCTTTCACTTCGCTTCTAATTTTTTTCTAGATAAAGAGTCCAGAGTGCATTGTCTGGAGGAGGCTTTGTGCCTAGTTATTAGATACACGATCACCTCATTTTCTCTGACTACATATCTTGTGGTGAAAAAATATTGAGGTTATAGGTAAGATTATTTCCTTGGAATTTTAGACTTTAGAGGGTGGTTGGATGGGTGCATTGAAGATAAGAGTTTTAGCCAGTTGTTTATAGGTGTTTAGGTAGTTAGGGTTTCGAAACCCAGGAGGTCAACTATGAGAGATGCTTTCTCATCCTTATGGGTTAGGTGCTTCCTGAGCCCATACCAAGGGCCATTCGTTTTAGTGATAGGTCTATGGAGGACATGGAATCCACTATGCTCAATGGTTCACTACCAAAGGAGGCTAGTATCAAATGGGTGTTCCAGAACCTTTTCATAAGTAACAACAGTTGCCTCTGATGCAGTTTTAATAGTAGAGGCCACCAGTGTTTTTTTAGTAACTGAGGAAAGGTAGTTGTAAAAGAGGGTAGCCCCATGATGGTCTCCATCTAGAGGGACCCAAGAAAAGGCAAAACTATGGATGTGAACATAAGTGAAAATTGGAGCTGGGATAGGTTGGATACACATGTTAGAGGTAGCATTGGAAGAAAATCAAGGAGTTGGTGGTCAATCTTTCGTGTTTTATGTGTTTTAGGGATTTAAACTCGAGATGGGGCGGCACTAGTAAGTGGGATATTTATTCTTGCTACATATACATCCATAAAATATTATCATCTGCATGGATTGACTACATTTAGTGTATGATTTCATTTAATGCTTCTATATGTAAGTATAGTTATTCAAAATGGAGGTATAACGAGTAGTGTTCATTGGAGGGTGGGGTTATCAGATAGGCAGTAAACAATTGGAGTTTCCCTTTATCTCAATTTGTGGAGCTTCTTGTAGAATCTAATGCTGAGGATGTTCCTGTGGTTGTGGAGGAGTTATTGGATGTTTTATTATATAAGGTTATGATCTTTCCCCCTTCATGTGATGTTGAGTTTAGGATATATTTGTAGTCAGATACATCTCTGATATCGATGGATCCCTATCGAATGGTTCCTACAGAGTTGTGTGTGTTGATATTTCAAGGGGATGATTTGATTCATAGGGGTTTAGTATGACATAGAGTATTTTTGGGGGGTTCTATAGTGTTATTCTCCAAGAAGATGAATGGTAGTATGAGGTTTTTTATATAATACATAAGATTGAATGAGGTAACGGTCAAGAACCATTACCCTTAACCAAGGATAGATGATCTTCTCGACTGGATGAGAGGATCTAGTCATTTTTTAATTATCAATATATGGTTTGTATATTACTAATTGCGGGGGTGACAAATGAGGGTATCAAAAAATATTTCTTCTATATTCATGTATGGTCACTTAAAGTTTTTATTCACTTCGTTCGGTGTTACGAATGCACTAGTTGTGTACATAGGGGTCATGAACTCTGTGTTTAGTGAGTTTCTGGATCGGTTCATCTTCATATTCATCGAGGATATCTTGGTCTACTAGATGTCATAGGAATAGAATGTTGAGAATCTTAGAGATATTTTTTAGGTTCTTCACCACTACCACCTATAAATAAAATTTTCAAGTGTGAGTTTTGGATGTGATAGGTGAATTTCCTTGGATAAGTGGTGTCTCAATAGGGTGTGGTTGTGGACCCATTGAATTTAAAGTGGGTTTTTCTTCAGTATCATCCAAGAAGGTGGAATATGTTTATATTTTCTTTGTTATAATGGGATATTATGATATTTCTAAGCCTAATTTATCTCAAGTTATATCCTCTTTAACCAATTTGACTAGGAAGGACCATGTTTTTGTGGACAGATCTGTGTCAAGAAGCATTTGTTTAACTAAAAGTTAATTTGATTAGTGATTTAGATTCCTAAGGTGGGTTTTTTGTTTGAGGTTTTCCATGACATGTTATATCTGGGATTGGGAGGTGTCTTAATGAATAAGAGGGATATTATTACTTATGGGTCTAGGAAATTTCTTCCCTATGAGCATAACTATGCCACCCATGATCTAAACTTGGAAGCCCTTGTGTTTGCACTGAATTTTTGGTGTAACTACCTCATCAATGAGTTATGTTTTTTTCACAGACCCTAAGATCCTTAAATATGTTTTTATCTAAGTAGGATATAAATCTACACTAGCATAGGTGGTTGAAGTTTCTTCAAGAAAATAACTTTGATATCTCTTACACCCTAGGAAAGTGGGATATAGTTTTCAATGCATTGAGTTAAAAGACCCAAGGAGAGGTGGTTCAGGAGTCTATTGATTCTTGTAAATGGATGGAATATATTTCATTGATCTATATTGATTTGGGGGAGAGGAATGGTTGTGGTTTTTCTTATTACATGACCGTGGAGTCATCATCGATGCAGAAGGTAGAGGAGTCTTAGGGGGGACTAATAAGAATAGGTAATATATGAACATGTTGAACATAGTGATTCTCCTAAGGGATGGTCGGACGATAGTTAGAATCAGATGTTAGTCCATTCAAGGTTGTCTATTTCAAATGTGATGTCTGAGGGAGTTCTAAGTGAGTCTCATTATTAACCTTCAATGTTACATCTTAGTGTGACCAAGAAGTATTATGGATTGAAGAGACATATTTGGTGGCCATAGATGTAACAGTTAGTTTTAGAGTTTATTGCAAGGTGTATTGTTTTTTAGCTAGTGAAAGTAAAACACTGTGTTTGCGGAGGTCTATTATTGTACGTAGATATTCCTGAGTGGAAATTGGAAGATCACGATGGATTTTTTCACTAATTTTACCTTATATTAGGGAATTTGTGATACAGTTTAGGTGATAGTGGACCAGTTGATGAAGTCGATTACTTTTCTAGCGATCCATGAGTCGAGTTCCCTGGATGTCATAGTGAGATGGTATATGGATGATGTGTTAGGATTCATGGGTCATTGAGGATTATTATCTCTATTTTGGATCTTCATTTTACCTCATGTGTCTACAGGGGTTTACAATAAGCCTTTGGATCACAGTTGCGTCTTAGAACTTCTTTTCACTCTTAGAAAAATGGGCAGGTGGAGTAGACCATCTAGACATATGAGGATATGTTGTGAGATCATGTATTTAACTTTGGTGGGTCATGGGTAAGTCAATTTCCATGGTTTGAGTTTTCATATAACAAAAATTATAAATCTTCTATTGGAATGGCTCCGTTTAAGTCAATGTATGATAAACTATGTCGCTCTCCATTGTGATGGTCAGAGGTTGGGGAGTTAGTAGATCTTGGATTTGATGTGGCATAGAGAATGACCTAGAATATCTATTTTTTCAAGATAGGATGAAGGCGGTGAAGGAACTTCATGAGGACTAATTTGATCGTAGTAATAGGACATTGGAGTTCAAGGTTAGAGACCGTGTGTTCTTGAGGGTCTCTGTACAGCATGGGAAATGAAGGTTTGGCTTGGGAAGTAGGATTTCTCCCCAATATTTTGGAAACTTGGAGGTGTTGAGGATTTTTGGAAAGGTGGTGAATCAGTTAGAATATCTGTCATGACTAGAGAAGATCTATGAAACCTTAAACATGTCTCAACCTTTTCGATATATTCACAATAACTCCAACACCATTGATTATGGAGAGTTTGATATCAAGGATGAAGTGATGCTATTAGAGTTTCCATTAAAGATCCTGGATCATTGAGATAAGGTGTTTCATGGATTAACCATTACCATTTTTTTGCATTTTGTAGATTCATGGTGGTCTAGAAAAGATTACTTGGTATTGAGATACATATATGTGTTCCCGTTACCCGAAAATATTTTTATTTTTTATTCACTTTGTTGGGATTTTCCTAGATTATGTGATGTTTGGATCTTGTTGTCTTGTGAAAATGTGATATTTTTTTGATGTGATATGTGTTATAAAGCTTCCAACATATGAAAATGGGAGTTCCTAAATTCTAATTAGGATATGTTATACTTTGATGAGATTAAAATGATGCGAGTGATTCAGTTCAACCAAAATTGGATAATATCGTGACATGGAAGATGGAATTCCTTAATTTCTGTGCTTGGGGTAGTGTTGTGTGTTGGTTGTGGAAGTGGTTTTCTTAGGTAGTGTGATGGATAATATGGTTTTACAAATGATGAGTGGTAAGGAGGTGGTTTGTGGTTTGTACTAGATGATGTGGTGTTGTTCCTAATGAGAGGTGGTATAGTGTTTGTGTAGTTATGTGGTCGTGTGGGATGTATCTTGGGGTTTTTTGGTTGATGTGTTTGGATATTGGTATAGTTTTAGGAATAACAGGATCCTTAAGAGGTATCTTATGGGGTGTTGACTTTGACCCCTTCTCTTCTTTGAGTTTGGTTTTTATTCTCGAGAGTGAGAATCATTTGAAAGGTTTCAAATGTAATGGTTTGTCCCTTCCTGACTCGTTAAATTGTTGGTTTCAGGTGTTGGAGGTGCTTCAGAGGAGTCATGAAGAGGTTGGAGGAGGTTTCAGTGGATTTGGGGATACAATTGTGTAGTAGTATATATTTCACAACATGAAAGCATAATTAACGTCATCTGTTGTTAATTCACGTATTTTTTACCTAAAAATTCATGGACTGTTTGAGGTAGAGGAGTATTCTATGAAATGTATTCATATCTTGAAACTGGAATTCATGACATGAGTTTAATTCAGGATAAGGCACAAAATTTTCATAGGAAACCAAAGATTTTATGAATTCATGCCTTGTGATGGTTTTAATGCCTGTAATCCACCAACACTATGGAATTCATGATGTGAATATATAATTCATTCCATGAATAAGATGACATAAAACTTGTTTATAGGGAGGCGTTTGGCCAGACCACTTCGTTCGGATATTATTCCTCTCAGTTTTGGGAACTCTAGATCTTTTTTGGAGATCATCCATCCCCTTTCTCCTTGAATTGATCGACAAGTTCAAGTGGTTTCTTGTTGGAAAACAGTTTTGAGTTATTCTCCCTTTTCCATTTTCTTACCTCATTCTACTTTTGGAAATTTCATGTAGTGTTATTGCTTCAGTTTAGTGTGTGTTTGGGTTTCATTTTGATAATCCCTTGGTGTGATCCAATCCGATCCAAGGTTTCTGGGTTTGGTTGTGAGTTAAAGTCTATTCTTCTTCACCTTGTGGTGTTAGATGAAATTAAAAATCTTCTTTGAGGTATAGGATCCTCATTCCCTCCCTATTTACATTATATGTATGGGGGTTCTTTGGGTTTTATCCCTTTGGATGGATAGTACGGGTCTGCATAAAAAAGAAAATTAATTGGATTAACTAAAATTAAGGGGTATGGGGGAGATATCTCATGATTTTCTTCTTGGACATATGTTGTCGATGATATTGTGCATGCCTGTCGTCAATGATCTAAATAGAAGCTTTTGGGGGCCTTGTTTTCACTACAGGTTATATTCCTTGAGACCCTTGTCATCTTTTTGTGTGATAACACCACAAATAAAAGGCTAAAGAACATATCTTTGGATAATAATTAGTTTCCTATAGTAACCTGACTTGTGTGATAATATCCCTGCTAAATAATGAAGTGAAATTATATAATCCCTTAAATAATCTTGGGAAAGATAGGATGTTATGATTTCTGTGGTTGTGTTAAATGTGTTTCCTTGTGTGTTTTGGGAGGTTTTGTTGTAGTGGGGGTGATCAGATTGGCTATGAGATGTGTGTGGTGGATATGGGATGGTATAGACATGGGGTATGGTGTGGGCTATAGTGAGATGTTGTGGTGGGGTGGTTGTGGTGGGTGATGTGGTTGGAAGTTGCGTATTGGTTATGGTTTGTGATGCTTTTATGCATGATGGTGATGATTTTTAGTTGTGGTGTACATTGGATATTACATGTGGTTTTTTTGTTAGGATGGAATGGTTGATTTGAAGCAATGATGATGGTGGATACATGGTGTCGCAGTGATGGTTCTATATTGGGAAAATTGTAGTGTGGTGCAGTTGTGTTTGTTTCCCATTTAGAAATGGAATAAATAATTTATTAAATTAATTGAATAAATGAATGGTATCTATGAATTTGAATTTATTTTCTTAGTAAATGTAAGATAGTGTAAACATGTGATATTTTGAAAATGTTGAAACTGTAAATAAATGTGGGAATATTGTGTTGATTGTGTGGTGATGGTGTGGTGTGTTATATATAGTGGTGTTAGTTGTTGTCGTGGTTGATGTATGATGTGGTGGTGGTGATGTAGTGTATTATAGTTTAATTGATGTGAAACCATAGGTTTGGTATTGTACACTTTATATATATAATGTATTTTATATTATTTATATATATTCCCCACCTAAGTTGGATTAACATAGAAAAAATAAGAGGTTTTAGTTTTTTAGTGTTTTCCCCAACATCTGATATTGCATTGATATAAATGTTTGGATTCCCCTCTTCCTCTATCTTACTTTAGCATCAATGATGATATGGTTTGGTGTTGGATATTACCCTATAGTGTTGGTCTATGTTTTTTCGGGTGATGTGTGATGTGAAGAGGTAGTGATATAATTTGATATGTTGTGGGGGTCATGTGTGGTAGGAGGGAATGATGTTGATTTCCTTGATGTTCATGATACCCTACTTCCCTAGTTATTTGATATGATGGAACACATGGCTTCAAGATAGATGTGATGTGATGGATCAAGTGTCTTCAAGCGAGACATGTTGTGGTGGTTCCTGATACTAGCATTTAATGTTAGACCTTGTGACGATGGGGTAGGTGGGGATGTGTCTCTAGCCATGTTATATATGAAATAGGTGTATTTGAGTGAGATATTATGCAATGTGATGTGACATGGAATATATGGAATGGATGGGAGAACATGTCTTTTGACATTGGGGCATGAGAGAGGAAAACAAGTAGGGAAGCTGTTCAAGGGAACCTTGAATTTTTATAATATCGATTCTACATTAATATATTGGATGCATAATTTTGTGAGCGAGCCATTGTGAGGTTGGTATGGGTTATTTAACCTGTTTAGGTGCTTGTTGGTTATATTCTTTTTTCACGAGAAATTTAGTATGATGTTTTCACATTATCACTTTATTTTATAACTGAGTATAATTTTTATGCTCACGCAACATATATAAATTCTTTTTAAATTTTCCTGGAGGACTTTGGGGACTGATATGGACATTACTAAATTGGGTTGGTGATTTTTTTGAGATAACATCGTAGACTTATTTTTTAGTATATTAGAGACTTCTAATTTTCTTGGTTTACTTTATGCATGCACTGTGGGATGGATTTTTGATTATTTTATATTATATATTAGAGTTTTTTTGTGGTTTTTATCCTATATTTTGATCCCATTTTACATATAGATGGTAATTCCTCCCATATGTGATATTTTTACACCCTCAACTATTTTCTCCAACACAGGGCCTACTGCAAGCGGGACTCGAGGGGTCATTATCTCTATTCCTTCATTATATCATTGGTGGGAAGGGATTGTGACATGTATTATCTATTGTTTTAAGATTTGTTTAGGATTTTAGGAGATAACATAGACCTCCCATGGATCTGATCAGGTCTGTTGGTAGTGATGGGACCAAACCTACAACAAACCATGGGGTGCACCGAATCCTAAAAATGGCAAAGTGGGACTTAAAATGGTGAAATATGTGGGTTAAGATCTTAACACTATTAGTATTTTTGGTTTTCTTGATAATCTGTAAAAGGGGAAACTTATTATAATTTGGGAGTAATGTTACATGAAATGATAAGAGGATGAAATGTAATGTTTTCTTGAGATGGGATTTTTGAGAAGTTCCTTTAAGTTTTTTTAGATGTTTTAATTGTGTGTGTTGTATTTAGATCCGTTTTTTGGATTTCAATGGGTGAAAACTATATTTTAAGAGGATATGGTTTTACAATGGGGTGTTGAACTCCATGTAACTTGAAAAGGGGTTTTCAGATTAATTTTAAATATGTTTTTGAAATGAGTATGTTGGTTCACTTTGGTAAATATTCCTTAATGGATATTTTAGAGGTTTTGATGGAAATAAGGGATTTTAATTTTTTATGTTAAATAAAAATACCCATGTGTTATGGGTGGATTTTAAATTATTTAAATGGATGTGTAATTTATATCATTTTCCAAATAAGTGTTTGGATTGGTGTTTCATGATTTGTGAAATGGATTATCATTCAAATCCATGTAATGTTGTTAAAGGGTTGTTGGGACCGAAGTACATTATGGAATTGTTTAGATTTCAGACTACTGCTTTGGGAACCTATGGTATTTTATGAGTTTTAGGATGTTGATCTTGATGCTCTGCATCATGGATTTGGATGTTGGACATGACTATCAGAAACCATGGATTGTGATACTATACATGACACTTGATATCCCTGTATTAGGATGTTGTACATGATGCTCCACATCCATGGGATATGATGTTGTACAAGATGCTCTACATCCATGGTTTAGGTGTTAGACTAATTATCTAAGAACTATTGATTTTAATCTATGGTTTAGGTAATAAACTGATTCTTTGGGAACTATTGATTGTGATGCATTTTTGTGATGTTGTAAATGAATCTCCACATCCATGGTTTATGTGCTAGACTGACACACAATGCACTATTGATTTTGATGCATGGTTTGGATTCTAGGCTGATGGTCTGAGAACAATTAGTATTTAAACATGTTATGAGTACATAGGACTGATGCATATAGGTGCTAAGAATGATATATGTGATGAAAACTCTTCTTTACTTGAAGCATGTACCACCCTATTACTTTAGGCTTAGATGATAGATGTTGGCCGTAGAAAGCTCGATTAGACTGGGTGTCACTTCAGAACCTATGGGATGACCAGTTAGATAATAAATGGCTAAATTAAAAAAATATATTATTTTATGATTTTTTATTATTCCATTGTATATCTGGATACACTGTGTTTAGACTGAATATTTCTTTAGACATTGTTGGTGGTGGATTACTGATTTGTAATCACACATTGATTGGTCTTCCACTGCACAAGGTTACCTAAGAAACTATCACATGTTTATTATAGGCACAATTTCGGGCTAGGTAATGGGTTAAGTTTTACAAGATCACGCATAGTATCTCAGACAGTGTTAGGAGACTGGATGAGATACGACACAGAGATTCGGTGGATCCTTTTGATGGGTTTACTTTATTATTAGTATGTTTATGTAACTAGTCCGACATTTGGCCAGTTGTCTGTTTTTCATGGATATGTAGTCCTTTAAAAAATTTTATTTTTTCCTTAGATTTTTCTATATCTATATGATTCTATTTTTATTTTATTTGTGATGTTTGGTGTTTATTTTTGTTGTGTAATCTAATGTTTATCACTGATATATGATACTTGGTGTTTTTATCAGTTATTGTACACTCTGATCAGTAGGTATAGTCTCCCCAGAGTACTAACCTAGAGCCCCACTACTAGTCAATAAACCATGGTGTATGGGAAGGCATGTATGAGGTCTTGTATTGAACCATTATGGATACTATTTGTAGAGTGAATTGGGAAAACATGATTCATCTAACCACCTTTAAAATAGATTTAATGTAAATTAATTACCCAAAAGAAATAAAAAATTACTACATGTTTGGAAGAACCATAACCATGATTAAAGTAAATTAATAACTCTTATGTATCATAGATATCCCAAATACATAAAATACGAATAAGAAAAACTAACATTTAACCATAAACATAGCTTATATGGTATATTAATTAAAAACAATGTGGATTTCACTTTCCCTTGAGATCATAACAAATGAAATCTACACACAGTAATGTGTATATATTATGTTGTGTAACAAATTACATGGTAATATTTCCATAAATAATTGTAATTCATTCACATGTATGATCTATCCCAAAGCATATCTCTCTAAAAAACATATAACTAGTGGTGGTTTTAGAAAGCACCACTAAATGTTCATAAAAAATGATTCTAAAAATTTTTAGTTTTGATCTTAAAAACTTATACTAAACATAGTATTTAATGATATATCTTGTAAACCACTACTAATTAGTAGTGATGTTTCAACAAACCATCACTAAATGTTTCAAAAAAATGAAAATATTTCCACTTTCCCATTCGATACCCCACATTGTTGAGTTTCAAATTAACTATCCACCATTGAATCCTATCATAGTAACCAACCCATGTGGTCTACTAAAATTGTCACCCTCCACTATGGCCTCCCATTTCCACCTCCCTCCCCTTACCATCAACTCACTTCCCAAATTCATTTGTAGCCTTCCCACCCTAACTTTCACCACCCCCTTCCCTCAGTTTTTATGTATGTAGTAATCAAAGTTAAATTATAATTTTTATTCTCAAAACACTCTCAAAAATAATCTCAAAGTATAATTGTAGATATTTCATTACTTAAATACATTTTTTTATAGAAAATGATTTTTAAACTTTCATGTGGAAGGGAATTTTTTAACTTTTTTATAGAAATAATTATTTGTAATTAATTACATTTTTTTCTTTTTGTTAATGTTTTTAAATTAGTTGTTCTCATATTTTAAGCAATTGATAGTAGAGAAAAACGTATTCAACTTGATTTTGTAATTTATATTTTTTAATAATAAATAAACAAATAATTAATAAGTTTTTTCTAATGTCTAAGATGAAAATTTATCAAAATTCATTAATTTAAGGAATATTTAAATGGATTAATTAAAATAATATATGAATGTTCATGAGAGGTAATTAGAATCTCAAAGAAAATAAACTAATTGAAAACCTGATAGTAGTCCAAAAAATAATAAAGCATATGAATAATTGAAACATCCTTGGAAAATGTATTTCATTTTCAAATGACCATTTATCCCAAAAAAATTATCTCAAGAACAATTAAAATATTCAAGATAAAAAATTTAATAACGTGTTTTTACCTTTAAATCTCCATACTTGACTATATAAAGAAATCATTCTGAGAAGCTAAATTTAATGATGACGGGTTGAAATAAGTTTTTATTAAAAAAATTACATGATTCAACGATCATCTTTGGTAGCTATTGAGAATAAATTAAAATTACTCACATAATTTCAACAAATTATTTTCATTTGATTATTTATATATACCACATAAAAATAAGATTAATTAAACTGCAAAACTTGGAATTTTAATTTCTCGTAAAAGTGTTTTTAGAGGTAAATATTTTAAAATTAAATACATGATTAAAAACTATAAGATGATTTATATTTATAAAAAAATGCTTTAAAAGTTGTTTTGTAATAGGTTATATAAAATAAATAAAAATAAAAATTTATTTGATTTATGTATATGTTAAAATGGGATAAAAATTAATAAAGAATATTGTTTAATAGGTTTTTCCATTGATTATTATAGTAGAATAGTCTATGAGATACCAATTTGTCATAATTCAGATGAAACAGAATCTATAAATAGATACCTAAGAATGGGAGATAATATGTATTAAAGTAAAATTATAGCTTTAAGATGTTATTATAGTAGAATGGCACGTGTATTACTTTATTTTTAACGAATTACTTGTTTGATTTAAATTTTTTACAGGAATTATATGCTCGATGATATTTAGAGATGTTAGATACTTTACAATAAAGGATAGTCATTATACTCCCACTAAAAAAATGACATAAATGGTATAGGATAAGAGTCATATTTAGGATACACAATGTATATCTATGTTATAGGATAACCTTTCTAATAATTTATCAAAGAGTGAACCGACTACATCGGATGACCATTCAACACCTACTACATAGGGTACACTTTTTTGCATACCTTTCACTTTTCTTTTGGTACTATTTCAAGTTATCTTAATATATTTTCATCCAAAAGTATTCCTTATATAGGGGATACTCGGGAATCAGTTGGGTTAGCTATAATACATCCCTATAATAAATAAACCCTGACTTAGTTTCCTTCAAGAGGATATTGGTGAGTGACCTTTTTTGATATGTATTTCAATGATACAATATTAATTAATTAAATATTTATACTAATATATTAATTTATAAGTTAAAAAAATAAAATATTAGAAAGGAGATATAAATATATACTCACGAAATTTTGAATTTCATTGAATTAAAAATATATGTCCCATTTGACAGATTTGGGGTATCTACTGAGGAAACAAAAATACTTTCCATACATATATTTGGGTGTTTAACATGTGATGAAATGTCCCTCCCTAATACTTATACTGATTGGAGGCATATTCCATTATCATGTAAGAATAAGTTTTTAATAACTAAGTAAGGTTATTATCCTATCTATATATTAATATGTGATTAATTTGAACATTAGTACTTACTATAATAATAATATAATCAATTTTATGTATTTTATTTTTAATTTTTGATTTATTTTCATGTGTCAAATGTGATTTCACATCCATGGACCTTAAAGGGTATGAGTAACAAATTGAAATATTTCATGTGGAATTTTTTGCATGAATTTAATAAAATGTATCTATTAGTGTCACAAATATATGAGATGGTCCTTGAAGGCGTTCCTAGGGAGTATTGGATGGAATTTTTTGATCATCATCATTCCAAATCACAACAAGAATTTTCTTACATATCAATGGATTAAGAAACCTATTTTATTAACATTTCAAGTGTTATTGACAACATTTATTTAGGCAATTTCTTTGAGAAATGTTGTTAGTTGATGGATGTAGGTAATTCCCTATACATATGGTTCAATTTTTTTTTCAAATAAATGGGATGGTATGGTATATACCATTTAATTTATTATATATATATATAACATTTATAGTAATTTATTTTCTCAAAAGTATTAATTATATACTTATTTGATAAAGTTGAAGGAGGTAGGTCTTGATGTTGGGTGAAAAAAGATATGCTTTGATGTCTACAAAAAGTATTACATTTATCTAAATAACTATACGAAAAATTTATGTCAACATTTTAAATTTCAATTATATATTCTTATAATAATTTATAAATTAATTTTATTCAATTTATAGTATAAAATAAATGAAGAATGGGATGCCAACCCTACTTTTTTCATAACCTGTATCCGACAAGGATGCTATTTCTCAAGTTTTAGTGGAATATATTATAGTCAAATTATGGTATGGGTTGTAGACTATATTCAACATATATTTTTTTATAGTTCACATATAAGTTTTATGATAATATTATTTATATGGGTTTTTCTAGTTTTGGTGATCCTAAATTACATAAATAAGTTCATATGAAAAAGAATACTATTCAAGATCAAGATTTATAACATAAAACACAGAATGTACTAGTTTTAGAGAGTTAATTAGATTTTAGGTTTTATAGTATAGAAAGAAGTATTCTAAAAGAAATAATGACACTATTAAGGAATTTAGGACTATTAAATTTCATAAATTCACACTTTTTCATTTTATTTATTAAATTTTGGTTAACAAAACAATATAATTCACTGCACAAACATAAACACAAGACAGTAGAGAGAGGTGATCAGAAAATACTTATATACAATCATCTAAGCATTATTTATTTGTTTTTTGATAAATCTTCCCCAAAATATGCACAATAGTTTTAATTTCATAATAATTTTCAGTAGATATGTTTTTTTTTGGAATAAAATATATAACAAATATAATTTACCCATTGAAATAATTATTAAACATCCTAATATCAAATTTAATAGAAATGAATTTTATTACTTATTATAATAAAGTGACCTTACAATCATGGTATAATGATTCTTCAGTTAATTTCAACATATCATAATATTTAGATGGTTGAAACTGAGAATAGTCATCATCACTTTCTATTTTTTAACATAGATTACCTCATAATATCATGTATTATGTTTTGAAATTGTATATATTTACATTGAAATATTTGAATGTAGATTTTTATGAAGTTCAAAATTTTTATAAAATAAAATACAACCTGATTAAAAACCATAGCATAATAGTTTCACTATAATATTATTTTAAAAATTCATTGAATAGAAACCCATCATTCTCTCTTAGTAAACCTATATTATATTAACCTATACTTATAAGTAACCATTAATTTATTAGAAGACACTTATTTTATATTTTATATTCGTTTTGAACCAAAAATATTAATATTATATGGTTTTTTGACTAAGTCACATGTATGGTTCATAGTTAAACACATTATTTCCTCATCAATGACCTAAATTCATTTCTTGTAATCCCATTGATCCAAGGATCCCATTAAATTTATAATGTTTTTTCCGTGTATATACTTAGGTTTTAAAAATTCATCGGCTATTCTGTTATCTTGGGAATACATGAAGGAGGCATAATTTACAACTTATTCATATCATTTGTAAAATAATAATGTATAGATCCAATTCTAATTAAAGGGTACTGATTTTAATGATCTTTATTTACTATTTTTTTGAATATTATAGTTACTAATGTGTAATTAATTATTTGAAAATTCATGCACCTTAGTCAATATGTAGGTAGGAAGTGGATGACCATAAATACCAATCTAGAGAGCGTGAAGGGGTGTAGAATATTGTAGCATTAAATGTGTTTATCGAAACTTGAGTAGTTATAATATTATTGATAACATTCAGTCTATGTATATTGTATCCTGTAATATTATGTATTAATTTTGAATAAGTCTTTTTATTGACTGCATTAGTTGAACATATGTTAAATATACCAGATCAATTTTTTGGCTGCATGGAATGAAGTAGAATGAGGACAAGAAATTGTATATGTATTACTACAATGTCATAATTCTTGGTAATTTTAAGAGTCACTAAAAAATTAGTGGGGATTAAAATTTCCTATGGATATGGTATGTACCAATAAATTGTGCTTTTTTAAAACTATATCTAGATTTATGATATATATCAAGTTATATGACAAAATTTAGTAATTCTTTCAAAACCACCAATAAATTTATTTATGGAGTTTTGATAACAATTTCTAATCACAAAACAAATACTGCTAAATATATGCCATCATACCACTAAAAATTCATTCAGTACTTCACAATGGTTTTTATAACCATTAATAATGAAATAAAATTTATTTTAATCAATAATGTCTTAGAAATCTAGTATAATAATTATAAATTAATTATAACCAACACAAAATGAATAATGGTGTACCAATTATTGAAGGTTTTCATAAATTACATGGGTAATATATTCATCACATTTTGTTAATATTGAATTAATTTTATTACCTAATATTTATCAATTCAATAAGTTCTAAGGAAATTTAAAATCATGTTATCAAATATTTCTCGTTTTTTAAATATTATTTAAAATTTAGATATTATGAGTTTACCTAATTTATTTAATTTAGGGAATAAATGGATGGATAGATTTTGATTTTACTTTTTTTATGTTTTTAAGGTTAATAAGTTTTTCTCTAATGGTGAATTGAAATTCAATTGAGTGTTACTTCATAAGAGTAAATATCTATTTTGTAAGAGTTATTTCAACTCTTTTATGAAGAATTAGAAATGTCACTATAACTTCATAAGAGTCAACAAACAATTAGGATGCGTAAAAATTCACTTTTGAAAAATTCCTAGAGGACTTTAGAAGAGTCTTGGATTACTTTATAAGAGTAAAATGCTACTTCATATGAATTATTCCTAACTTAGGAAGATCCTTGGATAACTTTTTAAGAGTAAAATTTCACTTCAAAAGTGTTAATCCTAGTTTGAAAGATTTATACCATTTTTAAATTTTGGATATCATAAGGAAGCATGGGGTGACTGTGGAAGAGTAAAACCTAGACTTAGAAATGATAATATGGCTACAATTTGAATTTCTAATGTTTCAAATAAACATTAATGAAAACCAATAATAGTAATCCATGTGTATGTAATGAATAATATAAATCAGAATATAGGATTGATAATCAAGAGAAAAAAAACAAATATAGGAAACCCATATATTTTAAGGATGGTTGAACTATGAATTTCAAGGGAGATTTCATGGAAAAAGGAAAGATTCCAAAAAATCATGGAGAATGGATCTCGAGGGATTTAAAACTTCCAAATATGAAGGGGAAGAAGAGCCTAAAAAGAGGAGAACAAATCCATGGAAAATGGAGTGTGTTCTATATAATTGTTATTATTTTTGGGTCTTATTTTTTCAAATCAATATAATTCTACATTTATTTCTTCTGTCTCTTTCTCAATTATAATCCATCATATTGAGGGGTATGAACTTGGGTGATCTTGTAAGGTAAGGAAATATAATTATAATACTTGAGTTTATAAAATTTTATAAATGAATGATCTTTATTATGTTAATTGAATTCAATGTTTAGTGGTAGTTTTATTTTCAAATGTGATTGTTTTTAATTTATCTCTTCTAATTAGTTACTACTATGGTCGATAATCATTTATCTCCCTCCACCTAGTCTAGTTTGTATATGAATGAATAAAATATGCAGATAGGTGAAGTGTTTGGAGATTATTGACACATGGATGAAGGTATAGGAATAATCCAAAGTTTATTAGGAACACCAAAACCAAATTCTGTATTTCCTAAGTAATTTTAGAGTGGTTTACTGTTTATTTTCATTGAATCCACTTAAGAAATATTAAAAGGAGGAAATACCAGGAATATATTTATATTAAGTTAATATTCTCCAAATTTAATCAACCAAGGTTAATAGGGAAATAAATTGTGTAATGTCTTACTCATAAATTAATTAGAAGAAGACTGAACTATTTTAAGAACTATGAAAACATTATAATTGGATAACCAGCCCTGACCCACCACTTCTCATTCTCTTGATTTCAATATATTTTTTTATTTATCTTCCATGTATTTCAAAAATAAAATAATCCAAAAAACACCCCTTTTCTAACTTAATTGATAGTGAATCTTGAACCCACCTATCTAAAGAAAACCCTAGGTTTCAAATACAATACATTCTAAACCTAGGTTTTAAAATCTTTTTCACATCCTATGGAAAGTGTTGTAAAAAAATGGCATCATTATTTGGGGGGGAGATAAAAAATACTAACTTTTTAATTACATTACCATATCTTATAATAACCCATTTTTCTCTTTTTACCCTTAAATTGAGAGAATTATACCCACAAAACACTAAAATTTAAATGCACAACATTAATTGGAGAGTATTTCCCTAACTGACTCCACATAAACTCAAAATTATTCTATATGAGCCTATAACTATGGTAGGAAGGCCAAATTAAACACTGATGGAACTATGTGAACCTCATATTGTTAACTAAACTAATCAAATTTCCTTACCTTCAAAAAAATATTGAACTAAAAAATTGTTTAATCTAATTGATGCTCAAATTTCATTTCCTTATAATACAAGACCCAAATAATAACATAAATGAGTTCAACCTAGTATTCTAAAAATTAAATCCTATAGGAACATTAGAAAAAAAAAGTTAACTGGAGAGATTTTCCATTCTCTCTATAAGGATCAACAATTGATTGGTTATACAATCTAAAACTTTGATAATTAAATGATTAGTCTTGTACTTAGAGTATATTCACTAAATATGCTTCCCCAACTCTCTATAAGAGTCTCTCTATAAATACTATGAAGGATTAATGAAGATTTGTACCAGTTTTCCACATTAATCCATTAAATAAAATCACTTATTAGTCTTTTTTCAATTATGGTTTTCTTATCAGTGATCTGGATTTTTTTGATGCATCCTTAGGAGGAGCTGTTGTACATAAATCACTAGTAGAGTCAAGATGATTAATAGAAAATATATCCCAGAATCCCTTATAGTTTGGTATAATAGGTATTGGTATTATAGGGTTTTACAAGGTAAAATATTCTTAATTACCCCCTAATAGAATCTAATCTTTAGGAATTAACCATGAAAGGCGAATATATTTGAAATAATATCGTGAACAATCAATAGAAAGGGTTTATGGTTTATTTTCTTCTTACAATAATTTTACTGAAAATTGTCTTAAGGTGTAGGGAATTGCAATTTGTGAAGTAGACTACCATCAGAAGAAATGTTTTCAGCCTACCAGGGTATAAATATATATTCCCATTTCCATTATGTATTTTGGATTCAAAAAAATCAAACCAAACCCCCAATCAGTAATAGTACCAATAACCTCCACCCTTCCAAAAACCTTTTCTATATCCACAAAAAAACCATAAAACAAACTATCTTACCAAAAATTATCTCCTTTCAATAAACTAATCCCTATTATTTCACAACATCCAACAAAACAATAATAAGGATCGGAGTTTAAGAGGGTTAAAAATGAAGTAAAAGAGATAAGGAACCAAATTTCAATTATTGTGGAAGTTTTTCCAATAGCATAGGAAAATTACCATCTCAAAATATCCTAAAACCAAAATTTAATGCAATACTAGTGACCAATATAAGTGGTAAAGATATTTAACCCTTATACACCCCTGAATCCAAGAAAAACTAACCCATATACGAAGAAAATGAATCTGAAAAGTATGGGAAAACCCTCCAAAACCAATCTTGGGAGGAAGATGAAAAATGATAGGAAGAGAAATCAAGAATAAAAAAATATAAATGATACAACCTTATATAAATAGAAAAGTGAGAAGAATGATTTCCTAGGTATTTTCCCATCAAGAACGATTCAATAAAGGAAGATACAAGTTCAGGAAATTCGAATGTGAATTTTAGAAATATTATAAAAAGTGGAAATCAATATTCCGCTGCTTGAATATATTAAAAAAAATCCCAAATTATGTTAAGTTACTTAAGGAAATTTTCACAAAAAGATAATACTTAAAGGGAATGAAATAATAAACCTATAAAGAAGTGTTTAATCCCTGATTACACCACAATTACCTACTAAATACAAAGATATGATAATATTTTCTTTCCATAGAACCAATGGATCCTATAATTTTTCACATTCATTGTGTGATTTATGTGGTTTTATAAATTCAATATCCCAATCAATTTTTTACTTCTTTAGATATGAGAGAATTGAATTCCAAAATAGTGTTAGTGCAGCTTGAAAATAGGTCCACTACTTTTCCTACCGGAGTCCTAGAGGATTTCCTAGTTAGAGTACAAAACATCACCTTTCTAGATGAATTTTATGTATTGAAAATAGAGGATTATAGGACCATGAAATAGTCACCCATCATTCTAGGTAGATACTTTCTGAATATAATGAAGACCATAATCAATGTGCATGAGATAACTCTATCTATGGATTTTTATGAGACTATTTCAATATATTTGACTCAATAAAGTAATCTTAAGAGGATCATGGACTCATTGAAGTTTAACACACTACGGAGGTTGAGCCTACTGAAAACCTTGGTATCTTGCATGAAATTTTATCCTTAGTAAAACAATTAATTATAAGAAATTCTATAAACAATGGTATCAGACAATCTAGAAAACTTTTCTATAGTTTAGAGAAAGTGGTAACATTTTATTTCTTTAATGAATTTTATTATTTATTTAATGATGAAGAAGATGATATGACATTTTTTATATTAATTTTAATCTTTGGAGGTTATTAATACAATTATTATACCATCTTTAGAGTAACCCCCAAACTAAGAATTAAAAGCATTACCCTTGACAATCAAGAACAAGACTAATTGAAGATTTAAGGGAAATTGTTTTAGAAATACACTGTATTTTAGAATATATGCTTAGAATAAATCCCAAAATATACATTTATATTATTTTTCTTAAAGAAAATTCAAAACATTTTAAGAAGTTTATGTGACATATTTTTGAATACATGTTTGTGATATCTTTCATATGAAAATCCCAATATTTTGGAGATGAAATGTGATTTAATTTATCATGTTTTAAATATTTTCTGTTTTGTGTTGAATTTGTAATTTTTTGAATATTTTCCTGAAAATGATAATTTCTTCTAAATTGGTAAATTATTCTTGTCAATAAATTTCATATATTGTAAGAACATTATTTTTTATGAGTTATAATAGAATTTTTTTGAAGTGATTAAATTATGATAAAGTTAGATAACGCTTGATCTTGTAGAAGACAACTGAGACCGATGAGGGGAACCCAGGAATATGTAGAGTATTTTAAACTGAGGAAGAAACTATTGAAAAAAATCATATGAGATTGCATGAGGATGATCAAGTTTAAGTTGATGGATGAGCTGGTCGAAGGTGATGGATGAGATGGTTAAAGATAAACCAAGGGGTGTCCATTCAGCACAAGCTAAAACCTAGTGCTAAATAAGATGTTAAAACGACCAATACAAGTCAATTTGAAATAAAATTAATAATTAGAGATTGAATTCATTCATTCACTACTTTTTTACCAGATGTAGGTATTTTCAATGATGTCAAATGGGGACTCATCATTATTTATTGCTATAGAATCAGTGCTAAAGGTGGATGCACAACAGGTGATCGATGAAACATTTATGAGGAACTTAGGTCTCCATCGTTGTATTGAGGCCATGGGTGACTCTTCTAAACCATGTGGAGAAAACCGAGCCCAAATGAAATATTTTAATTTTGGTTAAAGAACAGTTGATTAGTACTGGGAATCCGAGTTGCAGTCCAGTGACAGATGAATATATCTATGTCACCAAATATAGCCTAACTTTTAAGAAGATTATAGTGGACTATATTGATGAAGTTGATACCCATTATGACATAAGTAATGGACTTTAATTTTTATTAAATCTGAATGAATTGGATGAGTTATTATATTATAAAAAAACTAATTGATTTTTTTGGGAAATTTGATAAAAGTACAGTAGTTTTCATAATGTGAAAAATGTCGGTGGAATTACAAAATTGAGATGGTGGAATTAATTTCAATGAATAATTCTTTAAAATTATTTCAATTGATGAGTATTTAGGGATGTATGACAACTAATTCTAAAACTAGAAGAGAGTGGTACATTATGGGACTATAATTGATTGACCCACTAGTGCATCGATAATATCAAGATAAAATAAAGTTAACAATATGGAAATAAATGAAGCTCGTTGTAAAATGTAAAACCCCACAAAATTAAAGGAGTAAAAAACCATGAAAAAAATAAAAGGATCATAATGAGTAAAAGTAGATACAAACTCACTCACTATTAAAAAGAGAATTTTTTTTGAAATACATCTCTCGAATTTGTGTGGAAACCGCATCACAAAATACCATAAACCAGGGTCAGATGATGTTGATGATTACTGAAGGTGATTTCTGAGTGCTTAAACCTGGGAAAGTCGCTACCTTAAAAAGATAAGCTCCACCCCATACTCCTCCCTCGCTGCATCCAAGTAGGTGGGGATGTCCACCCACCTCATCCTCCATCACTACCCACATTTGAAAAAAATTGGGGTGACAACCATCTTCACATTTAAAAACTATTGAAAAATATTTCACTTAGATATTGATTGAGAACCAATAATACCACACAAATCCTTTCTATCTTCTAAACATGATGCTCAGTTATCCCCAAGGCCACTCAAGGATATTCACCATTTAAACTTATCAGAGTTAATATTATTAGTTAGAAAATATACCATATTTTCTTCAATTTGTATTTTATACATGTCCACACTTTCTCCCACCACCACATATAAGACAAAGTGATACAATGCACCAATGTGCTTTGTTATGGAATAAAAATATTGATTCCTTGCATTGTGAAAGTTGCTCTGACTATCATAAAATAATAGAATCTACCCATGTCTATTCCCAAGATCCACTAAAAACCTCCTCATCCAAATAACCTCTTTAAAGGCCTATGTAGTATCCATATACTCTGACTTTATCATAGATAAAATCACAACTAACTTTAACATTGAAATCCATCTCACAACTCCTCCTTCATAAATTAAACACATAATTAGTAGTGGATTTTTTTTCGGTTAGAATAAAAAATAAAATATGAATCCACATAGCCTCTGATAGTGAAATATGATCCTCCATTACATGATGTAGCATATGAGGTCTCTTTAATGTATTTTAAGATTCTATTCATTGTGCTTTAATGATTTCATCTTGGATTTTCTACGTATCATCTAACTGCTCGCACTACATGTGCAATGCATAGTCTAGTACAAACCATTATAAACATCAGACTCCCCACTACTGATGAATACAGTGCTCGTGAAATCTCAATTATCTCTAATTCACTCCTAGGACTCATCATAGATAATAGCATGAAATTAATAGGAAGAGTAGTTGAGAATGGATTACAGACTTTCCTGTTGAAGTGTTTCAAGACTTTTTATAAGGAATTATTCTATGATATATAGATCTTCCCATTATTTCTATCTTGATAAATTTGTGTCATAAGAATCTTATTTTTCCTTCCCAAGTCCTTTATATCAAACTCCCTATCTAATTGTTCTTTTGTATCCTAGATCTAATCGTCTTTGGGTATTGAATCCAACATGTCATCTATAAAAAATAGAATAATAATGAAATAATCACTATCATAACCCCTAAAATATTCCCAGTTATCTGAATGAAGTTTGTTGTGTCCAAGACTCATGATATAGGAATAAAATCTCTTTTACAAACACCTCAGCACTATCATGAGACTATATAGATATATTTTCGACCTACAAACCAAGATCTATTTTCATTATTCTATAAATCCTTTTGGTTGGAGAATATATATCTCTTTATCAATGGCCACCATGGTAAAAATATGTCTTCACATCTACCTACTATAGATGTAAATTATATTTTTTACACATCGTCAGAACTACAATAAAATCATCAGTCTTAAAACAACATAAAATATTTCATTAGAATCAATAGCTTCCTCCTGAGCATATATTTTAACTATCATTCTTCCAATATATCTTTATACCTAGTCCTTTTCATCTCTCTTGATCTTAATGAATCATTTTTTGTCGATATCCTTCCTTCCTTGAGGTAATTGAAAAATATTACATGTTTTATTCTTGTGCAGGGCTTCAACTTCCTCTTATATCTCTGTTATCTATGAGGATACATCTGGAATCTGGGTCGACTCCAAAAAATAAGATGACTCTCCATCCTCCGCTAATAATAAGTACAAAATATTACTCTTAGTGACATAATTTTAGTTCCATACTGGTGATATTTTTTCTTTATTTTACTGTCATGGAAAAAACTCAACAGGTACTTGATCATCGTGCTCTAGTAATGCTATAGAGGAAACCGGTTCTTCCTGCGATTTTTCATCCACTTTGACTGATGCAGTTTCTATATTCTCTTTCTATAGGTATTCATCAATTTTCATTTGGACCTTATCTTTTAAAAACATGACATCTCTACTGATGAAAAGTTAGCGGGTAGTGGGGTCCCACAAATGATACCCATTCACACCATCAGCATACCTTAAAAAGATACATTTACTAGACTTCGAATCCTATATTTGTATTTCCTGGTCAATAAACAATGCATATACATGACTTCCAAAGTTATGTAACTAAGAATAGTAGACAGGTTTATAAGGATACATCTCCATCAATGTCATAAGATCAATCACCATTGTAGGAGATCGGTTGATCACATAATAGGAAGAATTTACTACTTATGCACAAAATGTTTTTGTAATTCCTATGGTCTTCAACATTTCCCTTATTCAATCCAATAGGGTTCTGTTCATTCTATCTATCACTCCATTCTACTAAAAAGTGTATGCCACTTTGAATAGTATTTTGATCCCTTCTTATTAATAGAAAGATTCAAAAACATCGCTTTTATGATCTCCACCATTATAAATCCTTAGACACTTGATCTTATTTCAAGATTGAAGCTTTTTATATTATTTGAATGTTTTGAATACTTAAAAATCATATGTTTTCCTCTTGACCGTAGTTGGGGTTTGGCTTAGTGGTAAGCACCCCTTCATTCTATTAGGAAAATGGGAGTTCAAAACCCATTGGGCGTAGGTACTGTAGCAATAATGTAGCAGCAGAGGCACTGTAGCACTGGTGGTCACTATAGCAGCGGCAAGTCACTGTAGCGGCGGCAGGGTACTATAGTAGTGGTGGGTACTGTACAGTACTATAGCAGCACAGGCACTGTAGTAGTACTTTTAAAAGAATGGGCCTTGGGCCAAAAAAATGGGCCTATGGGCCATATAATAGGCTAAATACCCATTGGTCCTTCAGGCTATGTAATGGGTCTCCCTCTACCCAGTTAAAGTGGTATTTGATTATCTTTAATAATAAATAAGGATTTGGACCCAACATTTATAAAAATATGTTTTCCTCTTGATTTTATATACCAAATATCTCCAAAAATAGTCATAAATTAATGATATAAATTACCTTTCTTCACTGAGGGATATAACTGGTACTTGAAAAATGACAGAATGGATCAATTACAAGATTTCCTTACTTCTTTCTATTAACGTCCAAAACATTAACCTGTGTCAGTTTCTCAAAACACAATGCTCAAAAAATGGTAATGATACCTTTACAATTCTACAAAACATATTTGGATACGCAAGAATATTAAGGCCTCATTCTGACATATGGACAACCTTTCTAATGTCATAACATCATTAACACATTCGAAAAGGTAGTTGATTCGATAACTATCTCTTCCTCCTTGTACATTTTACCCTTAAGCAAGTATATGATCTTGGATATCTTCTCTTACTTTATCACCATAGGTGTTCCCATCACAATTCACATCACTCTATTCTTAGCATGAGTCTTTAATCTTATATTATCAAATTCTCCCAAAAACAATATGTTCTTCTTTGGGCCCTTCATATGGAGTACTCCTTGTGTGATTTGAATAATACCATCATGCATAATAACTTTGATGGTATTGATTCCACTAATATTCAAGGTGGGATCGTTCCCCTTGTACACAAGGCCTTTAGGTAAGATTTCATGTTGATCAAACCTTTCTTATCGAGATATCAGGTTCCATGTTGCTCCTTATTCAATTATCCATGCATCATTGAGAGGCTACCTCCTTCCAATTTTCATCACTGATTCACTGACTAGTATGTGCCCACTTCCAAAAGTACTCACTACATTTTCGCCCATGTCATGATTTTTTTCTCCCATTGGAACCATGCTCCATCATCACATCTTCTCATCTTTTTTCAATTATCAATAGATAGTTATCTTTCCGTATCAATACTTACATCTTCATTTTTCACAACAAACAATTATTCCCATTGAAGTTTTTGATCTCTAATTTCTTTACAATCTGGACATGCTATCATTCCATAACCTCTACTATATCACATAAGTGTATTTGATATTCTAAGTATAATCTTTTCATGTTAAAATCAATTGGACTCATAATAATACATCATACTTAAATTTATGATAATTATTAATACCCGAAAAAGTGAAAAACATTGGGTTGAAACCTTCAATTGAAACCACTTGTGGGACCATAATTAAAGGACCGACTAGTGAAGTGATAATAATGAGATAAAATAAAGTAAAAAAATATAAAAACAAATGACATAATATGTGACATGGAAAACCCCAAAAATGAAAGGGTTAAAAACCATTGGAAAATAGAAGGATAATTGTGGGTAAAAATAGATACACACTCTCTAACTATTATAAGGAGAAAACTACCATAAATATCTATTTTTAATATATGGGGAAACCTCTTCAAAAAATAACACAATCCAAGGGGAGATGATGCTACTAATTGCTGGAGGTGATTGTTGAGTACTGAAACCAGGGGAAGCCACTACCTTTTATATGCAAGCTACACCCCATACTTATCCATTGCTACATCCTAGTTGGTGCGGTTAGCCACCTACCTCATATTCCATCACTATACCCCTTTGACAAAAAATAGGGGTATCCACCATATTTACATTAAATACCCACTGATAGAACAACATGTGACTTAGGGAAAGCATGGGCTAGAGCTTTGTTGTGTACGAAGGATGAAGATAGATAAAAAATAGGAATAAACCTTGTTAGAGAAGAAAATTCAATTTTATTTATACTTTTTTAATCTTCTATTAAAATTCATTGCGATTAAATTTCAAGAGGGGAATATGATTGATTTTTTTTGTTAATTCATTCTTTGTTCTTGATCCATTATTACTATAATTAATTCTTACTTGGAATTTTCCACTCTATTCAGTGTTGATTTTAATTGATTCATCATGGATGTAAATAGATATTATGGATGTTTTGAATTAATTTTCTGGTATAATATATTGACAGGTTGGAAATATTGTACATGGAAGAATGAACATTCTTGATTGAATGGTGATTGATTTCTTAAATGTCCTTTTATTTCTTAACTTATCACTTTTGTATAAAAACTACTCTTATTATATATTTTTTTCATGTGAATTAATTGTTTTAATTCTTAATAGATATTAAAATAAATTTTAGTGATATAGTTTTCATGCTTTCTTGAATTTATTTTCTTAAACACAACATTTTCAACAAACTATATAAATTAGGCCTCCCCTCAACCATCTTTTCTAATGTCACCCACACTATAATTTATTTTTAACATTTCTAACACCTTAATATCATTTATCATCTTACACTCATGCTTTCATATCACTTGTTTCACATTATTTTTAGTATTATTGGTTTTAAATAAGTATTTTGATCTCTCACCCTCACTGCAGAAAAAACATAATATAGTAGTGGGTTTTTTTGGGATTCGTATATGTTTTAACTACCTCTGATTAGTTTTGTGGAGATTTTTAAAACCACTATAAAATAGTCACTAATTAAATATTTAATGATGGTTATGTTTTTCATAGATAAAATAGATTTTTATTGGTGGTTTTGTTTTAATTAGAGAAGGTTTTTCTTAGTGGAAAATTTAGAGGTTTTTTTAAATTAGTGGCATTTTTTATATAAAAAAATTTTGCGGGTGTTTTTCCTGGAGAAAAAAATTTAAGGGTGGTTAAAACCACCACCAAATATGAAAATTTCACTTATTTTTCAAGGGTTAAAAACACGGATATTTGATTCACCAAAATTAAAACTACTATTAATTAAATATTAGTGTTTAAAAAACTACTTGTTATGTAGTTTCGAAAATAGAAAAATCCATTCTTGCATGAAACACTAAAAATCAACACACAGAAAACATGCAATCAATACAGTATAAAAATAATAATAACTTTCATACACATCAATAAACATTCAACTTCATGTAATACAATGCAATTAAAATACATCATAATCTAAAAAATTTATGTCTAACTAAATTTCAACATAAACATGATTCATAGATACTTTACTGAGATTCATGCCCCCCACCCATCATTACTTGGTAATAATATTTCCCATCAACTGCTTACCTACTTCCTATCTATGGTGCCTATATTTAAATTAGTTAACCACATATCATTAATCTGAATATTTAATTAATAATAAATTAAATACAATTCCAATGATATATAATTTGAAATAAATTCAATTTAAGTAATGTTTCAATAATGAAATGAGTAATTTCTATCCATGTGCATTCTCATAATCATTGTAACATATGATAGTCTTAGTTTAGTTGGAAGATATGTGACATCTTATGGTATAAAAAACCAGTATTGTATTATCATAACATATGATAGCCTCAGTTTAGTTGGAAATTCATTACCTTTCGAACTATATGTTGTTTTTGTAGACATCTATAATTCATTAAATATAACCTATTTATTTAGGATTGTATATCGAATATTATCAAATATTAATTAAACCTTTCCACATTAGTTTCAAATTACGGTAAACATCTCAACTAATAATTCAAGCCATGATGATAATTAGATAAATGGATGAACTATATTCACAAACTTGACATTTATATACTAACAAAAGAATTTTATTATTATTTAATTAAATTGAAATGTTCAATAGCCAATGTTCTTTGGATTATATTATGACAAATCATACTCTACATCATAAACAACTTATTTATTATTATCATTTTCTCATACCCTCCAAGCCTGAAGGCCATAAATTTTTATCCATTTTTCACTTTTTAAACTGGGATGAGGGGTAACCTTACATAGATCATAATCCAATAGAAACTTAGGCCAGAAGCATGAATCATTGTCCTAGAGGCGTGTTTCTTAAAAAATGACCCTAAAGGCCCCGAAAACCTAACACCACTAGACCAGAACCTCCAATCATATAAATAGATAATAAATAATTTCCTCAACTAATTCCAATTTTATAGTGTCTAAAAATGTTCATAAAGAGAATTAGAGATTAATAAAAAAGAATAAAATGTTATTAAATGTCACCACACTTATAAAATCTGAAATAGTTCTTTGGATAAATTATTGTCTATATAACCTCAAGCTCATGTACCAATATTTTTATCCCACCAGGATTTACACTTTGGAATTTAAATAATTATCTCTAGATTACCATGTGGATTATTCAAATAATTGAAGACCTATTTTTATGAGAGATAGTAAAGAAATATTTAAATTCATTTGCCTTAGAATATTTACAAAACAAAAAAACTAATAAAATTAAGAATATAAATGTTAATTTATGAAATTTACATATCATTATCTCCCCTAATTGATTGCTCTACATCGTCAAAAGAAGTCATACTTGTGGATGAAATAATATTAGGATAAGATAAAATTGTATAAAAAATAAGGAAAGTTATGTGATGAATTATACCTTGTGTCATAGATGGAGAATGATAACCCTATGTTGTAGAGTATGCAATGACACAAAACCTCTTTTGGCACAACCTACCTATAAAAAAATATTAATTTCATTTTTTAATTTAAAAAAAATCCATACATTTATTAATATAAAAAACATTCATTGCAATTACTAATAAAAAACAACTTACAAATACTATTCCTAGTTAGTCATGTTTTTATCACGTTCTATTATTAACATTATTTATTCTTCTTCAATTCGTTCTTATTATTCTTCACTCCCCCTCAAAGAATTGAAATTTTCAATTTCTTCAGGTACATAAAATTTAGTCTATTGTTGATTATGGGGTTAACTATAAAAAATTACTTCACCTATATCATATATGTCTCTTAGTTTCATGTAGAGAACGATACTCCACCTGTCAAACACTATATTAACAACATAATATACCATTTTTTCTTTGGAACCCAAAATATAAGGATCATGTTCTTCCCAATCACCAGTATCAATCAACTAAGATAAATTGACATATTTAAATTATGACAAACATTTAATTATAAACCTATTAAAATTGACCCAGTTGCATTTAGATAATACAGCTTCAAATTTCCCCTAATAATTTAACTCAATAATATCAACCAACTTTCCATAGTAATCTTAATATAAAATTGTGAATATACCACTATTTTGTGTTTTCAAACCTTCCTCATGATTAATAGTATGAAACTTGAAACAAATAATATTGTAAGCATTGGATCCCCTAGTATTCTTTAAAGTACCTAGAGAGAAAAACCTAAAATCATTAAACAGTTCAAATCGATCATCATAATTCATTACCTATATAAGTTGATATAAAAAATTGTTACATAATTTATATATTTTTAACATATTCAAACTACATATTAGATTAAGAACTTACACGACATGAAAACGATTCAACAGTTTACTTGGTAACAAATTTTGTTATCTTTATCTCATTCTATGTTCGGCTCCTTAGGCATATTTTTGTTTGTGTCCTTAATTCATCAACAAAGTGATCAATAATATCATTATTGAGTAGAATTTATCTTTTTTGTTGTCAATATTGTATATATATCAATGAAAATGAAGAAAATTTTCAAACATCTCAACCTAAAGATGGAAACATCAAAAACCCATTATTATCCATTACTGGACTTGGATTATCACCAACGGGTTCCACCTGATTGAATCTAAAATATATCAAATCCAAAAAAATTTAAAATATGATTAAACACCCTTCTACAAAGTAACCTTCTACAATAGAACCTTCTCGATGATCCCTATTTTTCACATAAGAGTTCAAATGAACAAGATACCAAATGATAATAGTTAGGAATTTACTAAATAAGTTTTTAAATATTGACTAAGAAAATTATATTTTTATTATAAAGAACTATTGAAATAAAATACCACACCATTGGATATATCCATCAATAATGTATAGGCCCTCCAATTTTAGCTTCTTCAGAAAAATACACCATTACATGAATCATCATAGTTAAAGATGATGGTGGAAAGAACATATCCAATGATATAGAATTAATTAAATTCTTTATTTAATTTTATCCAATTCATTGGGGTTTAATGTCTTCTCACAAATATTTCTAAAGAATGTGAAAAAATTGATTAAAATGGTTGTTATTTTTTCAAGTAACAAATTATGTAATGTCAAAGGTATAAACTACTCCATCAATAAATACGAGTTATGACATTTAAATCTAGGTATATTATAGACATTCAAAACAAAACATCTTGATATATCACTGAAAAATCCATAAGTAACTTTCATATTTTTTAATATTTGAAGGAAAACATCTTTTTGAGGGTTTTTCATTGTGAAAATAACTACTGGGTAATTCCTATTACCATTTGGATGTAGATCATGTTTAATATTGATTTTATCTAAGTCCTTGCAAGCATTTAAATGATCCATTGGTCTTTCCTACTCATTATAGAATATGAAAGACACATTATCTTACAAATTCTTATCGATGTGAATAACTTGAAGATTTTTTTTGTAACAAACTAAATTCCCAATATGGATGTTTTCAAAATATTATATCTTTCTTCAATTATTATGATCAGAGTGTAACGGATGGTGTTCAAAATCTTTTTCAAACTCTTTACCAATATTTGATAATTATTCCAGGATCAATGATCCAAATAAAAATTTTGGTGGATGCCTAAAATCATTTTTTTCAATGAAATTTGACTTGTTAACCAAAATTTATAAGATGTATCAAGGAAGCAAGGATGACACATGAAACACCAATTTATTCTATAATTTTTCCATTAAAACTCAAAATAGAATCTACAAACCAGAAATTCAAAAATAGTTTGTACATTCTAACTGAACAAATTTCCCATTCCAGTAAAGTCACTATTATTCCACATAATGGTAGCATATGTTTTGAAAATTTACATAGTAGATGCATCGTATGTTTCTACACCATCATTACATAACTCCTATAATTATTGAATAAGATCCTAAAGGTAGCAATATTTTTCATTTCTAAGCATTTGATTTCATGTAATAACCATAGATATGATGAATGAAATATGTTGTATACACATCTATGTAGGTAGATTATAAGGGATCAAAATAATTAGAAAAATGTTGTAACTATAACTTAAGTCTCAAAAGGATTGAATCCATCAATTACCAATCCCAAACATACATTTATAGGATCAAAATAGAAATGTAGATATAATTAATCGAAGGTATTACATGCTTTTTAATAACTTATATGTCATATGAACTCATTGTTATTATTATGCGAAGCATGATACTTCATATGATCAATGGTTTTAGATGACATTTACAACTACAATTTCAATTGAATATAGTTTAAAACATTCATATCATTTTTCTTTTTCTATTTCTTCGTTGTAGTACATAGATTCAAATTCACATCATTATTTTATTATTTCCATCTATAATTACAAATTTTTTTTACCTTTATATATTTAAATATTCTATTAAATAAAGCATAAAATCACTGGGAAATGAATGTATCTTTGAATAATTATGTTCAATATTGTTAATAATCTTTATTATCTTAAAAAATGATACAGGGATCATAGATTCAACAAATACATCACATAAAATTCCCATATCATTGAAATTTATTTATTTATAATTCCACATTAATATTTTATGTGGTAAAACAACAATAGAAAAGACAATTTTGAATATTTGAAACATCCTTAATTCAATTATTTATTTTTATTACCAAACTATTTTAGAAACCTCAGTTGTTTTCTCAGTTGATTTTTCCCTTGTATTATTTTCCACCTCATCATCCATTAATATGTTTTCATCTAGATCAGGCTATCCTTTATTTCTGAAGTCATCATTAATATCTATAACATAAACAACTGAATCAACTAATGTGTTACATTATTGATGAAATTTCCCTACTCTGCTAAAAACATCATTTATAAAGTTTTGAATTTCATTATTCACTATCATAACATTCACTTATTCATTTTTATTTCATACATAACTGCCCAAATTTTCTATAACATAAAATTCTCAATGCCAAATACAATGCACTAAACGGGGAGAAAATTATTTCTATATCCAGCGCTCAAATACTTCATATATCTTCAAACATCTTCTAAATTTTAATTAGGACATGAAAATTGGAATATCCAACCATGTATCATTTTTCAAATGAAAAATTCAAAAAAAATTGTTTAAACCCATAACATATTGAGATGTTTTCTGATGTAAGGTAATCCAACTTTTATCCAAATGTACTTGACATCCTACACAATCAAATATAAATTATAATAATTTTAATATATATAAAAATAAAATATATTCAATTTAAAAAAGGAATAAAATTGAAAATTTTAAAATTAGGATAAACATATCAAGACACATAAATAATTCATTATCATAATTTATTATAAATTTATCTTAAAATATTATATAACCAATAGAAAATGAAATAAATATTTTATTAGAATCCATACATATAATTTATACCCAAACACTCATTTCTTGATTTTTTTCATCATTTATAAAAATACACCACTATAAAATAACCAAATAGTATAAAAAATTAATTCAATCACTTGTAAATTTATTATTAATTATTAAAATATGTTAACATCAATCTCATGAAATATTTCACAATTTACCCAATTAAAGAACTTTTATACATGTAATTTCACTTTACTAACCTTAAACTAATTTCATATATAATTTTTATCACTTATCAATTTATGTAAAAATAATTCTCAATCAATTGAACTTAATTTTTTATCATTAATTTCACACTAAAAATTCAAACATAAGAGCAGTTCACATTTCTTATAAAACTATCAAAATAAATATCATAACAAATAATGGGCAACCTATATGATACTAGAAACAAATAAACACCAAGAATCAATCCCAAAATACTAATAAAATAAAAATAATTCATAAATATATTAAACTAAAATAATAAAAGAGAATTAGAATAGTTAAATTACTAAACATTCCTATATTGCCTAATTTTTCTAGAAAATAGAGAAAAAATCAACTACCTTTGATAAGCGTGAGATGAATTTGAAAATTTTTTCCCCAAATAATGGTGAGGGTTTGGTGGAATTGAAAAATATGGGGAATTAGATAGGGGGTCTGATGTTAAGGATGAGAGGGTATATGGTCCTACATTGAGTGACTTCATAGGGGGTGAGAGGGGGTTTAGTGCCAAGCACTACTGAGGGTAAGGTCGAGACGGGTCCAGTGTAGCACTAAGGGGAAGGGGTAAGTATGAGAGGGGTCCAGTGATGAGCGGCATTGAGCAGCAGTTGGGGTGGAGTCTAAGGTAGGTCTCGTGGCCTCGTTGCATAATCCAACAGTGGTTAGGGGTGGTCAGTGCTAAGAGTTTCAGACCAACGTTGGGTAGTGGTGAGGGAGGCTGAGATGGAGTGGGGGGGGGGGGTTACATATACCCCAAGAATATGTAAAATATATTTTTTCAAATAAATTTAATATTTTTTATTTTTTATGTTACATGAAACACCGAGTTTATCTTTCATTACACACATCATTAAGTTTATCTTGGGTTACATGAAATGATGTGTTTCTCTGATAGCGTGCATGATAGACACCATTTTTCTTCAAGAGACGAAGAATGATATTATTTTTAAGATTTCCATAATATCCTATATATTAAATTGGTAGGTATTAATAGTATTAAATAATTTATGAAATATAAATATAAATTTCTAACTCAATTTAATTTTGTTTATAAATTATTAAGAAATAATCAATCAATTTTTAGTAGAGTAATTATATTCATAAAGATATGTATTCTGTAAATATTATTTTTAATTATTTTTATGAGAAAAAAATGTAATTAATTTTTAGATATTTTAGATATTTTATTTTATAAAATGAAATTTATTTTATAAATCATCATATCAAAATTAACTTATAGTGAAATTTTTAATTTTTTCAGAAAATATTGATTTTTCCAATGGAAAGTTTAAAATAAATATTTTTATAAAACATTCATTTATTTTCAATAAATTAAGAAATTTAAATTCAACATTATGTTTTAATGTAAAATATGTATTATTTAGTTATATTTAATCCACTTAATTTCTTTTGAATCAATTATATATTTTATTTTAGTATAAGTTCATTTTTGGGTTTAAAAAATGTTTTTCCCTAAAAACTATTTTAATGTGCTTAATTTTTATTTAATTTAATTAATTAAAATATTACCTAATGAATATTTTTTAAATTAAATATATATATTATATATCAATAAATTTTAATTCATATTCCCAAAATGATTATTATTACACCTAAAGTTAATATAAAATCATCTGGTGCTTGACACTTCTAAAAAACATGATTTTTCATCGCACATGTGGATTAGATTTTAGATATTTTTATCATATTTAATAAAATAAATTTTATAAAATAAAATTAATTTTTTAAATCATTATTTAAAATTTATCTTAGTTTTAATTGTTGAGAATATTCTAAAAAGATTAATTTTTTGATAAATAGTCAAAAAATACAAAAGAATTAATCAAAAAATGCATTTAGTTTAAATTATTCAAAAAGTAAAATTATATTTTAAGTTGGTTTTAGATTAAATTTAATTCAATTATATATCTATTTATCCAATTTATTTCATTAGAAACAATTTCATATTGAATTTTGATTTAAAAACATTATAAACTTTTAAATATTCTCTCTTTGAAAACGTGTTTCCTCATCCCGTATATGGGATTAATTTTAAATTAAATTTTTACAATTATGTGGATTAAATTTTAAATTATTTGGTAAATATTTTTAATCATAATAACTAAAATTATATAATAATTTAAACTTAATTTTTGACTAAAATGAATGGTAAAAATGGTAAAAATTATTTATTTCCTTTAAGAACAAAAAGTATTTACTCGGGGGGGTTAAACTTTAACGATAAGGGTCAAAAATTAACCAAAACTTGTAAAACACCACTTTTATTAAACTATTTTGACCTTATTGCTTATATTATCAATAATTGTCTATTATTGGAGCCCTATTATATGAAAAAAGTGGGTGGAATTATTTCTTTCAAAAAATTATAAGCGTGCCACTCACCTCACTTTTAAAGTCCACCCCTTCTCCTCTTCTCTTCACAAATTAAAAAAAATTTGGTTTAGAAAATACCTACCCAAATTACTTCCAAAATTCCATCCTCACATCCTTTACTCCCTCTTTTTTATATAAATTAAACCTAGGAAGTCTTTCGGCACAAACTTAAGGAGGATACTTGATGAAGATGTAACATTCATCAATGATATTTTTTGTTTTATTTCTTCCTCAACATCCTTCAATTAATATTATACCATTATGATATATTAAACTCATTATATTATATATAATTAATTTTTCTATTAAGTTTATGACCTACAACCACCTCTACTTCCATCAACTGGGTTATGAAATCAACATTCATGTGTACGGTGGATTGTCACCTCGCAAACCGATGTCATTTGTTTTTTCATTGCTACTTCTCAAGGCTCGACATAATGATGGATTATTTTTTTATATATGATATTTATGATATTATTATTCTTAATTAATTATTATTTCATGTATACCTTCATGATTACAATTTTTTGGGAATATGATATCATCACTCGCCTGTACGGAGGACTACTGCCACATGAAGCGATTTGATTTGTTCACGCTTTACATGGAAGGTAATAAAGGTTAGATAAATGGAAATATGTGATATATAAGACATAAAATTTATTTTTTAATGGTAATATATCATTTAACTTCATCTATTTCAATATAACATGAAAATGAAAATAGTGTTCATGCATACGTACAACCTACTGTCTCCATGAAAGATGTATTTCATTTTCTATCACTAAATTTTATGGGTTACTATAAATAAATATATGCTTACTATATATTATATTTATATCATGTTTAAAAAAAATTATTTGATGGAACCATGACCAAAGTAATAGGACCAAAAATATCCAATCAAAACATATATGAAGAACATAAAGATTATTACGCGAAATGTAACATTAACATGAAATTTTTAATAAAAGAATAAAAAATGTCATTAGAAAATTTTATAGTCTATAATATATATATATATATATATATTTAATATATTTATAATAAACTTATATTAATTATAGAAGGGGTTTTATTATGTATGACAGAAGTCGAGACTTAAGGTAACAGATTTCTAGTCTCTCTTTTATTTCTTAGAGACATATCCAAATTAAGCACTCATATATTTTTTTTTGGTGTATATAATACCCCTTGGAAATGATTTATAAAAATAAAATTATTTCAATTATATTTAAATTTCCATTTTAAGTTATTATTTTTTTGATATTATGATTCAAAATAGTGCTAAAGTGGTATGTGATTTCTGTATAAATTTTTCTTTCTTTAATATGTACGTTATGTTATGCACCTATATTATTTTTCCAGATGTATAAGAATCCCTTTTTACATGTATTATCATGAATTTATTTATCCTCATGATATTTTATGTTCCATTTTATGGTATTACTTCATGGGGATTATGATTCAAAGTTATGAAAGTGGTAATTATTTTATATTACAATCTAATCGTTTATCAGAATTATTTATGGTTATGTTTCTTATAATAAAATATAATGATATATATCTCAAAAATATTATAAAATTTATTATATTATGGTTATTAATTATATTTTCAAGTTATATTACAACTTTCCACTCTTTTGTACTTTAAATAATTTTGAAAATTGTTTTTAAGAAAATTTAACTTTATCTCTATTTCAGTCAGAAATCGATTTTCCTCCAAAACCATGTTATCTAAAAATATTTTAAATTTTTTATTATTATTATCATATTTTTTTAAAATATATTTTTTTCCCATTTTTTAATTTCTTTAAAAAATGTTTTTAAAGGAATCTTCATGTCATTTTTTAAACATTGCACATTTGGATTTTACAGAAAATGTGATAGGAATCGTTGCTTCAAAATGTGCGACATGAATTAAACTTCTTGTCATCATGAAAATTATTGAACTTGAAGTTTAATTTATATATTTAACTTTTTTTTAAAAGAAAAATATTTTCAAGTTATTTTATGATTTAAAAGATATTTTTCATAGAAGAAGTGTAATTTTCCTCAACAAATGTTTTAAATGATCGATCAAAATCATTTTCCATATAAGATGACATCTATTGATTTTAAATATGAATTAATAGGGATATGATATAATGATACCATTATTATTATTTCTTATAATTTATTATGTTTAATATGGTGTGATTTTTATGAAACCCGTTTGTATTCCATGGTTCATACCATGATAAAATTCTTATAGAACTTGATTATTTTTTCACAGTTTATGCTATTATAAATTGATGGAATGAATAAAAAACCTGTCTATTTTACATAGGTTATGATATTATGTGATTTTTATGAAACCCATGTATTTTCATGGGTTACGATATGATGATTGTTTTATGATCTTGTGGCACACATATATATGATTTTAATTTTGTGATGGGTAGAACCTATATCTCCCTCTAATGCATTGGGAAATGAAAATGTTAAATGATCTTAATGAGTATATGAGTGTATATACCAAACTTTAAGAGTTTGGTACATGGGTTGTTAGCCTAATCCCATAAAATAAGTTACACAGGTGGTTATCTCAAGCTCGAAAAATAGGGTACAGATGTGGTTCGCTAAACCCCAATGCAAGTACATGGGTGGTCAGCCAAAACCAAACATGTTATGAATGTCTTGTTGGTTAGCTTTGAAAAAATATTTTCTATGATTATGTGTATTAAAAAAATATATATCTTCTTCCAATGTTATTCTCTTAGGAATATTGTTCTTTGATTCCATTTTGATTCATGTCTTGTGAACTGCCAATGTTTATTCTGTGACATAATATTATGATTTGTGATATGTATGGTATGGTTTTCAAATGCTATGATCATGTTATTATACCTTTATGTTCATGTTATGCTTACTTATCTCCCTTTTTTACCCTTACCAAGAATATAAGATCACCCTTTCTTAGGTTTACTTTCCCCATGTCATGAAGAAAGGTTTAAATTCAGATATGTTTATAAAGATTACTAAATGGGAAGATCTTTGTGGGAGACATTGAGGATCTTTCATGAATTAAAAATATTGTGTTCTGTGTTTCTTAAGGCACAAAATTATTATGTCCCTCAAGCATGTGTTTATCCAATGTAGTGAATATTAATCTAAAAAGATGGAATATCTATGTATGAAAATTTGGGGATTCTCTAGTTGGTATCATAGGAAACGTTTAGTTAACCTCTAGAAACTAGGATGAGAAAACTTTAGTGATATCCCTATGTATATTCCAAAGGACATATATATGGATGTATACAAGGATAAGTCTAAGGATGAGTTAAATTATAGTAAAATTTATTTGAATTTTGGTAAAGGATAGAGTGAGTGGTTTCCAAGAAATTATATCCATGTTTAGAAACTAAAAGTGGATATGGCTCTAGCATAGAGGTACCTAGGGGTAATAACTTCTAAAAGGGAACATTGAGCTGGACTCGATCATCACAAGGTGCATGAAAATGAACCTTGATTCATACAAGATTTGACACTCCTAGGGGACATGATTTGTAAATTCACAGAATATTTACAAACCATCATGAAGGATTTAAATAGATGATGACCTTGGATAACCTAGGTTAAACCTAATAATTCATAGATTTAAAAAATTATGTTTTTATTTATACATCTTATAGATGATTTTTTTAATCTATGTGGTTTTCTATTATGATTATAATTCCTCACACTATGGTTTTTTATTTTATTAAATGGATAGAACTAAAAGGATCTTGGTTAACATTGAATGTGATTTAAAATTTTTTAATGAGAAGGTTAATGGGATGATGCTTGGATTGAAGGTTGTTGTGATTATTCATAATCATCTATCAAAAAACCAAATTATAAATGTGAACCATAACCAACTCTCATACTCACCAAAGAATATAAGGATAGAGTTCATTAAGAGTTTCGGTAGGGGAGACCATAGAGGCAATAAGGTTCAGTTTACTATATGTTGATAATGTGTAAAGTTTAACTCAAGGGAATTTATTAAAGGAATGAGAAAATGTTTTTTATGTGAAAAATACGGATACAATGCAAGTAATTTCCAAGGAAAAAGGAAAATTTTAGTTTACACATCGGATGAGAATACTGGTCTCTCTAAATTATTATCAATAGATGAATGTTTTAAATGTAAAAATTTTACGAACTATGAAAATTGATGTCTTAGGGGGAATCTTGGGAAGAGAATCAGTAAGGCAGTACAAAAAGTAAGTGGGATGATTGAATTATTAAAGTAATGGAATTCAAGGATTATGTTATATAAATCATGAAATATATAAGGATTCTTTTGTATATTTTTTTTATGTATTTTCAAAAATATGTTAAATGGTTATGATGGACTATAAAAATAATTTAAGGGAAAGGTGTCATTTTGATTAAGGGATGATAAACCTTAACATTCACTTCGCACCTATGTTCTTCGATGTGGAAACCTAGTTTCGAGTTAATTTATGTAACCTTTATGTTTCCAACTATCCATTTTAAGGGAAGTTTTATTATTAATTTTTATTATGTGGGTTTCTATAAATGAATTTTAAAATGTTAAACCTATAATGACCAAGAAAAATTTTGAGAGGGAAATTCATTTTAAAGGGAGTGGAATGTAACACCTCGAGATTTTGTGGACAAAAATTCAAATAAATTAATTCTTTTCAATATTTTTTATTACAATCATCCCTGAGTTTAGTTTACATTACATGAAAAATAGATTTTATCTTGTGTTACACTCAATAACAAGTTTCTTCGATAGTGTGCATGACACGCAACCTTGGGCTTTAGCGAACTGTGAAATGATATTATTTTAAATATGGCCATTATATCCTAGTTTTAAAATAGGTAGGTATGAATATTATTAATTACTTTATGATATATACTTATAAATTTTCCTACTCAATATATATTTATTTATAAACTCTTAGTAAATAATCAATCAATTTTTAGTAAAGTAATCATATTCATCAAAAATATGTATTCTTCAAAAAAATTAATTTTTTAAAATAAAATATGAAAACTAATTTATAGATTTTTATAAAATAAAATTAAATTTTGGAATCAACATATTGAAACTAACTTTTTGTGAAATGTTAGGATTTTTCAAAAAAAATTGATTTTTTGGTGAATAGTGAAAAATATCAATTTTTATAAAACTATTATTTATTTACAATAAATTAAGTGATTTAAACTAATAATAATGTTTTAATGTCATATAATTATTATTTATTCATATTTAATCCGCTTAATTTCTTTTAATCAACTGTGTATTGTATTTCAGTGTTAGTTTATTTTGGTGTATAAAAAATGTTTTCTCTTCTGAAAACTGAATTGAAGTGTATAATGTTACCTAATTTTAATTAATTAAAATAATAAATAATTAGAAATGTTTTAAATGAAATTTATTTTATATATATCAATAAATTTTATTTGAGATTCATGAAATTATTATAATTGTATATAGATTTAAAATAAAATCATCTCGTTCTTGAAAAATAAACTTCTCAAAACCCACCTTTTCATCACGTTTGTCGGTTTTTTTAAAATTTAATTTATGAAAATTTTAGAAAATTAATTTGATCAAATAAAAATAATTTTTTAAATCATAATTTCAAATTTATAATAGAGTGATTCTTTTATAATATTATCAGACGATTAATTTTCTGATATATAGTTAAAAATACTGAATTTTAAATGAAAACTTCATTTTTGTTTAAATTATTAATAAAGTTTAATTACATTTTAAATTGGGTATAAAGTAAAATTAGTTCAATTATATATATATTAATATAATTTATGTAATTTTATTCAATTTTATATTAATACTAGATATAAAAACTTTGTAAACTTTTGAACATTTTCTCATTGGAAACCCAATTTTTCATCACGTCTGCGAGATTAATTTTATATTAAAATTTTTTAAATTTCATGGATGGAATTACCAATAATAGAATAAATATTTTAAATTATAATAATTTATATTATATAATAATTTAAACTTAATTTTAGACAAAAATTAATATTAAAAATAGTAAAGATCATTTACTGCAGTTAAGGTAAAAATGGGTTTATAGGGGGCTAAACAAAATGGATAAGGATTAAAAATAAACCAAAACATGACTAAAATCCTTTTTATAGAAATATTTAATACTTATATCTTTTATTATCAAGAATGGTACATTATTGGAGCCTTGTGACATGGAAAAAGTGTGGGTTGAATTCCTTCTTTAAAAAAATTACATGTGTGTCACTCACCTCACTTATAAAAGGATACCCCATCTCCTCTCCTATTCACACATTAAAAACATTTCTATTCTACCACGACCTACCAGAATCACTTCCCAAATTCCCTCCTCTTATCATAGAATCCTTATTTTGCACATAATTCCAACCTTGGAAGGCTTTTGATACAAACCTACAGAGGGTACCCAAAGAAGAGGTAAAGTTCATCAATGGGAATTTTTTTATTTCTTCCTTCACTTCATTCATTTATTATTATACCATGATCATATAATAAAATCTGTATATTAAAAATAATTATATGTTTTTATGTTAAGTAAATTACATAAATCTATCTCTACTTCCGTCAAATGGGTTATGAAATCATTATTTGTGTGTACAGGAGACTACCGCCTAATGAACCAACTTCATTCATTTTTTCATTACTACCTCTCAAGGATGGAAATAATTATCGATTTATTATTTATATAAGATATTTATGATATCATTTTATTTATAGAATTATTATATCACATATAACTTTATGATTTCTATTTTTTGGGAATATGATAACATTTCTCGTGTGTACGGCGGACTACCGCATCACAAAGCGATGTGATTCATTAATGATTTATAGGGAAGGTAATAAGGATGATTTTATTGATATAATGTGATATATATAACCTAAAAATACTCTATAATAATAATATATCATTTAAATTTATTTATTTCAATTTGACAAAAAATAGGACCAACGTTCATGCGTACGTACAGCCTACCTTCTCTATGAATGGTGTATTTCATTTTTTATCACTAAATTTTCTAGTTTACTATAAATACATATATAATGAAAATATATTATATTTATATCAAGGTTAAAAATTTTGATATGATGGAACCATGAAAAAATTAATAGGACCAAAAATATAAAATTAAAATATAAATTAAGAATGAAACGGTTATTACCCAAAACATAACACTAACATGGAACTGTTAATAAATAGGCAACAAAAAACCATAAGAAAATCATATTTGTTATGATATATATAAATATTATTCTAAAATATATGTATAATAAACATATATTTATTATACATGTGGTTTATACATGTATTATAGAAGCCGATAATTAATGTAGAATATTTCTAGTGCCTCTTTTATTTCTGGGAGACATATGGAAATTAACCACTCGTTTCTTTTGTATAGTGTATATACTACCCTTTTGACATGTTATATCATGAATCCCATTATTTTCAAGATATTTAAAGTTTCATTTGATATCATGAATCCCATTATTTTCATGATGTTTAATGTTCTATTTTATGTTTCGATTTATTTGTGATTATGACTCAAAAGATTACTAAAGCGGTAAGGACTTTTTGTCTCGGTTTTCTTTTTTTGGGATTTATGTTATGTCATAAACATATATTATTTGAAGATGTGTATATACAGCCCCTTTTACTTTTAATATATTGAACTTTTTTATAATCATATTATTTTAAGTTTCATTTTTCGTTAATCCATGATGGGGCTTATAATTCAAAGTTACCAAAGTGGTAATGATTTTTTGTTACAATCTCATCATTTTTCAAGATTGTTTGTGATCTAGTTTTGGTTGATAAAATATTATGATAAATCTCTTAAAAAAATAATTATTTTTATTATCCTCTGGTTATTCATGTCATTTACAATTAATATTACCATATTATACTCTTTGGTAAAAATTGATAAAATGTATTTTAGAAAATCCGACATTATCTCTCTCTTCTGTCGGAAATCTGTCTTCTTCCAAAACAATATTTTTTTTAATTTTTTTTTAATTTTTTTTAAAAAAAGTTTTTATTTTCTCTTATGTTTATTAGATGTAATTTTTACCCATGTTTGAATTTTTTTACTTAATTTTTTTGAAATTAATCCTCTTGTCATTTCACAAACACTACGTGTTTGGATTTTACAGAAAATGTGAAGGGAATCTTTTTCTAACATTAAACGAATGAAAAGATCTATCATATTTCATGACCATTATTTTATTTGAATATTCCTTTATATTTTTTAAAGGTTATTTTAAAATAAAAATATTTGAAAAATATTTTATGTTTTAAAAAGTGTTCCTCAAAGTGGAATGGATGTTTTTCTCAATAAATGTTTTAAATGACCGATCAAAATCATTTTTCATCTATGATGACTTCTGTTGACATTACATATGTATTACTAGGGATATTATCCAAGGATACCATTATAATATTTTCTCAGAATGGTTTATGTATATGATTTCATGATATTTATGAAACTTGATTATTTTCCAATGGTTATACCATAATAAAATTCTTAGGAAACCAATTCTTTTTTCCACGGGTTATACTATAATGAAATTATGAAATGATTATGAAATGATTATGAAACCGGTATATTTTTCAAAATTTATGATATGATGTAATGTTTATAGAACTCATTTCATTTCATCAATTATGATTTGATTATTTTTTATCATATTATGTCTCACAATTGTATGCTTTTCATTATAAGATGGGTATGACCTATATCTCTCTCCAATGCATTGGGTAATAATAAATGTTATATGAGATCCGAGGGTACACGAGTTGGTAGACCAATCCAAAAAATTAGGGCATGCAAGTTGTTATCCCATTCCTAAAAAATAGAGTAAATGTTTAGTTTGACCAATCCTAAAAATAGAGTACACATGTGGTTATCCCAAGCCTGGAGTATCTATACAGGTGGTTAGCTAATCCTAACATGTTATAAATGTCTTGGTGGGTAACCTTGAGGTAAGATTTTCTAAGCTTTTGTGTACTCTAAAAATCCATGTCGTATGCCAATGTTATTACATCATGGATCATGTTCTTTGATTCTCTAATGAGTCATATCTTATGAACAACCAATCATTTTCCAAGACTCAAGATTATGATCTTTTATATGCTGGGTATTATTTTAAAATTTTATTCTCAAGTTCTTATAACCTTATGTTCATGTTATGCTTTTGTATCTCCCTTTTTCACCCATACTAAGTATCTGAGCTCACACATTCTTATGTTTCCTTTTCATAGGTCGTGAATAATTGTTTTAAGTAGGGAATGTATATGGAGAGTACTTAACGGGAATATCTTTGTTGGTGAAATTGGATATATTTCATAAATTAAGAATATTGTGTTCCACAATTCCAAAAAAACTAAACCATTATGTCCCTCAAGCATGTGTTTGTGTAATGTAATGAATATTCCTCTAAAAAGCTATAATATCTATATATTAAAATAATAGGTTGTTATAGGGGTGGTCGAGCTATGATGACTCTTTAAAAAATGTAGTGGTGGTTTAAAAAATCAATGTGAAATAAAATTAAATTTATTTAGTGGCATTTATAGAAACGATCGTAGCTAAATATTGGCCCTTTACAAAATTTTAACTAAAAAGGGGCATGGAATATAGTTGTTTCATTTAGAGGTGGTTTATAAAACCATATCTAAAAAACTACTACAATTTACTACATTTATTTTAGTTCCTCTTTACCTTGGGGTTGACCTTACTGGCCACTTTACTCATGTTAGTAAGAGATATAAATTATATTTTTATAGTGAAATAGTCTATCAATAGACCTAAATAAGGATAAACCTCACCATGATGAATGTATTAAATAAATAAATAGAGAGGATATTATAGACAGGAATACTCTTCTCCATCTCAAACTCACAATGGTTTATTCTCCATTAATATAGTTCCAAACAAAATAGATTATCCATATTAAGAAATGAATAAATTGAGTTGATTCCTATACCAATTAAAAATAGTTAGAGTTTGTATATATTATAGGAAATTGAATCAGGTCACCAATAATGATAATTTTTTCATTCCATTTATTGACTAAATTATATAAATATTAGAGAAAAAGAATCATTAATTATTTCTTAATGGATGTTTTAGGTTACTTGCTCATGCATATGGCACTATAAGATCTGGAAAAACAACCTTTACGTGTACTTATGGCACCTTCCCTTATATAAGGATTACATTTGGATTTTTTAATTCCCCTGGAACATTCCAAATATACATGTTAAATACATGATTTGATTATATTGAGGAATATCTAGAATTTTTTCTATGAGTTTTCTATTTTTTGAAATTCATTTGATCATTATTTTCAAACTATAGGTAAACCATTAAAAACTTTAATCAAAAGTTACCATTTTTTGAATTTTTTATTTTGTGGTTGAAATAAGGATAGTGTTTGGGAATGTTATTTAAATAAATGAATTTAGGTATATATATACACAATTTAAGTAATAAATTAATTTATTTATCCAACCTATGTAAAACATGTTATATTTTTCATGTGTGTTTAGGGTTTTATTGGAGATTCATCAAGAAAATCAATATCATTTATCTTCCTTGGCATCAGTTAATCTTGAAATATTCTGAATTTGTTTTAAAATGATTATTGTGAGGATTTTATGTTATTAAAGAATAGGCTAATTAAACCACCATTAATGTAGCCGCTAAACTAAGAAAACCCCATTAAGATATTTTGTAAAGTATCCAATCATGTTATTGGACGCAGGTTCTCCCAAATACTAGAGATAGAAACACGAGTCATTTCATATTATTCAAAAACATTGGATTCTACCCATACTCATTGCACAATCACTAAAAAATAATTCTTAGCAGTTTCCATGGATTCAGATAAATTCATATAATACTTTCTTAGAAATAAAATCGCTATTTTTCATAATCATGTAGCTCTTAATTAATAGATAAAGATGCTAGAAGAAAATTATAAGATTGTGAGATGGGTGGTACTACTTCAATAGTTTCATTTAGATATTAAGTACAAGAAGGGAGTTAAGAACTAAATAAAATATCATCTGAGTACATTGGAAAAAATAGTTGTGGTGGGAATTCTAGATAAGTACCCCTAAAATGATTTAATTATATGATAGTAGTTGTATTAAATTAAAGGAGAGGCACCTTGGTATACTAATATGGTCAATGTTTTGGTAGATTCTAATGTTCCATCTCACTTGAACCCCCAACAATTTTTTAGGATAAAATCTAAACTAGAATTTTATATAAGGTAATATCCATATCATTATAATTGTTTCTATTAGAAAATTATAAGAATATGTTTATCTGAGAGTGAGATATAATATTTTTTTGAATTGTTTCATACACTAGATTTTGGTGGTCACTGTGGACAATATATGACTTTTAGGAATTTCTTAAGGTTAAGAATATATTTTACTAATTTTTTAAGGATACCCATATTTTTAGAAAAAAGATGTAAGAAATGTCAATTTATTGGGAAAATTTATAATATGTAATAAATTCCTCAACAACCCACAATAATTTGTGAAATTTTTATGGTCTTGGGAAACGAATTCATGGGAACCTTTCTGATGCTTTTTAACTATTATATCCAATTTAAAGTTGATTATTTTTCAAAATGGGTATAATATAAAGCCACCAAAACTGATGAGGCTAATGTTATTGGTGGTTTTGTTAGACCTAATATTTTTTATAGGTTTATATTTTCAAGGTAAATCATCAATGATCAGGAAAATAATTTATGTAATAGGATCATAATAGATACAATGAGGAAGTATGGAGTGAATCATAAGTCATCAACACCCTACCACCCACAAATAAATGACCAAGATGAAGTTTCAAATAGATAAATCAAGGAAATCATTTAGAAAACTATCATGATCAGTTGGAAGGATTGAAAAAAAATATGGGAAAACACCTTACGGACTTACATGATAGACTAAAAAACCCCTATTATAGTGATCACATATATGTTGACTTATAAGAAGAGTTGGTACTTACCTATAGGGCTAGAGTATAAGACTAACATGAAAGTTAGGGAAATGAATCAGAACATAGATAGGGGTAGAAAATAAAAAATACTATAGTTGTAGCATTTTTAAGAAATTAGAACATGGGATTTTGAGAACATAAAATTTTACAAGGAAATACCTAGTGTGGCTCAAGATATGTTAATTTAGCAAAGAGACTTACATAAAAGGGATCAGGTGTTTATTTAAAATTTAATACAGAAGAAAATTCTAGGTAAAATTTATTCTAAATGTAAAGGGCCTTTTATTGTCAATAATTTATACCCAACTGGGGCTGGTTAGATCATTGAGGAATGAGAAAAGGACCCATTTATTGTTAATAGGCATAGGTAGAAAAGAATTATATAGAATCTTCTACTAGCACTAGTGCATGAAATCACACTCCTCTAACAAGTCTATAAATGAAAACGATCATGTTGTACCATTTCTGAATACTTAATTGTTTACTATTTATTTTATAATTTTTTTTAAAATTATGAATATATTAAATTGAATTTAGAACACTACATCATTTATGTGTAGGAAAGGGAAACTCTATAATTTAGGAATTTTAAATATTTGGTTTTTAATTATTTAATTTTGTGTTCCTTTTTCAAATTTTTGTGTGTCTCCTTTTCATTTCTTATGTACTTTCAAAACTATTGATCTCAATTTGAAGACCCAAAAAAAGTTTGAAACTATGAAAATGAGGGATATTTGATTTAACCTAGTTTCTAAACTTAAGTGAAAACTAATATGAACTTGTTTTTAAATTAAAAGTAAGGTAAATTCATGAAAAGACTACTAATTGTTTCATTTTTTATTGTAACATATTACCCTACATCAAAACCAATTTACATGAAGTCCTCAAAACCCATTTTGAAATCTTCTTCATAATGAACTCGTTTCTTGATAGAACCAATAAATGATTGAATAACAAAAATTTTCTAAGTAATCTAGTTGAAATCTTAGAGCACTAGGGACATAGTGCTATAACTGATTGAGGCATTTGTTTGATTAAAATGTATTTTTATAAAAAAAATATTTTTCCAACCTTAGAAATTAACCCTTTTATAACTTAGAAACCATGAATGGACTTTTTATATATACACATTCCAATTTAATAATCCCTATCTACTTATATCAACAAATAAATTCATGATCTCATACTAATTCAATTGTGGAGGAAAGAGTTTCCAACTCTCAATTGGAGTTGTATGATCATTGGAAACTACTATTTATGTGTTATTATATATGTGTTTTTAAGAATAATTGGGGAATATATGAGATTAATCCCCTTGAAAGATTAAAAATATAAAAATAATATTTCCCAAGATGGGGAAAAGAATTTTGAACACCAACTCAAGAATTTAAAGTACCAATATACCTTCAGGATAAAACATGTATAGAATAAGGAAGAAAAAAATGAAATATATTGAAGGGAATAGAAATAAGAGTTTTTTTATGATACTGAATTACTAAGGTTTTGATTTTCCATTGAAAATTCAATGGGGCAGAGCATAATCAAGGAAGTAAAGAAGAATTTGAGTTGTTTCACGTTGTGATGATCAATCCACTAAATTTGTGTTATATTACTGCTACTATAAGGGAATAAAAACAAAGTTGGAAATATTTAAGGTGGTATAAAATAGAATTTAAAATAACAATTGGATTTCAAAAATGTTTTTGGGATCAAAGATTCCCCTTCCCTCAAAAAAATTGAACAGGAATTTCATATCTAAAATAAATTAAAAGCGTAATACTATAACAAGGTAAGGGTAATGAGAAACATTACTACCACTAGAATTATAAATTATAGACTTACAAATATAATAAATAGTTTTTTGGAGTTCGATTTTTTAATATGGGAGTGGGTGAGAAGGTTATTTTTTTGGAAATTGTAAATCATGCATCATGCTTCAAAATAGAATTCAAACCTCTATTGTGCATTATCATTTTCTCAAAATAGAATCAACCAATGCTTAATACACAAAACAACCCTATAAATTTATCTAGTTATGAAAAAAATAATTAACTCATTGGGTGGAGTTTTATAAAGTCATCAAGCCTATGATGACCCTTACATGGGAAATTAAGCAGAAAAAAATTTCTTTTAAATTCATACTTGAGTAACGAGTAAAATATTTTTATAAATATAGGTATAAATGATCATGGGAGGATGATAGAAGGTGAAATTAATTGGATTTTCTTAATTAATAAAATGGAATAAATTAAATTATAGAGGAATGATAGTATTTTGAAATATTTTATTGAAAATGAAACTTACACTGGATAGTAATTTGAATTTTTACTGGTTAAAATTTTTGGAGATCACTTGTTTGGGTGTTAAAGAATTAAGTGTCATGGAATTTACATATGAAATAGAATCATTAAATTTTTTAATATTAATTCATTTAATTCCATAATATTTATCAATAAATTGTGTTCTAATTTTATAAACCTGGCCCAGATACCCTCCAAAACTGGAACCCAATTAAAATTGCAACATACATAAAGGGAATTCCCGATCCCCACAGTTTGTTGACTAACACCCATGCATCAATCAACAGAGGGAATGATTTATTCCAACCTAAAGCAACATCATGTAATAAATATATATATATGGTCGATTGAAATAGAAAAATAGATACATATATTCCATAACTAAAAGTTGACAGAGGAAATGATACAACTCAAATGTGGTGAGAACATCCCAAAGAAAAATTACAACATCTAAGGACTAAAAAAATAGAAAACTTACTCCTCCATGTGATAGTGTGGAAAACCTCCCACCATCTCACCACTAAATACTATGTTAAAGATGATAGAAACCTCACTAATTCACTATGGCGCTTTAACTTTCCCTACATCGAAAGACATACAAATGTTTATGCACCACCGAAGTGGTGTGTAGGGTGTTAGCTAATAGGATCAGAAGGATCCCACCTAGGTGTTCCACAAAAATTCTATGTATAATAATTTTAACATGATAAACATTAAATAAAATAAGGCATGATAAATAGTTTAGTATTTTTTATATCAAAAGAATAGAAAAAAAATCAATTTCCACTTTTTCCACCTTTCCAAATGAAGCTGGTAAAATAAATACAAATCATTTCACATATATCAAAACAAAGAACATATCACATATCACAACAAATACATCCATATAAAAACTAAAAAGTACAATTGAGAAAAATCTAGATCACATGTAATATCATGCCAAGGATCACACTAGGTCAGGATAGCTAGGACACTCTTATCCCCAGCATAGAGAATTGTGTGTGTATCAAGCCCCTAGAAATACACATCAAATATAGGTAGAATAGGAACAACCAAGAAATTCAACCTCCCAATAGTATATATCAAGTCCCTAAAGGGAAACAAGCTTAGGGAGTAAGATAACACCCCATGAGTGAACCCCCCCCCCCAACACTATCAACTAATGAGGATTATTAATACTCCATCCACTTAAGTACCCAAAGAATCCCATGTGCTCTATTTTCAAAACGAATTCATCAAACTATGGATCAAAACTATGCTTTGAAAACCATTTTATAAAACCATTTCAAAATTATTTGAAACACTCTTTTCATTTACCAAAACCTTTAGAAAATCACCTTTTATCAAAAACACATTTCTATACACACAAATTAAATCATTCAATTATGACATTCCATTTATAAAATGATTTATAAAACTAGTGAAATATAGTTAATCCAATATAGACTGAGGATGAAACTACCTACCTCAAACTCAGATCGCAATGCCCATAGTAGGATAACCAATAAGGAAGAAAAAAATAATGAACCTGAAGGCCCTCAAATAAATCCATACATATTAAAATCAATTAAAAATAAGAAAGGATATGAATAGAATAAAATTAATAACATACCTTGAAGAACACACACCCACTACACCGCTACAAATAAAGGATTGACACTCAAAACAAGATTAAATGATAGATCTTGAAGGAATAAAGAGAATAAACATGAAAGATCAATGTATCAAAAATCATAGCACAATGGGGATACCATAATCTTTGAAAATGAAAAAAATAAAAAAGGATATCTAACTTGCATAGATGCAATATTACAACCCTGAATATCGATCATCAAACAAAGTGATCTGGAAGTAGATAAGGTCTCCAGAATCTCCCATGAGAGCCTCTTGGTTGAGATCCAATAGTATACGGATAAATGAAATAAATGAATCACTCATATGGATCCCTAAAGGCACTATATAAGAGATCTATATGGTGTGTAATCCCATTACACATGGTGTAATCCATGAAGGCCAAAAACCTTGAGAAACATGTCACCTTTTTACAAAAACCCAACCATTACCAATACAAACCATGAATCAAATACACAATGTGTTATCCTTTCACACTATGTTCTAAACTCATGAAATCTACCCTTTAGCCGTTGCATTTCTTTTAAAAACATTACAAGACATGTATTTCCCCTATAAACTATGAAAAGTATAGATTTTTTTTGAAAACACAAAACCACCTTTGTAATTATTCAAAATGAGGGAGAACCTGAGAAACACCTTAAAAAATTTATACCAAAGATCTATTAATTAAAACAAACATAAATACCTGAACATTAGTTTATTTCCCCAAGAAATGATCTCCATCATCGAGATCCCCAACATTCCCCTAAATAAAGTGGGAAATGAAGAGAGAGAAGAGAAATACCTGAAAGTGGGAAAGAGGATGTTACAAACACCCCACAATGAAACTTTCCATCCTTGGGAAGTAATATGAATGAATGATGTATGGAAAATAGATGATTCCATTGACCCCTCATTAATTACGTGTGATCCCAAGTCTCCTGGTAATCTGATCTATGCCTCCAAATACTCTGACCAAATAAATTTACTTCCCATACAATAATTTCACTAGAGAGTCAATGATATCCACTGTCTACATCACAATAGAAACATATAACTCTAACTCAATCTCTTCCAAACTCAAAATCTGAGAGGGATGAGGATGGAATTTCTTAAGCTGTGATGTGTGGAGAAAATTATGAATACCTGTCAAATGAACTAGAAATACTAACCAATAAGAAACCTTTTGAAGCTATATAGTGACCTTAAATATTCCAACATATCTCATAGTAAACTTTCCCTATTTTCCTAGCTTATAGTGACCTAACTAAGGATTTCATTTCAATAAAACCTTGAACCTATGGAAAACACCAAAGGATGATGTTGATGTTCTACATATGATTTCTATTGACTCTGAGTTGCACTTAGATGATAATGTATATCCTGAATTCTCAATGATGTCTCCTGAAAAAGACTTCGTCCCACTAGAGATGTGTCACCCACCTCTACCCAACAAAGATGTGATCAGCATGGGTGAACATACAAATCCTCCCAAGGAGACATTATAATTGAGGAGTGGTGAATTTTTATAAGAAAAATCAAATAGTCCCAAATGGCTATCCCAAAATCCACCAAAATCTAAGACACAGGATTGGATCATATCCTCTAGGATTTGAATTCACACTTCGTCTGACTGTCTACCTAAAGATGGTAAACAGTACTCATCCTGAACTAATTCCCCATCACCTCTTGAATAATCCTCTAGAACCTTGCAGTCAACCTAGGATCCCTATCAAAAATAAGGGAAAAACGAACCCCGTGTTACCTCATGGTCTTCAACATGTACAACTTACCCAGATGTTCAACTTTAGTGGTGCCCCTGATCAGAATAATGTGAGATGAATCTATCAACCAATTAGTCACCATCAAGATAGCCTTCATACAATGGGGAGTCTATGTTAATCAAACAAAAAAGTTAATGGATACCTTAACCCATTCTAAAATGTCATAGAAAGTGGATGGAAAAAAGCAAAAGGTTTCAGATGCTCTGCCTTTATCTAGTGGTAGGTGAAATAGTATGACACATAATCAGTAATTTCATGCTTCATACCCAGCCACCAGAATCACTGTCTCATGTCATAATACGTCTTTATAGTTATTAGAAGAATGTTACACTAAGGACTATGAAATTAAAAAAAATAGAGATCCTCATAGATGTTGGGATGAAAAATTGATCGACAAAATGGAGTATACCATCTGAAGAGAGAGACTTACCATAAATAGTATCCCCATCATAAAGGGTTTCTGTGATTCCTCTGAACTCATAGTCCTATTACGATCTCTATATAATAAACCCAATTAATGATGATAATAAATTAAAATGAGTTAAAACCATAACCAAAACATCTTAATAGTCCACCAAGTAAAACTGAGTTAAGATCACCCTAATTTTCCACTCTTCCTTCAATTCCATAACATTATATAATGTTACTTTCCTACTGAGATAATCTTCAATGACATTCACCTTCTCTATGGTGTGGGTGATGTCAAAGTCAAATGTATGAATTTATTACACCCACCGACTCTATATGATATTGAGGTATTTCTAATAAATGATATAGATCAAAATATTATGGTCAGAAAAGACTATGAACATCTCCCAATAAATATATTTCTTTCAACACTTAGGTGCATTAATAACCATGGAAATATCTAAATCACGAGTGGAGTAATTCTTCTCATGTGGTCAAAACTAATGAGATCCATAATAGACCACATAATCATCCTACATAAGCACACAACCCAAACCAGAACCAAAAGTATCATTGAGAATCACATACCCCTTACTGGGATTAGGTAAGATCAGGATACAAGGTAATGTAAGAAGTTGTTTCAGCTTATCAAATGAAGACTGACACTTTTCATCCCATATAAATATAACCCCTTTCCTAGAAATATCAGACAAATGTGGGTCCAACTTTTATAAATCCTTTGTGAACCATCGATAATATCCAATAAGACCGAGGAATCTTTGAATCCCAAAGAAATTTCATAGCTATTCCAAATACAAAAAAAAACTATCACCGTCCAAGGATAAACTAACAATCCATTCTCAGAAATAAAATTCCCCAAGAACATTACCTCTTGGATCAAAAAAATCATTTCAAAATCATTCTATAAAAATGGTGACTCCTCAGTGTTTCCGGAACTAAACTCCAATGGTTCTCATGCTCAATCTCGAATATCGAATAAACTAGAATATCATCAATGAAAACAACAACAAAAAGTGTTGAGATACTCATGGAATATCTTGTTCAAGAAATCCATAAATAATGTAGAATCATTATTCAAACCAAAAAAAATCAAAATATATTCATAAAGGTCATACCTACTCCTGAAATCTACATTAGTTATGTCATAATCCTGAACTATGAGATAATGATAACCCAATAGAAGAAAAATATTCAAAAATGACTTTCTCCCTTTATCTAATCAAACTAACAACACACAAGTGAAAAAAATAATACTTATTATTAAGAGTCACTTGGTTCAACTTATGATAAAATACGCACAATCAAAGTGAACCATCTGCCTTTATGAAAAATAACCCATGGTATGACTAAGGAGAAACACTAGGGAAAATAAAACCTTTCTACATCAAGTCATCCAACCAAATCTTGAGATATTTTAGATTATCATGTGCCATATGATAAGAAGATATCAAAATAGAATGCATACCTAGAACCAAATCAATCATAAACTCTACCTCCCTATTTAGAGGAATACTATAGAAATCGTCTGAGAAAATATCAAGAAAATCATGATCAATTGTAGGAAAATCAACCATAGTAGAAACGTCGTCAGGATCAACTATTACATTGGATAAAAAACTCATGATCTCTGGGAGGGAAGGATCTACAAGACCAAACCTCAGATCCCACTCTCCATAAAACAACCAAGGGATCCTATCAGCCATAACAAAAAAAGACACCAATGATAAAAATCACCCTCATAATGATGAGAAACAAGTCAATCCATCCTAATGATGGTGTTAAAAAATACAAATTGAGAATAATAAAATCCTAGACTAACTTCACATCATCTATCGAGAAAACACAAGGATGTTGAAACCCCTATAATTTCCTCTTACCAAGAGGATTATCTAACTCTGTAATAAAGGACACGATAAATATTGTAATTTTAATCCTCTCAAAAAAATGGACAGATACAAATTAGTGGGAATCACCAGTATCAAATAAATCCATCACTACTAAAAAGGAAATAAATATGGTACCTCTCACTATTGTTGGACCAGCATCTACCTCCACCTAAAAATAATCTACTATGTAAAGGTGCTTCACTCCTAAGGCTTGTGGATAGAGCCCTATAGTCTTTGAATAATCTTATTGTGCTATAGTAGCCTTTGCAGTTGATGATCCATGGCCATATTGAGGTGTAGACAAAGCTTGATAGAAGAAATTTAGATTCCAATAATTCCTATAGTTGTTAGACATATTTACAGGTAACGGACAAGAACACTAGGTATATCTAAACTTTCCACACTAATAGAAAGTTAGGGAAACACTACCACCTTTACCTAAATGTGAAAATGAGTCCTTCTATAGAAAACCACCTCCACTACTCCTATTATGATCTTTCTACTTCCTCTTTTCCCCTTGTATGCCAATTAATATTAAACTAGGTTGAATAAAATAGAAATAATAACAAACGTTTCCTTCCATATTCATCTATATCATCATCTCCCCATCTACTGTCCCCATATAGGATGAATGCTTTAGAATAAATATATGCAATCTGATAACTGGTAACAAACCCTATAGGTACTTCTAAACTTTCAGCTATACATTCTTTATTACCTATAGAGAAAAACAAACTAACTCAAAAAAATGATTGGTATATTTTTTTAACCTAATAATCTATCTAATGAAAAGATAAGAACTCTACATACTTCACCAACATCAGAAATTTTGGACATAACTACAGAAATAATAGGGTTTTTAAACCCTTTCAATTTAAGTACACATATCTATCTTCATATACCCTAGAATCCCACCATATCTTGCTAGGACCCTCAATTATAAATTTCACACAATTCACCTTGATACACTCAGGTGTACCCATTAATTCGAAGAGCTGACCAATATTATCTAGTCAGTCCTCCACCTCTTGAGGTTCATTATTACATTTAAAGGATGGTGGATTCTCATGAAACAAATCCCATATCTCTCTTATAGATCCCGAATTCACCTCAACAAATAAATTCTAGACTCATAAAAGATTCTAGTCAACAAAAAAAACTACCAACATGATAGACACTCTAAAATTATGAACCATATTTGGATTCCCTTGAAAGCATCGGTTGTACCTTCTGGTGGAACCCATGGCAGACATCTCATAGGCATACTACTACACACCAAAATAGAAAAAATAATCAAACAACAAAATAATCTCAGTTCAAACTAGAAAACCATAATTAAAAACTAATATTAAGGTAAAGAACTCAAAGTATGATACACACATCCCATCATCCCATGGTAACTTGAGTATCATCACAGAAAGAGCTAGCTAGACAATCACTACAACCTATCACCCAAGTCCCAAAAATCATATCTTTATTATACCATTCATCATGAGAGAAGTAATCTTTAGAAAAGACGTCCTCTGAAACCAAACATTGAAGAACCTGACCTAAATACCCTTTCAAACTAGTACCCGGCCTAAATTTACACATATGTGAAGGGCGTTCCCAATCCCCACGGGCTAGTGATAGTCACTCGAGCATCAAACAAAAACTAAAGGGATTCATTTTTCCTAACATGAAGAAAAAAGTCATATATTTATAATATATCAAAAAAAATAGATTCATATATACCATAACCAAAAGAATACAACAGAAATGATACAATTTAAAATTAGTTACAACATCCCCAAGAACAAGTCCAATATCAAAGGAATACCAATACACAAAACTGACTAATCCAAGGGATAATGATGGAAACCACCCATCATCTCACCACAAGCTACCCAGATAAAGCTGATAGAAGCCTCAACACCTCACTACAGTTCCTTGACTTTCCCTACATCAAAATACATACAAACATCTACCAACTGTTGAAGGGGTGTGTAGGGTGTGAGCTAATATACTCAGTAGGATCACACCCAAGTGTTCTGTAATAAGTCTCTTTACAATAATTTTAACATGATTAAATTTACCAAAAACAATACATTATATATAGTTTAGCAGTTTTTATATAAAAATAATGGATTTTTTTTCAAATTTCCCCTTTTCCACCTTTCCAAAATGATGTAGATGATACTATTTCATGTAATTTCACATATATCAAATCAAAGGATGTATCACATATCATATAAAATCCATGGATGTATAAACTCAATAGTACAAGTGAAAATAATCCAAAGCATTGGTAACATCATGATAAGGATCATAATAGGTCTGTATATCTAGGACACTCATACCCAACATAGAAAATCACATAGGCATCAATCCCTTAGACATATGCATTGAATCTTGGAAGTAGAGGAAAACTATAGAAAGTGAACCCCTTAATATTCTCTATCAAGTCCCTGGAACTACATGCTTAGGGAGTAGGTGAACACCTTATGGTTGAACCCCATATAGTTTCAATAGATGATTCCTGTTAATTCTCTATCCACCTAAGTACCAAAGGCTTCCCTTGTTCTATATTTTCAAAACCAATTCATCAGTCCATTTTATCAAAACCATGCTTTCAAAACCATTTCACAATTCCTTAAAAACCCTTTTCATTTATGAAAAATGGGGAAACTCTTCTTTCATAAAAAACCATATCCACACACCCAAATAAAATTATTCAATCATTCCATATCATTTATAAAACAATTTATAAAACTAGATCAATGCATTTTATCCAACATAGGCTAGAGATGGAACCACCTACCTCAAACTCAGGTTTCAGGTGCCCACAATAGGAATACAAAACAAGAAAAAACACAACAATGGAAAAAGATTCCCTTGAATCAATCCACTCATCTTATATTCAATTCAAAATAAAAAATGATTGGTAGAGAAGATATTTTACAACATACCTCAAAGAACACACACCCACCACTCCGCAGCCAATAAAGGGTCGACCCATGGAACAAGATCTCTCAATGGATCTAAAAGGAATCAAGAGAATCAACATGACATATAAATGGTACTACAACCATTGAACAATTGGATACCACGATCAATGGAATTTTAGAAACATAAAGGATATCTTAACAAAAGTTATGCAACACAAAAACCCTAAAGATAAATAGAAAAACAAAGCGGCCCAGAAGGATAGGAGGTCTCTGAAATCTCCCCTAAGAGCCTCTAGGTCAAGATCCAAAATCATATAGATGAATGATAAAAAATAACCTTTATGGGACCCGAAAATAATATTTTAGGATATTTACATGTATTTTAATCCCATTACACATTGTGTAATCTATGAAGTCAGAAAATTCTAAGAAACAAGATTTGTTTTATAAAAACCCGAATTTTACCGATACATGACATGAATCAAATAAAAGGCATGTAGTCCTTTCATATTGTGTACCACAATCATCAAATATTTCCAATAACCATTACACGGAATATAATCACATTAAATGGTGTGTATTTCTCAAGTAAACTATGAATATTCTTATTTTTATTATAAAACTCCAAATCACCTTTGGTATTCTCTAAAATTAGGGAGAACACTCAAACCCCCGACACATTTATACCCAGACTCCATCAATTAAAAAAAATACATCCCTGGAGGTTATTTTATTTCCCAAAAAATTAACTCTATCCTTGGGATCCCCAACACACACCCAAATAAAGTGGGAAATTAAAAGAGAGAATACCAATACCTAAATGTGTGTAATAGTATTTTACAAATTCCCCACCATAATAATTTTTATCCCTAAGATGTCATGTTGAAGAATGTTGTCTGTAAAAGAGATGAGAACACTAATCCCTCATTAACGACTTGTGCTCCCATGTCTGGTATGAATTTGACATGTGCTTCCATAACACTCTGACCAACGAAATTGACTTCCCAAGCAGGACTTTCACAAGAGATTTAATGATCTCTACTGGCTACTCCACGATAGAAATGTATGGATATAACTCAATATCTTCTAAAATCAAAGTGTAAGAGGGATAAAGATGGTATTTAATGAGTTATAATATGTAGAAAAATCATGAATTTTTATCAACTGAACTTGGAATGACAAATGATTAGAAACCTTCCCATGTCGTTCAGTGATCACAAACAGTACAACATATCTTAGAGCAATCTTTCCTTATTTTCCCAGCAGAAGGTGACCCAACCGAGGAGAAATGTTCAAGGAAACCCGATCACCTACAGAAAACTCCAAAGGATAATATTGATAATACAAATTTGATTTATGTAAACTCTAAGCAATAAATTGATGTTGATGTATATCATGTATCCTTGCTGATATCTTCTCAACAAGACTTACTCCCACAAAAGTTGCTTCACTCGCCTATTCCCAAAAAAGAGGTGATCTACCACATCGACCATAAAAGGACCATACAAGAGCCATTCTGATAGAAGTGTGATAAGTTTTATTATAAGAAAACTTAATAATTCCCATATAGATATCCCAAGATCCATTAAAATTCAAGACATAGGTACAGACCATGTCCTCTAGGATCTGAATAGCATGCTCCATCTGACAGTCTATCTGTGGATGATAAGCTGTAATTATCCATACCTAAGTCCCCATCACATCTTTGAGACACATTTATAACCTAGAAGTAAACCTAGTATACCCGCATGAAATAATGGAAAAATTAACCCCAAGTAACCTCATAATATTATTCACATAAAACTTACTCATATCGTCAACGTTTGTGGTGTCCATGATCAGAATGAAATGAGCTAACATTTTTAACCAATAAATCACCACCTAGATTTCTTTCCTCCAATTTAGATTCCATGGAAATCCAATAAAAAATTCCATGTATACCTCATCCCATTTATATACCATAACTAGATGAGTTTGAAGAAAACTGGAAGGTTTTAGAATCTCTACCTTTATATGTTGTAAGGTTTAATAATGGGACACATAATCATCAATACCTAGCCACTAGAATCATCATCTCATGTCATAATACATCTTAATAGTTCCCATATGAATTTACCATAAAGAACTATGATATTCAAACAAAAATAATCTCCTCACAAATTATGGGATGAAAAACTGATCCCTAAAACAATATATACCATATGAAGAGAGAGACCAACCAGAAACAGTCTCTCCACCATAAAGGGTTTCTCGAAATCATCTCAACTCAAAATCATACTATAGAATCGGTATAATAGACTCAAGAAGATATGATTATTAATAAAAAATGATCAGAACCATACCAAAAACATACTTCTAATCATCTAGGTGTGACTGAGAAAAGAGTCTCATAAGTTCTACTTTTCTTTTGATTCCATAACAACCTACGATGGTAATTTCATGCTGATCATATGCAATGAAATTCCCATCCTTTGGGGTTTAGGTGATTTTTAAGTAAAACATATGAAGGTATTCCACCCACCAAATCTATATTAGATTTAGATCTTTCTTAGAAAATATGTATCTCAAAATATTATGGTGAGAAAAGACTATGAACCTCCCCTTAAAAAGATAGGACCTCCAACAATTAAGTAACCTCAGAAGGCTTTAAATAATGATTGGGGAAATTATTCTCATTTCAAAGAAGATGATGATATTTTTGATCCACCACATGATCATCCTGTATAATCACCCAACCCAAACCATAACCAGAATCATCACAGAAAATCACATACCCGTTACTAGATTTAGGTAAGATAAAAATAAAAGAAAATTTCAGAAGTATTTTTAGTTTTTTGAAAGAAGACATAAACTTGTAATCCCATATGAATTTTTACCTTTTCCTAGTAATATCAATCATAGGTAATTCCAACATTAATAAATCCTTAATGAACCGTCGATAATATACTATAAGACCAAGGAAGCTACGAATGTCAAAGACAATTTTTGACTCTTTCCAAGACAAAATAGCCTTCACCTTCTTGGGATCAACTGATAAGCTATTCTTAGAAATAACATGCCCATATAAAATTACTACCTAAATCCAAAAATTAAATCTTGAAAGCTTTCCCAAAAATGGCGACTCCTCATAATTTTCAAAACCAAACACAAATTGTGCTCATTCTCATGCTCGTATCTTGAATCAACCAAAATATCATCCATGAATGCTACCAAAAGATGTTGAGATAATCATGGAATATAAAATTCATCAAATCCATAAAGATTGTAGGATATTTATTCATACCATACCACATCACAAGATATTCATAATGGCTATACCTTCTCCTAGGATCCATCTTCAGTATATTAGACTCTCGAAATCTGATCTGATGAAAACCCAACTGAAGATTAGTATTTGAGAATAACTTTTAATCTTTAACTGACCAAAAAAATCATCCACAAGAGGAAAAGGATAATTTTTCTTAACCATCACTCTGTTTAACTTTCTATAATCCACAAACAATTAGTTTCAACTACCTTTCTTCTTGGCAAAGTGCACATTGTCTTCCCAAGGTGAAACACTATAGAGAAAAAAATCATTCTCCCTTAGTTCATCCAACTAAATATTGATCTCTTTTAGCTCTAATACTACGATAAAATAAGAAGGAATCTAAATTAGTTGTGTACCTAGCACGAAATCAACCATAAAACCTACCTCCCTTTCTAGGGAAAGACTTGAGAAATTTCTATAAAATCCTAAACAACATCAAGAAAATAAACCATAGAATAAAATTCATCATGATCAATTTCTATAGTGGACAACAAACTCTCAAGATCTGGGTGGGAGGGTCTTTCATGACCAAGCCACAAATCCCACTCTCCATGAAACACCCATGAGTTTCCATCTTCCATAAGAAAAAAATATTCCAATGATAATTGTCAACCTCTACATGATGAGTGATAATCTAATAAATCCCATTGATCATGTCAAACAAATACATATCGATGATAAGAAAATATCACACAAAGACTATATCAGTTATCGATAGCACACAAGGACACTAAAACTCTTATTCTTTCCTATTACTTAGAGGTTTTTCTAACTCAATAATAAAGGAAATGAGATTTGTTAGAAGTTCAATCATATCAATAAAATTTAAAAATATTATTGAGTGGGAATCAATTATATCAAATAAAGAAATTTCTATTAGATATTTAATAAATATATTACCTCTCACTGTAAATGGATCCAAGTATACCTCTACCAGAAACTCGACTATTATGTGAAGGTACATCACTCCCAAGGACTATGGATAGAGACCTATAGTCTTTGAAGAATTAGATTGCACCATAGTATCCTTTATAACTGATGATCCCTAAAAATATTTAGGTGTAGGCATAGCCTTCGAGAAATTCTACAGATGGACATAAAACATACAATTGTTTCAAATATTTACAATTAAAGGATGAGAATTCTAGTTGTGTCCAGCATTGCCTCAAGGATAGTAATTTAGGGCCACACTAATAGATTTAATTGAAGGTTCATAAGAGTCCTTTCATTGAGAACCACCTTCATCACTCCTGCAATGATCTTTTCACTTCATCTATTTTCCTTGTAAGCCATTGAAACTTCAACATGGTTGAAGAGAAGGGAAAAATAACCAACCTACCTAGACATATTCATCTCAGCAATCATCACCATGTCTACCTTCTCTATATAAGTCTAACTAATTAACATAAACACGTGTAATATGATATCTAATCAAAAACACTATAGGTACAGATGATCTTTCAGTTAGTCGTTATTTACTACTTATGGGGAGAAAAACGCCAACCCAACAAACTAATTTTTGTATGAGGACACAAAATGACCACTTTTATACAAAGAGAGGAACTCCAAAGACTTCACTATCCTCAGTAAATCTGGAAAAAACTTCTAAAAGAAGGGGGTTTTAAAACCCTTCTAACATAATCCCACTTTCTTATCTTTTATACCATGGAATCCCACCATCTCTTTCTAAGAACATCAAGTTGGAATGTCACACACTTCACCTTGATACTATTAGGTGTATCCATAAAGTCAAAGATCTTATTGATATTATCCAACTAGTCCTCCTCTTCATGAGGTTCATTCATACCATTAAAGGATGGTGGATTCTCATGTAATAACTCCCATGATCGTTCATTGTCTCCTACCACTCATGGATGTACTACAATAACTTTATTATAGACTTGAAACATATTTTGGTTGAAAATACGAACTACCCACACGATAGCCTATATAAGATGTTGATCCATATGTGGATTACCTTGAGGATCATCACATATAATATTGTTAGCTTTTTTTGGCTTGTAAGACTTTCGAATATTTCTAGGAATATTTCCGGAGGAAGGAATTGATACGGCGTGCAATTTCGAGGACTGGTGTGCCCGGAAAAATTATACAAAAATATTTAGTATATTTTATACTATTCATATGAATGAGTGGTATTTCTCTTAAATAATAGCTCAGATTAGAAATTTGTGGCCATAGTTGAGTCCAAAATGTGGAATTTATCCTAGGTAGGGTATAACTTTTTTCAGTGTGGGACTTTTTTGTGAAAAGTAACCCATGGGAAAAATCATAAATAAAATAATTAAACTTAGTTGTTTTATCTCAAACACTGAATAAAATAAATTTCAAATAGGGACTCGGATTGGAAATATGAAACCGACGTTGAGTTCGAAATCAGGTTTTTTGCCTAAGTGCGACATAAAATGAAAGGGAACGAGAGGTTTGGATTCCACGACCACTGGTAGTTTCCTATAAATATGATTTTAGAGAAATGAGATAGAGTTAACTCATTTCTCTCTCAGATGGTGGAGCTTTGGATATCTTCTTCTGATGGTGATTCGATGTCTAAACTTCTTCAAATCGTGATGAAAATATCAGCACTAATAGTTCAGAGCGTAGAAAACACAACAAAGGATCCAAAATTGAAGTAGTATTTCTCTTTCAGATTCTAAAACTCCTCGATTGAATCCTTTATTTACATTTTAGATTTCAGTTATAATTCACTACTTTAGAATAATTTTTTGATGGCCAAAATAGCAATGACTATCATCTATTTTGATTTGGGATTGCCCGTTCCTCATGTTTTTTGTCGTTCTTTGATGATAACTTTTCACCATGCTCAAACAACCACTGATCTTGGAGAAAAAAAATATATATAAAGATCTCGACCTGAGGAGTCCCAATCTATTCTTGGATTAGAATTCCGGGCACTAGAGAAGGAGCGATGATGAGCGGAAGATCTGCCAATTTTTTGTTAGGTCGATAAATTATTGTTTCTTCATGAAAGAGACCACCACAGTATAGATCAGGATCCAAGGATCTGAGATGTAGTCTCGAAATAATTCTCCAACCACTGGAGTGTTTTGGTGGTCCACAGAAGGTGGGGGGGATGGGTCTGGAAGGGCACAGCCCTAACATGGCAGAGGTAGGGCAGGAAGAGGTGGCGGTGGGGCACCGCTGGATAGCACGCGGAGCCAGCCAGAGTAGGATAGTAGTGGCAGCATGCGGCTAGCTCTGAGAAACCCCCCCCAAAGGGTTTCAGAAAAAAAGGAGAAAATAAAGAAAATAAATTATTATTATTATTATTATTATTATTATTATTATTAGAACTTTTAAACACCCATAATATTCCTGTGCAACCTCCAATTCAGGCACCATCAGCGAAAATGAGACCCTAACTTCGAAGCGGCCTTTTTAAGACCAATATTGATTACATTTCACTGACTCGTGGAGCAGGTCAATAAAACGCCGTAAAAATAATAACAATATTATTATTATTATTTTCTACTATTGATTCGAACATAACACCTACATGGAGCATTCAATTAATGTGTCATCTATGGAAACATGATCCTTGATTCATGGAGGACTTCTTAAGGAATGTTTGTGAACATTATGTTTCGGTCTTGAGGATCAGTGGCACAAAACATCCAATAATAATAATAATAATATATTTATTATTATTTAGAGATTCTTGTATCAGACGTATCTCTTGTATCTGATGTCTGATTGACATGCCCTTAATGGCGTTGTGACACTAGAATTGTGGCAGACATTTCATGAATGATTATGTGTGCTTAAACATAAATCAAGGCATGGGCCCCACTAGGTCTGGTTTGGGCGTTTGCGGTGAAATGTGACTTTTTGACCAGGTTTCGATTTTGGACGAATGAATAGCCAATACCGTGTGCTTTTTCAAGAGGATCGAAATGGTGCAATCCATTTGATGTGTTTTGATATTGTCGTATGGGTCCCAGGAGGTACCATTTGTGTGAAATGTTATGAAATGTAGTTTCTTCACCAGGAGTCCGATTAGGGTGAATGAATAGTCGATCCTATGTGTTTTTTCACAAGGATAGTGATGGAGTGATTATTTTGACCATTTGTGTCCATATGTGGAGGATGGTAAATAAATTTAAGTTTTCACCCCTTTTGAACTAGCGATGAGAATCATCCACTCGTCCGCCATATGGATAGAGGTTCCATGTACTCTAGGAGTAAACTAGAAATACTAAGGGTACTTGATCATAGTTTAGTACCCAAGTATGGCTAGGTTCATGACCAGTGATGATGTGGGGTCAAACATTGTGTGGGACCCACACATGTCATATTCTACTTTGCAAATCTTCTACCTCTCATATCTCCTTCTTCTGAACACAGATTTTGTCATGTGAGTAGCCTATCTTAAGTATTTTTCTTTATAAAACATGATGGATCCCTCTATAGTGTCATTCATGTTATGATGTGAGAAATCTAAAGCATGATGCCTATCCAAGGAGATGCTTGATGTTCCGTGTGTGATGCAAATCCGAGGTGACACTCGATGATGGATGTGATCAGGAAGAATCACCATATTAGTAGTAGGCTTACCCTCTAGTGGGATTGGGCACTGGAATTTCCAATGATCTTCTAGAGGTACCATTCAGTAGGGATAGAGAATATAGTTCACTGATGCCTTCCGAGTGGCACCCTAAAAATGGGATGGGAATGGGTCTTCGACAAAACTAAAGTGGCACCCTCTATCTGGGATGGGCATGGGTCCTCTATGACACTAGAGTGGCATCCTCCCATTACGCTAGACATGGGTCCTCGATGACCCTGTAGTGGAACCCTTTAGCCGGGCAGGGCATAGGTCGTCGACATTGAGATCCGACCTCTCGGTTGTGTGACAGAGTGATGAGATGTCCTTTGACGTACCTTTGGACTCACGACTGAGGGGGATAAATTTCTCACCAAGACACATTCTTGCAGCACTTTCTAAAACTGTGAGGGCGAGATAGTGCCACCCAAAGAGAATAATATCAAGGTACGGTGATTGAGTCTATTTGAATTGCAATTTAGGGAAGACATTTGGGATGTTGGGAATCGATGGTGGTAACTTATAAACTATTAGATTCCCACTTCCTTTGGTTTAGATGTGATATGGAGATCCCCTTATACTCTCATTTGGGTTTCTTTGACTGATCATATATATATATATATATATATCCTATTTCGGCACCCATTCCTTGAGTTTTGGCTACACTCTTTCCAAGATAGGTGAATATGTGTGGGGTATGCCATGTGCTTTTTGTGGATAGCCTCTCCTAGTTGGATGAGTACACTCTCCTAGTATAGGTAGTGAAGACTTAACGATAAGTTATATTATCACCATTTCTAGCTTCTTTCATTTGGATGATCTTACTTCACTCTCTTGTGGGGTTGAGGTACACTCCTTTTACTATAGCATGTGTTTATCTATGGATCCCTCCTTCAGTACATATTTTACTGCTCCCTTGATCCTTTGAGACATGATACTAATTATTTTTATACTCACTCCCGCTTGGACTTTTCCTACACTTGGTGTTCACTTGAAGATGACAGACAGGTTGATCATGAAATCAAAGGATCTTGGGGATATGGGGTGCTTGGACCACGTGCAGTGGTTATAGCTTGGGATCCAGGAGCAGGGATCTCTTGGCTATTTTACATTTCCACTTGTTGTCGGGTTGTGGGACTTTCCTAGTTGGGCATGTATTTTTTCCATTTCCCTTTCATTTTTTTTTGTAATTGTATTGTTTAGAGACCGATGCATATTTTTGTTTTATATATTATAGATTTTTTATCATTTCCTTTTTCTCTAAACTTTTGAATTGATTTGGTTGTGTGTGTGTGTACAGGTTATTATGAAAAGGCCTCCCTGATATTTTTGTGCCTTTTGTGCTACTCACCAACCCTATCCTTTATAGGTTGGCTTGGGTAGTTGTGGCTCGAGCCTCGGCATGGTTCGGGTCATGAAAAAGTGGTATCCGAGGTAGTTCGACCCTTGGGATGTTGTTCAGACATTCCCTAAAATGGTCTTGGTTGGGTTTATTGAAACAATGTCAATGTGTCTTGAGCGTATCTCTAAGGTCAGGGAGTCCAGTGATGGTGTGGTGGCCGACATATCCATTTACCGAGATCCTCATTACCCACTTATTAACTCAGAATCCTGAGACATTTGTTGCGGGGAACTTTGGTACATGCATCATATAAGATTGGGTCCCTGACTATACTTATTGAGTTAGATCCCCTTTGTGGTTGATATATATATATATATGTTCTCATTTTACCATGGTACTCCTTGATGAGTTTCAATATGCCTCTACGGTGACATCCATCTAGGATACTAGCTCTAGTTCGTGATGGAAACCCTATGAGCGATGTGGCCTCAGTTAAAGATCCATCGTATATTCCCCCATCCTCTAGGTGGACAGGTAGAAGCACCTCCACCTGTGTAGAAGCAATTAATCTCGACAGAACAAGATAATGATGAGTGTATGATGAGCGTGCTTCACAAGTTCTAGTGTCAGAGACTACTGAGGTTCTCGGTGAGTGATACCCTCAGGCAGTGGAGGGTTGAATAGAGTGTGTGGTTTACCTCTTCATGATTATTTAGACATTGATGGACCAGATGGTGGATTTGGTAGCCAGTCTTCTCCATTGATTAGTTGGACGTTGGTGGACTATGGTTACTCATATGCACGTGATTCATTACTCACATGGGATGACATCCAGTAGTTGTTTTGTGAGAAGTTCTACCCCTCCTTCTTGCACTCCATTCGGATTCAGGAGCTCCTACAGTTTTAGTAGGGATGGATGACAGTATATGATTAAGTAGCTAGGTTCACATACCTTGCATGATACTCTTTGAACATGATCCATGATGGCTACTTCTGAGCACATAAGTTTGAGCAGGGACTCTATAGAGAGATCAATGAAATCATAGTACTAATGTGCATCCCAACCTATGTCAGGGTGCTAGAGTATGTGTTGGTGATAGAGAACTTTATGTCAGAGGGACACCATACAACAAGTTTTGGAAGTAATCACAACAAATATAAGATTTATGCAACAACTAGTAGATGTCATTCGATAAGATCTAGATGTATGGGGCCTCCCCATAATCAGTCTCAGTCACATAGTCGTATGGGCCTGAGTTATAGTAGAGCGCAAGGATAACCTGGGGAGGGGCGATTTTATTCTTGTGATGGGTGAGGTCACATGGTACGAGAATCCCCATCTAGACACGCTGAGAACACTAGGCAGGCAACAGGTGAACCACCACAGTAGAGACAACGCCATGATAAGGGATCTTCCAAGTGGGGACAAGGTAGTCCCCCGGGAGGTGGTGCTGGAAGAAGAGCAAGAGGATTTTTGGTTGGTGGATGATGCTACAATATCCTCCCACCACCAGTAGGTGGCCAATGTCAGGCTTAGGGAGCTTGATACTAGGGTCGCTGATAGCTACATGCTTAGGATTTTTACGATCCTATAGCACATGAGAAGATAAGAAGTACACTATGTGTCTTTTTTACCTTTTTCAGTAGGAATTTTTAGACACTGTGTGAGGTAATCTTTTCTCCCTGCTTCTTTCCTAAGGTTTTATAGGGGTGATTTGGGCATCGGTGTATCTATTTGTTAGTTTTGTTCGACATAGATCTGAATGCATGTGGAAGAGTGGTCCTTCCCCCACCAATACGTGTTTTTGTGATGCGAGAAAAACCGTGAGAGTGAGTCAGTGCCACTCAAAGTGGATAGTATCAAAGTGTGATGGATGAGTCCCTATGACTTTTGCATTCATAGAAGGGTTATGTTGTTGAGTGTCAGATAAGTTCATGACATTTCTTGTGGACTTTTTCAACTCGAACTCTTTTTTCTTGGAATGTCACTAGTGGGTATGGTAGAGTGGCTATTTTAAGAATTACTCTTCTTCCAATGGAGAAAAATACAAAAGGGGTATGGCACATTATTCCTTTTTCTATCCTCTTACAGTTGTATGAGTTTAATCACCTTCTTTTTTTGTTAGTACCTTATGTTCTCAACATCTAGTCTTAATACTATAGTTATCAAGTACAGGTCAAGGTGATGGTTACCCCATGAACAGAACTATGTGGATCACTTTCTAGTGCTATTAGTGGTAGTATTTTCCTTGATAATTTGGAAACCCTACCTTTTGGGAGAGCTCTTGGTGGTTTGTTCAAGACACTAAAGTCTCAGGTATGTCTTCACGCAGAGAGACTTGAACCGGATGTTGTGATGATAGTTGAACTTCCTATAGGAATATGACTTCAAGATAGTCTATACACCATGAAAGAGCAGTGTTGTAGAAGATTCCCTTAGTAGTAATTCCAAGGCTCTCTTAGTGTGGGAAGTTTCAGAGCAGTTAAATTCCCTTTAGAAAACCCTGGTGGATCAGGAGGTTACAGTTTCATTCAGTCGATGGTGTTGACTCCTTCACTTCTTGAGTATGTAAGAGATTCTCGGTTGTGATATATCGAATTTGAAACCTTTTATGACCATATATCATTAGGTGTTTCACCAAATGGATATTTGGAAGAATGGAATCATGAGACCATGTTTCAGGGACAAGTAGTGATTCTAGTCACAATGCGGGATGTAGGGGTTTCGACAAAAACGAAAATTATCCCTATGTTTTGTTGGGCTGTTTAGGACCATGAAAAGTTGATGGAAAGGTTTCATACAACCATTCCCTACCCCCAATAGCTAGAGTGGGAACATTACATCTACAACATGTTGCAACTAAGGTGATACATGCATGTTCCTACAAACGTCAGAAATAATAGAAGACCTTACGAGGACGGATCATCCCTTTGGTTTGCAAGCTCAGTCGGCATAGAAACATATAGGTTTTTTTGAGAGTGGGAGAGCCAGGTGTGAGCTTAGTATCCTGAGTTTTTTCCCTAATTTTTTATTTTCAAGGATGAAATTATTTAAGGAGGGAATGAGTCAGAGACCCAATTTTTACTTTGTAAGACTTTGGAATATTTGTAGATATATTTCCAGAGTTAGGTGTTGAGACGGTGTGAAATTATGATGCTTGGTCTGACCATAATAAATTATTCAAAATTAGTTTTTATATTTTATACTATGTATGGAATGGAAATGGGATATCTATCAAATGGTAGCCTTGAACAGAAATCTGAGGCCACAATTGAGTCCAGAACGTGGAGTTTACCCTTGGAAGGGTATAACTTTTGTCACCATGGTAATTCTCTGAGAAAATTCAACAAGGGAAAAAATAATAAATAAAATAATGAGAATTATCTATTTTTTCTAGAACACCAAATCAAATAACTTTCCAATGGGAACTCATATTGGAAATCCAAGACCTCTATTGAGTTCGGAATGAAGTGTTTTTCCTAAGCGCGACATAAAATAATAGGGCGTAGGAGGTTTCAATTCCATGACCTCTTGAAGTTTCCTATAAATAAAAGTTCAAATAAATGAACTATAGTTAGCTCATTTCTCTCATGGACATTGGAGCTCTAGACATCTATTTCCAACAACTATTTAATATACAAACTTCATCAGATTGCGTTGAAAATGCATATGCTAGTATATCAAAGTGCAATAAACACAACAACAAATAAAAAATCATGGTTGTATTTCTACTTAAGATTCTGTAGCTCTTCAATTCAATTATTTGTTGTTGTTTTATATTTTTTTTAGAATTCACTACATTAGAATCTTTTTTTATGGTGAAACTAACAATGAGAATTGTTTTTTTTGATTCAGGATCACCCTATCTTTGTGTTCTTTGTCATTATTTGACAAGAACTTTTCGCCATGCTCAAAGACTTATAATCTTAGATCAAGAAACATCTATGAATCTCTTGACCCAAAAAGTTCTGATCTATGCTCGAATTTGAGTTTCAGGAATCGAAGGAGGCGTGACGGTGAACAGAAGATCCACCAAATTTTTGTTATGTCAAAATGTCAAAAATTCTTCGAGTGGAGACAACCATAGTGTAGATAGGTATTCGTGGATCCAAGATATGGTCTCAAAATAATTTTCTGACAACTGGAGTGGTTTTTGTTGTCAATAAAATGTGGTGACGGCCAGGGTCAGGAAAGGTAGTGGTGCAGCAGGCCGCGGCGATGGTGCGATGGGCTGCAGGCGAAGGCGGTGGTAGAGCACCATGATATGGCATGCAGAGGTGGACAAAGAGGTATGATGGTGGTGGAAGGCAGCCAGTCATGGGACCCCCCAACAGGTCTCAGAAAAAAAGGATAAAAAAATGAAATAATAATAATATTATTACTATTATTAGTATTATTAAAATGTTTAGACACCCATAACTTCCTCGTGTGGCATCCAATTCATGCGCTGTCAGTGAAATGTGATTCAAACTTTGATGTAGTCTTTTTAAGACCAATATTGAGTGCCTTTCTCCCACTCGTGGAGCTGGTCAATAAAACACCTTAAAAATAATAATATTATTAATATTTTCTAATACTGATTTGAACGTAACATGTACATGGAGCATCTTAGTAAAGTACTATCTATGGGAAAATGATCCTTGGTATGAGGAGGACCTTTTGAGTCTAGTTTTAGAACATTATGTTTTGGGCATGAGGCTCATTAGCACAAAATGTCGAATAATAATAATATATTTATTATTATTTGGAGATTCTTGTATCAGACATATCTCCTACATTTTATGTTCTATTGATGTGATGTCAGTGGCGTTGCGACACTGGAATTGAAAAATATGTTTCATGAATGATTTTGAGTACTTAGACTAAAATTAAGGCATGGGCCAATGATGCCTGATTTGGGTGTTTGCGGTAAAATGTTACTTTTTCCCTGGGTATCCATTTTGGATGAATGAATAGACAATCCCATGTGATTTTTCAAGAGGATCATAATGGCACAAACCATATGATGTATTTTGGAATTGTGGTGTGGGTCCCATAAGGCATCATTTATGTTAAATGCTGTAAAATGTTGTTTCTTCACCTGGATATTGATTCGGTCCAATGAATAGTTGATCAAATTCATTTTTTCTCAAGGATCATGGTGGTCTGACCCATTTGGTTATCCATGGTTGTCTAATGATTATAGTTAGTAAATTTATGTTTTCTCCCCCTTTAAACTCGGGAAGAGAATCATGCACTCATCAGCCTTATGCTAGAGGTTCCATGTACTCAGGGAGTACATTGGCACTCCTAGAGGTACTTGATCACAGTTTAGTACTGAGTATGGCTAAGTACATGACCAAGCGATGAGGTATGTTCACACATCATATGGACCCCACATGTTTCCTTATTCCACTATATGAATTTTATACCTCTCGTATCTCCTTCTAAACTCGGATTTTGGTCCATGAGCAGCTTATCCTTAGCGTTTTTCCACCTTGAACACGATGGTTCCCTCTATAGTGGATTTTGAGTTATGATGTGAGAAATATAGAGAATGAAACCTATATAAGGATAATATTGATGTTCTGAGCATGAAACCTATATGAGGTGACACTTGATGATGGATGTGATCAGGCAGAATCACTAGAGTAGTATCGGGCATACCCTCCAGTAGGAATGGCCAGTGGCATTCCTAATGATCTTCAGAGAGGTGACATCCCGCAAGTATGGCCAGTGTAGTTCCTCTATGACTTCTGAGTGGAACCCTCCATCTTGACTGGGCATGGGTCCTTGATTTTACTAGAGTGGAACCCTCTAGATGGACTAGGCAAGGGTCCTCAATGAATCTAGATTGGCACCCTCAAGCTAGGCTGGGCATGGGTCCTCGACTTTGAGACATGACCTATCGACTGTGTGACATAATGATGAGACATGATTTAATGTACCATCGGAATCACGAGGAATAGGAATGATTTTCCCACTAAGATGCATCCTTGCAACTTGACCTACATCCATGAGGATGACACACTTCCATCCAAAGTAGATAGTATCAAGGTGCGATGGTTGAGTCCCTTTAACTTGTTGTTCAGGGAAGATGTGTGGGATGTTGGGCATCGATGGTGGTTACGTCTGGGACTATTGTCTACTCACTTCCTTTAGTTGAGTTGTGATATAGAGATCCCCTTACTCTCCCATTTTTATTTCATTGAAATAGAATATATATATATATATCCTGTTTTGGAACACATTCCTTGGTTTTTTCCTACTCTCCTTAGAGGAGATGCGAAAACACATAGGTTATTCTACATGATTTTTGTCTCTAGCTTCTCTTGGTTGGACAAGTCTACTCTCCAAATATAGGTAGCGAAGACTCGATGAGAAGTTCAACTTCTCTCCTTTTCCAGATCCTTGCATTTGGATGATATTACTTCACTCTCTTGTTGGGTTGAGTTTCACTCCTTTTACTATACCTTGTTCTATCTACTAGTCCCTCCTTCAGTATATATTTTACTACTCCCTTGAGCCTTTAGGGCTCCTACTAAGGATTTTTATACTCACCCCTTCTTGGGATTTGTATGAACTTGGTTTTCCCTTATAGACGATGGATAGGTTGATCATGACATCAAAGGAGCTTAGGGATATGGGGTGCTTAGACTACGTGTGGTGTCCATCACTTGGGATCCAGGAGTAGGGCTCTCTCAAATATTTTAATTTTCCACTTATTGTCGGATTGTGGAAATTTTCTGTTTGGGTGTGTATTTTTTCCCTTTTTTCTGTCAGTTTACTTTTCTTTACTTGTATTTTTTAGAGGTTGATTCATATTTTTTGTTTATATATATCAGTGTTGTGTCTCTTCCCTTTTTCTATACACTCTTTCATTGAGTTGGTTGTGTGAAAATGTATAGGTTCTTAGGAAAAGGCCTCCCTGAGTTTGTTATGCCTTCAGTGCTAGTCACCATCCCCTGTCATGTGAAGGTGAGCTTGGGGTAGTTATGTCTTGAGCTCCGACATGGGCCAGGTCGATACATATAACTTCTTATAAAACTTGTGGAACACATCTATGAGGAATACTACTATACATCGAAATATAATAAATGATTAGAATGTAGAATAATATCAGTTAAATCCAGAAAACTATAAGGAAAAACTAATACTAATATCAAGAACTCAAAACAGAAGACATGCATCCTAACATCCCATGGTAAATTGAGTCACTTCACAACAAGAGTTGGTCATTCACTCATCAAAAACAATAACTCAAGTCTCCACAATCGTATCACTAGTCAAAAAAATATCCCAAGGTAAGGAATCTTAAGGAAAGACCTCCTCTCATAGCCAAATATGAGAAACCATACCCGGATACCCTCTAAAATAATACCCCACCCGAATTTCCACATACCCAAATGGCGTTCCCATTCCCATGAGCGGGCGAATAGCACTTGAACATCAAAAAAACATAGGGAAATATTTCACATAATTTGAAGCAAGAACATGTAATACACACACACACAAATATATATATATATAACACAACAAAATAAATAAAGTGATACATATATTCCATAACTGAGAAAAGATAGTGGAAACAATATAACTCCAAAGTAGTCCAAACATTCCAAATCACAAGTCTAATTTCAAAGGACCACCAAAATGGAAAACTGACTTATTCATGTGATAGTGTGGGAAACCTACCACCATCTCACCATCAGTTACCAAAATAAATACAACAAAAACCCCACCACATCACTATGGCACCTTGCCTTTCCCTACATCGAAATACCTACAGAGCTCTATGCACAACTCAAGGGGTGCATAGGGTGTGATATAACATTCTCAATAGGATCCCACCCAGGTGTTCCATAACAAGTCTCTATACAATAATCTGAACATGCTCAGCTTTAAAGAAAATAAGGCATGATATACAATTTAGAAGATTTTATATCAAAATCATGGTAAAACATTTAATTCCCCCTTTTTATACCTTTACAAATGATATAGGTAAAATAATTTCAAATAATTTCATATATATAAAAGAAAACCATGTATCACATGTCATATAAAATCCATGAAAATATAAACTAAAAAGTACAAGATAATTGAAGCCAAATAATATGTAACATCACATTAAGGATCAAACAAGGTCAAGATCACTAGGACACTCATACCCCCAATATAAGAAATCATCTGTGCATCAAGCCCAGAGGCATATGCATATAATCCAAGAATAAAAGTAATACCCTAGAAATTGAACCACCCAATAGTATATATCAAGTTAATAGAACAAAAGGCCTAAGAAGAAAGACAACACCCCATGAGTGAACCCCTCGATAGTATCAACAGAAGAGGCATATTACTACACCTTCCACCTGTTGAGTCAATTAGGTTTCCTTATTAATTTTTCATTCCTCTATGTTTTGAAAATAAAAAACACTCTATCTTAAGGAAAATTAATTTTTACCTAATAATTATCTCAATAAGGGAAATTTTCCTTCCTCAAGGAAATTTTATCCTTACCTATGTTTTCATTTTTCCTTTTATTGTTTCTCTAAATCTAACTCTACTTATTCCTAAAGGTTAAATTTTGGTTTCATATCTAAAACATTGAAATACTATAAATCCTTGGTTATAGAGTATTCTGTTTTCAGACTCCGAAATCTCTTAAATTCAGAATCCAAATTCTTTGAAATTCATACTTCAAATTCTCTGAAATTCAGACTCCAAATTCCTTGAATTTCAGACACTGGATTCTTTCAAATTTAGACTCCAAATTCTTTGAAAATAAGATTCTGAATTCTTTGAAAATCAGACTCCGAATTCTTTATAATTTGGACTCTGAATTCTCTGAAATTCAGACTTCAAATTCTCCAAAATTCAGACACCAAATTCTCAGAAATTCATAATCTAAATTCCTTAGAATTCACACTCCGAATTCCATAGAATTCTGACTCCCAGTTCATAAGAATTTTGGCTCTGAATTTATCAGAATTAGAACTATGAATTCATACTATGAATTCATTAGAATTCAGATTCAAGAATCTATAGAATTCAAGTTTTGAATTATTTGGAAAACAGAAATTAAAAATCCATGATTTATAGTCTCCAAATGTTTGTTTGGTTAGAATCTGAATTTTATTTTTCCTTAGACTCTAGAAAATTAGATTTGGTTAAGAAACCTTATTTTTCTTACACTTTTTATAGTTATGAAATGATGTCATACATTCTGTTTCTAATTAACCATTTTTTGAGTTATATATGTACAGGTCCCTCTAAAATTCAAGGAAAAATATGACTGTTGGAGGTGGAATCCGATGTTAGAGAAGTTCCTATAAATAGTATCTCATTTGAATGAGCTCGAAAAAAATTTTGATCACCCTAGAGATTTCATACTGTTGATGTGATTTCTAGAGAGAGAGACTCTGATGCCTTGTGCATAATGAACATCTTTTTTAGCTTGATTGGTGTGACTTTGATTGTTGCTATGTACAATCGAGGACTTCTTGAGATAGGAAGACAGAGGTTCCGACTACCTTAATGTTTGAGGAATTCTTCAGATAGAAAGACAAAGGTACCGACTACCTTGAAGTTCAAGGGCTTGTGGGGATATCAAGACAGATTCTGATATTCTTAACGAGGGCTTACCCTTGTGTGGTTAAGACACATTTTCTTGAAAGTATAAATCAAGGGACCTTTATCAAAGTTTGTTTGATACCCTACTCTTTGGGTTAAAAGATTTCATACTTGTTACTTGTTTTGTTTCAAGTTTATTTCTGTTTTATTTTGATCAAGGAATAAATTATAACCTTCTTATACTTTCTTGTTCTTTTTTATACTCTAAAAAGTAAGATTCTATACTCTTTAAGGTAGAATATTTTCCTTGTAAACATTCCTTAAGTTTCATTTCTGGAACCACATTTCTGGAAACTAGAAAGTTTGTAGAACTAAAAGTGGTCTTATGAATTTACCTTGTTTAACCTTGTTAAAAAGATTTTTCCTTAATGTTAAAAATGAAAGTTTTTAAACTTATAATCCCTCCCCCTACTGTAATTGAGCATCTACATACATATTTCTATCCTAAAATTGGTATCAGAGCAAGTCTCTGAAATACTTTTATTCACATATAAGTTTTCTTTATCAGTTTTCATTGTTCTAAATACTTTCCTTGCTTATAATTTTTATCCTTGTTTACAAAATTTTACTATTAACATGTTTTGGGGAAAGATATTTTCTTGAAGATGGCGAAAATGAATGTTGGTTAGATTGATAATCTAAATTCTACCAAACCACCTATATTTGATGGGAGTGATTATGAATATTGGATAGATCGTATGAAGACCTTTGTTATTAATAATGGAGTGGACAACTTTGTTATGCTTACTGAAGATTACAAGATTCCTGATAAATAAGTCAGAACTTTCACTAATCAAGAAATATCAGAATATCAACTAAACTACAAGGTACACAATAATTTGTTGTGTTCCATGACCAGGAATATATATAGTCATGTTTCTTCTTATGAAGCTGCAACTTTTATTTGGAATAAATTGGAAGTTTCACATTTTGGTACATCCAAAGTTATAGAAACTAGAATAGCTATGCTTAGAGTAGAATATCCTGGATTTCTATTTCCTTATGAAACACCAATGGTTATGGTTCAACAAAAGTTTATGACTATTTTTAACACTACACAATCTATGGGGGAAAATGGTTTAAATGATGAGGCACTTGTGGACACGATTATAGATATTATGCCAAATGAGTGGGAATCTAAGAGAACAGTCATTGATGAGAATAGGAAAGTATCTCAAATTACTCTTGATGAGATTTTTGGAACTCTTCTTCAACATGAGACAAGAATGAAAAGAGATGTTGATATGAATAAGAAGAATAATGGAAATGGAAGTGTAGCATTTACTACTACTAAATCCAGGAATCCTAAAAGTATTACAAGATCCAAGTCAGAGAAAGTCACTTTTTTATCCAAATCTAGTGAAAGTGAAAATTCTGGGAATGAGCTAGCTAATCTTGATCAAATGATGAACAAGATAATTGGGAAGAAAGACTTTCATTATATATTTAAGAAGAAAGAAATAAAGGACAAGAAAGCCTCAGAAGTCACTTGCTATGAATGCAAAAGAGTAGGGCATATAAGGTTAGATTATCCTATGATTAAGAAAAAAGATAGAAAGGAAAATCATTCTTAGAGAAATAGAAAGAAGTAATACAAGGCTAAATCTATGAAAGTTTTAAAAGCTAATGACACCTGGAGTGCCAGCGGTGGAGATTCTTTGGATGAATCCTCAGAGTATGAATCTTCTGGTAAGAAGAATCTTGGTCTACTTTCCAAGATACCAATTAAAAATCATTGTCTAATGGATAATGTACACAATGCTAAATCCATAACTAATGTATCCTAAAATACAAATTATAGTGATAATAAATATTATGAATCTTTAGATGAGAAATATTCTTCTAATTAAGATAATATATTACCTACTTATGAGGAATTTTCTAGGTTTGTTAAACTTTTGGAGAATGAAAATTCTAAAGTCAAGAAAAAACTTGATTAGGAAAATTATAGAATTTCTATTCTTACTAAATAATTATCAAACCTTTCAAAAGATCTTAACAAGAAAATTCATGATTTTTAAAGTATTTCCAAAAACCTTTAGGAAGTTAAATCCGAGAAGGATAAACTTTCTAAAGAACTTGAAAATGTAATTTCTAAGAAAAATATTTTAGAGACTTACTCTAGTGCTAAAACTAATGTTTTTGAGGATAAAAACTCAGTTATTAAACTAAATTCAGAAATATTTTCCTTGAGTAAGTGTTTGTCAAACTTTTCCTCTAGTAAAGAAAATTTTGATAATATGTATTCCCAAATTCATCTTCTTAGGAATCGTTCTGGGTTTGGTTATACTTATTCTAAACCAATTTTTAGTAATAACTATTTTTTTGATCAAAGTGATCCATTCAACAATAAATGTCAGTGTGTTGGACATTGGGAAAAAATTGTTCTTTAAACAAAACTCAGTCTTTAGGTTTTCCTAAAGCTTATTTTTTAAAGAAAACGTGGATACCTAAAATTTTGCATTCTGAAATTTCCAGATCCAAGAAAGTTTGGGTTTTGAAAGTCTAACACTCTTATTTTTAGGAAAATAAAGAGAATACCAACAGTAATACATGGTATATGGATAGTGGATATTCCCGGCATATGAATTGTAATAAAAAAATCTTTGAAAATATTATCAAGATAAAAGGAGGAAAAGTAAATTTTAGAGATAATGGTGAAAAAGAAATTATTGGTATATATATCTTTGTTCTACTTGAAAAATCTTTGATTTCAAATGTTTTATTTGTTAAAGGTATTAAGCACAACCTCATTTTCATAATTAAATTATGTGATGAAGGTTACCTTGTGAATTTTAGGATTGAAAATTTATTAGTAAACAATTCCAAAGAAGTGTTTATTCTTTCTGCCCACAGGCAAGAAAATGTATACACACTAAACATAGAAGACCTTTAGATCCAAGACCTACCTTGTCTTAGTGAAATGGAAGATCAATCTTCATTATCGCATATAAGGTTAGGACACTGTAACCTTAGTAACCTATGAAAACTCTCTAAGAAGAGACTAGTTAAGGATCTACCGGAGATTAGATTTTATTTTTCAAAAGTTTTTTATACTTTTCAATATAGAAAGCAACATAAATCAAACTTTAAATCAATCGGTGACGTCTCAACTTCTAATGAATTATAGTTGATGCATATAGATATTTTCAGTCTAACAAAATCTGGAAGCATTAGAGACAAGTAATATGTGTTTTCCTAGTTGATGATTATACTAGATTTACATGGGTCTATTTTCTAGTAAAGAAATCTAAAACTTTTACTTATTTCAAAAATTTTAGATCCCAAGTTAAAAATTAGAAAAAACATCCATTGATAACTAATTGTAATGATCATGGAGGAGAATTTCAAAATTCTGATTTTGAAACGTTTTGAAGTAGAAAATGAATTACTCATAACTTATGAGAACCAAGAACCACTCAAAAAATGGTGTTTTTGAAAGAAGAAATCGACTTCTTCAAGAGATATCAAGAACCATGCTGATTGGATATTCAATAGCTAAACATTTTTTGGGCTGAATCCATAAGTACTACTTGTTATACTATAAATCGATTTTTCATTAGACCTTTTCTTTAGAAAACCTCCTATGAGTTATGGAATGGTAGAAAACCTAGACTTTCCTAATTCAAATTATTGGGTTGCAAAGTATTCATTCTGAATACTAAAGATAATTTGCATAAATTCACACCCAAATCTGATAAAGGAATTTTCTTAGGCTACCCCACAACTTCAAAGGCTTATAGAGTTTTTAATAAAAACACTTGTACTGTTGAAGAAACAGTACATGTTAAATTTGATGAAACTGATCCTTTTGTTTTTAAACAACCTCAACCTACATCTTTGGATGTGTTTTCAAAAAATGATTTTCAACCCTTGATAGAAGACCCTTCTGATAAAGAAAATTTTCAAGAAAATTTTTCTGAAGCATTTACTCTAGAATATTTCCTACCATATGTTGATGAACAAGTTTTACAAAACCCAAATCAGTTATTTCTTAAGAATCATCCCAGATATAGTTTCATTGGTGATGTAAATCAACCTGTAAGGACTATAAGTTCTTTAAGATATGAAGTAGAACATCTAGCATTCCTTTCTCAATTAGAATGAAAAAGCAATGATGAAGCTTTAGGAAATGATGATTGGATAAAATCCTTGGAGGATGAGCTAAATGAATTTGAAAGTAATAAAGTCTAAACCTTGGTTCAAAGACCTAAGGAAACATATTTTATTGGAGTAAAATGGGTCCTCATAAATAAGCGTGATCAAAATGGAATCATAGTAAGAAGTAAATATAGATTAGTTACTAAAGGCTATAATCAATATAAATATATAGACTATGAAGAAACCTATTTTCCAGTAGCTAGACTTGAATCTATTAATATCTTACTAGCCTTTGTGGCATTCTTTAACTTTAAAATTTTTCAAATGGTTGTTAAATCTGCTTTCCTTAATAGATATGTTCAAGATAATGTTTTTGTTAAAAAAACTTCTAGTTTTGAAGATACAAAACATCCTAAACATATTTTCAAACTTACCAAAGATTTATATAGACTTAAACAAGACCCTAGATCCTGGTATGATGGAAATACATGATTTTTGTTACAAAATAATTACATTAATCGAAATGCCAGTCCAACCCTCTTTATAAATAAAGAAAATAAAAATGTTTGGATTGTTCAAATTTATGTTGATGACAATATATTTAATTAAACTTTGCAATATTTAACAGATTAATTTGAAAATCTAATGAAATATGAATTAGAAATGAGTATGATTGGTGAGTTGACGCTCTTCATAGGTTTTTAAGTTTCTAAAAAACTAGAAGGAGCATATATATACCAACATAAGTATATTAAGTACCTTCTTAAAAAGTATGGATATGACAACAATAAGAGCATCAATACTCCCATTGGTACCTCAAATTAACTTGATCTTGATAAAGTGGGGAAACCAGTAGATCAAACATCATTTAGAGGTATAATGGGAAGTTTAATATACTTGATAGCTAGTCATCCAGACTTAATGTTTTCAGTCTGCTTATGTGAAAAATTCAATCTAATCCTAAGGAATCTCATTTAAAGGAAGTGAAAATAATTTTTCACTACTTAAAGGGAACCATGGATTTATAACTCTTTTATACTTCTGGAATTGATTTTTTTTTAAAAATATTTTCGGATGCTGACTTTGGTGGATGTAGAATGGATAAGAAAAGTACATATGGAAATTTTCATTTCTTAAAATATTCATTAGTTTATTGGTCATGCAAAAAGCAAAACATAGTAGCACTTCACACTACTAAATCTGGATATATAGAAGCTGGAAGTTGTTGTGCTCATGTGTTGTGGATAAAACACACACTCACAGACTATGATATGAGCTTTACCAAAACCCAAATATTATGTGATAATACTAGTGTCATTGCCTTATGTAAAAACCATTCACATCATTCATGTAAAAAACACATAGATATTAGGCATCACTTTCTTAGGGATCACACACAAAAAGAGGATATCATTCTTAAATTTTTCAGAATGCAGGATCAACTTATTGATATTTTCACAAAATCATTACCCTCCAATAGATTTGAATACATTAAATAGAAATTAGGAATGATAATCAAAAGTTAATCTGCTATATTATCTTTTTGTTAAAACATATCTCCTTACAGTAAAAACCTCCTTTTCATAAGGGGAGTACATTTCCTTATTAATCAAATTTTTCGTAATCAAAATTTTCAGAATCCGAATTTTTTTATCAACTTTTTCTTTCATTTTTTTTAAAAATTTTCAAAGTATAAAGTTTTTTAAGAAGAATTTTCCTCATTAAGAATAATCTTCCCAGTAATTATAAAGGTATGTTTCCTTTATTAAATTTTCATAATCATGTTTTTACTGTTGGTATTTTCATTTTGTTTAAAATTTTTCAGATTTACTTTTCCTTAAATACAAACATTTTATCTTAAAAACCTCAAAAGATCCAAACGTATCAAATTCTTTCTCCAGCTATCATATCAACCGTTAGATCTGATCAAGAGTTTTTTCAACCATTGGATCAATCAAGGAAGGTGAACCGTCACATCAAATGCCTATATAAAGACCCCCTATGTTTGTCCCACAATGATCTTCAAGTCTTCAAGTGCTAAAGTTTTGTCCCACTACTTATGGTCATTCTGAATTGATAGGTTTTCCTTAAATCCGAATGTATATGGAAGCTTATCCTCATAAATAAATGTCTTATGTAAAGGAAATTTGTGAATGAAAGATATACAGAGAGAGGTTAGTCAATCTGAATTTCTTTTCTAAGTCAGATTCTATCATTTCAAAGAATATCAAGCTGAATGGATGGGAGAGCCTATGTGTTTCAAAACTGAAGGCGCATGATCTGGTTTATCCGAAGTTGTTGGTTAAATTCTATGAGATAGTATGTTTCTTCAACGAAGAAGGGAGAGACCAGTTTTCCTTTAAGTTTTATGGAAATATCTACTCCCTTTCCTACACTAAGGTTGTAAGTCTAATAGGAACTCCATATGAAGGTGAAGCTGAATTTGGCACCCATAAATTACCTGATATATTAGGTTAGTTTGATAAGGAAAAGGATTTATAGTGCCTTGGCTTGAAATAACTGAAGACTCAAAATATTATTCATATATCTACAAACTTTCAGATTCTTGAACTATGGGTTCAAGGTTTTATCATTCTGAGAAAAGAGGATAAGGATTCCCTGAAGAAAAGTGACAGCTACATTCTGGGTTTCTTGGTGAACCTCAGAAAGATAAACATGATAAATTATATCTTGGTCATAGCTGAGAATATCATGAATGGAAATTTGAAGTCTCAAATCATCATGTATCCAGAAATTCTATCCAAGATTATTGTTTTTTATCTCCAATCTTTTAAAATTCCTTATAGTTCTAAGACAAGGAATTTTAAAGTGATGTTGTTGAGTGATGATACTCTTAGAATGATGTAGGTTGGATTCAATAGTAAATCCAGAGATTTCTATGATCTATCTAAAGAAGAAATCAAAGATCTTTCAAAGAAATTAGAAGTGGATGAAACTTTTAAGAAGGGTGGAGGGAAGAGGAAGGTGAATGAACCTAAATAAAAAGAAAAAATCTCTGCAGCTAAGGAAACTCAATCAACAACCCCAAAACCAAATAAGAAAAATACCTACCCAGATGAAGTGGTGGCTAAGTGGAGAGAAGAAAAAAATTACAGGATGCAAGGGGAGCCTGCTTTTGGCTTGGAACCTGTTGAGGAAAAAGCCTTGAAGTAGAAGGTTGTTGAAGATAATGAGAAGAAACAGGAAAAAAAAGAAGCAGAGGAAGAAAACATCTGAAGCCAAGACAATTTAATCACTTCTTAAGGATGATGAGAATGCCTCTGAACAACACTAGGTGTCGGAATCATTTTTGCAAGAATCACTTCTGGTGACTTCGGGAAAGAATATGGTGATTCCGGAACCACAACAACAAGAAGAAGTTGAAGAAGAAGAAGAAGAAGTAGGGAGTGGTGATATTGATGACATGATAAGGCAAGTAGAGGATTATCATGAGATGGTGAGTCCTTCTGAAAAACTATCAATCTAAACATCTGAAGCCGAATCTTCAAAACTTGCTACACTAGGAAAAGAAGAAAAAGGTCATGAAGAAGTGAATAAGCTATCTGAAGAAGAGAGTAGAAACCATGAATTCATTAACTAGAGGATAATGTTGTAGTTTTTGAGAAATAAAATCTTGAGGAAGATAAGATTGTTCAATTAACAGATAGTGATCATGAATCACCCAAAGCAAAAGAGATCATTCTGAGGGATGGTAAGATAAAACAAGTGTTTGTCGATACACCTAGTAAATATATGGTGAAAAAGAAATGTGTTGGTACTTAATTGAAGAGGAAAATTGAAGAGATAGAAAATGAATCCTCACCAACCAAATACTCTGATTCATAATCGTCCTCCCTTTGACATGATTTTGTGGTACAATCTTTGATGAAGTTGGTTGATACAATTCCCTTATTTTTGAGTATAGACTCGAGGTTCCATATGCTTCTGCACTTGTTTAATCAGAAAGAAGATTCAGTCAACATAATTATGGATAAGTTTGTAAAGCTTTAGATAGATTTCAAAACCTCTTTCATTGAATATGAAACTCATAAAAGATCATACAATAATATTACAAGTTGTTCAGGTAAGACAATCAAAGATCTAAGAGCCTTTAATGAATTTCATGAAAATATGAACGATGATTTTGACACCTGAGATGGGAAGTTTAAAGACCATACTAAGAGTTTTGAGAAAAATATGACTCTAGAACAGACTACTCAGACGCAAGAAGTCAACTACTTTAATGGAAAGCTTAATTCAGTGGATATTAATTGGAAGAGAGAAAGGGATCTCAGAATTGAGTTTGAAGAAAATATTGTAAAGAAGGAAGAATTCTTGAAGGCTCAGGCAAATATTATTAAGGCTCAGGAAGAAAAGATAAAATCCTTAGAGAAGACAAATGAAGATCAAGATCAATTGTACAAGCATGTAGAAGAAGATCACAAGGAGATAAAGAAGATGAAAACCATTTTCAAGAAGTTAATGTCGAAGGAGAAAGAAAGATAATTCTACCCCATTTCGATATTTTGTTGTATTTTCTTCTTTGTACAAATTCTTTCAATCATAATGGAATTTTGGTTTTTATCATATATTTGGTTGCTCAGTACTAATTTTTCAGGTACCATATTTTTTTCCATTATTTTTTTTCCTTTTTAAAAATCACAAAGGTGAAGAAAAGAATGATAAAAATAATTCTAAGTAAATATGAGATTCCCCTAAGTGAGGGGGAGTTCATCTAAGGTGAATTTATTATCAAGGAAGATTTTCGCCTGAAATAAAATTTAAAATATCATTCAGGAAATCAAGAATATGATACATAGGGATTTCAAAACCTAAGGGGGAGTTAGACGTATTCACTATGATTCATATGTAAATGGAGATAAGTTTTCTTTTATTTTCATAACGAAAAACTCTAAGTACATACATTACTTTTCATAAGGATGTTTTTGCTTTCCATAAAATGGGAGATTGTTGTGTCAATAAGGTTTAATTATGAATTTTTCATCCCTCTATGTTTTGAAAATAACAAACAAAATATCTTAAGGAAAATTACTTTTTCCTTAAGAATTATCTTAATAATGAAAAATTTCCTTCTTCAAGGAAATTTTATCCTTACCCATGTTTTAATTGACCATTTTATAATTTCTCTAAATCTAACTCTTTTTATTCCTAAAGTTTAAAATTAAGTTTCATATCTAAAACCTTGGAATCCAATAAATCCTTGGTTATAGAGTATTTTGTTTTCAGACTCCGAATTCTATGAAATTCAAACTCTGAATTCTCTAAATTTTAGACTCTGAATTATCTAAAATTCAGACTCCGAATTATCTAAAATTAAGACTTGGAATTCTATGAAATTCATGCCCCAAATTCTATGTAATTCAGTCTCAGAATTCTCTAAAATTCAGACTCCAAATTCTCTGAAAATCAAACTCCGAATTCTTTGAAATTCAAACTCTGAATTCTCTGAAAATTAGAATCTGATTTCTCTAAAATGCAGACTCCTAATTCTATGAAATTTAGACTTTGAATTCTATGAAATTCAGACGTAAAATTCTCTGAAATTTCGACTCTAAATTCCTCATAATTCAGGCTCAGAATTCAGACTCTGAATTCCTCATAATTCAGACTCTGAATTCATTGGAATTCAGATTCTAGAATTTATAGAATTTAGGTTCTGAATTCTTTGGAAAATAGAATTTGAATATCCATGATTTATAGCCTCCAAATGATTATTTGGTTAGACTTTGAATTTTATTTTTCCTTATACTATGGAAAATTAGATTTGGTTAAGCAATCTTATTTTGCTTACACTTGTTATAGTTATGAAATGATGTTGTACATTCTTTTTCTAATTAAATATTTTTGGAGTGACACATGTACAGGTCCCTCTGAAATTCATGGAAAAATATGATCGTTGGAGGAGGGAGTCGACCAATAGAAAAGGGCCTATAAATAGGATCTCATTTGAAAAAGCTTGAAAAAAAATGTTGAACACTCTAGAGATTTCATACTGTTAAAGTGATTTCTATAGATAGATACTTTCATGCCTTGTGCGCACTGAATATCTAATTCTTCTTACTTCATGCGACTCCGATTGTTGCTATGTACAATCGAGGACTTCTGGGGATAAGAAGATAGAGGTGCCAACTACCACAAAGTTTGAGGACTTCCATGGATAGGAAGACAGAGGTACCAACTACCTAGAAGTTCAAGGGCTTGTGGGGATAACAAGACAGATTCCTATATTCCTATCGAGGGCTTACCCTAGTGCGAGTAAGACAGACTTTCTTGAAGGTATAAATCAAGGGGCCTTTATCCAAGTTTGTTGGATACCCTACTCTTTGGGTTAAAAGATTTCATACTTGTTACTTGTTTTTTTCCAAGTTTATTTCAAATGTATTTTGATAAAGGAAGAAAGTATAACCTTCCTATACTTTCTTATTTTTTAGTATACTCTGATAAATAAGATTCAATATGCTTTATGGTAGAATATTTTCCTTTTAAACTTTCCTTGTGTTTTATTTCTGAAACTACATTTCCGGAACCTAGAAAGTTTGTAGAACATAAAGAGGTATTGTGAATTTACCTTGTGTAACCTTGTTAAACATAGTTTTCCTTAAGGGTAAAAATGAATGTTTTTAAACATACAATTCAACCCCCCCCCCCTCTAGTAATTTAGTATCTATATTCATATTTCGATCCTACAACACCTAAGTACCCATGGATTCTAATGTTCTCTATTTTCCAAACCAATTTGTCAAACCATTTCATCAAAACCAAGATTAGAAAAACAATTATTAGTGCTTTGAAAAGTCCTTTTCATTTACAAAAACTAAGGAAAAAACACATTTTATAAAAAAACCCATTTCTACACACAAAAATCAAATCATTTAATCATACCATTTCATTTATAATTTGATTTTATAAAACTCAATCAATGCATTTCATCTAATATATGCTAGAGACGATACCACCTACCTAAAACTTAATTAACACATGCCAATAACAGTACCACAAAAAAGGATATACACAATGACAAATATAGAGTCCCTATAATCAATCCACACATCTTAGAATTGTTTCAAGATACAAAAGGATTGGTGGAGAAAACAATTCACAATATACCTCGAAGAACACATAACCGTTACACCGTAACCAACAAAGGATATTCCCTTCAAAACAAGATTAAATGATGGATCTAGAAGAAATCAATACAATTAATACAACAGATCAATGAATCTAAAGTCGTAGCACAATAGGGCTACTGTGGTCTGGGGAAATGAAGAAACAGAAATAATCTCTTACCCGGAGATATGTTTAACCACAACCCTAAAGATCGATCACCAAAAACAGTGATATGGAGGGAGTAGAGGTATCCAAAATTACCACCAAGAGGCTATAGATCAAGATCCAAAATCTTATAGACAAATAAAATAAATCAATCACTCATGCAGCACCCTAAAACCACTGTCCATAAGATTTACACAGTGTGTAATCCCATTACATGTCATGAAATATACCATATAGCCAGTATATGGTGTGAAAACACATTAAATGTCATATATTTCTCTTTCAGACTATGTAAAGTGTAGTTTTCAATAGAGAACTCCAAACCACCATTAGTGTTCTACTAACTCAGGTGGAAACCACAAGACCTTTAAATTTTTTTCCCAGAATCCATTAATTCAAAAAAATATACTTCCCCTAAATTTAGGGAATATTCCAATAAAATTGATTCCATCCTTGAGAGCACCAAAACACACCCAAATAAAGTAATAAATGACAAGAGAGATGATAAACACATGAAATATGGTAATAGGATGTTACATATAAGGAGTTTTATAATTAACTGGTCAAGTCTTTATATTTTATGAATATTTTTTAAAATAGACACATTATGAATTTAAAAAATTTATTTAATTTCTGTAATAAATGGATAGCTAGCTTTTAATTTTTTATTTGTTTTGATGTTTTGAAGGATAAGTAGTTTGGTTGTAACGATGGAGTGAAATTAGACTAAGTATCAGTTTTTAATAGTAAACACTGACTTCATAATAGTCAGTTTAACTCATACATGAAGAATTGGAAAAGGAACTATAACTTCCAAAAAGAGTCACATAGTTCTTCGAAAGAGTAAAACATCACTTTGGAAGAGTCCTGGGTGACTTTTAAGAGTCCTGACTAAGTTTTTAAGAGTATAATGTCACTTTAGAATATTCAATCCATGTTTAGAAGATTCATTCCCTATGTGAATTTTGGGGATTAGGAGGAAGCATGGGGTGATTGCAGAAGAGTGGAACTTGGACTGTGTAAGGGTCTACTGTCTATAAACCAAATCTATAAGGTGGCATATCATAATTTATGAAAACAAATAATAGGTAACCATATGGATTACAATTACTACTGCAAATATGACTTTTATCAATGCTATAAAATGGAATTAACCGCACTAGAAAAGCGCAGTTAATTGAGGCGAAGATGAAATGATGGTCACTTTTATCAGTGCTTAAAAAAGTGCTAATAAAGGACCCTTTTATCAGTACTAAAAAAAGCGCTGATAAAAGGGGCCTTTTATCAGCCCTAAAAAAAGCGCTGATAAAAGGGTCCTTTATCAGCTTTTTTTAGCACTGTTAAAGGAGACCTTTTATCAGAACTTTTAAAAAGCACTGATAAAAGTTAAAAAACAGAATAAAAAAAATAAAAAAACTATTTTTTGCATATTGTGGGAGGGGTTTCAACAGTGGTTGAAGCCCCCGTTCAACAGTGGTTAAATCCCCCATTCAACAGTGCCCCACCCCACCGCAACCTACACTCCATAACCACCCCCACCGGCATTTAACAGCTCCCCCAACCCCTTTAACAGTGCTAGGCATTATTCGCCACCTATGCATGTGACCTGCCTCCCCTAGGATTCGAACTCGGGACTTGTTGCATGCACGCCAAAGTCTTTACCACTCCACCAAATTTCTTTGCTCTTCATTTATTAATATATCTCTATATATATATATAGTTATATTTACTTTTATATTAATATATATATATATATATTAACAATATATATTTATATTAATATATATATATTTAGTTATATTAATATATATTGAGTTATATTAATATATATATATATATATGTATATTAATATATATATAATTGTATTTATATATTAATATATTTATTCATATATTAATATATATTTATAAGAATAGTTTTGAATGCATTTATAAAATATTCTTTTTATGTGTGTTTATAAATAAATAAATACATATATATACAACACACACATACACATACACACACACACACATATATATATATCATATGTATATCTGTGTGTGTAATTATACAAATTTATATATTTTTTCAAATATTATATATTAATATGTATATACATATGTTTAGTACATATAGATAATATATATCACTTTGTTAATACAGACACACACAAATATATATATATATATATATTCATACACATTATATAGGAATATAAATATTCGTATATTTGTATTTTAAATAAAATGGTTATTATTTTTTTATTTAGATTAGGATTATATATTGGGAAATATATTGTATATATAAATATGTTTATTTATTTATTTATAAAATTAAATTTTTATGTGAGAATATATAAAAAAATATGTATATATTGTTATATATTTGATTATAAATAAAAGTACATTATGAAAATTGATAAAATTTTAAATCCATAATATGAATATCAATGTAATCCATTGAAATAAACTCATTCCCCATGGAAAAAGGGAAAAACTATCCCCTTAAATAAGGATGAAATTTAATAGAATGTTATAAAATTTGGGTATCAGGACTAAAAACTTAGTTATGGAGGTTTTATGGGACTTTTTTGGCCTTGAGAAATGTTAACAGAAGGTTACCTTGGGTCACAACACGTATATCTCATCACAGGATTTGATTTGATATGTTTTAGCGCCCAAACGGACACCCAGATCAAAAGTTATTGTCGTTTGAAGATTGAGTTTCATTTTCAACATATTTTAGATCTTTTATTATTATTTTTTGATTTTTTGTGTCTTCAATTTGTTATTAAATGATTATTAGTTGATAATAATTATCAAATTATTAATTAATAATTTTTTAAGATATTCTATAATCTATTTTCACTACATATCTTACATATTAAGTGAAAATATTTATTTATACTTATATAAAACATATTTAAAAAATATATATTATATCTATATCAATATAAATATACATATAGATCAATATATTATTTTTTATGAAATATATTTTTTAATTATGAACTTTATCAGCGCTAGGAAAAAAGCACTAACAAAGCCCCCCTTAATTATCAATACTAAAAAAGTGCTGATATAGGGGGGCCCTTTAAGAGTGCTAAAAAAGCGTTGATAAAGGCGGTGCCTTTATGAGATCTTTTTTAGCACTATAATCCATTCCAAACAAATCACGCTAATTGATGGATTTTAAGGAAGGTTGGACCGTGAATTTCAAGAGAGATTCTAAAGAAGAAGGAAAGACTCCAAACAAATATTTTTCACCCCCTATAGTAGGTGTTATCAATAAACTGTAACAATTATATAGTGATAGTTTAAACCACTGCTAAACATA